>JAOZGT010000003.1:0-1200000 GCA_035578325.1 Coelinius sp. EB29
TGGGTGACAGAACGCGTCGAGAGACTTTGTTTATTTATAAGAAAATGGAAAATTGTGAATTTAAGGAAGTTTGACCTTCGGAAGGAGATTGCGGGAAGGGGTATGTATTCCGGGAGTCCACCCTTTCACTGAATGAGGGGGAGGGGGTGGGGGACTAATAATCTGGGTGATAGAACGCGTCGGGAAACTTTGTTTATTTATAAGAAAATGGAAAATCGTGAATTTAAGGAAAATTGACCTTCGGAAGGAGATTGAGGGAAGGGGTATGTATTCCGGGAGTCCACCCTTTTACTGAATGAGTGGGAGGGGGTGGGGGACTAATAATCTGGGTGAGAGAACGCGTCGGGAGACTTTCTTTATTTCGCCCGGTACAGTCCCGACCAAAAGTAGTGCGTCTCCGTCCGCCAGCATCGTGTGCTAGCTTCAGCGTTATAAGTCAAATGAAGAAAATTCGACTAGAGGAAATTGATGAAAATATGGATTTGAGTGTTTTGATCATACTGGGCCTACTCCGATTTCCACAAAAATTTCAGGGAATTTTCTCTGCGACCCTCCGATGCTACAGGAATAATAAAATTTTTAGTGCAATCAGGTCTAGGGGTCTAGAAAAATAATCAAAGTCAAATGAAGAAAATTCGACTAGAGGAAATTGATGAAAATGTGAATTTAAGTGTTTTGATCATACTGGGCCTATTCCGATTTGCACAAAAATTTCAGGGAATCTTCTCTGGGATCCCCCGATGCTATAGGAACAATAAAATTTTTAGTGCAGTCAGGTCTAGGGGTCGAGAAAAATAATCAAAGTCAAATGAAGAAAATTCGACTAGAGGAAATTGATGAAAATGTGGATTTGAGTGTTTTGATCATGCTACAAAAACATTAGAAAACGCAAAGCAAACAAATAAGATCATATATAACTTACCCAGTCACTTTGAAAAGTTGCACTACCAGTGTAGGAGTCATTTACTCCAAGCACGCCGTCGCTTGGAAGTGGTGCAGTCGATGAAAGCAAGTGCGTGAGTCGTCGGATACCTCCTTCACAGTTCTCCGCTTCGAATACGATGTTAAAAATTCCACAAGTTGAGCAATTCACCATCTGCATATATTTCTCCGTACAAGTGGAAGCTGGAAGACGAATAACTAGAAAAGAAATAAAAAAAATTCATTAATTAATCATTTTTTTGATAAATTCCCAGGGATTCAACATGAATTATTTGTATTTTTTTAATTTGAATAGCAGAAGATAATTACTGTTAATTTTTCAAATGTTTTTAATGATGAGAATAATCAAATTGTATTATTTATCGTTTTTAAACAATTTTCGGTGATGAAACTAATAAAATTGCATTCTTTATCATTATTAATTGAATTACACGCAATAAAAATGATGAAATTCAGTGAATATCAATTTTTCAAACAGTGTAAGATGTTAAAGATAAAAAGCATGTAATTATTTCATTTTTTCCAAACTATTTCCAATATCTTTCAAGGTAGAATACTGAATTATATTTTTTTTAAAGATTAATAACTAGTCTCTGATAATTCTAAATGAAAATAATACTTAATTGAAATAATAATAACTGTTTGTTTACATACCAATTCTTGTTTACATGTCGTTCACTTTATTGGCGTTGTAAACACAACAAATATCCCTTTCATACTTGAATAATTCGATAATTCCACAAGTTGAGCAGGAAGACGAAAAAACTGCAAAAGAAAAATAAAAAACATATATTAATTAATTATTCAACATAAACTATTTGCATTTTTAATAATTTGAATGAGAGAATAAAATTATTGATAGTTTTTCAAACAATTTTTGATGATGACAATTATTCAAATGAATTACTGGATTATTTTCAATAAATTTTGACTAATAAAATTGGATTGTTCATTATTATTAATTGTGTTTGATTGAATTTGATGAAATGAAAATTATACAACTGAATTATTGATAATTTTTCAGTCAAGGTTAAATTATAAAAACATCAAACATCTAATTATTTAATTTTTTGTCAATCATCTCCAAAATATTTCGAGGTCATGTTGCACTTTTCATCTCTATTCACCACTAAATGATTGAAAATAAATTAGAATTCAATTTTAGATATTTATCTGGTGATTAATAAATATTCTCAGATGTTTGTAAATATAAATAATACTTATAATTAATGTAATAATTGAATATTATAGTTTACATACTTGAGTTGGGCACTTTTGTACATGCCATGGCGAATTTTTTAACTTTGCAAACACAACAAATCTCCATCTTGTGCCTAAATTATTTCATTATAGAGTGATATTAATTGTTTAAGAGTTATTATAAAATAATATTCCACTTTAATCGATAATCGAACCAAAAACAAATCACTTAATCAATAAGGAATTAGAATGTCAACACATGACTTACCATTTGTCCTAAAATTTCACTGATATTTCACTTTGAATTATTCTCTAGCCTCTTTTCCGTCATTTAAAAAAATTAATAAAACGATAAAAAACCGTATTTTGTCACACTTCAATTAATCATTAATAATTTATCAATGAAACTCAACTGTTTTATTTATTCTCTGAGAATCCTGAACTCACTCAAATAAATAAATAACACATAAAAATGTTTCATTGTCAATGAACACTGGGAAGCACATGCCATTGTTATTTTTATTAATCGTTTGGAACGTCGAAATGCAATTCGAACCCGCGTAAAACTACTTAATAACATCGGTAGATAATAAAAAAAACACTTTTAAAATACCCTCAGATCATTTTTTCTACCCGTGAAACAGTCGATATAAGCGAAAATACTTGGCACACGTCCGTCCGCTTCGGTTGCCAGCCGAGGAATGGCGTCCCCTGTGGTGTCTACCAAGATGGCGGCGCTGCGGCGGGGAGGGGAACTAATGGCGCTGCAGTATCCCCCTCCCCTCATAGTAAACACAACAGATCTTGGTTTAAATAATTAAATTCTATTATCATTCTATTCACTTTTATAATTTATTTAAATCCAACATTCCCTCATTTCTCTTGTGATAAAAGAATAATTGATTGAATCTCTACAGCAATAAATCAGGTTGGTGGCCAAAGCACGCAATTATCCAACCCCCCACATGCGAGCACGTGTTGTGGCAGTGAGCTGTGAGAAAGAGCGTATTTTTTTTTTTATCAACTATTTTATTTCTCTTATTATTAATGGAGTCCAAGGGAAGCTTTGATCTATTTGTGGGGGGGAAATCTGGTGTATTCAAAGGTATGTATCACACAAATTTCATTTGAGAAACGTTAAAAAAGAAGGAAAATTGGCTATAATCTGTATACCTAACCCCATCATTATAATATTCATATCAAGTTGATGGAATAAATGATAAAATAGTATTTTGTTATTCATACAGGAATCAAATATGAAAAGAGTATATGTAAAATGAAAAATATACAAAGCTTAGTTTCAATAAGTCAAAATGATGAAATAACAGCAATGTCTTGGAGTGATGAGAAAGAGGATGAAATACTCATTGGATATGGTGTAAAAGAGAAGAAAGGGTAATTGTTCATTTCCTTATTGAATGAATAATTTGAAATTCACATCACTTTTTTTTTTTTTCTTTTTTTTTTTTTTTCTTTACAGTGTAAAAATTTATAACTGTACATCTTCAGCATTTGCAAATACCTTCACATGTCAAACTGGTGAGGGATCTATCAAGGGTATTTCACGTTATGATGAGTATGTTATTTTTATTTATCATTCTCATGTAAGAATGAAAAAATTATATAATCTTTATATAAATTATGAATAAACACTTAAACACCATTTTCAGTGCAATTTTGACAGCTGCAGAATCTGGCGAAATCAAATTCTGGAGACATGAGAATGATGGAGAATTATTAATTCAAGCTGGTAGTAATTTATACAAAATGAAATCCTCAAATTTGAATAAAAATATCATTGCCACTGGAGGAAAAGAGCACAAACTGCAGTTGTTTGATTTAGAAAAAAAGATGAGAATATTTGAAGAAAAAAATATTCGACATGACTGGCTAGAGTTGAGAGTACCACTGTGGATATCGGATATTGAATTTCTTCACAATTCATCCCACATTGCTACATGCAGCAGATATGGACATATTCGATTGTACGATCCAAATGCTCAAAGACGTCCAGTTATTAATATAGAAATGAAGGACCAAGCATTGACAACATTAGCTATAGCTCCAAAAGAAAAACATATAATTGTTGGCACTGGAAAAGGTTTTATGAATCTCATTGATTTACGGAGTCCGGGAAGAATATTAAATACATACAAAGACTTTGCTGGAAGCGTAACGTCGATAGCTTGCACCAAGAGTCATCCATACGTTGTCAGTGTTGGCCTTGACAGACACCTTCGTATCCATCATATTGACACAAAAAAATTATTACACAAGACATATCTTACATCACGATTGAGCTGTATGATTTTACGATCGGACGCCACACTCGATATAAAACCTTCAAACAGAAAAACACAAGACAAAAATGATGATGATGATGATGATGATGATGATGTAGTAATTTCTAATGATGAGCAAAAAGCCAATATTAGTGATGAGTGCGATGAAATTTTTGATAAAATGGCAGTGATTGAAAGTCAAGTTGATGAATCAATTATTCCTGGGGATAAAATAAAGAGGAGAGATGTATTTTTCAGTAAGAAAAAAAATCCGGTGCACAAAAGAATGAAATTCAAGTGAAATTAATATTTTTAACATGATTTTTATGCTATAGATAGAAAAAGAGAGGAAAAGCACACTCGATATAAATACACACATTATAATATGACAAAATTAGTGCCTTATTTTATTAATCCGTCTCTCTTTCCACATTAACAATTACAATGAATCATCAATCATATTGCTTTCCCCTAATAAATCAAATAATAAATTCACATTTCATCATCATTTGGTTTATGAAAACTCATCAATCGTAATTGCATTTAATTTTTTAATACAAGGCTTTGGGCGTGAATAATCAGTCACTGACTTTATGTAGGTATAATTCAATTTTAAAACTTTTTGTGATAAATCAGATTTTTATCATTATTCACAGTTTTGCAACTACAATTTGTTTGATAAAGCCTTAAGAAAAATCAATCATAAGATATTTCACCATTTTCATTTTCATTTAATTTTTTTTTGTATGTTATGGCACTTGCCACTGCATCATACTCTTTGAAATTCCTATTTACAAATTTTAATGCCAACAACTCCAGTGATCAACAATCTATCGGGAATTGAATTTTCATTTTTCAATTTGTTTATTCTATTTTTACAATCATAAATCAAAGGGCACTATCACAAATCAATACAGCTTATTCCTTATTGCATAAGATTATTGCTATCAGTATGACACGTGTTATTTCTATTTTCCTTTTTCTCTTTTACAAAACCGCATTGTCAATCCACTTGTGTTAATTGTTTCCACGATTTTTTAATCACACTCAAGTTTCACAAATTATTTATTATATTATATAATAAAAAAAGAAAAATTATAACCGGTATTGTTCAGTTGTTAATTGTTTTTTTTCCTTTTTCAACACATTCTATTTGCAATTACTCTACTAGCAAAGACTAGGGACAAATGATGCTGGATGAGAGAGGGAAAAACGAGAATGAAACAAAATATTTCTATAATAATAAATTACATTTTTAATTGAGACCAATGAGCGATAAATTTAAGGCGCATCTACTAGCTCAATTGATTATTATTATTAATCAATCTCAATTGACGATTCCAAATGACGAATTTTTTTTCTTTTTCTCTTTCTCAATTCATGTTCTCTTTTGATATGACTCTCGCGACAAATTTATTCCCCACTAGAAACAGCCACCTCACACCAAGTTGACTCTTGGGTGGGATTTATCAGGGTTGGCTCGAGCTCTGAAATATGATCTGATGCTGTGGAACTCAATGGAGGACTTGGTGTTGCATCTAGCGGCTGCTGCTCTACGTCGTCAGCCAACAAAGCCTCTGATTGTTCTAAACTTGATACTTTTGTAGAATTCATTGCATCTTGAGCTCGCAATGATATTGAACTACCTTTGTTACTTTTACTATCTTCACCTGTGTAATTCAATTTTGAATTATTAATTTAGTGGACGAGTTAAATTTATTATGATATTTACCACAAGGTCTCAAAACTAGATAGAACAGCAAATCCGATAGAGAAATAATACCAATAGCTTTGTCATCTTCATCCACTACAACTAATCTGTGAACCTGTAACGAGTTTTAAAAAAATTAAAAATCAATTATATTCCTAAAAACAACAAGGTAGATCCTCCTTCCCACTCACCTCAGCCCTAACAATTTTCTCCATTACAGTAAAAAGTGTTTCATCCAATTTACAACTTTGAACACCCTCGAACCACTCATTTCTATGCTCATTGGCATCTCTCAATGAAACATCCAAATTATTATAAGTTTTTTCAGCTGCCAAATTAATAACGTCAAATTTGGAATAAATATTAACTAATTTGCCTTCAGAATCAACAACTGGCAGAGCTGACACTCGCCTCTCAACAAATTTTTTCAATGCTAGAATTATACTTGTATCTTCAGTTGCTGTTTCAATATTCTCAAATGTTCCTATTCTCAGTTCTCGCAGTGTTTTATTTGTAAACGATGGCTTAGGTAGTTCGTGAATATAGAGAAATAAAAACCTAAGTATCCTCTTGTGTGTCAAAATGTACAATACATTTCCAGTATCTGGATCTATCACAGGTAATCGATGAATTCTATTTTGTATTAGTGTCTTAATTGCATCATAAAGCGAAGCGTCAGGACCAATGCTCACAAGGGGATGTACCTGATCTTTTAAAACTTCTGAAATGTCAAAAAGATGAAATTTTCCAAAATAATAAATATATATTACAACTCAATTATTTACTGAAATAAAGATGATTATATATTTAGAAAAATAATAATAATAATAATAATAATAATATAATACTGACTCCGCCATGTGTCCAACTCGTGCTCTTCTAGCTCATCCATGGTGACAGTAGGACTTGTATAATACATTTGTAGAATTTTTATAAAATCTGTGATAGTAAGCATGCCAACAAACTCTTGTCTAGAGCTATCCCATAGCGGTGCCGCTCTCACTCCTATTGTATTGAAAAAAAAAAATTGTAATAATTAGCAGTCTTCTCTCAAAAACTTTTAAACCAAACTTTTGATCAGAGTATCAACTCACCATTATAAACTAGGGCAAAAAAGGCCTTTTTAACGAGTAAGTGAGTGTCAAAAACAACGAGTTTTGCACTCGTAGGTATCAAATCATAGCACTTGTGAAACTTGAAAAATTTGACAAATATCTGGGACTCGTCCTCCTCTGTAAAACCAAAATATTTACATTATATTAATGAATTAAATTCTAGTGATAAAAAATATCGTCAATCACATGGCCTCTTCATCCATCTTCATCATAACAATAGTTTAATTCTGTTCAGACTCTTTACAAATTTCATTCCATCATTTTCATTCGTGATGAAAGAAAAAAATTTAATAACGAAAGCTGGTTAACATGAAAACACGTGTACAATCGAATCATATTAGTAGAATAATATTGAATATCTGTCATTGAAATAGTATTCATAATCACGACCACAGACTACATATGTAAACGTCCAAACCAGAGGTAAAAAGTGTAACAACCATCAATGATCGCTGTATACAAAAATGATACCTCTCGACAATATCCACGCAAGTTCATTCTCCAAAGGTGGATTCTCCTCATCAAATTCTTTTATAAAATCTTTCAAATAAACTGGATCATCATCTTCCTGACTCCACCAGGCTGATGCAACATGTTTTATAGCAGCTCGCACACACTGTGCATCAGAGTAGTAATGTAACGTCAACATTTTCAATTCAAATCATCTCATAAATCAATTATTTCTTCCTTGAATTGGTTCATTTTTCTTGATCATGATGATGATGATGATCTTATGTCTTTTGTTTTTTCCTTTTTCTATCTTCTTCTTAATAAAATAAACTTGATAATATCAATATATTTCAAATGAATACACCATCACTAAACTCCATTTGTCCATGTTTCTGCCTTTTTTTTTTTTCTTCTTCTTCTATCTTGAATCATTCTCACAACAATGAGAATTTGATGAGTCTGAATTTTTCATGTCACTCACACCACCACTGTCAATAATCAATAGAATTCTGCAATAGTGGTGATTGTTATTTCAAAAACGGTAGCTAATTATAAAGGGAAAAAAAAAACACGATGAGAGTAGTGCCAAACATTTCAAGATATTAAACACGACATTCAAGGCTGCCAATTGAGATTTCTATGCACGTTTATATCGATATTTATAAGTAATAATAATCAAATTGAAAGCCTCTCTTCTTGAGGGTGTTGTGTGTGTTTATTGAAAAAAAAAAAAACCATTCACTAAAATTGACTCCTCAATTATTTTCAATTAAATGCCATGCTTTAGTGGATTCCTTACGCGTTTAAATTATAGCCAGGTTGATACGATACTGAATGCCTGTTAAAGCTCAACAGTCTAGAAAACTCTCTATTCAATGTGGCCAAGAATAACGCGAATGGAAATTTTGCGAGTCTTTGCCAAGAAAAAAAGAGCAATTACCTATCGGTAAAGCTCATCTGTCGTCTGTTTATGTGGTTGAAAACTATTTTCAACATCTCAACAATTTTATCATTTAAATTATAATAATGGAAATCATTACATATATTAGAGGGTTATGATGGAAATTTTATGATTATATGATGGATGAAAAATGCCCATTTTCATATATATATATCCTCATCGATTCTACCTCCATTACTTTAATTCCATTCAGTTTATTCGTTATTATGAAAGAAAAAATATCAATAAAATTACCATTTTATTATAATGAGCAACCGTGGATGTAAAAATAGAAACATCCTTATTCTCATTAACTTGCGATAATAGCCATGTGATTTTCCGACTTTTTCTCTGAAATTTATGATGTATAGAAAAACTTTCTTACCAAGATCTGAGAGAGATACCTTCTCCAAGAAGGGATCAACAACGGGTAGCTGTGAAGAAAATAAAATAATTACTTTCATTTTATTACTATCATCACAATCAATTGTTATTTTTAGCTATTGGTTTTTTTTTCTCCTCTCTCTCTCTCTCTCTCTTTTCCTTTCAAATAGTCCTAAACTTGAGCGAATACTAATTTTCTGGAAAAGAGTGAATTATCGACACATCAAAAGCAAAGATTAATAGAAAAATTCAAATTTTTGAAAATAAATGACAAAGCAAATGCCATATAATGATCGTGAAAAATACCAGTGTCTTTTTCACGCCCGATTTATGACCACAAAAGGTCTGGCGTTTTTTAACATTTGTAGTAATTTTCGCGCACCAGTGAGCGATCAAGTTCGATGGATTGAGACCAGATGTTGGTGATATATTTCTGGTACTATCCCTGGGTTCACTTAATTGTCGTCTGTACACCATTTTATTCGATTTTAAAATGTGAATCAGAAGAATGGAGACGTATTTTTATTATTATACTAGAGTCAAATCAAGTTATTATTTGCGTCATTATTATTATTATTATTATTGTTATTGTTATTATTATTATTATTATTACTAATAATGTTATTTCTTTCAATTATTCTACGTTCATGTCCAAAGAAAATTGCTCCATTATCAAAATTCATAAAAATAATTTTGAGGCTCAATGTTGATGTTATCGACGTAGTTGAGGAATCACAAACAACTGGATCAAGGCGATAGATACTCTCGACCATCAGGCTCATATACTGGTACTGTAATGTTGTATTAGCGCAGAAGCAGAGCGCACCCTCAGGCGGGAAAAGAGAGCAAAGGAAAGGGGCCAATAAATGGGTCAATTGAGATGGGGGGGGGGGAGAGAGAAATAATATAATAAAATTTTTTAATAACAAGAGTGTTGCTTCAAACAAAAGGTGGCAGAATTCATTGAGAGAGCCCATCACTGACCCTCGTAATACGCAATTAGCTGTAGTAATTAGAGCAACTAGTTCGCGCTGGAACTTGATAAAAAGCATAAAGTGATGGTGATGGTGGTAGTAATAGTAGTAGAAAAAAAAATAAAAAAAAAAACAAAAGACAGACAGACAGACAGACAGACTTACGCCTCGAGCATCACGGAATAATATAGCAGCGTGCACGGGATCCAAACAGGCGTCAGAGGCTCTATGAGGTATTGCTGGTGTTCCAAGTGATAATCGCCTCTGTCCAGGTTCAAGAGAATTTCTTCGGATAGCACCTAGACAAATTATTATCAAAAGCTTTGTATTATATATTTATTCAAATATTTGTCATGAATATTCGAGGGAATCGCAGTGGATATGTGTCACACTATAGTATATTGAAATATTCCAATAGAAAATGATTGAAATTGTCTCTCATGTTATTGTCACATTTGAATATGTCCCATATAGGGCCAGTTGCATCAGCATGTCTAATATTCCTTTCATCCTCCACAAATGCAGTGATTTTCCTTTTTAAATTCCATCATCTCTTTTGTAATGCTCATTCCATTCAGATAATATGAATCCATGCTTACGTGACACATAACACAATTGTCAGTGAAGAAGAAGAAAAAAAAAAAAAAAAAAAATGTATTTAAATTCATTTTTGCGTCCAACTGAATAATAATAATAATTCATGAGTATTTTGTTGGGAAAAAATATATGGCATTCAATAATTGAATGAAAATTCGATTGGTAACTTGACTAATGATTTACCTTGCCGAAGAATACTCTCATAAATTTTATAAGTAGTTTCACAATCAGAATCAATTTTTGGAAGTGCCATTCGCACACCACCATCCAAACTCTGACTTCTGGTTCTAAATTCATCATCTCCTTTTTTTGTCTTTGATGATGATGATGTAGAGTCTTGACACTCACTCTGACGCCTTATGTGACCCAATCTTCTACCAAAGTGTCGAATCATCTCCTGAATACTGTGATGATGATGTTGATGATGATGATGATGATGATGAGATTTTTCAGTTTCACCAGTGGGACTTGAAGAAGCTGGTGGTGAATCAGCAGCACTGCTCTCTGAATGACGATGGCTGTGGCGATAATATTTTGGGAAATTGTGTGTATTGTGTGATACATGATGGAGTTTATGACCATGGGTAGTACCATGAATTGTGTGATATACCGAATGACTGGTTGTATGGTGTTGAGCATAATTGGAAGAGGAAGATCCATGACTTGAGCCGAAAGACGTGGCTGAACCACACGAGTAGGTTGAACTGACCGATCCACGTGAGATGTTATGATTATATGAGCCGATTTTTCCATCACAAACTCGCTTCTCCTGATTATTACTCAACAGATCGTGTAAAATTTTTGAATTCTCCTGCTGAAAAGTCTGTCTTTTTATATCACTTGGGGGTGGTGACACTTTCTCTTGGCTACTTTTTGAATCACTGCTTGAGCTTGATCCGTGTTGTGGTAATAGATGCGTGAGGCCGTACATCGTAATTTTATTGTAATATAAAATTCAACAATTCAACAAGAATTTGTCCTTATTCCTAAATATAATAACAGTTATTGGCTTGTTGTTGTTAATTATTATTATTATTATTATTATTATTATTATTCTAATTAAATTTTCAATGACAAAATTCACTGGGAGTGTGCGATTATCATAGAAAAAAATAAAAATTAAAAAATAAAAAAAATTCAACTTTCATCTTCCATCCAATGTAGATAAGGTGATTGTAATTGTCAATTAGGTAACAGAATCATCAACAACTGACTCTCTACTGCGAATGCGGGGAAAAAAAAAAGGGAAAAACGAAACGATTCATAACTCGCATAATATAATAACACTAAACACTTGGAAACTTGTACATAAATATCCATTAATCTGTATTTTTAATTCCCAATCCATTGTTATTGTCGATTTTTCTTTTTTTTCTATTCCGATTATGCACAAGAGGCCAACAATAAATGGTAAACGATATTGAGAATGGAAAATTGATAGATAATTTCTTCCTAAAGTTGCATAGTGTCCCTCATTTCCTGTGCCTTGTATGCACAAGAGAAATTATAAAAATATTTGATGAATTATTTTCTAAAATAAAGCAATGTGTTGATGTAGCACAAGTAAAAGTACATCATAAGATGGATTCACATTTTCCCTCATGTAAGAGAGTAAATTTTATGAATACTCAAAGTGCATTCAAGAGATGTGAGATTGATTAAACAAAACTTCTTGAGCACTCTTATCACTAGGGTCTCTAGTTAGATTCACATTAATATATCCGTACAATGTAATATTAATTACCGGTAGTATAAAATACGGTGATGGTGATAATAATAATAATAATAATAATATATGATCAAGTTGGATAATATTATTAGAGATGAATGATTGATCCATGTATATTCTCACTGGTAGGTTGATACCAATTATTTCGAGATATATTGACTTTGATAACATCACTTGAATAATCCCATGCCAAAGACTGTTTACACATTGGCTAGTATATAAAGTAACTGTACAAAATTAGAATTATCACTTCACATGATCACACTCTAGTGAAACCTCTTTTATTCATGAATTAGTGTATTTTCTTCGTAAATGGATTATAAAAAAAATGGACTTGAACCGCTGAAAAACTAAGGCAGTGGAAAATAGATCAGAGAGACAACCACATAAAATCACGTCAATGTGCAAATGTCATTCCTTCACTGGTACGATGAATTATCCAAGTATTTACACTGCAACGTCATATATTTTCTTTTCTTTTTTTTTTCTTGTTTTTTTTTCCCCCTGTTGCGTCGCACTACCGCGGAGCCCTCTCATTCGTTCAGAAAAAATTCTTGTGCCTGCAATTCTAACCACAATTGAATGTAGAGGTATTCATTCTCAATGCTTCATTGTCCGATCGTGAGAATACACCTATATATATATATATGTTGTATTACCCTACAATGAGTAAAAAATGACAACGATGTGCGCACAGTGTGGCGCAATGTTTACGATAACCACACGCCCCATTGGTCCACCAGTCTCTCAAAAGAACCGAGATTCATCCTAAAAACTCGTTTTTATGCGCGTTCGTTATACATACAATAGGTCATAACTATGACTATTGAATTTTTATCTTATAATAATATTTTTATGCTCTATGAATTTTCACTGGTATAATATATGTAATATGAAAAGAGTCATTTGATGCACAAAAACAAAAAAACAAAAAGACTAAATAAATAGCTATTGTAACACATTTACAGACACTGCTTATTAGATTTATAACTTTTTCAGTATTTATATCTATGATAATTAATCATTGCTGTTGAATTAATGAATTAATAATCATATTAACGCACTATGCCACACTCATTCGATTATTGAAATAATTTCGAATAAATGGTAATGAAAACACGAGGTTTTCCATTATCGACGTTGCCTGAGGAACAGCCCACGAGGTAAACTATGTACTGCACTTCCTCTTCTTGGTTTTTTTTTTTTTTCTGGCTCATAGGTTTTTGTCCATTCGGCCGTTATCCCTTCACAGCATGGCAAACTGCACGTCGTATTATATGCACATATTTCTTTTCCATATCCCAATGTGCGCAGGCCTGTGCCTGTGACCTTCACGCAATAGCTATAATATCGGTATTTATTATCAGCTGCGTTCTACTACGCCATCTTATGGTAGATGGAAAGTAGTTCACAACATATATATTTCTTTCATCTGTCGATAAAAAAGTTGATTTGTCGTTTCTGAAAATTTCTAATTTTCCAAGATTTCATATGAATTTTATACTCATGATGACAAACAAATCCACTGGACCCCCTGAATAATTTATCAATTTTTTTTTAGAAATTAAGTTGGTAAAGAATAAATATACAGTCGTAAATTCTGTCCACTTTTATCATTCAACTCTATAATGGCTGAGTGGAACAAAACTTTTGTTAAATTGAAAATGTAGAATAGTCTAATTGAGTGATAAAAAAATACAAAATTGAAAACGTATATTTAGAGATATTAATTGATGACCGGTCTCATTTTATCACTTCTTCCTCCTGGAATTTAATATTTTATAATAACATGATGAGTACTCACTGTTTGACGATAAGTGTGACTGATGTTGGGCGACCGCTCTCTGTAAAGGAAAGAAAAAAAAAATGAAAAAAAAAAAAAAAAAAAACAAACAAACAAACAAAAACAATTAACATGAACCAATGTTAAAATAAAAAAAAATAAAAATGAATCAAATCAATTAATTAATTAATGCACATTTTGTAAAATCAGCCGTATACCAGACGTTTCAAGACTCTTGGAATCTAGTGATCTACTGCGTGGTTTAGCACTGAAATAATCATCCTTTTTGCCACTTTTCATCCATCGAAAATATGAAGACATTGTTTATTATATCAAACACGAAAAAGAATACTGTAAAAAATTAGATAAACAACAAATGACCCAATTTGTGTATTATAAGGAGAATTTTGAGTGGTGTTTGGTGGACAATGCCGTCAAATTAACACAAAAAAAAATTTTCGATGAATCCGAAGAGATACTTTTGAAATATGAGAAACATATGCAAAGATGAACAGCATGTTTCAATAAAACTGTGTATATGTAGCAACTGATAATAATTATATTTCAACAGTGAATCGTCATCATCAGTCCTAGTCACATGATTATACCTGCACTGCATATTATATATTCACATAAAAAACTCAAAGAAATGAATTGGCTTATTTGTCATACACTAGATCCAATGGTAATATTTATTTGTCCAAGACTTTTTATTCAATCGACAAACGTGTACTCTGTGTGGTCAGTTGTTGTTTAACCTTCATCATGTAAATACCGTGAGTCACATTGTTTCATTTCAAATCATAATCATAAAAATCACTAATAATAAAGCACTAATAACGTAAAATAAAAAATGTGAGTTCCAATTCTAATTGAACAAGAACAAAATTGCCCCCTCACCAAAATATAAAAACGCACAAATCTCATTCCCCGATAATGAAAGTCATAACTTCTGTGAGCCAAATCAATTTCCATTGTAAATTATACATTGTTAGTAACCTCACATGACATTTCGACATGACGATGATAAGTGAAAGAGAGAGAGAGATATGTGGATAAAAATACGTTGTGACGAAATATGACATGAATATGAGCGGAAGAGTTGAAAAGTTTTCATCCAAAACTTGATTATGAAGGAAAAAACAAAAACCGAAAAAAAAAAAATTGTCTTCTAATTTGAATGATATGGGGGAAAAAAAAAAAAAAAAGATGGAAATTCTTTCACATTTATGTATAATTATTCACACATAATTTAAAAGAGTGCTACTCATGTGAGAGAGAGAGAAAATAATAGAACAGATACATAAAAATTAAACAATATATCACAAGGTCAAATTCAGATGTTTCTTCACAATTGATAAAGAGAAACTATCATTGATAATGATTATCGATATCTCGACATTTGTGTCGATCACAAAAACAAAAAGGAAAGAAAAAAAAAAAAAAATTATTATCTTCAAAGTTTAATACACGGAAGTTAAATGTCTGACGTATGCCGAGTCACTGCTGAGATACGACCATATAGTCTTGGGTATTTCACTTTTTTCTTCCCTTCCACCTCTTTTCAATTCTCTAACACATTGCACACTTGTACTAATAATGTAATACATATTTCCGACCTATCATCTGTCGGTGGGTTTATGTTTTTTCTTTTTCCAACTCATGGAAATGTCAAGTATAAATGATATAACTCTTGTGAGTAAACAATGTAATAAACAGATAGTTGATGTTGAATTTGAAGAAGAGAAAATTTAAGTAAAAAAAAAAAAAAACAACTCACCGCTTTTCGTTTATCCTCAGAACTGATAGCACTGTGGCTACGATGTCTAATGAGATCCATAACTTTGCTAACGGGATTTCTACTAGTTTCAGAGCCAGATCGTGATCGTGAAATCTGCTCTTTGTTATCTTTATGGTCTCTATGATCTTTATCAGTGTTGACATCGTTTGATGAACTTCCATGAGATCCTCCTCGATATAACGAATTCTTAATAGAAAAGGGAAAAAAAAAAGCGAAAAGACAGTGAGAAAGAAAAAGATAATATAGGTAGCATAGCAACTTACTTGCACTGCAGTCTTCATATTAGCAATAATACTGGGTTTTCTGGTCTTGCTGGCGTCTGATTTACTTCTCGGACGGAAAGCATCAAAGAGAGCATTTTTTCTCGTTGGACTAATTGTATCATCACCACTTTTTCTACGTTCTACACTGTTGCTACGACTATTGCTTCGACTATTTGAACTAGATCGTACTCCCGACGTTTTTCTTCCAATTATTTTCATCGAGCTGGAAGAACCCGATGGTTCCGATTGTTGGGGTAGTGGAGTTGATTTACCCGAACTTGGTGCACTACCCGATGCTGGCTTTCTAATTGGTCGTGAGTGAGAACCCCATGTGCCTGTAAATACAAGTATAATCTCAATTAATCTCAAAAACAAGTGGATTGAGGAGAAAATTTTGAGATATTTTTTTTTTTTAGTTTTTATTCAATATATTATATTATATTAATAGAGTAACTAATTTTTTAATTAATTTTTAATGCTCACCAGCTCGTGGTCTTATGCCCTGGTCATCAGATTTTTGACCAGTATTATCGATATCCTCAGTGACAATTGTTGGTAATGGCTGTGATCCGAGTTCCTAAAAATTAATTCATATGTCATTTAATTCATTTGCGATTTAATGGGTTTATGAATAGCAAAGAATCTCATGTCTAATTTTCTAAATGTACATCTGAAATGTAAAATATAAAAACTAACATTTTTAATCATTTCAACTCAAGTTCAAAGTAAATTGTTGATAAATTGTGTGTACTCAATTATCTCAAAAATAAAACAATTGAGGGAAAATGATATTGTTGTTTTATCCTGAAAAACTGACTGACCTTATAAGTGCCATGATATTCTGGACAACAATCCAGATATGGTGTTAACGAATATTTTCTAACTTTACCGATATATCGTTCAACGACCGGTGTGAATAGAGAATATTTACGTCTCTTCATTTTACAAATAAGAAAAAATTGAAAATTTGTTGGCACACGTTGACTCAATCGATGACTAAACGTCAACTGATTGTAGCAACAGGGTATATCTTTCTGAATCTTTTCAAAGATTAGGAGGTATCGATTGTCAGCTCATGGATATTATTACAAAGATAATAATAGAGAAAGAGAAAGAATTCAATTGTCTTTTATGGGAGGCAAAATCCTACAAGACAATCATCCTCGCTGCATTTTCTGCTTCATTTGTCTACTTAATTTTACATTATGACCCAGATTAAGCAATAACAGACAAATTTTTTAATTTCCATGTAAATTCAAATTAATAATTAAATTTTACTAGAAAATGAATAATTAATTGTCTATCTATCTCGGAATGTAAAAGAGTGATAAAAATATTTTTGAGAAAGTGACATTTTTCAAATGCTTCTCTCTCTCTCTCTCTCTCTCTCTCTCTCTAACACACATTTTTCAGAGATATTCTCGATAACAACTCATGTCAGTCTGATGATGAGTTGACAAATTTCATTAATTAATTTTATATAAAAGCATCAGTGTAATTATTTTCTTGTTACCTTTCGTTTACGTTCTTGAACAAAATCAATACGTCGCACCCAAATATCTTCAGTCGATGAGTAATCCAAGGTACTGGAGCTGCTAGCCTGGCTCTTCATTTCAATTAAACTTGAATCGAAGAATCTTTTATCAAGATGTGGACTTGGCAGGGGACTAGTTCGAGAAAATACCATACTATTAGAATAACTAGGTGGATCAGTTGCTGGAAAAGTCATTCCACCACCAGCTGTGTGTCTTCTTCGCAATGGGGGTTTACTCGAAGTTGGTGATGTAACAGTTGTTGTTGTGAATCGTGAACCAGTTGATGCTGTTGGTGGTGGTCTTGAATCTGATACACTTGACATTGTATTTGACTTTTGATCAATTTTCTCAGAGCTCGATTTAGCTGATGAAGAGAGACTAGATGTCTTGGATGGCAAACTCTCGGATTTTTCTTGAGAATCTTGACTTGTTACTGGCATCATTTTATCATCGTTCTTGCTTCGTTCAACACTTGCCTCACCACCCGTTTTGTCTGAAAAATGATTTTTTTTTTTTTTTTTTTTTTTTTTTTTCAATTTTTATAAAGCACAACTCAACTTGAGGATAAATTTTCAATGAATATATATGAGGATTCTATAAAGCATTGAGAGGCTTAGATAAACTCACTTTCTTCAGTCTCATATTCATCCTCCTCTCGACATTCAGATAGTCGTCTTCCCCATGGATAGGGACTATGAGTTTGATTTCTCGATGGCAATCTATTGACATGTGATAGAAAATAATGATGAAAAAAACTATCTACACCATCTGAATCTTCTCCAGAACACTGAAGCATATCCTTTAGTGCTGCCAATGATGTTATTGTATTATAATTAATTGTCGAAACAAGATCATCATCTATGTCACTATCATCAGTAGTATCATCATTTTTAGCAGTTTCTTCATTTTTTTCAACTCGCGTTGAAAGTTTCTGATGATCATTCTCTGGCTTCATCAATGACTCGGTTTTATCCTCCGAACTTGTCTCGGATTCATCATCAGAGGACGATGTGGATGTGGCTGAAGACTCTTCGTCTGGTTTCTCCTGTATCTTCACTTTGTTTTCTTTGTCAGAGCCCTTGGCTTCATCCTCCGCATCATTGAGTGATTCCTCCATCATTTCTGCTACTACTGCTGCTGCTACTGCTGCTGTTTCTCCTGCTGGTATGTTAATCGATGTATTATTAACATATTTGATACTCTCATCGACTATTGTCTCACCATTTAATTCATTCTCTATTATTCCATTGCTTTGTTTATCATTAAATTCATTTATTTCCTGATTCTCGTCACTTGGGCCTTCCATCTATGAATCTAAAATTAAGAAAGAAAAAAAAAAAAAAATTGTCAGAATTATCTACGCATTGAGTCAAGTGGTTAGCTGAATATCAAATGTATATTAGGTTAATCATGAATCTCTTATATTATTCAATACACGGAAAAGGGAGAAAAGAGAAAATAATTGTGATGATTAACAATACTAGTGGGCCACGAGCCAATATCAAGAGTGAGAACTTGTTTACCACCAAACAGCAATGCTATGTATGATGCCAGCATGCTTGCAACTAGTTGACGCGTCAATAATTTACTGATTTAAATCACGAGACCATCCGCACCTTCCCACGCCGTGATGATTTGTTGAATAGGATTGACTGCAGGCTATACAAATTTTGCAAGAAAAATTGGTAAATGGTTGAATTAGAGGATTTGTGTAGCCCCTGATACCATTCAAACCCAAGACATTGCCTCTCTCTATTCTTCTCCATACCTAGAGTACTCGCAGAATTTGCGAGAATATGTAAAAAAAATTACTACTATCATAGATCCAATCCAAGACTTTGTTTTTTTCATTCCTCTCATATGGAATCAAACGTGCGTGCAAGAGCACGTGGTAATTCAATGGAAGCAAGTAGGAATTGGCATGACAACTTTCGATATCTTCTGATTTTTCAATACGAAATAACTTGATGACGTGGCTGTCCCTCTTAGAATACGAATAGGACATTTGTCAATTGGTTACTTATTTATATTTATTTTTATATTATTATATCTGATACATAGTATTGGATTGACACTAAATAGCACAATGTATAATGCCAAAATATAGTGGACATTTACCTGAATTTAGATAAATTGGTGTGAGATTATTCACAATTCCTGGAATTTCCAAATGGGCTGTTTTATCTGTCTCAGCTCCTCTTTAAGAATATTGTTTCATGAAATTTTTTTTTTTTTGACGATTATTTGAAAGGATGAGCCGGAAGACAAACGACATCTAGGTTCGCCTAATGATTCTCTTCTGAAAAATAAATAAAAAGCAAAATCAAGCGATTAAATGTTGGATTTTATAAACTTTTATCCTGTCACTTTATTATTACTATTATTATACCACCGAGAACGTTTTAACGAATAAATTGGATTATATTGAAAATGACTGGGAAATACATCTCAAATCAATTACAGTTTTATTGAAATTGCTAAAAATAAATTGCTCGTGTTAACCAATTGTCTTATCTGATGGGGACTTTTGCATGTATATTCTGTATATTATTATCAAGTATATTTTGTGTCATTTGGACGAATTTTTCATTCTACAACGTCCACTCAACGACAATGTGAATGAGAATATTTTTCAATAAACAAGAAAAAAATTTAATAATTTCAATGGAAGATAATAAAATCTAGTGACACATTGCACTTATCAATTGTAAAATAAATTCTTTTGCATCTGTATAGCCAAGTATTCGTGATATTTGTAGTGTGATAAGCAAGATTAGTATTTTCAAATGTAACAAGATTAGTACCTTCAATCAAATGAGAAACAGTACAAATTGCATTATATTAAAATAATGATAAATTCAGCATTCGTCGAGAAAGAGAGAGAGAGAGAGAGAAAACTCGTCACAAGCTTGACAAATTTCAACACATATCCTATATATGTTGTAACAAATTCATACGAAGACGAAAAAACTCCACTCCTTGAAATAGCTTCATGGAATATCAGAGTTAATGGTACTACAAATATTTTCTCACTTGTTGTGTGACACTTTTAAGTAATCCTTCGTGTAGCACCAATGCACACACACACACACACACACACGAATAATACATGATCAACAAAAATGTTTTCAGGCTTCTTGAATTATCAACATGAACATACACATACCTAGCTACATATATGAAAGAAACACTAATTATTCACTTATTTTAATGGCAATTTTTCCTCGACTCTCGGGCTGTTGACTTTCCCCGAAGTATTTCAATGTAAAATATGTAATATTATTATGTCACTCTTGTTATTTAACTCAAATAGAAAAGCCCTGATGATTAATTTTATGTAGCCTAAAATTGCCAGGCAAATATAAAAACGATCCATCAATTTGTCTAAATATCACAACCTGAAGGTTATCAATCACACACACTGTAAATAGATTTTCCTTTTCTTTTCTCATCCAATCGTAAGGCACTTCTCTCTGTGCTCTATGTATGTATGTAGGTACATAACTTGTATGTGTATTCAATCGTAACGTCTAATTGAAATTGCAGAGAAAACCCGGTGTAACCTTGTCGCAGTTTGCACATGTCCTCAGTGAATTGTATTTTAATGTGAAAATAATTACCAATGAGTGAGTGAGTAAGACTGGAATAACCGTTGTGCTGGATGGTGGTTGGGGGGAGAGAGGAGGACACTCAAATTGAACGTCTATATGTACCCCCAACAGCAGCTTGGCCTCACTGAAAATCTACTTCCGTATATATCTCCCGTAGTTCTTGTCAGAACATATAATTCTATGTGAATGATGTGCATCCGTATTACAGGCTGTATAGTACAACAAAAAACAACATAGTACATAACACAAAGGCGAATCCACAAATCATTACATACTAGATATATCAGAAATTAGATCAGAATATATACTGACTAATGTATGCTGGCATGATGGTCAACTGGACAGGCTATATACTTTTGCTGTTGTCGACACTGACTGCAACAAAATCTCAATGTGCGCACAATACATTATTAATATATATATATATATATACTGACGGCTACTGAGAGTGCCTCAATACTCAATTTTCATTTTCTTTGATTTTATATAATTATTATTAAAAGGAGAGAATTTGAGGTGTGTTGGATCGCACAGTTGTTATGGACAAATTTTATGTTGATAAATTTTTCTCAGTCAGGACACCTGCCTGCTGCTTACAAATGAATGTGTGTGTGTGTGTGTGTGTAGTGTTTGCACTATCATCACTCCATAAAGTAGGTTTCCGAATTATCAAATGATGGCCAATTATACATAACTATTGTAACAATGATGTATATATTATATATACATATACATACGCTCCAGAATACGGTTATAACAGGTACTTTGTTTTTTTTTTTGCCGCTGGCATAATGACAATGTTTTCGGATATTATTTTATGACGTGATGAATGGATATTCCAATAGTTTACTTTGTACTGCGGGGCAACTCTCAAAATTTTTGTTATTGTATTTTCTTAGCAGAAAAAATACACACGATTCTCAACATCTCCGAGGACTCAGAAGGCCTGTGAGGGAATACAGATATTGTTGAGCAATTTTAGGGAAAATATTTGTTATCAACATTTTGAGGATGACATATCAGTGTGAGAATAACTGTTAATTTCAGGAGGTAAGAATTTAATTATTTCTCTTTTTTTCTCTCTCTCTCTCTCTCTCATCATTGATAGACAATTAATAAATTGATGATTTAAAGTATTTTGTTACGTAGTATATATTACAGCCTTTAGATTATTTCAACTTTCATTTTTTTCATGATAATGTAAAGTCACTTCTTTCATATTTTTTTTCATATCATAATCAGCAGTAATCAAGTGGCAAATGATAATATGTAAATTTATCTCCAAAAACTTATTGTAAAATTTTCCGCAAAAGTGTTGGAGAGCTTTTTTTTTTTTTTTGTAGCTAAAAAAGTTTTCAATAGAAAATGCAATTTAACATTAACTCAATGATTGAAATTTTAATCATGTCAATGAGACACTTTCTGTATTATAATATTCTATTACTATAAAATTTTACTGGTAAAGAATGGATAAGTTAATCTGATCACTATAAATATAATAATTGAATATAATCATATCATATAGTAATCAATCAAATTTTATTCAACAGACAGAGAGAGAGAGAGAGAGATGACCGGCTCCCGTCTTGTTAGGGGTCGTGGATGGCGTTTGGCCATTTATGGTGGATGTCTAGTGGTGATGGTATTAATTGTATTTCTTTATCGAGGTGCCACAACGGAAATGACGAGATTACGCGACTTACATGTTCAATGTGCCCATCAGCAAGAAGCACTGACAGCCCAGCTCCAAGGTCATTAGAAAGAAAAAATTAAAAAAAAAAAAAAATTGATATTGGAGTAATCCTAATGCCATTTTACCATTTGAAACAACTCTCGATATTGATATTACATTATTTAATTGCAGTGATTTTTGAATATAAAGTTCGCTTGGAAAAGTCCCTAGCGGAGGAAAAAAATTCAAATGCATTGGCTAAACAAGAACTTGAACAGCGTGCAACTCGTGAAAAATCACTGAGGGGGGACAGTATTGAGGCTCTGCAGAGATTCAATTCTCTTCAGCAACAGCATAAACTGTTAAAGTCAGAGCACCAAGATTTAAAGGATTTACAAGAGGAGTGTGATAAAAGGCAGAAATTAGCATTGAATGAAAGCAATCGACTTGAATCTACATTGCAGGATCTTCGAAGTCAAATTCGTATAAAAACTAAGGACAATGATGATAAAGAAAAATTAATAGCCAGTCTTAAAAGTAAATATCTCAAAGTCGATAATGAAAGATTACAAATGGAAAATAAATGCAATAAACTAATTGAAAATAATAGTGATAGAGATATGACAATATCTCATCTCAATAAACAAGTATTTCAGCTCAAACGAGAGCTCGATGGCATAAAGGTAAATTTTATATTTAATTGAATAATTTAGAAAATTACTGTTTAATTATTTTTTTATTATTTCATAATAAATTTGATAATTTTATTTTAGCCATCTTGCAAAACAACATCTCCCGACTCTATTTTATTAAATCCTCGCTCATATCAACTGAATATGCAACAAAGTGTGGCACCTAAAATAGCCTCGTCTCAGCCACAGGTAAGTTATCCGAGCAAAAAAAATGATAATCCAATACCAATCCAGGCACCTCGTCAAGATGGTTCAAATGATCAGCCCCAGGACGATTATCATCATAATAATTTAGAGTTTTATCAAGGTGATAAACCAATTAATGATAAATATGTTGAACGAAATTCTATGAATAATCATTTACCATCACCGTACAATAATGTACAGATTAATAAACCAGGGCCTGATGATGTTGGAAATTTTAATGAGAAGCAGGAAAAATCTGTTTTACCAGTACCCAATATTAATGATAATTGAATTTTTCATATCTTTTTATGGGTCTTGCTTTATTGACTACTACTACTACTACTACTCCATGTTTCTATTATTTTTTTTATATACTCTTAATTATAAGGAAAAAAAATGTAAGCATGTAGATTATTACTTTTTATTAGTGATTGATGAATCAACTCTTTTGAAAATACCAAATCTCAATGCTTACTTTATATTATATTGAGGATTTTAATAAAATTTTTACTATTTTTGAATACTTTGGTTTTTTTTTATTTTTATTTTATTTTATGTCTTTTTTTTTTCTCCTCGATTTATCGTAATTGTCTGTTTCTATCCTCTCTTATTTTCCTTTTGTTATTGATTTAGATTTTAAATTTTATAGGATAGTTCAACGACAAATTTATCGAAATTGAGCATTGAGAATTCAACCAGATCGATAAAAAAAATTGAATCAATGTCTACAGAAAAATCTCTATTAGCTCATCTTCCAGCTGTACCAATGAAACAAGTATCGCGAATTAAATTGCCAATAGGTGTGGTGCCAATTCCTAAAATGCTTGATGAAAAAAAAACAAAGCAAGAAAAGATAAATTCGGCTGAGGGTAAAAATAGCGAGGCTGATGAAAATGCATTCAAATTTGAAAATACTGATGAAAAACTTGAGCAACAAAAAGCTCAGAAATCACCGGATAATAATTTGCATGAGCAAGTGGCACATAATGATGATAATAATAATGATGATGATGATGATGATGATGATGATGATGATAATGATGATGATGATAATGTAGTTCACGGTGGTGCGCCAAGTTTCAACAATTTTAATAAGAAAGAAAATGCACCATGGATACTGCGGGTGAAGCCAGGCTTCCAAGAAATTGGCGAATTGAATCACGATGAGAAACTTTCTGAGTGAGTTTTATAATTGTAAAAAAATTTAACTCTTTTATTATTTCATCATTTTTATAAAACTTTCTCAAGAGTTGATTCATCTATTATTGTTTTTATCATTAGTTTGGATGATAGACGGCCTCAAGATATTGAAGAGCAAGACGATGATTACAGAGAGCCACAATTGGGCGAAGAAGAACCAGGTATAATTAAAAACTCTCATTGTTATATAATAATTATAGTAATTGCTTCGTCAAGTGGTCAAATAGATAATCGCACTTGAGTTTTTTTTTTTTTTTTTTTTTCTTTTTTTAATAAACAGCTCACAATTTCTTGGCACTTGGACATTTAATTATTTGACCATACTCGTTTAATTTCCAATTCCAAATGGATAATAATACTCATAATTATTTCTTTACCTTTCAGACGAGGATGATCAAATAGAGGATGATCCGATTAAGTAATAAATATCAACAGTATAATTTTATTGGTCGAGTTTTTGCCAATATTGGAGCAGTTAATTTCCATGTGGAAATATCATATTGTATTTAGAAATTATATTTTTCCATAGATCTCGAATGACTGCGCAGACAATGTAACTTTGAGTGTATTTTCTAAATTGATTTGAAACGTGTGTATTTCTGTTGATAAATACTCGTAAAAATACTCGTAAAAATTTCATTGTTTTCATCATTATAACTTTTTATATATTTTCATTTGTCGAGCAACGTTGAATTTGAAAAATATTTAGGAATGTTCATATGACAAACTCAAAGTCCTTAGATGTACATTTCGTTTTACCACTTGACTACTTAATTGTTCAAAGACTGAATCTATTCCTCTTCAATGGTGATAATGCGCATAATCTTCAATATTGAGGTTTATATGTTTTTAATACTACGATAGTAAAACAACAATGTACATAAATAAAACTCAAAATTTTAATAAACGATGTTGTTGGTGAAAAAAATTTAATGAAATATTTATCCTTGTTTAAAATATTAAAAATTCTTGATTGCTCCAGCCGTTGGGAGACTCGTATACTTTTTGATTTTTAATGAATTGATTCTCTTAATTTGTTATTGACCACTTTGGAATTCCCAATCCAGATAGGAAAAAAAAAAATTAATTAATTAAAAGTTGTGTTCAGATTATCAATGTAGGCTCCAATTTTCAAATTAGCATCTACGTTTGTATAGTCAACTCATTCTCATATTTTGCACTTATAGATGCAAATATGATTCTCAGAAAAATCATGCAAAATACATGCATCATTGCATTCATTGCTATTGAAAATGAAAAGAAGAAAAAAAAAAGTACTATATGAAATATATATATATACATCTCAACAGAAAAGAGAATGAGCATTTTATTAATTGGACCGTTTCTATGCTGGGTAAGAACTATCATCCTCAAATAAAATCTATCCAAAATTCCTTGTGTGGGAGTAGCTTTTAGAAATAAAATGCAGTTATTGTCACAAAATAAATGGGTGGTACATAGTTTAATTTATTATCACCCATAACACCCAAAGATGAGAGCAGATCAGCACGACCTATGACCTCAAATAGACCTAAATCCTTATCACATGTTTATTGGACACGCATGAATTGATATAGAAATTATTATAGTCTGCTTAAAGTTATTCACACATATATAAGTACATAAATCATAATACCAAGTAATTTTCCATCCATATTTGTTGCAGTATTTTTTTTTTTTCTTCTCTCTGAATTTTATCAACACATTGACAAATATAGGTCAACATATAGGTGCATGAATTTAGCATACATATACGTTTATATACTTGGTCACCACTCATTTGACCTTGTCTGTTGACACAAAAGTGACCCACTGATTGATAATGTGTCCAATTGATGATAATGATGGCGGTAATCCTCCTCCTCTCCATTATATGAACATGGCTGTTGTTATTATTATTATTATTATCCAAGTTGGTAACAACTATATTGGAAGAAATCAAGCCTTTACATGTTTATTGCCTTCCCCCTCCCACACTATAGAGTGGACGATGATTTCAATAGTTCTGTTTCTTCGAAGCTCTCTGCTCGCAGTTGGTTTTTATTCCTTATTCGAGTGTGACAAGTGAGTATACTATAAGAGAATAATATAACTCTCATATTGTCCTTGTTATATCATCGTATGAGCTATTAGAGAAAGATTTTTTTTTTTTCCAATGATTTTAATCAATTCACAAAAATAATTTTCCTATTTTTAAGTAAATTTTTTTCACACATATATATAAATAATTTTTTTGTCTCTCCTCATACAATATATAGTTTTTTCATTGATAGTACTCCGAGACAAATAAAAAATGAAGTTATTTTTATTAACGCTGATTGCGTTCAGCGTCGGCATTTGCGTTGCTGTTGATCCTCATGAGCACAATAAAATTGTTTGCTATTGGAATTCCACATCTTTTACACGTCCAGGTAATTATCAAGAATATAATATTTGTTTTATTCTTCTATTCTCCTCTTGGAATTGTGATACTTATTGTGAAATATTTCTGCATCTGAATTATAGCTGCAGGAAAATTTCAAATTGACGATTTAAAACCAGCATTGGGTCTGTGTACCCATCTCGTTTATGGATTTGCTGGAATTGATCCAACAACTTTTGAAGCAATTCCATTATATCCAGAACTTGATACTGGGGCTGGTTATGGATTTTATAAACTTGTCACCCAGATGAAAAGAATTTTTCCTGATTTGAGAGTGTACATTAGTATCGGTGGTAATGCTGATCCTTATGAAGAATCCCACAAGTATTTGACATTGGTTGGTATAGTATATATATTTAAAATACAATCGCAATAGTCTACATATATTAAAAATAATGATACGATATAACATTATCGTTATTATGATTTAAATATTAGATTGAGACGCCCGAAGCAAGAACTAAATTCATCAACTCAGTTGTTCGTCTTTTAAATGAATATGAATTTGACGGAGTCGATATTGCTTGGCAATTTCCATCCATAAAAGTAAAGAAAAATCGTGGAACATTTGGTTCAATATGGCACGGAATAAAAAAGACCTTTGGCTATGGTAAATTCAAGGACGAAAAGGAGCAGGAGCATAGAGATGGTTTTACAAATTTAATACGTGATTTGAAAGCACAACTTAGAGCCAGAAATAAGGCGCTCACACTCACCGTCTTGCCGCATATCAATGCTACCAGTAAGTTGTTATTTTATGACATATTTTTCTTGAAAAAAATTTTTCATTAAAATCTCTCTTCCCTCTGTAATAAAATTCATATATTTTTTTTTATTTTAGTATACTATGATGCAAGATTATTGATACCAAATATCGAGGCCGTTCACTTGATGGCCTTTGATCAGAGAACACCTGAGAGAACTCCCAAAGAAGCAGATTATCCAGCGCCAATTTATGAGAGTTATGGACGTATTCCCCAGGATAACATTGACGCAAGCGTTCGGTATATATATATATATATATATATATATATATATATTACTTAACATAATTATATTGAATTTCAATAATTTTCTAAAAATTTTCTTTTTTTTTTTTTTTATAGCTATTGGCTGGAACAAGGCACACCAGGTGGTAAAATTGTCGTTGGCATTCCAGCATTTGCCCGCACCTGGAAATTAACATCAGACAGTCAAATATCTGGAGTTCCACCAATTGTAACTGAAGGACCTGGTGCACAAGGACCCCATACTGCAATTCCAGGTCTCCTTTCCTATGGTGAAGTCTGTGCTCGCTTGACCGAATCATCAGTGGGACGTGTTAGACGTGTCAGCGATCCATCAAAGAAATACGGAAGTTACGCCTACCAACCTTACAATTCAGACACTAATACTGAAGGCATTTGGATTGGTTATGAGGATCCTGATACAGCTGGTAATAAAGCAAGTTATGCAAAAGCCAAGGGGCTCGGTGGTGTTGCCATTTGGGATTTGTCAACTGATGATTTTCGTGGCACTTGCACTGGTGACAAATTTCCAATTGTCAAGGCAGCCAAATATAAATTGTAAACTATACAAGGATGAGGGAGAGGGCGTGAAATAATCATATATTAATAATTCATAAAATGTCGAAAAATAATATTAATACACACAATTATATAATATATAGTTGTTATTTCCAGTTTATTTTACGTGTCGAGAAACAGATAAAAATTTCAACAAATTAAAAAATAAAAATAAAAAATGAAACGATGTATTATTAAATAATACATTATCTACATAATTGAACATCGTTTTACATATTGTTGGTCCACATGATTGACGCCAAGTACCTCTTTGAAATACGTTCGTCTCTTGGCTAATGTAATAACTTTCTTTTTCTTATTACGGCATCTCATAAAATTATTTGAAAAATAATTTCTACGCAAAGATTTTAATTCAAACATCTCCTTATACAAACGTACATTATCGCTGTCTGAATAATTATCATCGCCAACTGATGTCTCATCAATTTCAGTTAATACACGCCGACAATTGGAGGATAAATTTTCAAATGCTTTAATTGAATAATAATCCGTTAATGTAGTAACACTGGAATCATAAACGCGTACTGGTCGCGCTAATGAAGACCTCTTTCTAGCATTATTATTATTCTTACAATTGTGTTTATTATTAATGTAATTTGTCAATATAATTCGTGGGTGTATTACTACACTATCATCAACCGCCGACATTGTTTCGTGACGACAGAATTCATTACACTGAAGGCAGTCGTAATATTTATCTGACGACTTGGGCCTCTGCAGACCTATAAGATTTATATTATTATTATTATTATTATTATTATTATTATTATTATTCCATCGACTCGAATGACTTGAAACATTACTGCCGGACTTTAATAGACTTATTTGAGGTTTAGTTTTAGTTTTGAATTTATGTTGAGGCTTCTGTCACACCTCCTGAAGATACTTGAGGGGACAGAGGGTCTCTCTGGAACGTACATCGCCTTCTTCAGTCACATGACCAGATGATCTTGTATCAGCAGCACAACGGATCATTGCTATGCCATCCAATTCTTCGCCAACTTGAATCACAATCTAAATCATAGGGGCATATGGGTCATTATATAATTATTATCAGTGTTATATTTTTCAAAGTTACCTGATCACGTAAAAGTGTTACTGAATCAGCTAATTGAAGATTTCTCATAACCTGGAGGGTTTTCTGACCGGACTCAATACGCATTACATAAGCGCTTGGAAAATATCCAGCTCTACCACCGAGGCATTTACCTTTCCACCAGTCCTTCTCCGATTTATCAATCACCGTCACTTTATATCCGGCCCTTGAAAATTAGGTAATAATGATGATGTATTATTATCATTATTATGACAATAACAAAATATTGTTGTCAAAGGTAGAGATGAGACACAAGTTAATTATTGCTATATAACACGTTTTACTTGAGATCCAGTTCATCACGATGACGAGCCTCAAAGTTGTAGAGTACGACATAAAGATTGTTGGGTGGTAGTACACGTTTAGTTGGCAAATTCAGATGATTTTGATTGATATTCATGTGAGGCGATGGACACGGTGATGTACTCGCTGATGAGTACGACTTTTCATTATCATCAGGCAGCTCCATACTCGACATGCGAATAGTCCCACGTCCATGTCGATGAGCCATTTGACCATGAGTCGAGCTGCAGGGAGCTGAAATCAAGAGCAGTATAAAATTTCTATTTAAACTCTACATAATTTGATTATTGATTTCATTTTCTCCAATGGATTTGATAATGCTTTGCTTACACAGTCGATTGATACTACTACTGTCCGAGTGTCTCGGTGGTGTTGCATCCTTCTGATTGGTGTTGTAATCACGAGGACGATGCCGCACGTGTGCCGAGCCCTCCGGTGAATCCAAACTGAGACTCTTCATCCGCAGATTCAGCCGCTCCCGTCTACGTTGTGGACTGTGCGGCGCTTCGTGTTTCATGATTTTATCTATTATGATTCAGCCCTTCTCTACCGTAATTGTGCTCGATGCTCGATGTCGTCTAACGTGCGACTGATCGTTCATGAATCAGAGACTCGATATTATGACAATTCAATAATTATTGCAATTGTTTCAATTTTTTTTTTTTTTTTTTTTTCACTTTCTGAATCAATGCCATTTCGAATACAATTGACTCCCAATTTAAATAATGTTTCGAGTCTCCATTCTTTTATACGATCATTCATACTCCATTACTAGTCGTTTTCTCTCTATCTCTCTCTTTCAAAAGATATTAAAACCTGATTGACACGTTCGACATTAGCCTCGAACATCCATTACAATTTACTTTGATATTATTATAGATAATAATTTTACAGAGTGATAGACTGGGGAAATTCGAGGTGTAGTATAATATATTAGGTTGTAAAAATATATTGCACATATTGAAACTAATTTGTGATTCAATAGTGCAAGAGTATATATACAAACAGCTCATTTACAGAGTAGGTATTTCCATAAATACGTGGTATGCATACATGCATACTTATTAATAAGAGTAAGAGAAGAGATGGTCTCGTCACACAAGATATTTCTAGTTGTGTGAAATAAAATGAATATAGAATTAATAGCAGGGACACGACTCGGTGTTTTTATCATAAAAACAATTATGACCTATTTATGAAAAGTTGATGGCAGTCAGAATCAGTGTAATATATTTTCTCTCAATTATTCCGATTTTTCATATATATATAAATATATATATTGGCTCTGTCAACGAAATAAATTGAATCATCAGTTTTTGCGACGCAAAGGTGAAGAGGCTGTCACCGTGTCCGGTGATGAGTTTGAGGTAGTTGGGGCGGCGATCAGTACCAGGGGCTGGCCAAATGGTCGTATACCCGAAGTCGCTACACCGCTACCACGCCCTAACCAATTTCAATCAATAAAAAATTATACATTTCATAGATGGAAAAATATTTTTTTTCTGAGAAACAACAGTGACTTGATTTATCTTGACAAATTATTTGTTGGATTTTCTCCTCTAATCATTCAATATGTTTATTCCGAATTTGCAAATATTCATGATGGGAACAGTGGCTGAAATGAAATTGATTTTCAAATAATTGTTTTCAATATAACTGTGTCACCACAGTAATTTTCGATATAATCAGATTAACGTTATTAATTTCCATATCGCAAATTATATTCTCTTTAGCAATCAATTCAACTATAATTTCTCCTCAAAATTGAAATGAAAAAGCCTTGGACAAGGGGGGAGGGGGGCTAATAAGTGGAAAACGCTTGGGTAGACCAAATATAGCTGAAAACTCCATAGCAGAACAAACTGAAGGCACAAAGGCATTGAAGGGGGGAGGGGGGGGGGGGATCAAGTGAAAAATGATACGATAGGAATTCATCGTCCAGTATTGGCACGAGTAAGATTTGATGATATAGATTGATAACAGGGAGAATAAATAAGCCAAGAGGGTCAGTCATTTTGGACGATTTACTCTATAAAAGTGGAGTAACCAGGAGGGAGGTAGTGAGGGGGGGGGAGAGAGAGAGAGAGAGAGAGAGAGAGAGAGAAAAGGAGACAAAAAAAAAGTAGATCAACGAGTCGTGTCCCTTATGAGATAATGAAATATATATATCATATATGAGAAATTGATGAAAGGTCAATAAATGATTGGGTGTGGATTGGTGTGTGTGTGTGTGTGTGTGTGTCTTACCAGAAGTGGACGAGGAGCAGGGATGGGATGTTGTTGCTGTATTCCTTGCTGCCAATGGACCACCACTGGATCCATGATCCCCTGTTGGAGGTGTTGGCGGTGAATTGGTGGTGTTACCACGGATCTCACCTGCCTGTTTCAGCACCTGATATGTGGCGTCAACGCCTGCTAGGGTATAGGATACTATGTGAACATAATGACGAATGGTGCGCCATACAAAACATCCCCTCATGATTCTTTGGATTATGCTTCATTTATCTGACTTATTTCATCATGAATAATTATTATAATGAATCATGAATTTATTGAATGGAGGAGGGGATAAGGAATATTATTCGGTATTAAAATGCATTAGAAGCTTATAAAAAAACTTTTAAAACTTGCTCTCAAACGATATGGAAAAAATCCTTCAAGCCATCAAGAATACCAAATCAACAAAAATAAAAGGAATGTTCAATTTTACTCTTTATTAATTGGGCATATATTCTGGAAATGTGTGATTTTTTTTAAGGAAAACTTTAGGATAGCTTATTTTTGAAAAAAAAACAATTTTCCAAAAATCTTGACATGACATATGTCCTCAAATCACTCATTACCGAGAAATAATTACAAAGCCATTCAATGTTAAAAGAAAATAATTATCATTATCTGACAAATATGTCCATTAATTGAGTTGATAAAAGAAGAAAAATAAAAATAAAATAATGGAATTGGTGAGAAAAATAAAATGATTAAATCATTACTCACTGTGTTCTGTCAAAGTCTCATCTGCATGTGCTGTCATTTTTTGACGGCGTAATAGAGCGCCAGTACGTTTTGGTGCTAGACTTGGACAATTGCTTGGTTGTACGATGCTCATGCAATCAGCATGAACATTGACCTTACAACCCCGACACCTTAACCCCTGTCGACTGTGACCGCGCAGTACCTGGCCGCAGGCATCACAGGGTGTTATTTTACGATAAGTATACTCCCGCCATTGATGTCCACCCTCGGACTCTAAATTTTTTCTGTAATAATAAACAGAGATAAAATATTATATAAATGAAGCCAAGTGATATAGTCAAGTTAATTTTAAAACAGGTGAATTTTTAATAAATAAGGTGGATAGATTTTTTTCTATGTGTCACTTTGTCCAACCGAAAAAAATTTATATAGAATTATAAATTGACAATTATGACAATGGGAATGGAATTAATCACCTCGACATGGCAACAACCGTGGAGACTGCATGGTACATGGTTGGTTTAGCTCTTTTTCACGAGAGATAAAATCCAGATTTTTTTTTTTTTTTTTTTTTTTTTTTTTTTTTTTTCATAAAATTAGCAGCAAGAAACACAAAAAAAAAATACATGAATCAATCACAAACAATAATAATGAATTCCATCTATCTATGTTTGTCTGTGACAATATATTGTGAGAGTACTCACTTGTCCCCGGTAGACGTAGTAGTTGGTGAACTTGTTTTGAGACTTTTAAACGCTTTGAGCCATTTGTGCTTGGTATTACTACCTGTCGAGCCGTTTGACATCTTACGATTGTTAATGCCATCCAGTGGCCCAATATCACTCGTACCAAAAAGCTCTTTCTGCAGACACAATACGGTAGGCACATCAGTCAAAAGACAATAATTGAATCAACTTTCTAATAATCTGAGATTAATCATTGATAAAAATTTCTCAACAAAATGAAAATGATAATTTGAATTGGAGAAAAAATGGTCTAGTGTCTAGGCCAAAATTCATACAAACAACAATAATAATGTGATTTTTTTCTTCTCTTATTCTTTATAAATTCAACATATATTGGACTATAACTACACTACACAATAACCAAATGAAAAGAGAGAGAGAGAGAGAGAGAGAGAAGAAAATGAAAACAATGAAAAATTCAATTTATATGCACATTCAATCATTAAACAATGGGATTTACTAACAATTCGTGTACGCAGGGTCGTCCAACCCATGGTGATTTATCTACTTATTATTTATTATTATTTTTTCTATAAACGTTAAATGGGTATCGATGAATTTTTCTCCTGACCTAGACTGCCACCATCACTGGGATAAATTCTCAGTGGATATATCAGAATAGCCTGAGAAAGCTTGAATATGACCCAGTTGTTAAAGCGCATGTCATACGCCGATGATTGCGCACAATATCATTTCATTTACTCGGCATTTACTATATCTTATGTAAATTTTTTCATAATGAAAAAGAAATAATTATTAATTATTCCCCCATAACTTGAGCTGAAAATACATGACAGATAACGTTCGCTTTGTTTAAAATCATTGATGATCAAGGAGATATTAAAATATTATTATTTTATATCACATTGCATTCATCAGTGCGTATATAATCTAGAATGACATTTATAGATTATTTGAACATTATAATGAACATGGAAAATTATTATTATTATATTTACGTGTATCTTTTTTTTTTAAAAAAAAAAACCCAGGCCTCATTAGGTATAGAGAGTAATGAAAATTTTCAAATTTTCAACACTATATCCTCTTCTGTTTGACAAATTAATGAGATTGAAGATTGCAAGGGATGATAATTTTCTATTTTAAGCCTCAATCTTATCAAAAAAATGTCTTCTCCCTTTGTATAGAGAAGAGAGAGAGAGAGAGAGAGAGAATGAAAAAATTAATTACCTGAGCTTGCACAGCGGCTAGATGCAAATGTGCAACACCAAGGTCGAAGCGTTTCATAGATACATCTTCTTGCAACTCAGCGACTTTAGTGAAGAGGCTTCCCTCGGCACTTCTGTGGTGAAAACAAAAGAGACAGTAATGAGATTATAGTTATGTCGTGGTAGTGCGCTGTATTTGTATTTATATATATTTAATATTCACTTGCGCTGCATTCGCGTGATTGCATCGAGAGAGTCTCTGAGTCTACCAATTTTCAGTGTAAGATCGTCCGCCTCACGTCGTAAATCCTCGTATGTATCCTGATGGTCAATTACTGATGATGCTCCAATTGGAACAATTTCATCTTTGAGAATTGGCACTGAGTTGATTCTGTCTGTGGGAATTTGTTCAGCTGGAGCAGGCGCTACAAACAATCTACGTGGGGGTTTTTTGTTAACAGCAGCTACAGATGATAAATTTTTTGCCAATGATTGCAAATCATTTTGAGGAATAATTCCTTGTGCCTCTTTGCTAAGTATTTGATATCGTTTTGATTGTTCAGTGGCACATTCAGTGCTGGCTTCTGATATTTGAGTAATACAGTTGCATGCAATATTGCTCAATTCTTGATAAATCTCAGATATTTCACCGAGTAGGCTGGGTAGACAGTGAAGCTGATAATATTCATTTAGTGCATTAGTTGCGTGTAATTGAAGTACATAGGCATTATGAGATTCTATATAAGCTCGTCGTAAAGTGTTGTATTCCTCTTCTGTACTAGAACCCCCTGTAGCACTTCCTCCACCCCCTTTTACATTTTCACAACTATTGGAACATTTTAAAAATGTCTCGTACGCTCTTTTATAATTAACTCGAGCTTTTTGCAATTTTTCCTCTGTTTTAGCTACTACTTGCTCATAAGCCTCACGATGAGCAAATACCTGTAGAGATATTTATTATATATATATATATATATATATATATTTTATTGGCTTCTCTATTATAGTATAATAGGATCATAAATCATTGTCTCTTTATTTACCTTTCGTGACTGAAGTTTCTTGGGAAAACTGGCTTCCAATGTTGGTCTTGACAGTTGCTTCAATGTCGTCGCAATATCAAGATGTGACAAGGCATCAGTTTCAACTTGTCGTAATAAATTTTCCCAAATTCTTTTCATTCCACCAATGTCACCACGCATCTCGCCTGAACGACTTCGAAATTCATCGACCAGGCGTCGCATGTTGGCACCATGAATGTCCATGGCAGTGCCCAATTCTTGAGCAAATTCCGACACTAGAAATATTCCAAAATTATATAACACAAGATGGAAATCAAAGTTGTATTTGTATTATTTTGTCTTGAATAATTCCATTAGTCATAATCAGTCATGTTATTATAGCAAGTCGCATAGTAAAAATAACAACATCCGATCAATAAGACAATCCAATAATAACTCATTATGTTGACAACTCATTATTCTTACTCTCCTTCTCTTTCCGATGAAGCCTATTCACACCAGAATATGGTAAAATCTTTCCCCCAGCCAGTTGTCACATGCATGCATAAAACTAGATTTCCTCTCGCCCTATATTCATGTTATTAATACAAACAGTGTCGTATTGACAAACAAATGGAAAAGAGGACGAAGAAAAGAAAAAAAAAAAAAAAAAAAAAAAAAAAAAAAAAAATATTCCAAGGATCGGATATCATATCATATAGAAAATGTGTTTAGTCAGGGGTTGACCTGAATTCAGGTGGGGCAAATCAATACCCTGCCTACATATTCACCTCGCAGTTACCGTAGCAACACCCAGACCTTGCTTTATTAAATAAGTCATATTTCTTGTATAAAAAAAAAAAAAAAAAAAAAAAAAAATCATACAATCGCACAGTAATAATAATAATAATAATAATAATATTTTCAATTCTCGATTGAATTGGAAAAAAAGAAACAACAATGAAATGTCAATATACTCACCAGTTTGTACAAGTTTGAGAGCGTTCCCATTGTGCTGCTTTAGAGATTCATTGAGGTTGGCATGTGTCAATTCTTTGAGAGGATTGCAGCCCTCCTCACCGTTACTCCGATTGTTTTGCATAATTGAATAGTTCCTTGAGTTTTTTGTCTTCTTTATAGTCTTGGTATTGACACGTTTTGATTCAAGAATGTAAAATTTTGAATTATTAACACTCTTTGTTTTTCTATTATTATTCTTATTTACTGTTTTGAAATCAATGTTTATATTATTATCATCATTTGAACAGCTATTAATGATTGAGGTTGTTGATATTGTTGGAGATGCACTCGAGTTTTTTTTATTAGCTCTGTTGATTTTATTCGCTGAGATAATTTGTGAATGATGATTCAGTGAATGTGAACGAACTGGATTTTCATAAATTTTAATAAGTTCCTCTGCCGGATAAATAACGTACATGCCCGTACAAAATTTTTTTGTTTATCAAGTACCTTGTGGTATATTTTTTTAGTACAAACATCACGCTTAAACCACAAATCATCGTTGATATTTTGTGTAACGGGACGACTTACAGACCACTTTAATGACATTGTCACTCTATCAACATGGATAACTTTATGAGTGATAATAATGAGTTTAATTATATGTTTGAAACGTGATTATCTGGAACATTAATTCTTTCTTACCCTAGTACATAATTGAGATTAACCAAAATGTTTCAATTCAACTCAAATAAGGAGAAAAATTGTGTTTTTTCTCTCCCTCTCTCTCTCTCTCTGTGAGACAAAAATAATTTTTACATTACAATTATAAAATATATTGAAGAAAAAAATACGCATGTAGTTGACATCTCTCACTGTATGCAGATGCTTTCAGTGTTAACATGTTGAGTATACCCGGTATAAATTAAATTACGAATTATATATACATCATATATAGGCGGAGTATAAGTCATTATTGAATACGAAGAGCACTGTAACCAGATAATTATTTTTATTTGTCAAATTTGTGAAAAAAAATTTCACTCAAGTACCCCTAAGTACATGAAGATGGGTTACAAACAAGTTAAAGTACTCCTGGCAACAGTGTTGAGCCCAATGCTCCAAAAATAAACTAACACACTTGATCTCCCACTCGTATTTCATCGATATTCTCTTGAAATTATTCCCAATGTAATTCAATTTTTATATAATTTCAATTATTGGAATGAAAATAAATTACAGAAAATTTTGAATTATTGTTACCTAATGCTGGCGGTCGAGTTAAAAACGATGAAAAGTATATTAATGATAATATTCGTCTTACCTATTCAATTATTTATAGATGGAAAACTAATTTTTTTATACTTTAATCATTGCTCCTTTGGGTTGCATTCACTATTCTATTCTATTCTATATGTATAAAGGGACAAATCCCAGTCAAGCATATACACTTGGCTAATACCCAATGAGGATTTAATTATACTTTTGCTATGGCACGCTTATAAATAATTGAAAATTAACTAAACATTAATCTAGAGCTCTAACTATCCGAATATCAATATTTTGAATTTTATATGAAAATATTTAATCAACAAGTTGATGAGAACAATCAATACTTGATATTTTCATTATTGAACATTCAATAATGTAACTCACAGAAAGGAAAAAAATTCTCAAAAGTTTGCAATGTATAATGACAACAAACTACCAGACTCGTGTTGACAAATTTGTGACTGTAACGAGGTACGGTCCACCCCGGACGGGATTCCGCGCACAACTGACTCGATCTTTTAACATAATCTAATGGCAGGCGAATTGCTGGGGGAGGGGGAAACAAAACACCTATCAGCCCATCTGTCTCTTCATCGTAGGTATTATATACATGTACAATATTTTCCTATCACTTACCAATTAATTAATTAATTAATTAATTAATTAATTATTGAATATATTTGGTATTTGGTATAGGTGTGATGGAAACAAAGAATTTATGTTACTTTTGTCTCATCATTTTATTTGCACAATATCATACATAATGTTGGACTTGACAAAAACATTTTCATACGGAATTTGAGATAGCAGCCAAACGAAAACTTACTTTATTTTCGGCAACATTTTTATTGCGCAAGCTTAACCCCTCTCACACACACACACACACACACACACACCATCTTCATCTTCATTTTATATATGTACTATAGAGTAATCATGGATCTTCAACAATTTGGTGTTGAATATGCCTCTCACTGATGTGTTAGCAGCAGCTTAATGCGTCAAACGTGTTGATGCCAACATTATAAGCTCACAAACGAGATTTTTGAGACTAAGTTTTGCAAGTCGACTCCATGGCAACGAATTTTTGGCCAACGGACCAACAGTTAATCATGACCAAAGAACAAAATGGAAATAGGAATTGCGAAAAAAATCAGGATGATTAATTTTGGCATCTATATTACCATCTCTTTTATTTTCTCCAATATCATTCGTCCACCCCGATTTTTACATATATATCATCATTGTGTGAGCAACAGATTCTTGACCTCATTCAATAATTACCTTAGAGTGAATAGCAACATAAATTTGTAAATCTTGTCAAGTTTTCAGCAACTTACAAGCCTATTATATACTGTTTCATTATCTTTTTTTCAATTATTTCATCCATTTATGATTGAAATATGGACATTGTGCAATATTGGGAATGAGGAATACATGTATTATAAAATTTTAAACCAGGTACCGAGAATGCACGGTTATTTTCAAAAAAATCAAAATATCATATTAGCCATCAATATTAATGGGTTGCCTTGCTCTGTGGCACATGTCCTCTCTCGGTTATTACTGTATATGATCAAAAATATACTTTTTAGATTCAATGGGGATTTCAACATGAATAATGCATACCTATCCCATAAGTTTTAGGGAACAATTCAACGCCCAATATCTAATTGAGCTATACTTTTGTCGTCACTCATTCTGTGTGTTCGATAAAGCAGATTTGTCATAAATTTCGCCAACTCTCTGGCTGAAAAATGTTGAAAACACTGCCAGATAATTTCTAAATTTCCGGAAAGAGAGACTCGTTGCTCGTGTCTTTTGAAATACACAAAATGAGTGGCAACAAGTTCAGCTCAATGAAAAATGAGGAATTGAATCATATTTCTCGTTCCTTGAGAATTGATGGAACGTTTCATTTATATTACATAATCATAGATATTCCTAGAATAATAATGCAAAAATTTCATAGCATTTTTTATTTTTTTTATTTTATTCATTTCTCAATATTCAACTTTACTGTTTTTGCCACTAATAATCGGTCCCATAAAATTCACACAGATGATGAATGCGTACACAATACATCCTATTAATAATAATAATGATAATAATAATAATAATAATAATAATAATAATAGTTGAAATAATTATATATATGTACAGAGGATAAGCATCATTCGGTGGTTCAAGTTGTACTGCACTTTTGTGACAATATTTTTATTTTTTTTTTTCCTGCCGTCTTCAATGTTTTAGGCTTTGTATTTTTTATTAATTATTGGCTTTAATTGACATCTTTGAGGTCTTTACAGATCTTTCCCATTTCAGATATATATTGGCTCATAACCATTCCTTCTCAACAACAATAATAACATATTCACACATTGTTTTTTTATGATGATAATAATATTGACACTAGAAATTATATCGCAATAAAATTTGCTCCACCGTTTGCGCCATTTTTTTTTCTGATTCAAAATAAAACATCAATATATGATACATATGACGCATTTTTATTTACGTGTCATAATCATTGTTGTTCATGTAGAAAAAAAAAAAAAAAAAAAAAAAAAAAAAGTAATGCAATAGCTCAATCAAGTTTGATGTAAAATAATAAATGCAAAAAAAAAAAAAAAAAAAATATATATATATATATAAACTAGTTTATTCAGGTTGTTTATCAACATGCATATACGCTACGATCTATACTCTGCGATGATCGTTTGCGTGTCCCCCAATTTTTTTCTTCTCTCTTTTCACATCTAATAATGCACAGATTATATGCATTTACATTTTGGTATTTTGTTTAGCAATTACAATTAGTTGAGGCAGGATTTGTCGGCTGATCAGTTAGCCGTTGGCCCTTGGCCTGTCCTGCTCCACCTGCCATCAGAGTTGGATCATTATCGAGAGATTCACTCATTTTATCGCATATTATATCAACGAGTTGTTCAAACACTGCCTGGAAATTAATTATTAATTTTATAAAATGGCTATTAAGCATTGAATAGAATAGAATTTATACCTTGACATTAATATTTTCCTTGGCCGATGTCTCAAAAAACTGTACATTCAATTGCTCTGCCAACTGTTTACCCCGTTCAAAACTTATGACCCTTTCATCCTCCATGTCACATTTATTACCAACAAGAATAACTTGAGCATTATCCCATGAATAAGTTTTAATCTGCGTTATCCAATCTTGAACTGAATTGAAGGATTCTTCATTGGTGATATCATACATTAGAATAAAGCCCATTGCACCACGATAATAAGCTGTTGTTATAGTTCTATATCGCTCTTGACCGGCAGTGTCCTGTTAAAATTAATGAAATTTATTATACTACTCAATTTTCAATGAATTTATCAATGTATTGCATTCAATCATAGTATAGGTATAACAGATACATGTAGCAAAAATAAATTATTAAACTCACTGACCCATATTTGTAATTTAACTCTCTTATCGTGCCTGAACACAGTTTTGACTTTGAAGTCAATACCAACGGTTGAAACAAATGCCGATGTGAATGAATCGTCAGCATAGCGAAATAAAAATGATGTTTTTCCCACTGATGAATTACCAATTATCAGTAGTTTAAACATATAGTCAAAATTCTGATCTGCAGCATCTTTTTGCCACTTTGGATCCTGACCCGCCATCTGTGAATTGAAACAAACAAGGTCAATTAATTATTAATTTAATGTTCAAGTAAAAATTCAATATATCAATTTTCATATTGCCAATGCATTTGGAGTATGTATTGCGAATACCGAGTGTGTTATCTCAACGATGGAAATCATTCGTGCCATTTTAGTACGAAGATTTAGACGAGAATCCTTTGTTCTGTCATTATTATCAGTAGATGGCTTCCTTTCAAACCACGTTTTCATTATATATCACACTGTACCTTTACTGTCACCGTCTTTAAGATAATAAATCTATGTCTTTGGAGATATAAAGAGAAAGGGAGAAATGAAAAGAATAATTTGAACAAAAAATAAATATATTGATCTTGAATGAATTATTTCAATTCAAGAAATACTCAAAACTCGACGTGAATTCTCTGATATAATAAAAAAAAAATGATATTATCAAGAAAAGAGACACTCCAGTAACAATATTATTCACCTCCTTCCATTCGCGTACTCCACTTGTCGTTTATAATGACTTTTTCTTATCGCTAACACTATTCACAACTCTCTGTCCTTCATCACAATTCAAGTGGTCACCTGCTATAGGGCATACCCATTAATCAGGAAAGAAGAAGAAGGAAAAAAAAAACACCTGAGTAAACTTGATTCTTACACCTTGCCATCTTTGTCATTTTCCATATCAGTAAATTGCTTCAATTATGATGAATGAATAATATATTAGTTATAAATCCACATATGTCATTCACCCAATATTGAATTTTTCCATTGTGAGAAGAAAGGGCGAGAGAAAATGGAGGTGATAAAGCTCAACACTATACTTTCGAATTAAAAATTATAAAACTTTCCATATAACAATAATAATAGATATGCACGGAAGCTCAGCATTAAAATATAATACTGTAGTGCGTTATCGCACACCATAATACTGCGGGGAATGATAAACTCCAGTTGTGTGAAGAAAAAAATTGCGAGAGAATAAATATATCGGTCATAGGTACATACAGGAAAATGAAGAACCTTGAGTGAGCAACGATATATTGCAAGTTGGACGAATGAGAAAATCGATAAGGGAAGCAAGCAGGGCTTGAACCTCAAATTGCTTCATAAGCTATTAATGGAATTGAAAAATCATTATTACTTGATTATCTATCGTTATGTATTGAATTGAACAAACTGTATGTGTTATTAGAGAGGATAAAACAAAAACATTGAAGTAAATGAGTCTCGAGCATTCACTCGTTCAAGTTATCCATGCAGGTATGACGTTCGAAGCGAAACATGACGTATGGCTATCAAGAGCGCGCTCATCGGCAAATCCAAGAGCACAATTTTATACCAATTTACAGCAATACTCCTGAATACATCAGTTTGATGAAAAATGAAAAATGCACTGGATTAACCTAGGAATATAAACGATAAAAACAACAAAAAATTAATATGTCATCCTATTTTTACTACTATAATTACCTTAAAAACCGTGAATTATTGCTTCAGGGTATTTGACACGCGCACCAGTATCCTGAGCGCCTTCGAATAACTGAGAGACTACAAAAAAATTTACAAAAAAATATATGAAATTATTTTGAAAAAAAAAAAAATCTTCCAGCAATCACTGGTGCTCAATAATAACACCACTTTCCTATTTTACAACTTTTTTTTTTCTCTCTTTTTTCTAATATTAAAGCAAACTGGCCTCGGTTAAAGCGTCGTAGCACCACTCTGTAGCGGGCGCTACAGCTAAAATATCGACCATTTCGAAGGAACCCCCGCCCGTACCCAATCATCAAATCGACCACATGCGCCTGCGTGCCTCACATTTTCCTCACAATATGTGCGTATAAATATATATGTTGCATGATATGAGGACAAAAAAAAAGGTCACATGTATATTCATATACGTTGGATTAAAATTTGAAGATTCATTCATATAAATGTTTTTCTCACGATCGAGTTTTGTATAGCCCACGAGTTTTATATAGCTTTATATATATTAGCACGAGACAGAATTGAAATGACAATATTTTTTTTGAGTTGAAATTCAGAATGAGCCATTCTTCAGTTTTAAAATGGGTATATTTTTATAATTACCACCCTGCCATACTCAGAGCTCGCGAGAAATTTTGGAAAAGAGTTGAATTTAAAAAAATGTCAAAATTGAACGTCTAGAGGTGAACAAATGAACATATCTGACATGATTCCCTTCCACAATATTGCAAATGAAATGTAAATTGTTTGAATATTGTGTGTTACTCCTCCAACATGGAGAATAACGTTGATGAAGGCGATACACAAAACAGAATATTAAATCCCCTGGAAATATCCTCAAGAATCATCAATAAAGATTCTACTGATGGATTTTTTTTTTATATAACACATGCGTTCAAGAGATGCTCCAAATTTTTCACCCCCTATGCTTTCAAGTTAGTTTGGTTCTATAATATTATTGAGCACTAGGATTGACAAGGAAAAATTATAAAGAAATTGGGTGCAAATAAGCATTGTGAGACTTTTAATGTACACTTTGCCAGAATTTTCACCAAATGCTCTTCTAGAATTTATGCTTATGCAGACATTAACGGATGAGACTTTTTTCTCCTGCTAGGTTCTCCCTCCTCCCCCCCCCCCCCTTCTTAGCTTTCGAGACATGGATATTCTTAATTTAAGGGAAACTACGAAAATATATTCTCTCTCTCTGTTACTCTAGAAAAATAGTTTTAGCCTTCTCTTGTGATAATTTATACAGGCTCGTTTCCCATAAAGATGTCAATCAATTCTACATGACTGTAAGTGCAAATGGTGTAACGTTGTATAGACCAGACGAGATGGTTTTTATATCGTTGTCAGCTTGGTGCTTAGAATATGAAAAATATCGGAAACTCATGGAGTTGAGATTATTTTGTCTTTACCGAAAGTGGAAGGCATTTTATGTGTGGATTAAAAATATCAAAATTATGAAAATATCAAAAACAATGAGATATATAGAGGAAAATTTATTTTTCTGTGATGATGACCTCAGAGAGGCACTTTTAACCATCACAACCGAGATGATTCATTGGCCACTTGCTGAGCATATTTTCCTCAATCTTCCACATACTCGAGAAACATCTCTCTTCCAATTTGTTGAAATTCAGGTTTTTTTTTTTTTTTTTTTTTATAACATGATTAAATTTTCAATTGGTTTGTTTATCAATTGATTTTCAAAATAATATATACATCTCGCATGGCTCTGCAGTTGGAAAAAATGGACGAGTTGAAAAAGAGATTGAAGATTCTCAGAGGATCAGCAGTAAGCAATGTAGTAGATGCTTGTATAAATTCTCTATTAAATGGTGGATATATAAGAAATGAAAAAACTAACGAGCATTATTCAAAAATAAGTTTCATTGAGGCGGCCAAGAAGAGGAATAAAGTAAATCAATTATCACGGTAAAAGACAATTATATTTTTAAAAATCAACGTGCAACTGCGTCTTATTATTTTTATTATGTCTTGTATTTCAGTTTTTTACGTTTGACTGATTACATAAGTATCTTCTTGTTACTTGAATTATTAGAAAATACATATATTGCATTTTTCAATGTTATAACTCAGCATACAAAATTATTACCGACTGTAGACATGTCTGACGACGGAACACTCTTAGATTCATCATTTCAAGTATTTTTTTTTTTTTTTTTTATATACATCAGATACCAACAATTTGAATCCATTATTTTTCTCATCACACATCCTTTTCCAGCCTTCGTACATTGCAATAGACGTCATTTTATCTGATGCGGGTAATGTCACAGTGGATCCTGGCATAGAAATAATCAATTTCATCATAAATAAAATTCAAAACATTTGGGAAGAGGGTTTGAGAGAAATTTTAGAGTCTCATACAACAATGACACATTTTGAGAGTTCTATGGGGTATCCTATTATTAAACTTTTCCATCTTGATTTTCAGATATAGAGTATTAATTTTTTTTTTTTTTTCCCCCCCCCCCCCCACCAATTATAGAAATGTAATTGACTGCAAGGGGCTCAAATGGCCATCATCAAGTGAGGTCTCATCAAGGTTTTGGAATGTGATAAAATCTAGTTTATTGATTGAAAATTATAAAAGTAGCTTGGCAGAATTATTGAATTTAAATACCACTGCTGTACAATTATATTGCAAACATTTTAATGTCATCGAGACATTTTATAAAAAAATTAAAGCTGCTCCCAGCGATATGATTCAGAAAAATGAGTCTAGCGAATTGTTTCGCAATTGGTGTTTTGAATATAAAATGAAAGAAGAAGAAATTAACGAAATTATTGATTTTCAATCACTAGGTATATTTCTTCTAATATTGACAAGATTCAAGAATGAAGCATTATCTCTCATAAATAATCATCAGAATATTCTAGGCCAAGTTATACCTCAGTATGATTTACAAATTTTCAAATTTTTTTTGACTACTACAACTCTGATTCATCCATTGTGTATTCAAAATAGAATTGGAAAATCCAAAGTTGAGATTCTCCTGTCCAAAATATCAGACGCTACAACTTACCTTGACACTGATCCAACAACAGCAGATAGTTTTGCAAATTACATTGAATTCATTGACAATATACACCAACAAATTGATAATATGGAAATTGATGCTGATTATATCAAAGAGTTGTATGATATTACTGAAGAGTACGATATTCAAGTGGATGCTGGGGATTTTGCAAATTATTTAGTAAGAAAAACACTAAAATAGTTGACCCTCTCCATAATCTATTAAATTTTGAAACATTATGACTTGTCGGTGTTTCCATTAGATAATCAATGTTGCATTGACAAGTTTCAAAATTGCTGTGGCTGAACAATTGAAAGAACGTGATAAATTAATTTCAAGATTCAATGAAATGATTAACGATGACATAAGAAAATTGACGGATCAAGTATCGCTCATCAATGAATTGATTTTGGTAATTTTTTTTAATTCTCAATAGATCACAAGTGGAATTAGTCAATTTCAATTACCTTTTTTAGGAACCATGGTTGTTGGATCCAATGAGTGATGCCAATGCTTGTCTGAAGATACTCAAAGAGTTTGATGTAAAACTTGAAGAATATACAAAAATAATGGATAAATATAATGGCTACCAAAAAGCCTTTGATTTGGAGATGATACGATTCGACATATTGAATCAAGTGCGGAATGAGATATATCTACGTCATCTATTATGGGAGTGCATTATTTTTTGGACAGAAAATTCTCAACAGTGGTATGAGTGTGATTTTAATGATTTGAATCTCGAAGAAATAACGAGCACGACAGAAAAATATATAAAAAATGTTGGTGAGCTAGAGAGAGGTCTGGGAAGAAAATCCATCGTTTTAAATTTAAAAGAGAATGTCAATTATCTGGGCGACAAACTACCAACAATTAATTGTCTGCGTAATAAACATTTAAGGAGACGTCATTGGTTAGAAATTGAAGCAATATTGAATTACAAATTCAAACCAGATACTAGAATGACGATGGCATTGATTGAGAATCTGGGAGCCTTTGCTCATTTCCAAGCATTATTAAATATTTCAGAGAGAGCAAGTTCAGAGGCCAATCAAGAAGCTATTCTCAATAAACTTGATGATGTATAATATAGGCACTTTGATTTATTTCAAAAATATAAAATCACCATATGTCCAGTAAAGAATATTTTAATTTTTTTTTTTTTCATCCAATGACAAATTTAATTATTTCTGGAGATATAACAAATTAATAAATGAAGACGTATCAAGATCCAAAAGTAAATTATAATAATATTATATCGGTATAGTAATTTGTGTCAATTGAATTGAAAAAAAATAAAAAAATGAAGATGGTAATATCAACATCATGATGTGTATTATAAAACTTGATAGATGATAAAATCAAAACAATTCCCTTCGTTTTCTGTCAACATTCATAGCGTGATAGTTATAATCAGTCTCATCAATGGTCCACATTGCCAGCATGTAAATAGTGATTATCAACGCCATGAGAAATCTATCAATTCTGTAATTAGAAAATAAAAAAAAAAAAAAGCATAAATAATAAAGACATTGTGAGGTTTTCAGTTTCAATTAAATTAATAATAATACAAGACTCACGTCATAAGAGGATGGATCCATAGAATAATAAGAAAAGCAGTGAAGCTTGGATGTCTCATGTGTAGAAGATAGCGCTGATATTCTATAGACTTTGTTGACATTGGACAGGGTCTATTAGATATTTTATACCACACTTGCTTCAGACCCGTCAACTCAGATATATCAAGTATTACACAGCCACTGTATATAATAAACCATCCAACCAGATGAAAAGCAGAGAATAGAAACCATAATTTATTATTGGCATATGTATCAATGTGCCACAATGATGTTGATGGTATCAACTGCCAATTTTCAATTATCATGTGTAAGGCAGCAGCACTCGCTGCGTTATATATACTTCTCTCTAATTCTAGTATATATAATTTTTTATAAAACTTTTTGACAATTTCACTCGACATAAATGAATGTTGAAGCATAAATACACTCAGAAGACAAGCATTTATCATGAGTTTCCAAAGGCATACCAAGTATCCATTCTCGTTATCTTAAAACGACAATTTAAAATTTATAACCTTCAAATATAGATACATAGAATATATATTATATGTATTTTAATAATAATAATAATACCTGTATTGTATTTGTCAATTATGAATTTATCATGACTCTGAGAAGATGTAAAGTACATGAAATTGTAGAGTACATGAAATGTGTAGAGGAAACTGCTGGAGCTTGTCAACAAACCAACAACACTTGAGCCCATATTCATAATGTCAATTTGGGAGATAACTTGTCATATTAGTGATTATTACACATATTTTTTCATCATAGGAGAATATAAATCCATCTTCACCACTTGACAAATTCTTTCATTAACACAACAAAGCTGGAGAGAGGAGGCTGTGTCATCAGAGAAACTCACACAATAAATTTTCTCCTATGTTGTGCAGAGTGGTTATTGGTGGAGAGGAGGGGGGGAGAGCTCCCTTCATAAATACTTCTCCACCACAGCACACACTTATATATAAGGAGAAATGTTCCACGCGCAATATCTAGCTCAAATATAGCGATATATATATCAATGCAGATTTTTATTAGTGCTTTTAATGTATAAAGCCATATAAATGAGTTGTCAATGTAATTAAGATAATTTCAAATATCTTGAAACGTTTAAATATGAGCGAGTAAGATAAATTGTTAACAACAGTGTCATTTATCCAATTTAAATAAAAATCCAATCTGCAATAAACTCCTGGCGAATTGGCGACTGCACAACCATGTCCCCAGGATACTAGGCCCACTTGTGTGCCATTACAAATGAGTGGACCTCCACTGTCGCCCTGTGGGTTGAAATAATATGGATATAAAATGTAATATCTTTCATCAAAATGAAATTGCATCTCAAGAAATGTTTTTTTATTTTGATAGTTGATTGATATTCTATTATTTGATTAAAATGGAGGATTTGAAAACCTGACAAGCATCGATGCCCCCCTCTTTATGCCCAGCGCATATTTGACCAGGATGCAGCCTGTGCGAGAAGAATTGATTGCATTGCTCGGTCTCAATCAATGGAATGCTCGCATGTTTAAGGGTTCCACTAGATGTCTGAATAAAGGTCCATTCAATTTATCAGTGAGAAGGAAAAATATATATATATATATATAAAAATCAACAATAGTTACTTGACTCGTTACACTTGTCTTGCCCCAACCGACTACCATACATTCTCCATCATATTCGCCAAATAAATCCTGACTAAATTGCGTTGGAATAGGGGCAAACATAACATAACGAGTGATAGAGAAAGCGGTGGATGTCTACAAAATGTAATAATGAATCAAGCCAATTTTCTCAAATTTCAAAAATCAGTATAGCAAAATGTCCAACTACAAGAGGTATCAATTCAATTTTGATACAGAGATAGGTATAATATATACAGAGAGCATTTATAAAAAGTTGTCAAGACATGGTGATGACATTTCTCTCAATTTAACAAAAATAGTTTCATCTGTGTGTTAAAATTGAATTGACTCGTCAATGTTTTACTACACTTAATTATTGATATATAATGTCCCTTCAATAATAACCCTGACAATCCCAATGTCGTGAGCCATTGAATAAAAACTGAAGAAGGGATGAGGGATGACATTGTCGACATTTGATATTTGCCATGTTGGTGAATACCACAGGGTCGTCGATCCTGCCACAATAGTCAGCAGCCACGGGCTCTCAGTGACCCAATAATGACCTCTATTTCTGATTATTTCGTATAATGTACATAAGAAATATTGATATAAAAATAAAATTACCACACTTGCACATTGATTTTTAATATGTATAATAGTTAAGTACCTAACCAAGCAGTGGGCGGCAGTCAAGACGAATCTCTCCATAATGTAGGTACCACCGCAGTGATGACGCCCAGTATGACGCCACTGAATTGAAATCTAGGCAATTCAAATGGATTGATTTATCTCTATTAATATCCACATTTGGATGAATTATTTGCAATTATAGATATATTTACCATGAATGGATATGTCTCGATATTTGTCGTTTCACCCCCAATTATTCTGTTGCCAATTGATATATCTGGCTCCTCGGTATCTATATCGAACAATGCTGAATCCATTGATTGGCCTACACTACTTGTGAAATACCATAATTGATAGATTGTGAGAGAAAGTCTCAGTAAGGACATTTCAGCACTTTTAATCCCGTCTGCTCATTTCCCAGTAGTTTCAGGCAACTTCACATGGTGTTGCTTTTTTTTTTTCAATCTTCTTGAGAGTTATCACCTATATCCTCCATATGTGAATGCGTATTGATTGATACACTATTTTTTTTTTTTTTTTTTTACAAGTGGAAATTGTTTCTTGGTTTGTCCTAATTGGATACGCGCTAAATTCAATGTATGACTTTTTTGTTTGGATAAACTTTTGAATAATATGAAAAATTAATAGCCGTGTTTCTTTATTACGATATGCTATATCAATTGACATTATTATATTATTCAATATTCATTTGTATATTCAAATGATATCATTATGATTATTAGCTTTATTATTGTTGATATTGAGGAATAAATTTAGCATCTCACGTAGTATGCCAATGAGGTCATGTGGCGTTAGTCCTCGAGGAAGAGTTGCTGATGAGGAAGCTTGAGTCGGTTCAATGACTATATCCACTGAATAAACAAAAAAAGAAATGTATATTTCATCAATTAAATAATCAATATTGGTATTTTTCAAGGTCACTGAGGTAAATCATGCAAAAAAAAAAAAAAAATAATAATCACCTGGAACAGTCTTGTTTCTGATGTCAGCGTATTGTTTTATATGAATGAGAAAATCTGGTATTGTTGCTTGACATGCAATCTCGAGACGTCCATTATCCCCAGCATGTAGCTCAGACACCTTGATTGCAAGTTGCGAGGTTGCTGACATAAGGGGCCTCTTGTGTTGACGATGAGGATATATTGTTACAAGTGTCATGTCTGCCTATAAAATATATCATAAATGACTTTACTGTCATTGAGATTGAAAACCATAAAAGAGCTTATACATATACATATATCAATCATCATTTTGGACTTGGTTAATTCGAGTTAATTGATTATACATTTTAGTGACTGAAGCCTACTACATACTACATATATCATGTTTGACCAAACCTCTTTTCCATTAATGAGCCATGTCAAATGAGGAACTGGATATGCGGGTGAAGAGGTACAATTTGCCTCAAGGACTTCTCCTACTGTGTAAACATCCTTCTTGAAAGTTATGTGTGGATTTTCCGTTTGAGGTGCTGGAAAAATTATCAGATATATGTATATGAAGGGTTAAAAAAATTGTGCATGTGCGGTGACAATATATGACAAGTCATTGAATCATCTCACCTATCACCTGCAGCTTCACCTCATTGGAACTCTCAGTATAAATTGGGTAAGTGGAGCTTACTAAACAGGAATAAGAACCCGTTGCTTCATACCGCACATAATTTAATTTGATTGTCTTGCCATCGAGCGAATACTAAAAATTATAACTATTAGTATATATATCATCATGAAAATGAAAAAGCATAAACATTACTCACTTCAAAGTCTATACCAGATGGCTGAGTTTGACGGAATGGCTCTTTACGATCTCGTATATACTCAAGTATCTTTCGCTCGTCTTTTCTAAACTCTATTTTATGTAGATCATCAGGGGCAACTGTGTGATTACACATGAGTGTTGCTGAATTATTGTACTTGACGTAGTTTGGCGCAACAAGCCGTACCTCAGGAGTTCCATCTAGAAATATAATAATCAAAGGATAAACATTACATGATGCGTCCTGGGGATTGATTGTAATTCGAGGGTTTATAATTTCAACAATCCCATTCAACACAATGATAATACTAATAATAATAATAATAATAATAATGCATGCAAATGGGGTTGAATAAACGGCTTCGACGGTGTGTGTGTGTGTGTGAAAGGGCAACTCTGATGTATATAATAGGTGGAATTATATACCCTGTTGCTGGGAGGCGTTATTGTATCGATCATCAGGAAACATGTGTCTATCGTACATACACCTATGGTTATTTATACTATAATAATCAATTAATATCATGATGTACAATTTATGGAGGTCAAGGGCAAACAAATTCATGAGCCGAGTAACGCCTCAATCACCTCTATCAAATTGTAATTGATTTCTCTATAATGTATTGTAATCCTAATACCCTCAATTATTATACACTGATCATTTCAACAATTAACGATTAATAAATTTGTATCAATTCTCTCCAAGAATTGAGAGGGATGTATATTGTATACTGTATAATATGTATCCCTGATTCACGAGGATGTATTAGTGTATTATTCTCACAGGATTAATCTATTTCTCGATAGATCCATCTACTTGGGGAAAAAAAAGCATGGGAAAAGATGTATGTACACAATATTTTCCTTGGCTAAGTATATATCCTCTACCAAGAGTATATGCATGAGTACAGACAACGAATTTATCGAAAACGACTCTTTGACAGGTGTCGAAGACTCTCTCAATTTTCCTCTCGTCACATATATATATATATATATATATATATGTCACAGTGGAATAATGACATTAGGAAATAATAATAATAATAATAATAATAATAATAATAATCTACTTACATGAAAATAATTGTAAAGTATATATAAATACAATTTTTTTCCATTGAGCTTGTGGGCGCTGCATTTTTCTCTTTTTTATTTTTTTTTTATTTTGTTTTAAATATTGTTCTCTGTTTATTTATATATTAATGCATATATATAGATGTGTCGTATAGGTAATTTTATACTATATAGTAGTAACGTTGCCGCTGATCAACAAAAAATTATAATAATGAAATGTATCACCTACTTTTTTTGTTTAATTAAAAATACAAATGTGCATACTATTTTTTACAGTGTGTGCCTTTAAACTACCCAACTTCGGTGCCGAGTCGGCGCTACAACTGGGGATAGTATGGCTTTCGATCGTTTCTCATAGCCACCCTCGCTAGAAAAGCCACCCCTCTGTATGGCGGAGTGGGGATGGAGTATGAGAACAGCAGGCGCCGCCATCCTCTGATCCATCTAACCGTGGATTTTCCCTATATAGACTAGAAATTTATTTGTTTTGACATTTATCATACTATATATTTATTTATTCACCCATCATTTATACATAACAAAACAAAAACAATAACAAAAAAAAAAAAAAAAAAAACAAGTATTGATGGATTTTAATGTCATTAAGAAAAGCTTCAATTCAATGTGGCAATGGGTGACTGATGGGTGTGGCAAAAGACGATTCACAATATCCCCAAAATTTGGACAATCAATGGGCCTTGTGGACCAGCACTTTATCATAATCTCATGCAGCACCCTTCAATTTTTTCTACAAATTTACCATTTTTAAGAGCGTACAGATTATACATATATTGAGATAAATAACCGATGAATCATTAAATTTATTGGCAAACGAGTGTTATTCACTTTTTAAACAACAGCAAAAAATCAATTAGTGTTTGATTGATGAAGGAAAAAACCTCCCTCAACCACTCAGTGTAAAAATGTGAAAATCCAAATCTCAATTTACCTGATTCAAAAATTCTTTTTATAATGCGCGCGCGCGAATGCCAATCGCGCGAGATATTAGAGATGTCTGTGCTGCCATCTGTTGGAGATATCCAAGCAATACAATTTAAAAAGTGTGTTCAATTTGTACATCTATACAAAAAATTTTTTGTCCCTGTGTGGCGGCGCGTCAGCAATATATAATTTGCCGGATCATTGTCAGATATTCTTTTATTCATAATAATATTATCATAATATAATAGATATTTGAAAGATGACAGGCGTAGCAGCAGGACCTAAGGACGTCAATTCGTTTTTAAGTCAAAAACAAAACAATTCTGATAAGGAATTAGCAGCTGAATGGGGACAGCTGGAGGAATTGTACAACAAAAAGTGAGTGTTTGGTCTTACTCATCCAACCACCTTCTGACCCTTATTATTTCTCAATTCAATGATTTGAATGTTTGTTGTTGTTGTTTTGTTGTTTTTTTTTTTTTTTTCAGACTTTGGCATCAACTTACATTGAAATTGGAGACATTTGTTAAGCATCCATCCCTACAGGAAGGGGATAATCTCATACAACTGTACAAGAATTTCCTTTCAACATTTGAGAGCAAGTAAGTCAACCTAACCTCGCTTTTGAGATAATTATTTTTATATTAAAAAAATTCAGGTAATATCTCAATGAGATATTCAACTCATTCATCAATTTTTGTAGGATAAATCCCTTGTCTCTGGTAGAAATATTAGCCCACGTAATTGAGCAATATACAGATAAGAGGGAGGCAATAAAATTTCTAGAGTTGACTGAGCCAAAAGTAGAGAAGAACAATGAGGCAGTATCACTGTGTAAAGTATTGGAGGGTCAAATTCTCCTTGACAAACTCAATGATCAGGAAAAGGCAAAAAAAGTTATTGAGGATGTCGAAGCTATGCTCGATAATGCTGACGGTGTGACAACTGTACACGGAAGATTCTATCTGTTGGCAAGTCGATTGTACAGACTTCAGGGAAAACACGCTGAATATTATCGTACTGCTCTTAGGTAATTATCAATAATATTCTCATCTAATTAGTATCAACAGAATTAGTCAGTTTTAAAAATTATTACAATCATCATTAGGTATTTGGGCTGCATTGATGTGGAAACATTAACGAAACAAGAAAAAGAGCAACATGCATTCTTCCTTGGTCTTGCTGCTCTCCTTGGTGAAGGAGTCTATAATATTGGAGAATTGTTGGCTCATCCTGTACTCCAATCTTTAAGGGGTACCCCCCAAGCATGGCTGGTCGATCTTTTGCAAGCTTTCAATGCTGGAGATATTGCAGCACTTGAGAGACTCAAGCCCCAATGGTCTAAGGTTGCTGATTTAGCGGCCCAGGAATTGAAACTCAGACAGAAAATTTCACTACTATGTCTCATGGAAATGACATTTAAACGTCAATCAAACAATCGGTAATTGCTACTCAAAGTTTATTGCCAAAAAAAGAAAAAAAAAAAAAAAAAAGGCACATATTCAAAGACTTTTATCTTTTTTTTTTCCTCATTTTATTCAGTCAACTGTCATTCTCTGAGATATCCCAAGAGACACGTCTACCAGTCAACGAAGTAGAGCTGCTAGTAATGAAAGCTCTAGCTCAGGGTCTTGTTCGGGGAGCCATTGATCAAGTTGCTGGCATTGTCAACATGACTTGGGTACAGCCTCGAGTTCTCGATCGCACACAAATAGTTGGAATGGTACAGCAGCTTGAGAGATGGTGCAAGGATGTCAACACCATGGAGCATCTTCTTGAGTCTCGCGCCTCCGAAATTCTCACTCTATGAAATGCATGAAAATTTATTTTCCATTTTTTCTCACCTTTTTCTTCTTTTTTTTTTTTTTTTCAACGAGAAGAAAGCATCATATATTGTAATTCAACAAATTTTCAGGCATTTTTGAAGTAAATCCAAATTCTATCATTTGTTTCGTAAATATTGAACATTGAAAAATAACCTATATACATTTTGCCTTGCTCATTCTCTAATTTAAAGTTGAAAGACATTGATATACCTATACTAATCTGCAATTATTTTTTGAGTAATAAAAAATTTCCAATAAGCATATAACAAAAATGAATTTTCTCAGTATATCATCCTGTCCCGCATTCTCTTTCTTTGTTTTTCTGTCCTTTCTTTGCGAAATAATTAGCAAAATCACTTGGCGCACGTCATATGAAAACAAAGAAGATTATCTCGTTAGTGTGTGTGTGTGTACATATATAGTGCAGTGCGGCTCGGATGACAGTACCGGAATAACATATGATTGAGGTTAACTTTCGTGAAACACAAAAAAAAAATTGAGAAAATCATACACAAATGATGATGAATATTAGGTATGATAATAATATATAATTATGCCAAATTTGAAGATTTATATTTATTCACTTGAAATATTCTTAAAATAATTTTTTCTAGTTAATGATATAAAAATGGGATTATTATTTATCGTTTGGCTATCACTTCTACCAATCATCAAAGTATTATCACAATCTTCTTCTCAGCCACCACCACCTCCACCCCTCTATCCAACTGTTATTTTGGCAGAATACGGAGTTGAATACAGTAAACCTCTCAATACTAATATTGAGTGGGTATTTCTCTACAGTAACAATAATGTAAGAAACTAGAATATTGTGAAGAGATGCATTTAACAATGCTCACATATAAAAGTATTTAATTATAACATTGGATAGCAGTTGAAAATAAACAAAATTACAGAACAGTCAGGGAGCGAGAATTTACGTAAACAGTAGTGATGCAACTGAGGATGAACCCCTGATCGTTGTAGTGCGACAAAAAAAAGGCATTCTCTCGTGGCAAATACCCCTCTTGGTGGAGAGAACAAATGGTAAACCACAGGCCTTCTCAAAAACCAGTAGAACTCTTTGTTCGTCCGATTATTATAAAGTAGGAAAAAAAGAAAATGGTGAAATTGACGACGAGGAATTTATTACCGTCAGTATATCTACTGAAAGTAAAAAGAAAATCACATTTCATCTTTCAGTTGTGGCAGAAATGGATTTCTATATTCGGTATAATATATATTCACTGAATTTTCTCATTTATATTTTTAATTACAATAATTGATGATTTTTTTTTTTTTTTTTTTTTTTTCTTTTTCACAGTCCTGGAGAGTCGAAAAAGCTTGTTATTTCACCAGCGGAGCCACGCTACTATGGCTACAATTTTTCTGATCATCAGTCATCAGAGAGTAGTTCAATATTAGTAAAAATTGAATCGGACAGTGATACATGTATGACTGTATCAATTCAAAATCCGTCATGTCCAGTATTTGATTTAGAGAGAAATATACAATTTTCGGGTTATTGGCAAACAGTGAGTCAATTGGGGGGTATAACTATACCCAGAGAGGCTTATCCCAATGGTTTTTTTATAGTTTTTGTTGTCAAAGGTGATGACACAGATTGCACACTGGAAATGGGGCCAATTTATAGAAATAAAACTGTTACATTGACAATAACACCCAATATAACATACAAAGATGGTGTCAAAGCAGTTGCTATTACAATGGCCATTGGATTTGCATTTTTTAGTTTTTATATAATTGGTGTATTATCACACAGAGTGAGTATACAACGTAGACACCGTGCACAAATTATTCAGGATGATCAGGAGATACATGATGAGCAACAATTGCCAAATACATGTGCTATTGAAGAGGCTGGCCCCAGCCAGTGGACATCAATCGATGAAGACTCTTCTATTGATGAAGACGACATAGATATGCTGGATGATGCTCTATTAGACAAGGAAATAATACGCACAAGACGAGTACTATCAGTATCTGATTTAGCTCGTAAAGAACCAAAAATTCTTCGACACAAATCACGACTCTACTTGTATTATTTGGGAACAATTGCAGTGTTTTATGCACTTCCTGTTGTTCAATTAATGGCAACATATCAAAGAGTTATTCATGTAACTGGTAATCAGGATCTCTGTTATTTCAATTTTTTGTGTTCACATCCTTTCTTTGGATTTTCCGACTTTAATCATGTATTTTCAAATTTTGGATATATTCTACTTGGGCTTCTCTTTATTCTACTTACGAGGGTAAGGGAGCAGGGAGATTTAGTTTATGCTGAGAAGAAAAAAAGTTTTGGTATTCCACAGCATTATGGTCTATTTTATGCTATGGGAACGGCCCTCATGATGGAGGGAGTACTCTCAGCTTGTTATCATGTTTGTCCGAATCATAGTAATTTTCAATTTGGTAATTATTCAATTATTTAATCAACTTTTACTTAACTTTTTTGTATTTTTATCCATTTTTGATTTTCTTCTTCTTTTCACCCCCCCCCCCCCCCCCCCCAGATACGAGTTTTATGTACATAATATCAGTTTTATGTATGGTAAAAATATATCAAAATAGACATCCTGATATAAATGCTCGTGCTTCCGTGACATTTGCAGTACTTGCATTAATCATATTTCTTGGAATGCTTGGAGTACTAAATGGTACTAATTATTTCTGGATAATATTCACAATTATACATCTATTTGTGTGCCTTGTTCTAACTGCCCAGATTTATTATATGGGAAGATGGAGACTCGACAGAGGAATGTTTCGTCGAATTGTCATGGTAAATATACTTGTATAAAAAAATTTATACAATTTTTATACATACATACATACATACAATATTATCAACTTTTATTTTTCTAGACATTTAAACATGATGCACGATCAGGTATTATGAATTTACTGAGGCCAATGTATGCTGGAAGATTGATTCTCCTTGTAATAGCAAATTTTTGTAACTTGGCACTGGCAATACTTGGCAATATGCATCATGAAAAAGATTTCGCTACTTTTCTATTAGCGGTACTCATGTTCAATTTATTGTTATATACCTTTTTCTACATTGTAATGAAAGTAAGTAGTCCAAAAAAAGAGAGAGAGAGAAGAAAGAAAAAAAAAAAAAAAAAAAAAGTTGTTGTTTACATTGAAAAGAGTTGACTGAAATAATTAAAAAATTTTCAGCTGTGTTATCGAGAGAAAATTCTACTCCAAGCGTTGTGTTATATTCTACTATCATTCATTACTTGGGGCTTTGCCCTCTATTTTTTCATCAACAAGTCAATCTCTTGGGCCCTGACACCAGCGCAATCACGTCATTTTAACAGACCATGTATGTCATTGTTAAATTTCTTTGACTATCATGACATTTGGCATTTTCTATCAGCACTGGCAATGTTTTTCTCATTTATGGTACTACTTACCCTCGATGACGATCTGGAAGATACTCACAGGAGTCAAATATCCGTATTCTGAATTATCATTTTATGAATGGATCAAGAGGATAATAATAAATAAATAGACAAAATATGCGTAAAATATCTTAACAATATAGTCATATTTTTTTTCATTTGTCATGTTATGGCAGTATGAGAAATTTATTCACATTAGTATATGAGTATATCATTAAAAATGTATTATTTATTCATATTTTTTTGTGTACATAAATCTGCAAATTACATCATTTCTCAATTTATCATTTATTCAATTTTTTTTTTTCCATCTATAATTAATTTCCGCTTCCCAAGAAATGGTAACACTTGATTTACAAATTAATATTCATAAAAAATGTTATTAATCTACAACTGGTCTAAATAAATTGGAGTGAGGCAATTGAAGAGGTAAAAAGTCATTTACTTTATATGTACATTTATTGATACCAGGTACCCAGGTGAGATTAAATTGCAGTAGATATAATCTTTAAGGGAGGGGGGGGGGGGGGGAATGTTAAATTTTTCACTGTCTCTTATCCAATTGTTTTTTTGAATAGATTAATTAATTAATTAATCAACTTCTTGGGATGTTGACTCCAACTGCATGAGTGTTTTCAACAATTCTCCACGTTCAGATGGATTAAGTCGATGAACAATTTCCAATGCTGCATCCAATCGAACTTCAGGACATGTCTCAATTGCATTCTTAACATTAGTAACAACAGCATCACGCTTAACACAATTGATATTACGCGTTACAACGCTATTTTCATTTTTAGTTTGATCAAGTAGCCAAGTGACAACAGGTTCATCTTGATCCCAAAGATATGACTCTGTTGTTCCTTTATCCTCGACAAACCATCGTCGTAACATTACATCAACTTGTCGATAATCCAAATGCGGTTGAATCAATAAAATATCTCTCTTAATTTCATCCTCAAGCAATCGACGTCTCAGCCTCCAGTATAAAATTTTTCTTGATTTTTTCCACGGGACAATATCTTGAATAACATTTTTCTCCAACATTCTCTCTGGTGTATCATGTAAATCAGAAAAATGTACTGCAACTTGATGATAAAGTGGCTCCAAAAATTTTTCCCTCTGATGCAATTCACTCTCAAATTTAGCTCTATCCTCTGGTGATAAATTTTGATTGGCCAATTTATTTATAAAATTTTGTGCAATTAAATCATTTCTGTGTATTGTTTTTATAATATCCTTGGTTCTAAATTTAATTTCAACAATACCCTCTGGCTCAAGTACACCACCCCTAGATGTTGGATCGGCAAACATTTCCATATATCGTGGATTAATAGTTGTATCAACAACAGCCCATGCACCACCTCTCAATTCACCATTAGGTGGTATATAAACAAACACTGGCCTTGTATATTCTCTCAATTCATCAACAATATAAGCACCAAATTTCATTATTTGTTCATACATATCCTTCATACCACCAGAAAATCCTCTCCAATTTGCAAAAATAAATAATGGCAATTCTTCCCTTGAAAAATCTCTTATAACTTGTGATGTTTTATAAGCACTGTCTGGAAACCAAACTTGTCCAGCTTGTGATATTTGTTTAGCTTCTGAATCAAGATTAGCCGGATCAGCTGGAAATTGAAATTCAACTGTTCTTGTTTCAACAGCAACAATACCACACGGTATACCACCAAGTCTTGCACGACCAGTAACAACAGTTTGTGCCCAGGGTCTCATTATCTCTTCCCAACTGCCACGATCAAAGAAACCAGATTCCCAAATATTAGTATCACTCAATAATCTACCCTCTAGCATTATTCTTGGATCATATGGTGTTTTAGTTGGTACATAATCAATATCTCTGTCAATTGGATCTGATGGTATGACAATTGGTAATGATGCACCTTTAATTTTTGGTACCATACTTATCCATCTGAGTACAGTATCAACACCATCAAGATCTCTTGGTGCTGTTACATGTGATATACCATTATGATGCATTATTTGAATTCCACCCAATTGATTATTACTTGCATAAACTTCTCTTCCCAATACTGCATTAAGTGCTCGATAGCCCGTTAATATAATGTGAGAATTTTCAATTTGTATAACACGCTGACCAAGACGTAAAAGATATGAGCCAATACCAATTGCTCTACATGTTGCAACTGATATTGTAACAATTTCATTATACGCTTTTGATGTTTCACCAGCAATCATACCTGCATATTTAAGATTTTCCACTCCCAAACCATCATCTTTACCAATAATATCAGTTATTTTATAACGAGCCTCACCATCATTCTCAATTAATGATGCTTTTACAGAATTTATTGATGCTAAACGTGCATAATCATCAGGCATAAGATAAATATATTTAAATCCTTTTTCTGGACACGTTTCATCCTCCCAGGCAATTTTAAAAAGGCCTTTAACTTCCTCAGCAAGGCCAATTCTTGCACCTGAATTTGCACAAAAATAAATTCTTGGTATTGCCAATTCTCTAGCTCTTTGTGATGCTAAATAAAATAAAACATCCTCTTTTGGTCCAAATGAACCAATCATATAAGTCAAATCATTAGCAATTAGAATTATTTCACGTCCAGCTGGATATTCTGGTGTATAAATTGTCATTCTCCATGCAACCATACCAACATCATTTTCACCAGGTAAACGTTTTTGTTCCATTAAAACATCACCATCAAGTACTAATTCTACATAATCCATAACAGGATTTGGCATAACAGGTAATGAAATATTATTTTCATTTTGCGCTTCTTCTTTTTCTTCTTCTTCTTCTTCTTCACCACCACCAACTGATCTTTCCTCAATAAATTTTGTCCATGATTTTTCAATTTGTTGTCTAAACATGTCTGGTAAATCATAAACATATGTTGTACCAGCACTTTGTGCCTGAAATCTTTTTGCTTGTAAATAATCCTTTGTTAAATATGGAGTTGATATTGGAAGACCGTGCATTGGTCCAGGTCTCCAAGTTTTTTGTAAATTATTATTTGAACCATAAGATTCAAATTTAATAATACCACTTTTTAAATCAGTTGTTTCGGTATATAAATGAAGATCAATACTATAACCACTGTCATTGGATATACATAAACGTACATTGTAAGTTGATTTACCGGGTGCTGGTCTAATTGTCATTTTAATTTCAGCCTGACGTACACGTAATTTCCATAAACGTGGACCATAACGTAATACCATACTCGTTACACTCTCCTCAATTCTAGCTGGATCCATAATAACTGTTGGTACAAAATTTAAAAAAATATGATTACAATCAGTTCTTTTTGCCAAAGGATGTGAAAATGCTACTTCAAGTTCATCCATAGCTTCAAGAAGTACACGTTCACCCTCATTGTGAAGATAATCAAAACTAGCCTCTTTAGTTATTAAATCCGAGTGTCTAACAATGGATCTAATGAAAAAACGATAATCAGTTACTTGTTGGCCTTTTGCAACTTTAGCCTGTCCCAAATAGAGATGCATTTTTTGATTTGATGTTGGTAGGGCTTCAAGATCATAAGTTCTCATTCTTGTTAATTCCAATTGGAATGCAGTACCAGGCTCAAGATGTCGATAAATTTTATCCTCAACAAAGCCATCACGATGGCGGTATGTAAAGAATTTTGGAAATTGACGTTTTTTTAATGCTGCAAATGTAACTCTACGTATACCACGTGATATTAATTCATCTTTATTGGCTGTACACCAATCACCAAAATTCCTTGACATTGTAGCATCATCCTGCTGATTACAATTATCTTGTATAGCAATACTCAATATATGTACTGGTTCACCCTGTGGTTTATCACAATTTGTTGATTCAACACCACCACCACTCTGTTGTTCTGTATGGCTCAATGATACATTTATCGATGTACTGTGACGTGATTCACTACCAGCTGCATCAACTGCCTCCAAAACTCTAGCAGACACTGATGATGGTGATGACAAATCTTCAAGAAGATCTAGTACCTCATCAGCATATTGACTAAATTCATCGAGACTGTGAAAAGCTGCCATAGCACCAGTTCGATAATTAATTAATGATGATTGATTTTGACGATTTGGATGATTATTTGGTAATAAAAATTGAAAATAAACAAGTGGTATTTCACCAGATAATTCAAGATGCTGTAAACAAGTTAATTCATAACTTATATATGCCCTTCTTACATAAACTTCTAATGCAGCATTACAAACAGCACGATTGGTGTGATAAAAAAAATCATGAAGAATATCAAATATTGATGTTTCAGAGAGAATTAATTTTTGTAAATTTTCAGGATGAAAATCATGGCCATACATATCAACGGCAGATAAAAATATTGATTCCATTTGATTATGGCGTAATTCATAAGCAGGTTGATGAGCTGCAATAAGTACTTGACGTGCACGTAATGCTACTCTACTGTGCTCTGAACGATTTAAACTAGTTAATTCTGTTAATGTACTTGCCAATTCATCAGTTAAACCTGGCTCATTGGCCCATAAATGATCAATTAACATTGTAACAAGTAAATTTTTTTTTGTCACATGATTATGACTGAATATTGTATTTGTTACCATTGCCATATTATCCTTGTAATTTTGTATCAAAGCTGATACACATTTGTCATAGTGGCCCTGTTGAAATTGGCTCTCAACAGTATAATATTGTCTCAATAATTCATGCACCGCTGTTTTCATTCTACCACGAATACCATTTCTATATCTCTGTACCAATTGTACAATAGCCTGAGTTGTTAAAAAAAAAACATCTCTTTCAGCTCTTTTTGATAATGTTGCAGCATGAAGATCAATAACAGCAGCAATTTGTTGACTTGGAAATTGTGCCAATACTGAAGTTATATTTCTCTCATAGAGTGTCATCAATTTTCGAATTTTTTTTTCAACTGATATTGGTATTCTACCTGATATTGTTGATATAACCTCTTGTAATTCAAGAAGTGGTAAACTTGGATCTCTAAGTGAACTCATAAATTTTTCAATTAATTCACGTAATCGTGGAAGATGATAGGGATCGGGTAAACAATATCCAGCCAATGTATTTTCCAATGCAGTTCTATATTTAGCATGAAGTAGATTTAATTTTTCAGGTACTGCTGGTACAGATGGTGGTGGAAATTGTCCAGTATATTCTTGTGCTTTTGTCACAAGTGATGGATCATCAAGTTCAAGATGTGCAATAAGTATACCAGCTTCTAAAACAGCACCTGGACGTTTAACATAAAATACTGAGCCTGATTCACTCGCTGTCAATGTCATAACCATTTTCATAACTTCAATTTCTGCATAAGCCTGTCCTGCCTCAATATGGCCACCATCCTCAATTAAATAATTTATCAATTTACCAGCTGAGGGGGCACGAAGTAATGATGGATCATTATCTTTTTCAAAAATACATGTTTGATTACCAATGACAATTCTATAACGATCAACCTCCTCTCTCATATATGTTGTAAAACTAGCACCATCAAGTGATAATAAAAGTCCACCATCAGATAGACGATGTACTTCAACTTCTTTGTATGATCCATTCATAACTAAAAAATAACTATTTGGACCACATTTGGCTGTTTGTATTTTATATTTCCAACCGTCATTAATCAATTCTACATCACAAACATTATTAAGATCATTGCTTGCTTGTATTTGGCCTTTTTCTAGGGCTGTTTGAAAACCACTAAATCCAGCAGTTATTTTACGATCTGCAATATGTAATGCACCACTTGTTACTGCTAATAATAAATCAGGTTTATCACTTCTAACACGTTCAGCAATTAGTGCATCTAGCCAGGCAGTATCAATGCTATTAATTTGAAAACATTCAGTTTCCAATAGAGTAATTAAATATTCAACTGTCGTTCGAAAATCTCCCCTTATACTCAATTCTTTAAGTGCAATAACTAAATTTTCACGCGCCATATTACGATCTTCACCCCATGAAAAACAATGGCCAAATTGAGAATCTGCAAATTCATGAAGTCCACCTGATGCACCAACTGAAAAATATCCCCAAACATTTTTTGATGAACGAAAATTGAGCTCCTGCACTGTACCCGATGATGGCTTAAATCCTTCATCTGGATTTTCACTTGTTATTCTAGCTGCTATAACATGACCCCACGGCTGTGGTTTATGCCTCGGTTGATCAAAATCAATGCTACTGTCACCCCAAGGGCTCTCACCATAAAGCAAACGAATATCTTTAATATGATAAAGTGGCAAACCCATGGCAATTTGAAGTTGTGCTGCTGGCAAATTAACATCTGATACCATTTCAGTGCATGGATGTTCTACCTGAAGACGGGGATTTAATTCTAAAAAGTAATAACGTCCCGATGTATCATAAAGATATTCCACTGTTCCTGCACTCACATAGCCCACCATTTTTGCTAATCTAACAGCTGCTTTCTCCATTTCCTCAAATATTTCGGCTTTTGCTATTACAGCTGGTGCCTCTTCAATAATTTTTTGATGTCTTCTTTGAATTGAACAATCACGTCCAAATAATGATATTGCATTACCATAACTATCAGCCAATATTTGTACTTCCAAATGACGTGCACATTTAGCTAATTTCATTATGAAAATTGGAGAACCAGGTACTTCAGCTTGAACTTGACGAAATAGTGATGGTAATTCTTCAGCATTTTCAACTTTACGAATTCCTTTACCACCACCACCTTCACTTGCCTTTACCATAACAGGAAAACCAATTTTTTTAACTGCCGCTAAACACTCTTCTACTGATGATACACAACCTTTACGAAATAATTCTGATGATATTTTTATTTTCTTTCCACTGTATTGGGCTTTAAGCTCTGAGCCAGACCACGGTAGAGTTGGTACTTGAGCTGTTTGTGCAACAATACTTGAGGCTATTTTATCACCAAGTGCCCACATGGCACGTTCAGAGGGCCCAATAAATGATACATTATTTTTATGAAGTAATTCTGGTAATTTTGGATTTTCCGATGCATGACCCCAGCCAGCCCAAACAGCTTGTACCTGAGTTCTCAATGCAATATCAACAATTAGCTCGACATTTGCATAGTTGTTATTATTTGAGCCACCCTGTACTGGTACATATTGATCAGCCATTTTTATGTATTCTGCATTTGCTTTTAAATCCTCTGGTGTTACCATTACCACAAAACGTATTGCCCTCTCATTCTTAAACATTTCATAAGACCATCTTCGTATCGAACGCATACATTTTACTGCTGCTATCCCATTATTAGCGATCAAAACCTAATAGGAGAAAAAAGGGGGAAAAAAAAACAAAAAAATTATGACAATTTATACATTCTTTTATCATCATCTCTTAATTTTTTTTTTCTTTTTCTTCCCATCCCCTTCAAAAACTATTGATCAATTTTGCGAGCTTTCTGATTATAAAACAACAAATTAAAGAGTAAAATACAGAAATGCAAGGTGTTTTTTTTTTTTTTTTTTTCTTTCAATTATATTACCTTATTTATGACTTTGGTCCCATTGAATCGGTGAACAAATTCCTCGGGTGTTGCTACAGTAAAGTCCTTCTCTTGTCCTGAACTTTGAGCCTGGATCATCACAGTGCCCTGGGACATGCTAGGCCTATAATTTATGAAAATCAAAATAATTTTGTGATTAGTAATTGGATATTTTAGATCAGAGGACATGGAGTGTAAATTGACGATTATAAGGAAATATATATGTCCATGAGCCAAATCCCAATTCAAATGATAAAAGATAAAGATATAATAATAACTGTTGTCTCTATATTCAAGATCCTATACGGAAGTACTAATGCAACATAGTGGTGAATTTTCAACACCCATCTTATTACAAAATAAATGCATTTAGACAGGTTTGTTTTCACTTTGTCATGGATGAAATGGCGAAAGAAAGTTTTATTTACTTTTCTTTCTCACACCTTGCAAAATTCATTCATGATGGGACTTGAACTTTTACTCATCTGAATTATTATTATGAATATTTCAAGTGAAGTTGAGGAAATTTGGGAAAATGGGAGGACTACTGTTAGGAGTTGGCCCCCTGATTGATTTACCACTGTATGTTGTTTCAATCTAAAAAAATATTAATTATTCATAAACAGTATAATTAATAATTATTACATAATTATTCAAGAATAACTTTCTCTCTCTCTCTGTTCAATCTACGTATATTTAGTTGAATACTAAACGTATTATGTATAGTAAACAGCATTTACGTGAGTCCTGTAGTCTCAGATCGATGATGACTTGCAGACATATTGAAGGAAGCAGCACTTGCCTCCTCATTTATATCACAATTTTTTGATGATCCTGGAAGAAGATTGTCTGAACTCTTCCAAATTGGATCCTTTTCATCAGTTTGCGCCAACACATATCTCTTGATACGACGCATATTATTCTTCAATATTATTTTCAACCACTCTAATATATTGTAAATTTTTGTAAATAAAATTGGTAAAATTATTATTAACTCGAACAATTGCGATAGAAAAAAAAAATATGTGCATGAGACTCAAAATTAAAATTGATACATGGCTATACGCTCGAAGCTTTTTTCTTTTTTGGAGAAACTCTTTTAAATGCACAGTGGGCTAGTGTAGACTCGCACCTTGCAAGATCAGCAATCACTAGCTTGACAATCTGCTCAGGTGGCTCATACTTTCTCAAGCTACAACCAAGATATTCCCCCTTCCACGGTTTTCCTCCTCCTCCTCCTCCCCCTCCCCCCCCCCCCCCAAGTTATGTATATTTAAGAAAGTGACCAAACATTCATCACTATAAATTCTTTCACTCAATTGTACTTGCCAAAAATTTTCTACAAATGTATACAAATTAAGAAATTTTGAAGATGATCGCTCAAGATCCGAGGTCTTGTAAGCGGCATTATCCAAAAGATCATGTAAACATGACACACAATCACGCGGAGCGGAGATGAACCCATTAGCCACCTGACTCTCATTCAACCAATCATTGTGCCTTCATTAATTCCCCCCTACATACTCCAATGTTGTCAATTATCATGAGTATGATTTTCCCCCATGAATATTTAAATATTGTAAGATTATGCGCAACCTTGTGTTATTGAAATAGAATTAAAGATGTCAATGAATTGTAGATTGTTCAATTACACAGAGAAAAAATCATTTTCGCATTGAAAAGAAAAAAAATCCTTTTCAAATCAATTCAGAGAGTTTTCTTTTCCTCTTCGTGATGATGAAAAAAAAAAACTTGGAATTGGGACGGGGGAGGGGAAAAAAAAAAAAAAAAAACTAAAAATTCACCTCAGCCGTTTACGACGCTCAACCAGACCCGGCAAAATAGGTTGTTGTTGTTGTTGTGTAGTTCCATCATTTCCAACACTAGGAAAACTGTCCTCAGTCTCTAACTCCTCGCACTCTGAAGGGTCTGGCTCCCCAACGACAAAACTCACTGGTGCTTCAGCCATTTTGTACACTTCGGTACTTTGTGGAATAGATCTCTCTAGGGTACTCTCAGCTGAATAATTTTCCTTACATATAGGTGTACCTTCAAAATTCAAATGGGCATAAATGAAACCAACATTCTCTCATAGAAGAGCTACCAAGGAAGTTGAAATTATCATGCTATAGTAGTTGATTGTTCCATTATTCATTTTATTCAACTCATTGCGCGTCATCGATACTGTTACATCATTATATCGTTAAATTTTATCAATAACCAGTCATAAATTATATGATTTTGATAGCCCCTCGTTGAAACAATATAAGCGCTTTTTTTTCTTTCTCAATTATTACGACCATAAAATTTATGGGCCCTATATGTATATCAAGTTTAAATTTTTCACTTACCCCACAAATAATTGACAAAAAAGTTTTTCAAATTGACTAAAACCATACGAATGGTAATGCCTATTTGCAAATATACAAGACGTAGAATTGTCATAAACACTCGAAATATAAAAAAAAAAAGAAAAAAAAAAAAAAAAAAACTGCGCCAACAGTTAACAAGAAGTACACGAATAAACCTTGAAAACAACTATTTCAATAGTGTTGTAACAATTTCTCAACTAAGTATCTCTCTAATATTCTCTCATGATTCAAAGATGCAATGAGACATTTATATAATGATGATCGGTTATTGTCAATCGAGATTCAGTTGGAAAAAATAATACCGATCATTGAATGAACAAGTCCTTGCAGCATGCTGCGTGCAGTTAGATAAATAATTTTTTGTTATTCTTTTTGTCTTTTTTCGCGCAGCACCACCTCTCAAAATTGCTCATTATTCTACACAACAGTCAAGTTGATGAAAAACTAATTCCTCTCTGTCATTTGATAATGGTGAGAGAGAGAGAAAAAAAAAAAAAAGGCTACCCTTTCAATAACTACAAATGAGAAATAATGATCAACACGTACAATGTACTACCGATGATCACAACAGACTGCCAGACTTTGATAAACTTGTGCGGCCAACGATGAACGGAAAATGGTTCAGAGGTCGGCCCTGTCTGTTTCAAGTACATAATACTTGTTTGGGATTCGCCTTGACCACAGTCGTACCATTACATTTTTCAAAGTTAACGCGTGACTGTTATCATCAGAAGAGGTATAATATAATGAGAAAATAATATTTTTAGTCTATCTACATTTCTGCACTTTTATTTATTGATTTAATCAGTCGATAGATCAATATAGACTATCTTTCATGTTTCCCAATGTCTCAACGATCAATTTAAAACGTAAAAATTGACAGTCGTAGTTGTGCGTCATTTACTGAATCTATGATTTTTTTGTATTTATTATGCATTTGAATATTCCTTGGATAATAGTCATTCAACTGTGCACGCTATATGATAATATTCCCAAAATGCACTTATCATCTTTGAAGATGCTTTTTTCCTTTTTCTCTACTTTCAATTTGATTAAATCATTGTGAGCCTGCTTCATACATATCATCATGCAATGATGGGTCTTTTGATTCATAAGCAAACGAGATTGATAAACGTCTTCTGCAAACAACCTTTGTATATCACAATCAGACTCGTTGTATTCTTACGACCGCAAGACGACTTAGATCGCCAGATGCCATTAAACCTAGAATAGAATAGAATCATTGCATTCTTTAACCACAATCGTCGTTCGAGTCTATGCAAAACATGTCTGTTTATTAATATTTTTTTTCTTTTCTCATTTGAATTAGGTATGAGCTGATTGGGCAAAGATTGATGAATAGAAGAAAATGGGAGAGTGAGAGAGAGAGAGAGAGAGAGAGAGAGAAAGGGCAAACCCGATTGAATGAAAAGAGAATCAAGTGGATTGGTGGAGTGGCGTGTCAGGCGATGGGTAAATTGAAGCCGGTTGGTCCATTCGCAGAGCTGTATGTGTGTTTACATTCTAGCGTTTCCAAGGAGCACATGCTTTGCACATACGAGTGGAGAGAAAAAAAAAAAAAAAAAAATATTCTCTTGACGGCAGAGAATACATAACTCAAATCGATTGAGTGGCTCGTGGACGATATAATTGTTCTTGCGTCACCAATTATTGGAGAAATTAATAATCTTCAACACTCACCGATGATGAATCCTGCGTTGCTGTTTATTTCCGCCCTCCTCGAGGTTAGAATCCAACTTCTGACCCTCACCCGCCATTTAAATAATCTATTGTTGAATATATATCATATAAAAAGTTCAATTGTCTAAAAATAACAAATGCGATATTTATTGAATTTTTTTTCAATTTTTTCTGTCACGACCACCTAAAGAGACTACGATTGAAAATTGAAACCACGCTGATACGTTACGCGCACGCACATACGCAACACACCAAATATTAATTTTTTTTTTTTTTCTTCTCATCATTGGTCTGTCTGACTTTATGGGGTAAATCATGTCTTACCAAACAATTTCTTTCTTTCCATCACTCGGTCGGTAGGTGGTATAGGGAGGGGCGGGCCGCCGTTGATGTTCATATAGGTAGCGCCCTGTCGTCATATCATATCATCATCATCATAAATATACAACAGCCAAGTCCATGGAAAAATGTTGACGAGTAGTAGTAATTGTTGAAAAAGAGAAAGAAGACAGTTTATTCGCAATTGATAATACGAGTTTTGATAGTTTAATTGTTGTTGAAAGTGTGGAGAAATGTTATAATGAGGAGTATAATGTGGATTGGAATTTTATTGACGGCTTCGGCCGTTTCATTCACCAATGCTTGTAAGTAAAAAAAGAAAAATGATTTTAACGTAGACCAATAATGAATTGACATAGGTGCGACATACTTAGAGCGTGACTCCTCGGACCCAGCCCATGCCAGCGCGATGCAATATTTTTATCAAGTGAAACACTTATGCATTCATTGATTAATTTATTTACTTTTTTTGACTATTAAATATATATACTTAATAAAAATCAAATGTTTCGCAATCACAATTACATATAGCCCTATAAATATTAATGTATGTCGATTTTCAGGGGAATATCCATGCGATTTACCACTTTTAGCAGATTCACCGAGAGTGAAATTGCAAGCAACCTCTTATATGCCAGACAGAACACCTGGTGATGCCAAGTTATATGGTAATATTATTGAATATTTTATAGTATTTTGAAAATGATTACCATCTTCTGCCCTTGTTGACTTTAAAGTCTGAGTAGATATTTTTTTTTTTTTTTTTTTTGTCTTGAAATGCAAAGAATCAATTGCTAAAAGTAGAAATTTTCTCAGATGTATGTTGGCTTGACTATTTACTATTGAAATTTAATGTTCAAGTGGTTGGAACTTTGTATTTTTCATCTACCACACAATATTGTTTATCCATGATGATTCTTATGTTGATCAATATTTGTTAATTATATTTTTACATTTTACACTGTCTGCATGAGAATGCTGTTGTTGATGTTGCTGTTGTTGTTGTTGTTGTTATTGTTGTTGTTGTACGGGAATAGGCGAGAAAGCTTGGACAGCCCGTAGCTCGGACAATAATCAGTACTTGATAATTGATTTGGGCGATGTCATGAATATCACCAGCATTGCCAGCCAAGGACGTGCAAGCTATTCTGAATACGTCATGGAGTATAGCATTAGCTATGGTACCAATGGTCGTAATTATATGGATTATAAAGAAGAAGAAGGAAATACGATGGTACGTAGGCTTATTGAAGAATGATTCATTGTATGAGAGAGAGAGAGAGGGTCGTTTGCAGTAATTGATGATTCATCAATAGTAACACAAAGTTTTCATTGCTTTTCTTTTTTCTTTCTCTTCACATGTGGCATGAACAGTGTGCACACCACATCACTCTGTTATTTTTATGTAAATGTAAAATTTTTTAATAAAATAGTAAATTGTAGTTTCAACTGTAATATATGAAATATCTTTTAACAAATAACATACTACTGAATTTCATTAACTTGGCTTCCTATTAACTCTCTAACACATTGGTTGGTTTGGGACTGCGCTTTACAGGTAACAGTGCCTGGTCACCTGCTGACAATAATTACAATCAACTGATTACCATGGATTTGGGAGAGAGATATGAAATTAGGAGCATTGCTACACGTGGTCGTGCTCATACCAATGAATTTGTAATGGAGTATATACTTCAGTATTCAGATAATGGTCATGCTTGGATCAGTTATGAGAGTCAGGAAGGGGTTGAGGAGGTACTTGATTGTCAGAAAAAATAAATGTAAAATGAAATAATTTCAAAACATTTCTGAATATTGAATCAATTGACAAATTCACTTTTAACTTTATAATCTCTCAATTTCTTATACATATAATATATTATATAATTAACACACTAATTCATTCTTCTTTCATTTCAAATTTTCTCAATACTGATGAATATTTACAGATGTTCAAAGGTAATACCAATGCAGAATCAATTAAATTGAATAAATTTGATGTGCCTATAATTGCCCAATTTATTCGAATCAATCCGACACGTTGGAAGACGAGAATATCAATGAGAGTTGAGCTCTATGGATGCACCTATGGTATTTTTTTATTATTATTACTATTATTCAAATTAATCTTTATAATTTTATACTGCAATTGCAGTATGTAGTAAAGTGAGAGTGAATGATGAAAATTTGACAATTATTAAATAATAATAATTTATAGTATCGGAGGTTGCTGGATTTAATGGATCATCCCTGATAGCAATGGATCTTCAGCGAGAACCAATTGAGACTGATCGACACTCACTCAGATTGCGTTTCAAGACAAATAATGCTGATGGAGTTGTCATTTATTCACGAGGCACACAAGGCGATTTTATGGCCATTCAATTGCGGGATAATCGAATGTTATTGAACATTGATCTAGGATCTGGAATGACAACAAGTCTTTCAGTTGGCAGTTTATTGGATGATAATCAGTGGCATGATGTATTGATATCTAGAAATCGCAGGGATATTGCCTTTTCAGTTGACCGAGTCTTGGTAAAAGGTAAAATAAAGGGAGAATTTCATCGTTTAGATTTAAACAGAGTTCTTTATATCGGTGGTGTACCCAATATGCAAGAGGGACTTGCAGTAACTCAAAATTTTACTGGATGTATTGAAAATTTTTATCTCAACAAAACAAATATAATGAGAGATTTGAAGGATATTGAGGAATATGGTGAAAATACAAGATATAATCGTATTAATACGATATTTGGTTGTCCAGATTTACCAATAATATCAGTAACATTTTTAAAATCTGACACTCACGCTCGTCTCAAGGGCTACGAGGGTGCATCATCCCTAAATGTATCATTAGCATTTAGAACATATGAAGAAAGGGGTTTAATTATTTATCATGACTTTACATCATCCGGTTTTGTTAAATTATTTTTGGAAGATGGAAATATAAAAATTGAAATACAAACAAAGGGCAATTCAAGAGTTATATTGGACAATTTTGATGATAAATTTAATGATGGAAAGTGGCATCACACAATATTAACAATATCTAAAAATAGTATAATTCTTAATGTCGATGGACGACCAATGAGAACAAAACGTTTATTAGAAATTTCAACGGGAGGTATTTATTTAATTGGAGGTGGTCGATCTGGAGGTGTTAAAAATCGTGGTTTTGTTGGATGTATGAGAATGATAAGTATCGATGGTAATTACAAACCACCAACAGACTGGAAAGAATCAGAAGAGTATATTGGTGATGATGGTATTGTATTAGATTCATGCCAAATGTTGGACAGATGTAATCCAAATCCGTGTAAACACGGTGGCATATGTAGACAAACATCAATACAATTTTTTTGTGATTGTACAAATACTGGTTATTCTGGTGCTGTTTGTCATACTTCAGTTAATTCATTATCATGTGAAGCATATAAAAATATACATTCAGTCAATCAACGGGCTGAAATTGAAATTGATGTTGATGGAAGTGGTCCATTAAAACCATTTCCAGTTACTTGTGAATTTTTAGCTGATGAACGTGTAATGACTGTAATACATCATAGCAATGAATTGGCAACGCCTGTTGATGGATTTGAGGAAAGGGGAAGTTTTATTCAGGATATAAATTATGATGCTAATTATGATCAAATTGAAGCACTATTGAATAGATCATTAAGTTGTAAACAGAGGATAAATTATGCATGTAAACATTCAAAATTATTTAATACACCAGTTGGTCAGCGTGATGAATTTAGGCCAAATTCATGGTGGGTCAGTCGGATTAATAAGCAAATGGATTACTGGGGTGGAGCACTGCCAGGCTCAATGAAATGTGAATGTGGTATATTGGGTAATTGCATTGATCCAACAAAATGGTGTAATTGTGATTCTGGTTTTGAGGGCTGGCTTGAGGATGGTGGTGATATTATGGAAAAAGAATATTTGCCAGTTCGTCAATTACATTTTGGAGATACTGGTACACCTCTTGATGAGAAAGAAGGAAAATATACACTGGGTCCACTTATTTGTGAAGGTGATGATTTATTTAAAAATATTGTTACATTTCGCATTGCAGATGCAACAATAAATTTACCAACATTTGATATGGGCCACAGTGGTGATATTTATTTTGAATTTAAAACAACAATACGTGATGCTGTTATAATTCACAGTACTGGACCAACTGATTATATAAAAATATCTATAACAACTGGTAATCAAATACAATTTCAATATCAAGCCGGTGATGGTCCATTGACTGTTAGTGTCCAGACATCAAATGATTTGTCAGATAATAATTGGCATTCAGTACTTGTTGAGAGAAATCGTAAAGAAGCAAGAATTTTATTGGATGGAGCATTTAAAAATGAATTACCTGAACCTCCAGGACCCGTTAGGGCTCTTCATTTGACATCTGAATTTATTGTTGGAGCTACAACACAGTATCGAGATGGCTTTGTTGGTTGTATAAGGGGACTTTTATTAAATGGTAAATTACAAGATTTAAGGGGATACGCTAGACAGGGACTCTATGGAATTAATGAGGGTTGTACTGGTAAATGTGAGAGCAATCCTTGTTTAAATAATGGCACTTGTGGAGAGAGATATGATGGATACAGTTGTGATTGTCGTTTCACTTCATTTGAAGGACCAATTTGTGCTGATGAAATTGGTGTTAATATGGAATCAAATTCAATGATAAAATATGATTTTATGGGTAGTTGGAGATCAACAATTGCTGAGAAAATTCGTGTTGGATTTACCACAACACGTACTGGTGGCTTTCTTTTAGGATTATTCTCCAATATATCTGGTGAATATCTTACAATTATTGTATCAAACAGTGGTTATTTACGTGTTGTATTTGATTTTGGATTTGAAAGACAGGAAGTTATATTTCCAATTAAATACTTTGCTCATGGCCAATATCACGATCTTCATTTGTCAAGAAAGAATGAGGGAGCAACATTGGTACTTAAAGTTGATAATCTTGAGCCCAAAGAATTTCATTTCAATATAAAAGCATCGGCTGATGCACAATTCAATAATATACAGTACATGTATATTGGAAAAAATGAAACTATGGAAAGTGGTTTTGTTGGATGCATATCAAGAGTAGAGTTTGATGATATTTATCCATTGAAATTACTCTTTCAACAGGATGGACCACCCAATGTGAGATCATTTCCTGGACCAGTAACTCATGATTTTTGTGGTGTTGAACCATTTACTCATCCACCCAATATTATTGAGACTCGTCCACCACCTCAGGTTGATGGGGAAAAAGTAAGGGCTGCCTATAATGAAACAAATACTGCTGTTCTTGGTAGTGTTCTTGCTCTTATACTCATTGCTCTCATCATCATGGCTGTTCTTATTGGAAGATATATGTCAAGGCATAAGGGAGAATATTTGACACAAGAGGACAAGGGTGCTGAACAGGCATTGGATCCTGATTCTGCTGTTATACAATCTACCACTGGACATCAAGTACAAAAGAAGAGAGAATGGTTCATTTAATTAATCAATCTTTCGTATTATTAGCAATATATTCATATACCTTCAAATCCAAGGGAGACTCTAATTTTTTTTTTTTTTTTTTTAAATTTCTCCCTCAGTTTTGTAGACATTCATTAGAAAAAACTCACTGCTCCAAGCTAAATTTACTCATATCGTTTTACCAATTTATATATATATATTTTTTCGCTTGTGTTCATTAATATTGATGGGTACCAGAAGAGAGATGAATTGTATGCATAAGGTAGATTTTTAGAGGGTAAAAAAAATCATCGAGGGAGGGGGGGGGGGGGGGAATTGTGAATCATTTGAAATGAACATCAGTCACCCTCCTTTTTACCATTTTTTTTTCTCATCTCTTTCCAATAATTTTATATTTCTCTAGTTAGTCATGTACAAAAAAAAAAAAAAAAAAAAAAAAAAAAACGAATCTCGAAGAAACTTTTACCGTCCAAACAGCATTTTGCATTATTTTTTTAATTGTTTTGTCTTTTTTTTTTTTTTTTTTTTTTATTGTGAAGTAATATATACAATATGATTATACTTTTCAATATTTTTAAAAACTCTTGACTTGACACCTTGGAATGCTATGAATGCTTCTGTCTGATGATGTAAAAATAAGCAGTGTTTTTTTATACGAAAAAATATGTAATTTTGTACTATTTGAAATTATTCATTATGGATCAGAATAATATTGAGAAAATAAATATGTATACGTGTTTTACACATTCCCCAAGTCTATTTATATATATATTTTTTTCTGACTTTGAATTATTATCTAAAAAATTCAATTGTTGTAAACTTTGAATTGTCACTAAAATTGCGCGCGCCTGTATCATACGACGATCGTCCGGGGCACAAGATGGTGTTTTTGTTGTCACCACCCACACACACACGCATCTCTATGGTAAATCGTATCACATCAGTTGCATAAGAAAGAGAGTGATGAATCCGTTATATTTATTCACTTTATAATGATGAAAATATTTAATTCCTACTTGAAAGTGCAAAAGTAAGAGTGCAGTAATTTGTTTAAAATTGTTCAATTGTCAATAAAATAAATTTGGGATCCTAAAATCTGTTGACAAGCACTATATATATATATATATATATATATATATATATATATATATCTTGTAAATGTATACGAGGTGGTGGAGTGTTTGATACATATACCTATACCCAAGACTACCAGACTATCAGGAAGATAAAAAAAAAAATTGAAAAAAAAGTAATTTACATTTGTCTACCGGTATTTCCAGACTTGTGTCTCTCGAAATTGAAACCAATTGAGAGACAAAATGAATCCTCTATCCTCATGGAATATCAGTATGTTACTCCTAAAGTGCCATTTCAAGTTTTAAAATGTCAATGTGAAATATTTTACTGCAAAAGTTTTCCATCAAGAGGCAAAAACAATGGGATTTGACGTCAATAGATTCCAAGGTGAAGTTGACGAGGAACTCATCTGTCCAATTTGCTCTGGAGTTCTCGAGGATCCAGTACAGGTATTTTTTTTTTTTTTCTCTCTTTCAAAATTATGCTCATATTGAGCTTATAGTTCAGCAGCCGATGGAGTAGTCATATACTTGATCATTCAAATTTAATATTTTTAACAACAACTAGATTTAATCTAGTGCAGTTTCTGAATAGCAATAGATGAGTGATTTGTTGCAGGCCCAAGTATGTGAGCACGCCTTTTGTAGAGTATGCATAAATGAGTGGATCAATCGTCAGCCAACATGTCCACTCGACAGGACCCCAATAACATCAGCCCAACTGCGTCCAGTTCCTCGAATTCTACGTAATCTCTTAGCACGTCTCTGCATCACCTGTGATAATATGATGTACGGTTGTCAAGCTGTAATAAAACTAGATAGTCTTGTTAGTCACTTGGAGGAGTGTGAGTTTAATCCGAAGAGACCAGTTCCATGTGAACAGGGCTGTAGCCTTATAATCCCCAAGGATGAGTTAAAGGATCACAATTGTGTGAGAGAATTGAGGAGTTTGATACAATCGCAGCATCAAAAATTGAGTGATATGAAGAGAGAACTTGGAGAGCAACAGTTTCAAATCAATGAGCAGAGACGTGAGATTAATTTATTGAAGGATTTTATGAGGGCCATGAGGGTATCAAATCCAGCAATGAGAGCAATAGCTGATCAAATGGAGAGGGATGAAGTTGTTAGATGGTCCTCGACACTGCCTAGAGCTAGGGTCACTAGGTGGGGTGGAATGATATCTACACCCGATGAATTGTTACAGGTATTTGATTACTTGACACACATCAAACATTTTTTCATTAAAATAAATATATATGTATCAATTTTTCCTCAGACAATGATTAAGCGGACATTATCAGAATACAATTGCCCTCCTCACGTCATCGACGAACTCATGGAGAATTGTCACGAGAGAAAATGGCCACCGGGCTTAAATTCTCTTGAAACACGACAAAATTCACGAAGACAGTATGAAAATTATGTCTGCAAACGTGTACCTGGTAAACAAGCTGTTTTGGTACTCTACTGCGATAATTCCCATATGCCTGAAGACATGATGGTAGAGCCTGGGCTTGTTATGATTTTTGCCCATGGTATAGAATAAAATTGAGTATTTGTAGTTATACTACTTCAAGATACCTGTGAGTTTAATATTACACATGGAAAATCCATCCATTCAATGGTTATTATAGCCAATTTGACACGTTAACTGGTGATATAAACGCTGATGTTTAAAACAAAAAAATACCCAAGTTTTGAAACGTTATGATAATATAAAGAGGATTGAGAGATTATTATTTTTTTTTTTTTTTTTTTTTTTCGTTTTCTCTATAAAAAGACGTCAAATTACACATGTTTAATTATTAAAATAACTAAGACTGTGATAGATCCAATCTTTCTAATTTCACAATGATAATTACTTGCGACGAGTAGTCCCCCGATATTTACATGTTTTTCTTGTTATGAAAAATTAATTTGGCTGTATACTCGCTGTGTTATTACTCGCGCTTATTACTCGATACTAGTTACTAAGTTTTTTTTATTTTTTTTTTGCCCTCTCCTTTAAAATTTAAATGTCCTCTCTAATATACTTTATTACTTCCACAATGTTGTGTTTTTATTATGTAATTTCATTTTCATTTTCATTTTTATTTTATATTTTTTTTATACAAAATAATAAAAGAGAAATTACTGAAAAAAAATGTTTCTTACTATCGAGTCATTTATTTCTCAAAAATGGAAAACTTAATGATTCATATTAATAATGATAATGATAATTAATTAAATTTAAAGAAAAAAAAAAAAAAACCATGCAATAATTTTGTTGTTTTATCACTATATGGTTGAATTTCATATAGTAGGACAGACACCAGTGGTAACGTGACCATAAGTACGCTCTGGATTTGCATAAATTTCTTGACCATTTATAATAATATTTCTGATGCATCCAACGTATTGGGCATGTGAAGTACTACCACGTAGTCGTTTGCCCAATAGTGGATGACCTCCAATGAATATAGGATGTTTCGATAATACTCCAGCTGTATTGTCTTTTGATACTCCCGCTGGTGCTGCTGTATGATCGACCGACAGAAATACTGCATTTTTCTGTTTTATAGCTAATAAAATATAAGAGGATAGCGATGAGTTTAATGCAAAATTAATGTGTATTGAGATATGTATATATATATATACCTCTGATGTTGTGCCAGTCACCATCACACAGAGAATGTGGAGTTGTTGGTACAAAGGATGTCTCAATATTTCCCTTTACAGTTCTTACTAGAAACTTGATGGTACCATTAACAATTTCCAATAGTAAAAAGTCACGTTTACCATGAATTGATAACAAATGACCACTTGTTATTCTCGGTTTAATATCCATTTGAATATCAATTTTTTTTCCAACTGTAAATTTATCCACTGGAAAAAATTTTTTTTTTTTTTAAATTATTATAATTATTCAGTTTGATTAGTTGGTTGATTGATTGGTTTAATGATTTCAAGATATATCTATATATATTATAATTCAATCATACATACCGGCTCTAAATACATTACTTCCATTACCAGGATAGAAGAATAATCCAGGCTCTACACGTTTTGAGCATCTAATAACACCAATTTTCTCTTCAGGATCACCCAGTGATTGTCCATTCATCATAAAATTGCCCAAACATCCACTGAATGTTTTATTTACTCCCTAGAAAGAATAATTAATTATTATGCTGTGATGAAATTAATTTTTCATTATAAAATTGTACTTACAATTTGATTATAAATACTCATAGCCAATTCTGGAAGTATTCCACCGACATAAAATGGTGGATTAACATTTAGAGTATCAATATCTCCCTGTGAATGGCTTGCAATGGTATGCTGATCATCAACAATTAATTCTCCAAGAGTATTTCTTCTCTTAAAAACAATAGTGTGCCACTGATTATCATTAATTTTAATTTGGCTCTCCATCAAGGCTGGACCACTTCCACAATTGAAAGTATAATGAATTCGTCCATTTTTAACATAAACAGCTATAAAACTCTCTCCCGTTAATTCTGAGGTGTAAAAAATAATACCCTCATCAGCAACTGTTTTAATATCAATTTGAAAATCATATTCATATCTGTATGTTCCACTGAGTGATCTATACTCAAGCCTGCTATTTTTAGCTGTACCAAATCTCAAAGCATTCTCACTGTCGGGATCATTTTCAGGCATATAAGGCAATTTACACTGATCAGACTCTGGTGGTCTTGTTACAATAATAATTGGTGATTGTGTAATTTCTTCTTCAACTTCAACTGATGGTAAAATTGTTACACGCCCCTCACCCTCTCTCTCAGGCTCTGGTGTATTATCAATATCAATATCAACATGAACAATATTTGGCTCAGTATTGGCCATAGTTATGGCATCGGTATTTGTTATAATTGGTGGTGGCCAAACAGCTGGATGTTGTTCTGTAATTGGTGATAATGTATCCTCACCACCAAAACATTTGTCAAGTTGTGCATTGGGACGCTCTTTGGTATTAGCAAAATTGATAATTTCTCCATTAACAGTAGCATCACCAATACAACCAAAAAATGATTCAGTCTCGGCATTTGGAATTCCACCAATGTACAAATTACCAAATTTAATATTCAAAGGTGGTGGTGGTGGATATTGTGCTGATTGATAATTTTCAGTATCATCAATATCCAATCTAAGTGATTCATGGTCATGAGTTGCTGTTACAACATGCCACTCATTATCATTAAATTTATTACCAACTAAACTACTACGAATCTCTTCTCCATGACTTTTAAATATTAATATACCATCCTTGAGTTTCAATACACTGCTTGTCGTTTGATCTTGATTTGTTGCATAAAATATTATAGCATTACTTGCTAAAGTTTTGAATTTTAAATTTATTTGAAGAGAATCATCTGCTGAAATATTTGACCATCTTACATATCCCGGTGTATTATCTTCAAATGATACAAGGCTTGCAAATCTCGTTGGACAGCCTGGCATTACACCAAATGCTTTAGAATTTTTTGTTAAATCTACTGGTGTATCTAGAATAGATAACTGATCAATACAACCATCAAAACCAATGTTTGATACAAATTTATGTTGATGTCTAATGTTGGGAGGATAGCCACCCACATAAACATGATCCGTTGATAGTAGAGCCTTTGCATCACCTTCACTAGCATTTTGTCCAGCGTGTATACCATCAATATCTAATGCCCCAGCTCCACCAAGTCTTCTTGCCTCGACAATATGCCATTGTCCATCATTATATTTATTCGGGGATATCAATGAGACAGTGCCATCACCAATATTAAATTGATAAAGTATATGTCCATTTTTCATTTCTAATGCAAAATAATGCTTACCTCTGCCCATAAGAAACATTAGGCCATCCTCATTCAGTGTTTTAAATTGCATTTTTATACCAGATTTTTGTTGATCATAGCGTATATTAGAATTTTTCATTTCAATAATTGCATAACCATTTTTATCAAAACGATAGCCAGTGGCAGGTGTAAAATCAATGAGTTTATCACGCTCCATGGCAGCTTGATAATTATTTTCACCTTTTTTAAAATTCCAAAATGAAACTGGCACATCACCGACAACAAGATCCTCCATTTCTCCCTCAAATGATGAAGCTGTTACTGCCTCTTGCATTTGAAATGATGAGTCATAACCACCAACAAAGAGTTTTGATGTTTTTTTATCAAGATCAAATATTGAATAAGTACCATTGAGTATCCGTTCTTCCACAAATTCACGATACTTTTCTAATCCTCCAACATCCTCTTTAACAATTAATTTAACATTTTTTCCAGTTCTATCAACAATTATTTGTCTCCAAATATTGTCTGAGACAAATTTATTATTAACAATTTTAACTGGACCTGAACCAAGATCAATAATTAATACGGGATATCCACTTTCAATCATTAGAGCTAAAAAGTCGTGAGTTTTTTTATGCAAATTGATAGTACGTGCCTCATTACCAAGATAAAGTAAAAAGCCATTTGTTTTATTTGTTTTAAAGTATAGAGATAATTTGGTGGATGTTGCTAAAAGTGGTAGACTATCTGGATTTTTCAATTCTAATGTTGTATTTCTGTAGAATGTTAAACCAGTTTTAAATCGATCGGCCAATTCTCTGGCATTGGCAATTTTCATTTTTAATTCTTCAATTTTGCTCTTCAAATTATTACCACCTCTATCCATTGCTCTCTGCTGATTATCAAGTTTATTGAGCAGTTTAGTTATATCGGGTACAACTTTATTTACAGAATCCAATTGTTTTTTTGCCTGGGAAATATCACGAATTGAGTCTGATGTATCTTTAGTAAGATTTTTACTCTTTTGAAGATCCTCTGGTACACGGTCTATCACATCTTTCATATGATATTGGGCACGTTTAATCAAATTTTCAATATTCTCAGCCCCTTGTGTAGCATCATCAATCAATGAGTCTGTTGGTACTTGAAGATTACTCAAGGTAAAATTTATTCTATCAAGATTTTCATCATTTTTACGATTAATACGGGATAATACAGTAGCATTTTGTTGTGCCTGATCAAGATCCTCTTCAAGTTTACCTTCAGTCTTTGATAATGCCTCTCTAGCAGCTCGATATAATTTGTGTGATATTTCATAAGCATCACGAGATTTTGCACCAATTCCATTTGACAAATTTGTAGCATTATTTGCTGCTTCAAATGCTTTATTAGCAGCTTCTTTAGCCACCTCTATAGCTTTTTCAATGTCCCTGTAAGCAGATACTGCTCTCACTGCACTTGTATTTCTAGTACCAATTAGTGCATCATCAAGCTCAATAGATAGCCGATAGAGTTTTTCAGCATACTCTGTGGCATTTTGTACAGTATCAAGAATATCAAGGAGACCATCATCATTTTTTTCAAGTGTCTCATTGAGCCTTGAATAAGCACTATATTGTTTTCTTGTTAAATCATCTAGTGATTCAAATGTAACAACTGCATTAGCCAAAATTTCTGTTGTATTGCGATTCAATTTATCACCACCAAAAACATCATCCTCAGTCTCTGCTGTTGAATTTTTTATCATATCAAAATTTCCTAATTCAGTAAGACGTTTACTCTCATCAATCAATTTTTTAGCTAAATGAGTAAATTCATCAGCTTTATCGGCATTATCAATAAAATCATCAAGTTTATTAGTAAAATTTTCAATTTTTTTACCCAATAAAGTAGTTGATAAACTCAAATTATCAACTGGTGTATTATAATCCCTCATCTCTGATACAATAATACTGGCATTCATCAATTGATCTGTCGCTTTGTCACGAAATGTAATAAATGATACAGCTTGAATATTTAATAAAATATCTTGTGCCTCTTTTAAAGCACTATCAATTTTTGCACCATCACCCGATGCAATATTTGTTGCAAGTGTTTGTACCTGTGTTATAATTTTATTGACCAAACGAATTTCTTTTTTCACCTCAAATTCTAAATTATTCATATCATTTAGTGTATTTTCAGCACCATCTTTCCACTGTTTACTCGTTTCAGCTCTATAATCAACTGTACGTTTTTTATTTAAAATATCTTGCTCTAAACGTAAAATTTCTTGTTGCACTGGAGTTAAATTAATTCTACTTGGATCAAGTAGACGTACTTTTGGATAAAGTTGATTAATACTATCATTAATAAATTTTAAACGTTGATTTGTATAATAACTTTCAGCAACACTATTAAATTCTTGAGCAACGGGTGTTAAAATTGATTGTAAATTGTCAGTAACATCGAGTAAATCATGAATACAAGAATCACACTCATAACAACCATCCCCCTGTTTGAGAACCCATCTGTAAGGACAATGATCACATTTTTCACCAATAACACCGGGTAAACAGGAGCATTGGCCAGTTTCAGTATTACAAGAGGCACCAATTGAATAGCCAGTATTACATCCACACGATGTACAGCCCTCATTATTATAATTCCAGTATCCAGCAATGCATCTATCACACTTTCTTCCTGTTACACCGGATTTACATTTACATTGACCAGTTAATGTGTCACACTGGCTATCATAAGAGGCAATACCACAGTCACAAAATTGACATCCATCGCACGAATCAAATCCATAATGATTTAATGCACATTGATCACAAGATTCTCCAATAACATTTTCCTTACACTGACAACGTCCATTATAACTGTCACACTTGTCCATACCACATTCATTACAGCTACAAGTTTGGCAATTTTTTTGTTCCACTGCATCTCCATAAAAACCAGGAGCGCATAAATTACATGCCTCACCATATGTATTATTTAAACAATGAAGACACTCACCAGTTATGGAATCGCATGAGCCAATATCATTGGTATCAATATTACCAGAGCATTGACATGGTTTACAATAATCACTTTCAATATTTGGATCACCATAATAACCAGCAGCGCAAGATTGACAACGTGCCCCATAATATCCTGGTAAACAAGTGCAACTAATTTTATTTCCTGCTTCATTAACTTCACAGCTAGTAGCAAAATTGTTGGTGGTAATTGGAAGTGGACAGGCGCATATAAGACAATCTGAGGGAGTTGCCATTGTAGCATTGCCATAATAACCCTCTTGACATAATTCACAATGATTTCCAGTTGTTCCATTTTTACAATCATAACATATTCCAGTTTTAATATGACAAGTATCAGCGTGTCCATTGCACTGACATTTGACACAAGAGCCACCATAGGGTCCTGCTGATTCAACTCTGTAATATCCTGGGGCACATTCTTCACAAGAGAGTCCTTGATAATTTGGAGGACACTGGCACTGTTCAACGCTATTTGCTAAAATACTATTTTTATTATAAATATCACTTGTAATATCCAATTTTACATGTGATAATGTAGCTTTGATGCTTGCCTCCCAATAAGTAGCTCTAATATAAATACCCTTGAGATTCTCCAGTACAATTAACAATTGTTCACGACTAATTTGTTGATTTTTACTTGTAACAAAGTTAGTTTCAATTAATTCTACTGATGCATCAAAATTGGTAAATGATGGTGGTTGTTCATCACCATAATATAATAAAACAGTATCAGAATAATCACCACCAAATAAAATAACATCTGGACCAGCAATGGCTTTACCAAATGGTCCAGTATTGTAATAAACTGTATAATTTAATAGACCACCGTAGGATGTTAATTTTTTACCAAGATAACTTTGAGGTGCTGAGAAATAGATAATATTATTGAATGTATCGTTGTGCGTTAAATTAATGATAATAGATGTATCATTGTACTCTTGTGGGCTGATTGTTTCAATTATTGTAATATTATCAATTTTATCATAAATAATTCCAATATCCCAATTAATCATATCAATAATATGATTTCTGTAGAGAAATGCCGATACACAACGAGTTGTTTTACCAAAACAAAAACACTTTGAGCATCCCTCTTGATTATTGGCTTGAAGATTAAATGTACCTTCTTCACAAATATCACATGCTGATCCTTGAACATTTGATTTACAGTGACACTCTGCTGTATATTGATCACAAACATCAGCATTTGTACCACGAATATCGCAATCACATTTTTCACAATAGGGAAATTGTGAATAGCCTGGATGGCATTTGTCACACTTACGTCCAACAACATTATCCTTACATTTGCATATACCATTGAATAAATCACATTGTAAATTTCCCATTACAACACCATGGGGTGAACAATTGCATTCTTCACATCCAATTATTGGATGAAAACCATATGTACCCTCTTCACAACGATCACAGCGTTCTCCAGTGACTCTTGAGGGACAAATACACTCGCCTGTTTCAGGCTCACAGAGTGCAGTACTTGGACAATTGCATGGTCGACAATTGGGATAACCGAAAAAGCCTGTTTTACAAATATCACAACGACGTCCAATAATATTTGGTTTACAGGGACACTGACCACCAAATTTTTCACACTCAAAGCTCGTTGTTCCCTCAAGTGAACATCCACAATTCAATGCTCCACTATTGTAATCAGCTGTCAATGAGAATATAGAATCACGGCAAAAGCCTTGTTCAGTTGTGTTTATATAAAAATGATTATTACCACATCGTTTTATAAATTCTTTTGTCTGATCAAATTGAATTTTCTTCAATATTTTATCATCATACTGTTCTACTGGTATAATCAGTATATAATCAAGCCAAATATTATTTTTTGAATTTTGAAATGTTAAAACAACATTTTCAATAAGATTAAATTTGAAATTACCGTCTTGCTGATGAATAATACTTCTACATCCACTATTACTTGGACAATGGGGTACTGGTGCTTTTGCCTCGTAAAATTTTCCATTTTGAATTAAAACATCAAGTTGAAATTCAGGATTATCAGGTTGATAATATTGTATAACAAATACATAATCACCTGGATTTGGTACTTTAATTTCTATATTTATAATTGCCTCATTATCACCAAGATAAATTAATTTTGTTGTATTATCATAGATACCAGTGGGACGAGGATTATCAATATCAAGTGATTCATTTGTTGTTTCAAATTCAAATTTTTTAGCATCAGCAGCACCAGGAAATATTCCCTGTACGCATTTACCATTTTTACGTACACAAACTGATTTAGGTTTTACATAATCAAGGGACCATTGATCATAGGGAATTGCCACAATAGATTCAATTGCAACATTAGAATTTTCTTCACCTGTTAATACAATACTGACATAATTAGTTGGAAAACTGTATGCTGCAACTTTACCAAGACGATCTGTTATTACTTGACGACAAATACTTGTATATTTGCATGGATAAAGTGTAACTCTGCCTTTACCAACAGTATTTGCTTCAATATTAAGTACAGATGTTGATTCTTCGTCTCTATAAGTGACATAAGTAACAAGTAAAATATGAGCTCCAGGCTTTGTAACACGAAGTTCAAAGTGTATAATTTTTTGATTATTATTTATCATAGGTATTTCATCCTGTTCCATTGCTTCAAGTACATCTTGATCATTGAAATATTCATTGATTGGTAATCTAATTTCATTGTCATTGATAAAACCACCAGAACCTCTTACTGAGTCAAATTTTGCGAGAGACGGATAGCCATAATGTCTACACAATCCCATTTGTCCAATTTCACAAGGTACATCAACATCTTGTGTAAGACGTGTTGCCTCATAATATTCAGCTGGTAAAAGTACAAAATAATCCAAAAATAAATTTTTTCCTGTTTTAATACTTATTGACCAGTAACCAGGATTCATAACCATAGCAGCTGGATGATTACCATGTACTCCAGCTACAGTAACAAATTCAGGTAAATTTGATTGTTTAAATTGGACTTTAAATTTTTGTTCAATCTCGGATGGGCTGTCTGGAGTAATTATAATTTCTCCAAGTACAGGCTCACTATTTTTATTGACAAATTTAAGGACCATTCTGTAGAGTGATGATTTTTGTATATAAACACGTTGAATTATTTCATCCTGTAGATCTGAAAAAACAGCATAACCCTTCCAACTGTAGTTAGGAAAATTGTCCTCAGCATAGCCATAACGTACTGGGCTATTACTTGGTGTTCTACCATCCTCAACTTCATATTGAAATTGATGAAGTGTGGGAAAGTAGTGAGCCTTGAGTGGTTCTTTACAAGTTAATCCTGTAATACGAGGTTGACAGGCACACTGGCCACTTTGTTTATCACAAATGGAGCTTATTGAACCACCAATATCACAATTACATACTGAACAACCAAATAAATTTGACTCTTGGAGATTATATGTACCATCAACACATTGTGTACAATCACGATTAGTTACACCTGGTTTGCATATACATTGGCCACTTTTAGGATCACAATCACCAATACTTCCAATAACACCAGGAATATTACAATTGCAATTTTCACATCCATCTGGATTGCTCTGTTGTAAATTCCAAAACATTGGTTTACATTTATTACAAATTCTTCCCTGTACCTGAATTTTACATTGGCACAATTCACCAGCTGGAAGTGATCCACATCCCATAAAGGATTTAACAACACCAGCTGGATCACAATTGCAGCCCTCGCATCTTGGAAAATTGTAAAAACCTTCTTGGCAAATATTACACTGATCACCATCAAAATTATCTTGACACTGGCATTTGCCATCATTATTACATGATATTCCAATTGAACCGTGCGAGTCACAATTGCAACTAATGCATTCAGGATAATTGAAATAACCAGGACTGCATTGATCGCATGTTCTTCCAGCAAAATTATCCAAACATAAACATTTACCAGATGCATCACAGCTCATTGAGGATGAACCAACTGTACTGCAGTTGCAGGGACGACAATTTGGATAGCCATAATAGCCATTTATACATTGATCACATCTTCCACCTCCATATCCCTCTTTACACATACATTTACCATTATTTTTTTCACATATTTCCTTCTCTGTGCCTCTTGTATCGCAATTACAAAAATTACAATTGGGATAATTGTAATATCCATTCTCACACACGTCACATGTTCGACTTGCAAAATTATTTTTGCATGTACAATTGCCATTGAGAACATTGCAGATATCATTGGATGAGCCAACTGGATTGCATTGGCAGGGAAGACAATCGGGAAAGTTGTAGTAACCCTCGGCGCATAGATTACAGTAATGTCCAGCATAATTTGTTTTACAGGGACAATAGCCGTCAGTGGCTTCACAGTGATAGCCATCGGTACCACCGAGATGACAATCACAGGGTCTACAGTCGGGATAACCAAAGTAACCGTATGCACAAGAATCACAGTCTGGCGATGTGTATTCCTTGCGGCATTCACATTTGCCCGATGACTCGGCACAATTTCCAGTTGAATAGAAATAGTCACAATCGCAGGCTATAATCATTTAATAAAATATATAAAATATACCTATGTTTTTTTTTTTTTTTTCTTCTTCTGAATCGGATAATATTTTACATACGTTTGCAAACATCAGTAGCATTCAAAGCTTTTCCACGTGGCCTGAAAAATTTTGGTTTACACTTGTTGCAATTTATTCCATCCGTATTATCCTGACAATTTTGACATACACCACCTCCTTCATAGAGTCCGTGTATGTCCAGGGACAATCGTTGATCATCCACTGCTGAGTCGTATTCACATTCATTAGAGTGTCCAAAACAATTACAAGCTAAAAATGAAAAAGAAAATTGGAAAAATTGAGAATGATTAGTTTTGAAATGTAAATGAAAACAAAAAAAAAAAAAAAAAAAAACCAAAAATTAACGTACGTTCGCAAATAAATTTATGAAATGCCGTAGACTGTTGCCACTTTTTCTGTTGAAATCCAGGGAGACATGTTGCACACTGTGGCCCATATGTATTATGCTGACATATACATTCCAATTTATTCGGTTGATTGGGATCACGTATATCACAAGTGTCTGCGTGTCCATTACACATACATCTTCCACCAATACTGATATCCTTAATTGAGTAAAAGTACTGAAAAGAGGATTAATATATAATTATATAATTTTTTTTTTTTTTTACATTATTATCACTGATGTTGTCTCACTGAATGAGTAAAATCATTCATTTTAAAAGTTTTATGTTTTAAAAGGTCTTGAGAGTTTATCAGAGTATATTCGAGCACTCTGAGAAATGGGGCATTTTATGATAAGATCCAATAATACGCACTCTTCTCGTAACAGTAGGATCCTGTCTTGCCACTGACATCAAGTGTCCCAAGAGATTTTTTGTCCTCAAAAATCTAAATCTGACGTTAGTTGCTCGTGTCCATTCTTGCAAAACCGTTGAATTGAAATAATGAAGTGCTGAGGGCCTATTATTTAAAATTGAAATTGGTATTTCTCCTCCCTCTAGAGGTACAATTTTTGAGTATTCTGTTGTACAAATGACAGAGTCATCTCGGGTTATTGGTGTATGACTGTCTACACCAAAATATGTTATACAGTCAGCCTCGGAATCTGAAAAATATTGCCATGGTTGCCATGTTTTTCCGTAGTCTTTTGACTTTTCCAATATCCATAAGCCTGGGCGTGGAGAATTTCCCATTCGAATGTATACATAGGCGACATGGAATTCCTAAAAATTAGAAAGAATTATATGGACAAGAAAAAAAATGAAAGAAAATTGAGGAATTTTTTGTCTTTGTAGAGTATACAGTAGAGTTATATTGAACGAGAGAAAAGAATGAGAGGGATAGCGTGTAGAATGAACATCTGTCCGTCCAACTCTATGAAAATTCTCCGTCCTGCTTTCCTCATCTCTTTGTTGGCTCTTTTGGTCCCTTTTTCATTGAGCCCGAAAAAACACATGTGTGCGGGGGGGGGGGGGGGGGGGGCTTAGTGCACTCCATCAAGAGGAGGTCTGTGAGCTTCTACCACAAAGATTAGTCCGGCTTTTCTTAGAAACCCTCAAGTATTGTGAATGCTCCAGTCTTTATTTATGAATCTTTCTTTATTATTATTATCATCATCATTTTTCCTCTCAATCTATTTATTTTAAATTCATCAGAACCATGGAATTTTATGATGAAATAATACTATTCCGAGAAGAGGGACAAAATTATCTGAATAATAAATTCATTTCCCCTCGCCCACTACAGGAAGTTGTTTGTCGATATTTCAAAAGCTTATCAATCTTTCTTCCCCCTCTTCATGATAAGCATATACATATCGCGCTCTGACTATATTCATCATTCAAGTTGTCATTATCTCTCTTTATTTCCACAAAGATGTGGGAATTTTGAAAGAAATGATGAATGAAAGGAAATAATAAAATTTATTCTCACCTGTCCCAAATTAATTGTCAGATTAACTTCATTGTATTTCATTCCACGTGATAATGGTGGGGATTGCCACCACGTTTCCATTCCATCTACAGCATGCTCCGGTGGATGATTCTTCTCAGCTACTGAAGGATCACAAAAATCGCAAACCTATTGAGAGATAATGATAATCATTAAATTTTTTTTTCCAATTCTTGGATGTAATGATTTATATTTAGATCAACATCTCTGTATGGGGTGCGCGGACCGGAGCGCCTCTCATTCCAGTTTTGCCTTCGAGAAATATTCGTGATGATAATAAACTCGGGAGGAATAGTTATCAAAAGGTCATTGTTATTTGAGATATTTTAAAATTTTACATTTTTAAAAAATATTATAATGAGCAGCATTATGTTCGAACCTGTCCTTGAATGAGATTAATGTCCTCATTTTGATCAGAATTAGCACCAACAAGCTTACAATATAGTTCAGGTCCCGGTGTATCAACACCGCAGGTAGCTGAAGCAATTATTTCTTTTCCCTCGGCCAAATTGAAATACGGCGGCGTTAGAATCTCTCCGCCAATTAGATCCACTGAGAGGAGGAGTAAAGGGGCAAGAAGCCACCAATTCATCATGGAAATTATTATATTCTTCCACAAGCGGTATTATTTATTTATATAAACCAAAACTGTTGAAAATAATTTCACATTTGAAAAGGAAAATCACTCTCTCTCTCTCTCGTATAATAATGAAAATAGTTCTCCAATGAAACCGGATCGGCTTCTGCGAGAATACTGAGAGCATGGACCAGCGTGAATCGTTGGGGAGTAGAGTCTTTGGAGGCTCTGGGTGCCAGCGGAGTGAGAAGCGTCGCGTTGGTGGGTGCAATATGACAGAGATACACTATTTGAATTCATTGAATTCCATCTTTTTCATTGATAAAAAATTTTTTAAGAAGAGGAAAGAAAAAAATATATTGAAATATTCGTGGAAATGTTTATCCTCTATTTCTTTAAAAAATGAAAACATGCTCGTGTTGCAGCTTCAACAATTAAACGAGTGTGAGGTGATAATGCAGTATATATTTTGAAATGCCAAGAGTGTAAATTGCATATTTTACACCGTCCTTCCCTCCAATAATAATAATAATAATAATAATAATACTCGTCAATTTTACCATCCCTCATCTAATACACACCAATAGGATAGGAGAGGAGAGGAATTTCAAAGGAGAGAGAAGACAAGAAAAGTTGAATGTCTAGTCAACAGATATCGCTGTTGTAACTCTATCTCGATCACAGTAGAGGATTACAGGCATGTGGAGCGCGCGGCGGTACTCCAAGCGATTATTCAAAACTTGAAATTGCAAATGTTTTTAGAAATATTTTTTGCGCTCTCTTCCCAACGACATGAGGCACAGGTGCTGTCAATGACATTGACTGTTGTATTCAAAATGAGTTTCTATATTTCATTGTGATGAAAAAAAAAAATTTTTACATATTAGTCCGAGGTATATATATACACTGGATTATCATCCATTGAAGACATTATGTATCACTGACAGATGCGAAAGATGATAATTATCGGGGTGAAGGCAACAAAGATTTGAATCAATATTTGAATCCAATAGTCTGCAAATGATAAATAAATAAATTATTTAAATTCATATACAATTAGAGAGTAATGAATAAAATAAACCCACTTGGAGAGATGTTTTCTGGCCTTGGTCAAAGTATCGGGTGTATCTTTTAAAATATATTTACGAATGCCGAGTATATATTTGTCCTTAACTAAAAAAGACATGCTCAAGTCGTAGGAGAGATGATGAGCTTTATTGTACTGGCGACGAACAATGCCGGCTACGCGATCGTGGCTACCGATATATGATAATGAGTCAACGACAATGTATGGTTATTAGAATTTGCGGTAAACTCTTGCCAAAATATTGATAGATATTGAGAAAAAAGGAATAATGTTTTTCAAGCAAAGATGAAGAAGATGAAAAAAAAAAAAAAATTCCCAATATATTCAAATCAATTTTAAAAATTACCAGATACTAAATACCAGATTGAGTGCTCTCAGGGTAAGTCCACAGCCTCTCTAACTGACTAACAGACAAATAGTCAATACGTTATCAACTGTCCATAACTGATTGCACAACACTTGAGTACTGGTCTATCACAAAGATGTCGGTTATTACAAAACAAAATTTGAATGACGGATTTTTTTTTTTTTTTTCCTGTTGTTTCGACCACTATAAGAATATTAAAGCGGAGGTCTGATTTTTTGTCCTCAATAAGAAGAGTTTCTGAAGCTGATTTTAAAATCGCCATTGAGTTTCAACTCAAATTTAATTTTTAACAGGTGATTGCAGAGGATGCATATATACCTACCCCTAATGTTGGTGAAACGAGAGCGGCACACATGAACGAGGCTAATTATTCTATTGATAAAAAAAAAAAAAAAAAAAAAAAAAAATTCACATATCCATATGCCACATGATGACACATATGTCAGCTTTAGATAAACATCGGTCATAAAATTCCCACGCTATTATTTTTGCGTTCCTATTAACAATATGCCGCCATTGAGTATATCTAATAGTTGGATGATTCATATTATTACCCTATCGCTTTTAAAATTTTTGAATTAACTGATGCGCATAAAGTATTATTCCACCGTCCACCCTCACACTGATCCACATCAGATATTGACTGATCTTATTGATAAATTTTTTATGTAAAAGACGGTGGTAAAATAAAATTTTTGGTAAAAAGTGTCAATGAATTGAATAAATCAAGCTAGAATGTGAATCTACACCGTCCACAAATGGAGAGATTGAAGAATAATCGCGTCGGCGATGAGCTAAAATCATCACACTGGAGCTACCAAAAAAAAAAATTATAATTAATTCATGGCGGTACATGGCTTTTTAAAAATAGACGATGAGTAAAAAATAATACTCCAACGTTATTTTTAGATCCAACGAAAAATAAAAGGCAAACAAAATTTTTAATATCCGGTTATTGGTAAAAATTTATATTAGGGGGAAAAAAGAAAAGTGATATGGGATCAAATGAAAACACTGAGGGGAGAGTTTCTTAATAGCCCAATGGGAACCTGGATACCTTGACCAAACAACAGAATGTTAATAGTTGGTGAAACCCCAAGAAGAATGGATATTATGTAAAATAAAGTATTAGAGAGAAAAAAAAAAATTATTGGAATTTTCAAGCGATATCCTAACAATAGTCAGCCTAATAAAAGGAAAATAAAGGCCCCGGTGATGTGCTCAGACATTGATCGATATCTCTAGAAATTCTACAGAATCATCAGAAAAAAAATAGACGTCACGTTTTATCGAAAGAACCATCTGCACTGTCGACACCTCCTCATCATGAACAATTTTATTGCAGGTAGTTTTTGGTGAGAGATATTCTGAGGGCTTCTATATCATACAACTTGCCTGAGTTTTTCCCCCCTCTTATTAATGAGTTTATCATTTTCCCTAGGCGATAGTACTTGAATTTGTCTCAACATAAATTTAGCAAAAATTGGATAATTTGAGTGAACCTCCAATTTTTTCTCGTAGTATATATTTTAATAATTGCCTGCGAGCTACATATAAAACTCGTATATATTATTATTATAATAGCTGGCCGGCTATACTCTGAACTTGTATGAAAAATTGGAAAAGAGTTGAATTAGAGAAAATGTGAAAATTGGCCATTTTGACTGATGGAGAATCGCTGACCCCTCACCCAATATTTACTCTTTTCGTTTCTTTCTCGTTTGATATATATATCTTCATAATCGCTGCCCGATTGTTCAGAAGTCGGAAACTTTTACTTGACAAAAAATTGATTACTAATATAAGGAATATTTGTATCGTGCCTTCAAGTAGGTATATAAATCTATCATTAACTGATGGTTTCATCTTCTACGCGTCATTAATACCTTTTTCTTAAACACTTCCTCATTGTTTACGCAAACAATATTAAACATCAATACCAATAGCATTCTCAAAATGGCCAGGAGAATGCTATTTTTACTTCTGGTGAGACGTAAGGAAAAATGATCATTATCCTTTTGTTATGACGCGCTCCAAAAATGATTTCCTTGTACATATGTATATACTGAGCGAAACATCAGACTAGATAGAGTTAATGTTTTTTTTTTTTATGACGTGCTTGTGCATGACGGCGGGAATACGCAATATCGACGTATATCTCAATCAAGTAGTATATTACTCAATGAAACTTTGAGATACATATTGATACATGTTCTGCACAAATCGATTCTGGACATATTTTCTCTTAAAATAACATTTTTTTTTTTTTTTTTTTTTTTTTTTCAATATATGAATGCACAATTTTTTATAAAAATGTCAAATTTGATCCATAACACTTTGTGTCCGACATTTCTCGATATATTTTCCATAGAATTCAACGTATATATAGAGAGTGATAAATCCTTCACACACCTCCCAACATCCGCACGAGGATTATTATATATATATCCAATATAAACGTAAGGAATGCAAATAATATAATTCAATTTACGCAGATGAATCGCTATTGAGTGAAGGCAGGATGTCAGGATAAAGGGAATTATTCTCCAATATTCGTATTCTATATAGGAATAAAATTAAAAATCAGAATATGTATGTGGGAAGAAAGAGTTTATGCGAATGCCAAATGGAGTAAAAAATGAAATTTCATTGAGAATATCCAAATGAGAAAGCCTCATATCATTTCTCATATTAGACAACCCACTTTTTTTTTTTTTATCACGTCCTTGCGAAGACGCTCCAACACGGACGTTATTATCGCGACAAGACGGGGAGGGGGGGAGCAAAGCATGTTCGCACCCGACGATGACTCGGCAATTGCACCATACGGAACTATTGAATAATCGGAAATTTCCGGGAATAAATTTCTCTCCAGTTTCGTCATAAGTACGTGAAATTTTGTTTCTCAAAATGATGATGCCGTGTGGTGGCCATTGAAGGTCACCAGGACCACAGGTAATTTTTTACAGGTATATCTAACATTGAAATTTCGGATTCAAGGGGGGTTTATATTGGCGAAAGAAAAAATCACCTATATAAATTTCGAAAGGTTAATGACATTGGTATTCGCTGGCGATAGTTTATTGGTGATTTCGCTCTCACTGGGCTACCTTTTCTAAAAATAATACCGGTTTTTCTATTTATATTGAGATGACGCGCTGGATTAAAAGTTGTAATGGTTGATACGTGTGAGTCAAAGAGAGTCGAACAAGCCCACCCATTCAATGACGAACACTGACCTTACGCGTCGATGGGTGTGTGTGTGTGATTTTGCAGCGATAGGCCAATAAAAATTTCTTCTTTTATAATTTTTTTTTTTTTTTGTTTTTAGTTTTTTTCATCTTAGTCGGAATGAAGAGCTCAACGATGATTGGGAAAATTTCGGTCATCCACTTGAGCACTGTGAAACTATAAAAATACCGTTGAACGTCAATGACTAATCCACGTTACACATATCGACATGTGATTCCCACTATAAGAAGATAAGGTGATAAAATATGATAAATTTTCAAACCTACTATATCCACGAATTATCATTTTTATCAGGGGAAAAAAGGAGTCACTGCATTATTATTATTATTATTATTATTATTATTATTCAGAAAAGGCGGCAGAGAATTTTATTTTTCAAGGGTCTGGAATTAATGATATTAATGTTTGAGGAATCCATGATGAAAGATGGATAGATATTTTCATCATGATGCATCATATACAAATTGCGGCTCGGAAGGAGAAATAAAAAATCAATTGATAGAAATTTATTGATAATTATCTAAATTACTTTATTGTGTGCTTTTATTTATTTTTTATTATTTCAAGTGGAAATAATGGCTGATGCAACTGGTGGTCTCTCTGAGAACACAAGAAGAATGTTCAAACTCACCTCTTACTCGTGAATCGTCCGTCTGGGTATGTATTTGGTGCATCAGGTCCATGCAAGTCCAATGGGGAATTATTTCCTCGAAACCAATCCAATTTTTATTCACTCATCACCCACATTTTTATCACCGGAAATACCTCGCCCGGGTATGCCAAATACATTTCATGGAATTCAGAGGGTGGGGATATGTTATACGGCAGGTAGACTTGGGAGAAATTTTGTTGGAGAAAGGGCCGATGGTGATGCACGCCCCCGGGAATTCCATTTCAAATTTATTCAAAGTTTTGCCAGGTATAGTAAAAATCATAATGAGTCAAGTACGAAATTATTATCAATCATTTGACATATTAATGTTGGAGCATAGTATATATAGGGAGAGCCAGCCAGCTCGAATATCATTTTGAAGGACAGAATATTGCGCGATGAAATGCAATAATATGGCTTTCACCAATTCGACTGGTGTAGGATGGGTTCTTTTATCCACAAAATCTTTTAAAAATGATGTAAATATTATCTCCTTCAAGAAATAGATATGATACATCTATTTTTAGAATTGTATCGCAACTATTTCTGTATGACGATTCAATAAAATTATTGCTGACGAGGTCAAGAAGATAATGCAATTTAATTTACAGGGATTATAACAATTAATTTGGTTTTTCTCACAAGTGTTTAAACAAAAAGTCAGCCATACCTGCTACGAGGGGTGAGTTGAAATAAACATTCATTGAACATTATTCAAGTTCATGTTGGCTCAACAAGCCCTGATGTATGCTGAACAGTGTATATACAAGCGGCGGTGGTCGTGCCTCTCTAAATCAACCAATGAAAATGCTCTCGCAGCTACTACTCACGATATGGCTATGTTAGCAAAATGATTTTTAGTAAAAAGTTGCTTTGAATCATGGATTTAATTGGAGAGTGAAAAATCCACACTAGCAATAAATTTGTCTTCCAACAAAATAATCATTTTCAAAACGCCCACACAGTGTTATGAAAATTTATCAAATACCTCTACGATGTCTCACGACATTTATTTTATCTCACCGAAGCAATCGGCCAAATTAGGGTGCAGGTCTCTTGATTCATTGATGGGAGAATAATCACTCAATGAAAAATATAAAATATCTAGCGGGAGAGGCGCATCATAAGCGTCATATTGCCGGCGTTATGCAGATTGGTGTAGGTCAAGAGTGTCGTGATATGATCCCATACTATTGTGCACAGAAGCTACTCTGAGAATATCAGTACAACATTGTGAAAAATTTTCATGAAAAATCTGGCGCCCATTAATAGACCGTGATTTCATTCTTCTTAATTTATTCAAAATGAAATTTGTTTGTCATCTGTGCCGCAATTATTACAACAACTTGGAAAATTCTCATCAACCATCCACACGCATCTCCTACATGACTGACGGGGAAAAAAAAAACATGTGGGTGTTTAATTGCCTCTGAGACAACTCCTGGTACAAAACAAACAAGTAAAATTACGCTGACCCGATTGATGTTGAAGCCACTCTGCAACTTACTGGGTCGTGGCGAGAAGACAAACAAATTGACCCAGGTCAGACACACACGGCACACGGTGTGGTGTAGTCCTTGATATGGTTTACAGTTGAATGAATTAAATGTTGATAATTCTCCGAATAAATTAATTATTTGATTGGACATAATGGATAATCAACAGAAGGAAAGCTTCAATCAGAAATTTTTTAGAGAAAGTTAAACATGTGATATTATCATTAATTTATTCTCCTCAATAGCTATATAGCCTTACCCAAATTGACGTGCGGGTATTCCCCATGGACAGTATAGTATTGGTCGATTGATATCACACCAGATGATAGAGATTAAATAATTAACCTGTTGAGAATTGAACATGGATGATGCTGCAAATCCTGGATATGCTGAGTGATGGATGATTTTTCATATTTTTCCGGTGAATTTCACCCAGAAATTGTTGGCAGATTCAATAAAAGGGCCGGAATAGTGTTTCAGTATTGTCCGAAAGGCCCTACAACACATGCCACAGTGGCGGGAGCGCAAGATGATAAAAGTGAGGGAGGATCCAAGTTGCGAGTGGAGGGAGGTGCCTTCAACGCTCTTCGAGTATATATGCGAGAAGCAGATCGGCTGTATGGTACAGTTCACCAACAGACACTTTTCAGATATACCCAACTGACTTGTTGAATTTTCACAATTTACTACTTGACTTTTGTTCAGTGACTTGTTGTTGAGTTATTAAGTGTGTGAGCTTTTTAAGCACATCATTTTTCCAAGAGGGAAAAACAATTTTTTTTTTTTTTTTTTTTTTTTAATTTCTCATTTGTTTGAATGAAAATTATGATGAAGACCATCAAGGAGTTGAGTTTTTCCACTGCTATTGTAAGCCTGCTCTTCTTACTCGTGGTTCTCCAGTCGGAATTTACATACGCCAGACCTTCTGCAGTTACGATAGGGTATAAAAATTATTTTCAAATTTGGAAAATTCTCTTCATTCATTTTAGCAGCAAAGTGATGAACCCTGAAGAGTTGAATTCTACTTTTTTTTATCAAGTCTCCATTGAACACGCTCAATGAATTTCAAATAAAATTTTCATACCTAAAATTTTATCATTAATCTCCTTATTATCCTCCACCATATTACTACTACTACTACTACTACTCATCCCATTCAACTTCACTTATGTATAAATTCTTATCAATTATTCAATTGCATCATTACACAAATCAGTCCTCGGGAGACTGACCGAATGATTAAAGCAAATGAAGAGGAAAAAAAAATTGCAAACGATGCATCTAGATGTCTCGTGAAATAAGTTGAATCGGATGATGCAATAGCATTGTACATTTTTGGTAATCTTACAGTTATCTCTCAATTCAAACGAGAGGAAAATTATATTCTAATGAGAGGAAATTCCTGAATTTGTTTAAATCATATACTTTTCTGGATTTAATTCACTTGAGGAAAGATGCATCAATTATCATAACGGAAATAGACGCCAATGTCAATATCTAATGTGTAATATTAATTTTTTTTTTTTTTTTTTTTCCTTTCTATTATTATTTTTACAGCCGTCACAAACGTACATCTGACCAACGATTGGCCGAATTGGAGACGCTCATAGCATTAGAAAATTTACGCGGCAAGTTGGTGACGGTACCAGTGGGCTTTGGCAAAGTCGATCCAGCTAAAATGTAACTATACATATTCACCATTTTTTTTTTTTTTTCCTTATAAATTTTGTATTTATAAAAACTTGGCCAATTATAAAATTAAGTGAGATTATTCTGTTTCGATAATTGGCGATGTAATTAAAAAATCTATCGCACTCAAGTGACAAAAAAAGCACTAGGGCAATGAGTAAAGATTATTATCTAATATTTGACTAATACGTTCAATGATAATAATAATAATGAAAGTTGCTCTTCAACCCCCGCAATGAAAGTCTACAATAAATGATAGTGCCCTCGTCGTAACATCAGCATAACCGAGTTACACCTGTTCGCACTAACATTCAATGGAAGGCGGCGAATAAATTTACATTCCGAAGCAATATTGGTGCTCCCTCAGGGTGAAAATTCATTTATTGTGAGACGGTGGATGTCTCGAGATAGACACCACATCAGAATTGATAAAACTGACATGCACATTGTATACTTATAGTTGATGGAGTGAATTTTACAAAAAAAAAAAAAATTACTACAAATTTATAAGCATGATGGTAATAGAGGTGTCATTGACGTCAAGCAATTGATTATAAACAGCAATTGTTGACACGTACAATTTGAAATTCTCTCTTCACTTTGAAAATGACAATTATTCATATTTTCCTCATTTGTTTTGCTTCAATAGAGGACGCAGAAGGCGATCGAGTATAGAATTTAATCTGCAAAGAGTCCGTCGATTTCTTCAGGTACTTGGGAGCCAGTCCGAATCGGATAGCCAAGAGATCATCAGCGAGGAAATGAGATTCCCTTCTTTACTGGTGTGTTTTAATTATTTACTCATTCTTTTGTTCAATATTGACATTGTATCCAAGACACATGTGTTGGTCATTTCGTGATAAAATTTTTTCTACATTATTATTGATTCGTAAAAATTGCTCCATTTGTGACTTTCCATGTTTTCAATAGAATAGCAGCAGGTTCCGTCAATTTAATTGTGTCATTTTTCATTTTTGCAGCAGAATCGAGAACAGCATGAGGACGATATTGGAAATCAGCTCATATAACTCGGAACATACCTGTAATCAAGACATTTTCTGCAATTGACAAGAATCTAATCAAATTGAGGATAAAAGAAAAAAAAAAAAAAAAACATTGTGGAAAATGGAAAATAAGTCTTCAAAGACCAAACAGTATTAGCCAATCATCTTGCCTCATTCGACATCTCCAAATATCACATTTTTACTTCGGATAATCGATAATAGTGCTTCCGGTATAGAGCAATCTTTTTTTTTCCAACTCTGCCATCGACACTGTCCCTTCCCGTATATTGTTAGTCTAGGTAGATAGATCTAAATTTATTTATTTGTCTCATTAGTTGTAATTTTTTTCAATGTTCATTCCATTTGAGTTGTATAATGAATGATTAATGTCGGTCAAGTATTTCTGAACCCCTTGGATTATTATTATTATTATTATTATTATTATTATTATTATTTTTTAATAGATCGCAATTCAAGTTTTTCCAAATTTTTTTGTTGCAATTGAAAATTGCGGAAAAAAGTAATGTGCTTATTCGCGTTTCTTAATCGTTCAAATTACACGCTCTCGTTACATATCTCTAGTTAATTACTGTAATTATTAGTTAATTAATTTGACACGACTGATGGTTGTCAAGATGCTTTCGCGAATTATGTATTTATTTGATTTTCGGCAAGTTAGGAAAATTTTAACATGATTTTGTAAAGGATTTTTTTCTCGTAAAATCCTTCCAATTTAGCCAGTATTTGATGATTTCATCTTTATTTCTATCGTCACCATCCTCACTGTTTATTGCATTACTGACAGGACGCTTTTGAGTCAATGACTCTTGTCGATTTTTCCTTGCATAATTTGCATTTACAATTGTAATTTAATTTATTTAATTTATTTAATTTATTTATAACACCAGCTGCAATTTTTCGAATATTTATCATGTTTTTATTCCATGAATCATTGACATAAATTTTATGCAAGTGCAATAAAGAAGAAAATAAATTGAATCACTGTAAAATGTGTTGTTTTTCCCTCAATTTTTACCCTATGGAGAATAAGGAGAATAAGGAGGAATAATAATAATAATAATCAACTGAAGAAGATAATTTTTTAATAGTTTTTCATTCTCAATATATTTCTATCATCATAATACAGTGTAATATTCATCAAATTAATAATATTTAAATATCATCGTGTGACTGGATTACGTTAAAAACGAGACTAGCTGGTGGTTGCCTTCACAGTGCTACCTGTTTTATTATTATTATTATTATTATAGTTATTTATTTAAATTACTCACTCTGAATAAAACTTTTTTCCTTCTCACGCTAAATTATTCAATTGTGTTTGCATGGTTTCGAGGAATTTAATTTCAATAGTTGCCATTTGACTCTATCTTCCCTTCAATCTCATCATTTATTTCTTGGCAGCGATTAATGATAGATCATTGGTTTCTTTGCATAATTTTTTTCATTAATTTGTTTTTATTTATTTTCATTCTTTATTTTTTATATATTTCATTTAATTTTGTTTGGTTTCACTATTGAACCGATACAAGGTATGGATAAATCAATGTTATATTTAATTAAAAATAATCAGCATCTAAAATATCTTAAAGGCACAGGCAACAGGTGAACAAAAAAATTCACGAATAATATTGACTATTGATAGCATGGCCGGTTTCAAAAACATTGTAAATTGCAAACAAAAAAACATCAATTTGCTTATTTTCATGAATTTGAATTGTATCACCCAGACCCATGGACACTGGAGAAATAAAAATGACTAAATAAATTAATATCTGGTATTGAAAAAAATGAAAAACATGAGGTTGGAGGATAAATAAATAAATTAACAATTTTCCTATGATTAAAATCAAATGATTGAATTTGGTGCACAGAATTTGATACAACCTGTGTACAATAGAATGATAATTGCACTGTTTTTGACGTTACAAGTTGGTTTATCAATGGAATTTGTGTGAATGAATGAACCAAAATAGAAATATGTAATTATCATTCCTTTCGTCAATAACGCACGCAAACTACTCTCAAAGAATGTTTCATTTTTCTTTTCATTTTATGAGTAAACTTACGATAATTCAAATTAATAGCTATATCATACATAACACTGCTCCATTACCCACTTTTAGCAGCAGCAGCAGCAGCAGCAGCAGCAGCAGCAACAACAACTTTGTATTTACAATTTTTCATCTAACTAATAACTACACTCTCTTCCTTCTCTTTCTTCATCATAGTAATTTATTTATTAATGTAAGTTTGGATAATTTTACTTTATTCGCCAGATTTCAAAATCTTCTTCTTCTTCTTCTTCTTCGGAATTCATTGAATTCCTCATTTTACAAAATAACCAAGTTGCCAATGCCTTCAAAATTTGGTAATACGTTGACAAATGTGATAATCAAAATGCGCAAGATACATTGGAGGCGAATATTCATTCTCTGTATTATAAAAAAATTACCATTTTTTTTATCTAATAGTTTTTTTTTCCCTTTTTTTCTAAATCTTGTAACTTTTTCCATCTCTCAATCATGTATTTTGCTCTGTTTATCATCTACGGACTAACATCTGACAGAGCAGTGGCAGTACTCGAATTGTCAATTTTTGTCTCATGTAAATTAATTCATGTTGAAAACACAATGACCATTTTAACATATCAATCAAAAGTATCCTATTCCCGTCAATTTTTATCGAGAAATCGAGTCGATCTGAATATCTTACAAGGATCAACAAGATGTCGAATGCCGAATAATTAATTTTTCATCTCTTAAAATTGTAATTCTCCCTCATCAACCATTAACATTATGAAATATATATATATAACTCAAATTTGAGTATAAAAATGAAATAAGGATCGCTGTTATCTTGTACATATATAGATAGAGAGAGAGAGAGAGAGAGAAAGAGGAAAAAAATTAAAATAAATCTAAGAAAGACAATAGGAGTTCCATCAGTGACAAGTCTGGATTTAATTGGAAGGAGCAAAGTGGTTTTAAGCAATTCCATTGTTGATTACAGTTGAATGATGATAAAAACAATAATTTGATGGCCGAAAAACTTTATCGGCGTCTCTACATTTTACGTTAATGGAATTTTCATTTATCGCCAATTTATTTATCAATTAAAAACATTGAAAAAGCCAAACATATTGGAGTGAATAAAAGTGAATTATTTGTCGGGAGTGGCTGAGTAGTGGAGATGGTTGAACAATTTTTACTTGTAAAACAAACTCCATGATGCACATTGGCTGAGTTTTTCCATGAGAATCATGATAACGATGGTGCTGTTGTTGTTGTTGTTGTTGATAATGATGATAAAGACAATGATGATGATGATGATGATGATGATGATGATGATGATGATGATAATGATGACAATGATGACAATGATATCTCAGTGGGTATCGAATATTGAGCCGTCAAACAATCATACGACACATACGAAGGACGATTGACAAGAGTGTAAACCACGCTGATCGGGCAAGGGAGCTGCGAGAGAGTATTACACGAAGAATAATTAGTATTGTTCCAAACTGAATTGTCTTTTGAATCCAGTATAATCTGTAATGAAAATAAATAAAAATAAAATAAAATTGTTAACAAGACAATAAGTTGTGATAAATAATTTGCAACTTTACTGACTTGATAATATGTGAACGAGCTGCTGGCAGTGTGTCCGGGCTCTCTTTGAGAATAAAGTGTCGTATTCCGAGTATATAATTCTCTAAATATGATGGCCAGTCAATCTGTTTAACATCAAACATAAATATTTGACGATCTTCGGCACTCAATTGTTCACCAAGTTTTCTGACATTATCATCCCTAAAATTCCACTGTTGGGTAGTAAAGTACTCGAGGCAACTGGCAGCTTTACTCAATTTAGCCTGTACACGGAGCATCATTGGCCTAGAGCCCTTTAATCGAGCAAGAAAATCTAGAATGTGCGCTGGTATAATGTGCTGAAATATTCCAGATATATTATTCATAAGCGAGTATCTTTGACAGTGACCACCCGGATACCATACAGCATCATTGGCCGGATGTATTCGGCTGTATTTGAATGATAATTCAATAAATTGTTTCCAAGTAATTGGATTTTGTTGGCCAGTGCAGCAATTGTATACTGTAATAGTGTCAGTACGATGGGTTGCTGTTTTCCATGCTGCGCATATCATAAGATTTATTACAATATCTACTGGTACAAAATCAGCAACCTTGTTCTCATGGCAAAGCATTGTTCTGAAAAATCCTTTTCCAGCTGCAGCAATAATTCCAGTTGGACCATTCAAATTATCCACCCATCCAGCCACTGGCTCTCTCAATGATGACAATACGATTGACGGCCTGACAATAGCAACTGGAAGAGATCCACTCTCACCCTGCAACATTGTTTCCGCCAGTGCTTTTGTAAATGTGTATGTATTTGGCCGACCGTCAATCAATTTTGGTGTCAATTCCTCAATAAGTTTGTCATTCATCCATCTTGTGCATGCTATAACCTGCTCTGGATCCTGAGGTGGTGGATATATTGATTCTGATACATCGGTACGATCGCAGTTGCAGTATGCTGTTGACACGTGAATCAGAGCCTAAAAAAAAAAAAAAAAAAAAAAAAAAAACATACTTAGATAGGGCATATGCTGATGGTTAATTAAACAAACATTACCTCTAAATTGACCATACGATGACAGAGATGCACCAGTCGTTCACTGCCGAGCATATTAATCGTCACAGATAGTTTGAGAGCTTCATCAAACTTTACTGTAGCTGCTGAATGAAAAACTACTGACACATATCTTGTCAGGGTCTCCTGGTCAGGCTCAGATATTCCTAATTCTGGCTCTGTCACATCACCCGCGATTGGTACAATTTTTGTTAGCTCGTGAGGACTGTCACGGCGTAATTTATCGAAAAGCTAAAATTTTTTGTATAAATAAATTATATACATCCTAGTTTATTCATTACTTCTTTATAATTACTTACTGGTGCATTCAACAGCTCTTCTAACCTCTCCTGAACATTTTGGCTCCTCTTCGGTCTCATTAATAAATAAATATTTTTTATTCCTTGACAGGATCTTAACAACTTTTCCACCAGAACTTTACCCATAAATCCAGTGCCACCAGTTATGAAAATTGATCTTCCTCTGTAAAAGTCTTTGACGGACGTGTACTCTCCTCCACCAGCCATCGTTGCCATTTCTTTAATCAACTCTCTTTTATATTTTTCTCCACTCCAAATGTTTTTTTTTTTCCCCACGGAAGAACCTTTGATTATTCCTCAGAATTGAGAGAAAAAAAAACTGTGGGGAAGCTGACTGTAATAAGTGCGTTTGGGAGAATGCGAAAAAGACAAATGGAATTTCAAATACGAAGACTGGGTTTATGCGTTGGTTGTAAGTAGAAAGTATTACAATCACTGGGTATTCTCAATTCATCGAGAGAATATATGGATCCAGCAACATTCATTTCGTGCAAGTCACCTTTTACTCATCTGTAACAGAGAAAATGTAATAATTTATTATATATACATATGTGTGTGTGTGTTTGCGGCGATTTTGATAAATTTTTTCCCCCTCACTTTGTCTGAACAATCGCCACAGATGATACAATTTATAGGTAATTTTTTCGAGTACTCTATACGTCTACCTACGGCACACGTAGACTGACTACAAAAATCACAGGGACAATATACTTTTTCGAATAATTCAATATTTCATTGTATAAAATCCAACAGTTTTAACGTAGAGCGAGTATACAAGATAAGAATGACGATGGTATGTATCGATAAAGAAAGATTAAATCTTTTATCATCTATTGACATCAAGTGAAAATTCTACTCATATGTACTGAATAATGCTTAATGGAGAAACGGGCGTCTAAAAAAAATGTGATAAAAAAGAAAAACTAATGTAGATAATGGTTAAAACACAAGACGGTTGTTTAAACTTGATGCAGAATATATAACTTCCCAGAAGACCACGTATTCTTGCATACCAACCACCAATCGTTCAATGACTATTATTCTGAAGAATAACTATACTCGAGATAAGGTAACGACAATTTCACGGTATTGACTTTGTTCTATATGTAAATTGTCAACGGTTCTAATAAATAGTTCAAGGAATATTCTCAACGTTAATTTAACCAATCCACATATGCTGACAGGGCAAAAATTAAATAACAATTACAACTATATTCATTTGTTCTCTGTTAATTAAAATTACCGGCAACCTTAACCTGGTTATACCTCCGCAAACCCATTTCCGATCTGGAGAAATGGAGTGACTCATGGGGGAAAAAAAAGAGAAAAGGGGGGGGGAGGGGGGGAAGAATCAGAGAGAGAGAGAGAGAGAGAAATATCATTGGACTCGTTCACGCAGGCGCGTATAACACGTTTGTATCTCATTCACGTATCAGTGAGACAGACGACGTGACAGTCTTCTAATATGTACAGTACTTATATCATCTACACACACACACACACACACACATATTCATCCCCGGGTAGGAAATGGATTCTTGTGGGATTCCAGGTCAGCGGCCCAGGCGTTAATCGTGGCGGTCACCCAAATACACAATCCCGAACCCTCTCCAATTTGGCGATTGTATGTATATAGTCGAGTGCGGGGAATCGAGAGTCCCCGTTACAAGAAAATCCGTTATTCTATCGTTCTATCATTCATACTATTTTTGCAATTTTTTTATTTACCCATTGTAGGATTGATGAATTTAAAAGCCCAAAGTGGCCATGCATCTAACCCATTACAGTGAACCATTCCTCATTGTTTTCTTCTCAAAACAATTAAAAGTTGATAAATGTGCAGAGAGATGTATACATAATGAATTTATTGGTGGGAAATTGATTGTGAGTTTCAAAGTTTCACACCAAATAAAGTAAGTTTTCCTCTGTGTTGAGAATATCGGAATTGATGGAGGAATAACTTGATTTTACATATACATACTGATGGGACTACTCTCAGATGTCAGGGGCAATACCGGTTTCATCAGCTCATTTCCGGCATATCCAATGAGATGGTTGTATTGGTTGAACATCGGGATGACACGAGAAAACGCCCGGATACGTTTTTGGTATTTGAATATCATAGCTGGCGACAATATAGGGTGTAAATAACCATGTAGTGAGTTATATTTCCAAAACCATATTGGAGGATAATCGCGGGAATATCCTCTAAACTTCTTTCGATATTCGTCAAGGCTCTCTCCTTGCACCAACACGACCTACTTTCTTATCTTACCAAGTGTTACTATGGAATCTAAATTGCATAGAGCATTGGTTAAATGTACTAATACTATCAAGTTTGCTAAACGATTGCTGCTTCAAGTGAAAATCTGAAAATACATCAATTCCATTATAATTGAAAGATGTGGTGAGCTCAGCATTTGGAATCAACTATAGACACGAAAGTGGAAAATATTATATTTTCTTGTTGCGAATAGAAAAGCCTCAAATATGGCCTCTGTGGAAACGACTCAATGCCGATCTCCAATATGACGATCGTGTCAATCAACTCTTGTGAGAATGATTCAATTCCCTCATAATATAACATCCCAAAATGTGTCATGAAATATCTAACGAGTGTCACGAAATGTACATAGCTATTTATACATTATTATAGCATAACTCTGATTCAAACTGAATCAGCAAAAACTCTGATGCCTCTTGATGACGAAGCCTTAATTTTAATATTACTTGATGGTAGATAAATGCTATGTAAATTTATCATACTTGAGATACATGAGGAAAAAAATTGGTCGGTGATTCTTCAGACCATACCATGACAATTTCAATAAATATTCAACAATTAATTTTTTACCACTAACACTTGCTCGTGAGTGTGCAAATTTTTTTGACTGCATGATTTTTTACTCAAATGACGTTCATTCACTGGGCACGTGCACTCCAATGATGATGATGATGATGATGAAAAAAAAAGTCAGGTTATCGTTTATCAAAATTTCGTATAGTAATGAAAAAACCAGGCAATCAATATTTCAAGCCCGTCCCCATTGACAGTTATGGGGAAAAGGAAAATGGGACTTTGGATACCGCTACTTGGACTGAATACAACACGGTGTCAGACATTAGCGCGCTCACAATTGCGAATGTTGATGTTTGCTTGGATTTTCGAAAGCCAGATTAAGTAAATATATAACATCTTTAAAATTAAGCTATTGTTGATGAAAATAAATTGTCATCAATTGGAACCATCAATCTCACACTTTTCATAACAAAAAAAAAATATTTTGAAGGTGAGATTATTCATTACCCTGTGTATTATTCCGCAAATTATAGTAAACAGCAGTACTCCTATTTCTGATGTATTATAAACAATAATAAACTAATAATTCTTACCTCACTCGTGTATTCGGGGCTCAAATGACAAATCCAATTTATAACAAATTTAAACAATACAACACACAAGATGCAGTTTACAGGTAAATCAAAGTGTCCTCATGCGCGCACACAGCCGACAAAGCCAAGTATAACTGAGCTGTGGGGCCCCATTCCCGGTCCCTTATATCATCCGAGACAAACGGATACCCCGCCTCTCTCTCGCCGCTCATTTCACCGCATCCACCTTTTATGGACTCTTTTATTCGGTGAGGAGTCTTGAAACTCAAATTTTTTCCTCTTCCATCAAATCAATCAGAGTCATCAATTAAAATAAACACTTGAGGCAAGAAGATGGTAAATTTTTTTGTTCATTCAAATGCATTTGGTAAACTACTCTAATAGATAAGAGTATAGAAAAACTTTCAACTGTAACGAATTATCATCATGTATACCAAACAACGGCCGCGTCGTACACGACAATTATACTTGCGAAATTATTAATCCATATATATTATCATTCAAGAGCTTGAGGATAGGAAAACAAATATTTATTTAAATTCTGAATATATTTTGCTGAGTCATTCCCCCCACGTTTGCATTATGGAATTTTGAAAAATATATTAACACTGAAATGCTTTTGTCGTCAATCAGTAATGATTCACTTTTTCAAATACATTAATGCATCAGCAATGCAATTGAAACGAGGAAGCAAGAATGTTGAGGGTATAATGAGCAATGCAATTACGACCAATGCATTCAACAATGTTTCAAGTAGTACAAATGTATCACATAGTCACGTAAACTGACTGACTTTGATGCTTAACATTACCTATTAACAGATAAATATGAAAAGAGTCAATCTATGAATAATAGATTAAATGCGCTTGCGCAACAGATTCACTGATTCCAGATAATAACTTGATGATGATATGATCATCACAAGGAGAATGAGAATCAATATTTTTTCTATGTATTAGATATTTGACTTTCGAATTGCAGTGTTATGAACAGTAAATTTTCCCAAGTATATTCTATTTTTTGTTCTAAAATTACATGCACACTCGGATTTTTCTTCTTTTTTTTTTGTTTGACGAGTTTTCGTGACAATAAACGCAATATTGACTGTACAAAAATTGTCCTGTTTTAAACTATCGCAATTGACGACTTGTGTCTACAGCACAACAAACTGTCAATTTAAATGGATAATAAAAACGAATCAGGAGAAAGTATTGAATAAATGTAAATCGTTGGTGACTGTTGGACTCAATACGCGGGTGACATTCATAAAATTATTGAATTATAGCGAAACGTGTCTTGGAGAGCCAAGTGAGGGTTGGAGGGTAGTCGAGGGGAAGATAGCTGCATTGGGCGGTGGTGGTGCATTGCATGTCAGGCGAACCAACGGCTCAAACCAAATGGAACAAGAATCAATCGTATACATATAGGTATAGTAGTAGTTATTAGGCCAGTGTAAAACTTCCCCTTTACTCAAAATTGAAATTTGTCGGCTACCACCGGTCGAAGGGATATCTTGGGATGAAAAGCTTCGAGGGGCTTTCTCAACAAAACAATCGAGAGGATTGGAATCCGCCGGGAAAAAATTTGGAGAGAGAGAGAGAGAGAGAGAGAAAGAGAGCGATTAAAAGCATATGAGACTGTCGTCAGTAAAAATAACTCACTGCTAAACACCAATCAACATTTTTCCTCTGATTTATTCGAATAAAGTGACCAGTTGTCAAATTGTCCCCAAAAATTTATTTCTCCTTCATCTGCTCCATCATCAGTGTATGTCACTAATTTTGAGTCATACTACTTATCCATCAAAGACAAAAAATAATCCAATTCAGTCTCATTGCAGTAGTTTTAATTGGAGTTGTCATGAACAATAGAAGAAAAAATATATATATATACATGTCAATTTTTTCATTTTCTCTGCATACTTAGGCGCGGCTCAAGAAAGAGATAGAGAGAGAAGTTGGTCAGTGGAAAGCACGACAGTGAATATCCCACCTCCCCCTCCCTAGCCAGGGTGATTCAATAAAACTCACCGGGATTGACTGTAATGTTGAATTATTATTGTTGCCAGTTACTCCTCAATATTGTACAACAACTTGTGTGAATGTTATTACCAATAAAATGGCACTTTTAACACAACAACTCACACTTATCCCTAATTTTACACTTATCTAGCTGTTCCCGTCTCACGCCAACCGAGTCCGCCATCTTGGGGCAACTGCCATATCCCCCAGGATCGTTAACACAGCCACGAGAAAAGTTACCAGAATTTTCACTAAATTCAACTTCCACCCCCTAATCAGGGGTGGGTTGCTAAAGGGTTGCTCTTCGGATTATATTACGAGTGCCGCCGAGAAATGCCGAAGGTAGAGGTATCATATGCATATGATGTAATATTGCTCACTCATTATTGAAATCATTAGAATGACAATCATTTGAGAGCAATGACATGAGAAAAACTCACTCAAGTAGTTCAAGTTGATTAGCTGTTGGACGAAAAATTTCCTCCTAGATTGAAATAGAAATATTCCCCTTTTAAAAAAATTCATTAATTTTCTTTATTTTTCAGTTCTATGGTAAAAGTATGCTCAAATTTTATACATTATTTTTTAGTGTTCGCAATCAAGTGATACATAATAATAAATTGTCATTGAAAAATTATAATTTATGGAATACATCAGCCAGACAGAGGATGACTCGATTATTCATCATATACTCATTTTTCTGCGTCAGAGAATTCCACACTCAATAGGTAAAGGAGCAAATATTTGTAAGAATATTTAATATTTCTTGGTACAATTGACTAATATTGACATTTGACCGGTGTTATGGGTCCACAGTTCATATAGTGTACTCTGCAGCGGCGGTGGATACCGGGAATTCCAATGCATATATAATAAAATGATGCCATAACTTTAATACAAAATATAATTGAGGTCATATTCGGAGGAATTAGTAAATAATCATTTGGAGAATTGGAATTTGCCAACGTTGGCAATATAAATTTGAGCAATATGTGCTTGAGTACGATTGTTGGTTCAGTTTGTCACAGAATAGCAATGAAAAAGTACTCGATCAATCGGTCATTATGTGGAAGTACAGTACTGTTGACTGGAGCCACTGGATTCATCGGTGGTTCATTATTAGAGAGAATATTACGGTTGAATCCTGGTCCTAATTGTGTTTACGTATTGGTACGAAAACGAGGGGGATTGAGTCCACGAGCGCGTATTGATAAAATTTTATCATCTCCTGTGAGTAATGAAAATTATCACATTACAAATTGCCTAATATGAGATAATCAATCGCTCTATATCAGTAACAAAAATTTATTCTTGTGTCTCAAAGTTATTTGCAACATTGCAACCAGAGAGTTTGCTGAAAGTAAAAGTAATTTCCTGTGATCTGACAGCCGAAAATCTTGGATTATCTGATAATGATCGTGACGTCCTTCTCTCAGAATGTACACATGTTTTTCACTCAGCAGCATTTATATCATTTGCTGCCAATCTCCATACCGCCATACGTATCAATTTACTCAGTACAGGTCATTTATTGGGACTAACTAAGAGAATGCCAAAATTATGTGCAATGGTGCATGTTTCAACGGCATATGCTAATTGCACTAAAAACAGTGATGAAATACTCCAGGAACGACTTTATCCATCTACAATTGAGCCAGCCAGTTTTATTGACATGGTGAGTGCAAAGTATCATCTCATTTATGAAAAAAAAAAAAAAAAAAAAGTAAAAAAACAGCATTAAACTCTCTTTTAAAAAATCAAATTTACCTACGAGGACTCGAATATTCTGACAATCTTTTGCATGTTTTTTTATTTTTTTAAGATTAAATGCATGAGCTCGGAGGAGATAAATGATAAGGCAGATGAAATACTTGGTGAGCATGTGAATACTTATACCTTTACCAAACAAATGGCTGAGAATTTGTTGGCACTTGAACGTGGAAATGTACCGCTGTCTATCATAAGACCGAGTATTGTACTGAATAGCTGGAGACAACCAATTGTCGGTTGGGTGAATAACGTCAATAGTGGTGCTTGTGGCTTCATTGCGGGCATTGCCAAGGGATTATTTCGCACGTCTGTATAACAATCAAAGTTTTAATTTTTTTTAATAAAAAATTTAAATCCAAGAAAATTCGTCTCAACAGACCAATCGAAAAGATAGATTGATCAAAGAAGAAATTTCAAATTTCGATTACGGTCGATTGAGCAGCACTCTCCCACTCTCCCTCTTCGATAAAATTGTTAACAAGTATTTTTTTTTTTTTTTTATATCTTTCATCATTTAGATTCCAGGCCACACCCAATACTCTCTTAGATGTAATTCCCGTAGATATGGTAGTCTCGACAATTCTTGCAGCGTCTGAAAAAACTATTCAAGAGCCTGATAATCTCCATATTTTCCATTGCACCTCCAATTCGTTAAACCCAACAACCTGGGACGAATATTGCGAGCAAGTTGTGAAAGCCTGTCGAGCACATCCATGTGAAAATGTTCTCTGGTACCCGAAAGCTAGAACCAGAAAGAATTATTTGAGAAATATGCTAGTTCTCTACATTTTCCAAATTCTTCCAGCGCTCTTGATTGATTGCATTTGTCGATTTTGGAGCTCTGATGAAAAACATGTGTGAGTCTTGAAAGAGTTACTTTGGTCTTTCCTTTACGGTGATATTGACTGTAGTAGTCAAGTGGTGGAACTAGACAGTTTCACTTTTGTTTTCAAATATTGCAGAATTCAAGGGAGATGAGAATGATGTTTCTCGTCATTAAACTTTCTTATTGCTCGAATTTCGAAAATCTACAAAGGTCCTTGGAAAAAAATTTTCAAGATATCGCTCAAAGACTCATCTCAAAGTTGGATCAATCTAGTTTCACCACTTTGCTACTGCCTTTTTTTTCACTATAATAATAAATAAATTTTCTCTTCTCAGACTCGTTCAAGTACAACAAAAGTATCTCAAAGGTAACTCGTACACATCATTTTTCTCCACACACCAGTGGCAATTCGATCGACGTAACACTCAATTGCTCCAAGATGCACTTGAGCCAAGCGAAAGACAAGTTCATCCCATGGATCCCCGATTGATCCAATGGAGCCAATACTTTGAAATATGTGTCCTTGGTACACGTCAATATTTTTATAAGGAGCCTGCTGCAACTACAGATCGCGCACGACGCCAAATGAAACGGTAAATTGTTCCTATCCTGATGCCATCAGGAAATCTTGATAGTTATGATGAGAGAGGAAAGGGGCTAAAAGAGAGAGGCTGTTTATCTCAGGATAAATGTCTCGATAGAAAGTTTTGTGGTTTTTTTCCACAATTTCCTACTCTGTAGAAAATTGAAAAAAAAAAAAAAAAAAAAAAAAAAACAATGATCTGTACCTCACGTTCATAATTACACTGTAGATTAGTCCTGACGTGGAATTACCTCCTCATTTTTATTTATTTATTCTTTCAGGCTGAGAATGATTGCAAATCTGACACCGTTTTTCAGCTTCATTCTTTCTACGTATATCATATTTACATTTGGAATCACCTGGAATTTTGCAGCTCTCTTCAGCGCGATACTCGTACTCTTTTTTATTTGGCTGTAATAATTAATAATAAATCGTATTCTCTTTGTATTTTTCAATAATAAAAAAATGTTCAAGTCCGCTAATATGATAATAATTATAAATATCTTGGAATTTTGTGGGATATTTGCTAAAGACTAATTTTATTTGTCAAATTTGTCAAAAACTGAACAAAAAGTGTTTGAAATTCCATCAGGAAATTAGGTAGATATTTGAATAATATATCATGAGAGCCACTGGCAACCTAGCGGCTCATTGACACTGAATCTGTCCCCCTCTCTCTCTGTGTAAAAACATGACTCTTTTTGTTTAGCGCGCTCGGCTCAGCAGCATGTAGGACACGCCAGAGTATAACCACCATTCGAGCTCCTCAGGTGTTGACAATCAGTTTCAGTCAGTTGCGTGACTTGGTCGGCGTGTTCTTCCTTGTACACTCGAATCTCTCTCCTTACCCAGATATTTGCACAATTATAATTTGCAACTGATCGAGTAAAGTCAATTAATAATCGTATTACGTGGCAATGGCATCGCGAATTGTTGAATTTTATAATGGAAAAAGTGTTTTCATCACCGGTGGTACCGGCTTTCTCGGCAGTTGTCTCATTGAAAAGTTATTGAGATGCTGTCCAGATATCAAAAACATTTATCTACTGATAAGACCGAAAAAAGGTAAAGAAATTAGTGAACGTCTCGAGGAGCTCACCAAAAACTCGGTAATTATTGTACAATTAGTCTGATCAATTTATTTCCAATTAAATGGTTTTTTTTTTTCTTTTTGTTTTTGTAGGTTAGGATTTTTATAATTGTATTTAATTTTTTTTATTTTTATTTCTAGGTATTTGATCGTCTGAGGGAAGAGGGTAAGACTGATTTGTTTACAAAATTAATTGCTGTTAGTGGTGACGTTGGTGAAGAAAATTTGGGACTATCCTTCGAGGAAAGATTGACGATCGTTGAGCATGTCCAAGTGATATACCATTCAGCAGCAACACTGGACTTTGATGCCAGTTTAAAGTCTACCATTGAAATTAATCTCCTTGGTACACGAAGAGTCGTTCAGCTGGCTCAAGAAATTAGAAATCTCAAGGTGAACGAGAATGTCCATTATCATTATCAATTTTCAACATTTATTGTTTCTTTTTTTTTTCTTTTTCTTCTTTTTTTTTTTTTTTTTTGTTATTGGCAATTGACTACAATTTTGCTGTCTGTTTCATGATTATCGTAGTAATTGATTGTGATAATTTTCAGGCACTGGTGCACGTGTCAAGTGCTTATGTGAATTCGTTTCTTCTGGAGACTAAGGAACAAATTTATCCACCACCAGCTGATGTTAATCAAGTTTTAGCATTGATTGGAGAGAAGGATGATAAAGCAATTGAGGAAGTAACACCAAAATTGCTTAAAAATCACCCAAATCCCTATACATTTTCTAAACATTTGGCAGAACATGAGGTTGTCAATGGATCTGTACCGGCAGCCATTGTGCGACCATCTATGAGTAGGTTTTTCATTTATCTTTAAAATATAATATTTCATCAATGGAAAAAATTAAAATAATCGATAAATGAATGTTATTATTAGTAACTGGAGCATGGCAAGAGCCAATTCCAGGATGGACCACCTCCAAGAATGGACCCCAGGGATTTTTAATGGGTGCCAGCAAGGGAGTTGTCCGCAGACTACCAGTTGCTAGTCAACTCATCTATGATTACATTCCAGTGGACATTGTAGTTAATGCTCTCATTGTTGCTGCATATGTCATTGGGCGTGACAGGTAAATTTTTCCCTTGACAAAAATGCCACTCTATATTTCTACTATATTCTATATTTTTTTTGTTTCATTTAAGGAATACAGGAATAAAGGTCTATCACTGCACTTCAAGCACCTGCAATCCATTCAAATGGGTAAAAATAGAGTCAAAAATAAATGGATATCTCCATAAATATCCACTGGTCAGCGCTGTCTGGTATCCCCATCTCAAATTGCTACCATCATTGGCGATGTATCGAATCTCTGCCATTTTTGTGCACATTATTCCAGCATATATTCTCGATACTGTTACTAGAGTTGCTGGAGGTCGGCCCATGTATGTATTTTCTCCTCCTCAATTATCACATCTCAATGTAAATATTTTCATTTCATCATCATCACTATTATTATCATTATTGTTTCGATAGTCTGGTTCGACTGCACACAAATGTTAATAACTCTCTGGGTCGTCTGGAGAAATTCATCTTCACTGAATGGAAGTTCCAAAATCCCAGAATGCTAGAACTACACGAGTCGTTATCCAGCGAGGATAAAAAATTATTTACCATTGATGTCAGGCCATTATCATGGGAGGATTACTTTGTCAATTTGACGAAAGGAGTAAGAGTCTATCTAACCAAGGAACCACTCAAGAATCTTGGAAAAGCTCGTTCAAAGGACAACATGTTAGTGTATTCAGTGAATCTGCTTTATTTATTTATTTATTTATTTATTGAGCATTGAGCACAAAATAATTGAATGTAATCAACTTTTGAGTAATTTTTCTCTTCAATTCATTGTAGATTACTGGTTGCTCATCTGGCACTTCAGGCAGCTCTGTTGGGCCTCGTATGGTGGATATTCAAATCTATCCTCGATGCTACATGGACATCGACTGGCATGATTGTTCCAATAGTTTATCTACTCTTCAGTCAGCTCTAATCCTCCATCAATATAAAAAATAATATATATAAAAAAAATTAATATATTATCATCATCAAGGGGATTGCCGCCATCTGTTTTAATCTACGCAAAATATTTTATCAGAAAAATCAGTGAATCACTGCTTTTTTAGGGTAGTCAAATTTTCTACAGGTATGTATACATAGAATCATCAAACGATGGCCCATGTCAACATGAATATGACAACAGGAAATTTCAAATGCATTCGCGGGGAACCGTCATGGATAAATAATACACCATGCACAGGACTCGAACCACTGATAGTGATTGACTGGACAATCTATATTATGCAACTTTGCGATTATCGCACAGTATTTTCCATTGAAAGTTAAAGTTTAAGTGTCATATCGCTTCTGTCATTTCTGGTTTTTCTAGTTTTTTTTTTTTTTTTCTCTCTCTCTCTTCTTCTTCAATCAATTGTCTCTAATTCAGGTTTTGTATTGTCATTTTGAACATTATCATCTGTGAGTATTTGATTATTTTTTTAATAATTTAATTTCTCTTTTCAATGTAATCACATTAAATTAGTGGAGATGAACGGAAAAACAAACGGTATAATAAAAAGATTTTATGGTACAAGTAGTTTTTTGTTATTGAGGCGGCCTTGATAAAAAAAAAAAAAGCTGCTGTTAACACACAGGTAGAAAGCGTCTCGATTTTCCCGAATAAATGATGAAGAGCGTTTCTGTTCAACTTATTAGTTCCTATAAAAATTGTGGGGATTACCACTGGTAGCGGAGGTAGGAAGGGTGAGACGTCGGTGTACCTTTCAGCTACTTCACCGTGGACGCACCGTCACTTGTCCAATCAGTTCTTTGGCAACCACCCGTTTCGTCTGAGCGATCTAGACGCACTTTTTTTTTTCCAATTATTATTGGCGCGGATTACAAGAAAAAAAATTTAATCAACGATATAACTTCAAGTGCTTGAAATCACGTAAGTTTATTTTTCCCCAGATATTGTTTATAAAACAAATTCCATTGTTTTATCATCATTTCATTGAATCTTTGTAATTGTTCTCGAAAAAATCTTTACGCGCATTTAAAGAATTGTTCTTTGATTTTTGTTTCATTCTCTTTGTGAATTTCTTGGAGAAGCTTTAACGGAGGGAGCATTATGAAGACGACCCAAGAGTTTTTAGAGACTGAGTTGGAGGGTAATTGATCATCTTTTTATTAATAATATCAATTACATTATTCATTATTAATAAAATATAATTGTTGTTAATAAATGTGAGCTATAATGGTAGACATTGAACAAATGAATTTTTTTCTTTCATAGCCCATTTATTTTATCATTCTTCGTGAATTTCGTATTATTCACGTAGAGACGTGACCCGATACAATTGATACGAAAACAAACTTAATATTAACATTCTCATACTCATTAACATTCTTTGACTCACCAGAGAAAGACACAATGCGAATTAATGATACAATTCCACATGAGATAACAACACCAACAATACCGGAGTGGTTTCGAAATCGTAATGTCATGATTACTGGAGCAACTGGATTTATGGGCAAAGTTCTTGTGTCGAAATTGTTAATGAGCTGTCCGGATGTCGGTAAAGTCTATCTTCTCATTCGAGAGAAGAAAGGTGTCGATCCACAGACTAGACTCTTCTCACTCATACAGGTGAGTGTGTTATGTCTTTCCTTCTTATATTCACCGTCAAATTTAAAAAAAAAAAATTGTGACGTAGAAAAAAGAAAGTTGCGTAGCTATTAGAAATGTGTCAAATGAATGCAAAGTTATGAATGAAATTTAGAAATGGTGAAATTTTTTTTTCTTCTCCGTGTAGTTTAATGTTTGATACCTACTTGAAAAATCACCTTGAAACATCTCGTTGTGCTGAAGGAACTCATTGACCGTATGTACAACCACCTCTCAAGGTGACTCATGGGAGGGGGATTTTTCGAAATTGCTACTCTCATATTTAATTCGTTACCGTGAGCTATTAGCTCCACGTCAATTAGAGATTATTCACAGAAAAAATTACATTTTCACTGTTATTACAATTGTATTGTATGACGCTGAGAGAAACAGATCGTATCTAACCTACCTTTTCTGGCTATTTTAACATCAATTATAATAATGACTAAAAAAATAAAGACATTAAAAAAACAAAGTAAGCAACCGGTCGCTTGAGATTTGTAGAATCCGTTAATTCTCAACTTCCGATTGGACATTGCAACTCGAGCCTTTGAACGCACCTTTATGCTCACCTGAGATTCGAGAGACTTATAAAAAACAAGTTGTTTATTCAATAGCTGTATTTCAAGATCAAAATTTGGGGGGCTCACTATTCCAAGAATAGTGAGTAATATAGTGACTTGCACATGCTTATGTCTGTCCCAGTTTTAAAGGAAATTACAATAAACCAAAATGAATTAATGCTCTTCGAATGATGCTCCAATTGACTATTAAATAAAATTACAATGTTTAAAATTTGTATTTGAGGTCACTTGTTACTCAATTACAATGTGACCCTGACTCCCCCCCCCCCCCCCCTCTAATTTAGCACTGAATACAAGTGTCTCGAGGTCAAACATATTTTTTAGAATTGAGTTTTGATATTTCATCGTGAGTCAACATTTTTCATGAAATTCAAATGAAACCTCAAGCACTAGACTCCTATAGGACGACCCAATTTTACAACCCCACTGTAGTTTTTTTTCAATTTTCCCGTATTAATTGATTATTTATTGTCAACATCCGCAGCAAGAGCCATTCAAAAATATTCGCATCAAATATCCAGAGAGACTGAAGAAACTAGTGGTTATATCGGGGGACATTACAATGGATAATCTCAATTTATCAATGGAAAAAAGAAATTTATTGATACGTGAAGTATCAGTGGTCTTTCATAGCGCTGCCAATGTTAAATTTGATGTGCCCCTGAGAGATGCCGTTAGAATGAACACAACGGGCGTTAAAAATCTCCTCCAACTGTGCAAACAGGTAAATTTGACATTACCCTCATTTGAGGAATTTATAAATTTATCAAGAGGTGAAAAAATATTTATGAAAATATAGCTTTGGTTTGCCCATGCCAGAGTGCAGATGAGATATTGAGCCATTGGAAAACAGGTTCGACAGGAATTTCCCATTAACAGCGTCCTTCACCGCACAATAAAAGAAAATGAAATAAATATATTCACCACCATCTGTTTATAATCCTTTGTTCTTTCTCACAATCAGATTAGTAACTACCATCTGGGATTCCCCGAGCAAATGCATACGTCGACTACTTATTTATAGACCGAGTTATGATGAATCAATTAACATATTCAAATTTTCAATTCCAGATGCAAAATTTGCAATCACTCATCTATTTATCAACTGCCTACACTCACTGCAACGAGAAAATTCTCGAGGACCGTCCGTATCCGAGTCCAATGGTGCCCGAGGATATGATAAATCTTGTAGAGATTTTGGATAATGATTTAATAAATATAATTACACCAAAATTACTCAAAGACAATTACCCAAATACATATGCATTTAGCAAAGCACTTGCTGAGGATTTGATCAATAGATCGAATTTACGGGCGGGCGTCGCTAGGCCATCAATTGGTCAGTCCTTGAATTATTATTATTATTATTATTATTATTTAATGATAAATTTACAATTGACAATTCATTCTATTGTGCCATTTGTATTGACAGTTGTGGCCTCTTGGAAGGAACCAGTGCCTGGTTGGGTGGAAAATATGAACGGTCCAACTGGGCTTATGATTGGGGCAGCCAAGGGTGTTGTACGAAGTGTACTTTGCGATGAGAATCTCATTCTTGATGCTATTCCATGTGATATTGCTGTCAATGGGATAATTGCATTGGCATGGAAAGTTGGTATTGAATCACCAGTTGAACCAATTTACATGAATATCACTGAGAGTGGAGAGAATCCGTTGACCTGGGGTCAAGCATTGGCATATGGAAGGAAGCATGCCTTTGATAATCCATTTTCAGGAATTCTTTGGTATCCACGTGGTGGAATTACAAACAACAGGTACTATCATATGCTCTGTGTCCTCTTTCTTCACCTATTGCCAGCTTATTTCATCGATGCTCTGTGTTTGTTGACTGGCAATAAACCATTTTTGGTGAGAGTACAACGCAAGGTCAGCTGGGGTATCAAACTCCTTCAATATTACACGATAAAACAGTGGATATTTAGGTAGATATAATGTCTCATCAAAATGTGAAGAAGAGAGAAGAGAAACAATCTACAAACTGAATTTATTTTTTTTTGTTCTCCTCTTTTTCATTTTATACAGAAATGACAGGATGAAGGAACTCAGGGAACATTTACTACCAAGTGATAAGGAAGTTTTCTATATGGATACCAAGGCTTATGATTGGAACGAGTATATGAAGACCTACGTTCTGGGTGCAAGGAAATACATATTGAAAGAAGATTTAGCGACACTGCCACAAGCCAGGAGAATTTTTCGACTTTACTGGATAGCCGATATTATTGTCAATTGCACATTTTGCGCATTAGTCCTGTGGTTCATGTACTCCAAATTGAGTATATTAACAACCCCAACGAGAACATTGAGAGAAGTCAATGAATTTTGAAGCTCAACCCAAACGACTGAATATTTTTCTGTTACAATCAATTACAAGTTGTTCAAAATCAACGATAAGCTTGGACTTGTGAGAATTGAAGACATTTTTTAAACATTGAAAGTTATTTTACGCAATATTTGATTTCTTATTGCTCTTATGGAAGAAGAAGAAGAAAAAAAAAACCCATTGTGAGTACCGCTATTCTGTCTTGTTTTTCGACCGCATCGGTGAGGAAAAAACGTAAATTTAGAAAGCAGTAGAAAAGATTGCTCAAGTGTATGAAAAAAATCATTTTTAATATCAATTTAATTGGGAGTGATTGGGAGGAAAGAGAATACATTATTGGATTGTCTTGCAACAACTAAAACTTCCAAATGACTTTTTAATGATTTTGCCATTTGTCCTTTATCCACCTCATCTCTAGAAATGCATATATGCATGCAAGTGTAGGAGAAGAAGAAAAAAAAAAAAAGGAATTCTAATAACAAGAAGAAAACAGAGCGAAGTCGTATTGAGAATAGCATGCGTAGTTGAACGGGTTAGCCACTGGTAATACATCAGTGGTGGAATACGCACAGTGTGTGTGTGTGTGATTGGTTGGCTTTGGCATCCTGAAATGTTGAAATCGTTCAACTTACTCTCCTGTTTGACTCGGCAACTCGGCCCCCTGCCCCTCCATGAGTTGCTGCGCACGAAAGTAAATTGCGTCACCAAATACAGAGGTCGAAACTGCTTCGAGACTCGTATCGAGCATTCCGCCACTGTGACGGTCGAAAATTATTTTTTAAATAAATATTAGATTATTTCTTGTGGTATCCCTCAAGACCCTCGATGAAATATCATTGGTTCTTCTAATGAAATACAACAAGATTATTTTTTTTTTTTCTCATTTTTTTTCAATTTGGGAGCCAAATCAACAGGAAGCTGTGACGCTTATTGGTAAAATCCCTAAAGATATAAACGACCTGCTCTTCCTCTCGGTGATTCATCGCTATTGTGATAACCGCATATCCATCGTTACCTGATTATGGTAATTTTTCAAATTGTCAATATCCTGATCTATTTGAGATTCATAATTTTAAATTATCCATACCATTCTATCAGAAATTAAATCGTCACTCGTCAAACAAAACAAGAAAGAGTCTTTTCACGCTCATTCAAGAAACCCAAACAACGAGAGTGTTAATGGAATGACTAAATTTTCATTTTTACCCATATCATCTCCATATATTCAATGACTCATTAACTTGGACCACGAGGCAAGCATCGATGTCTCCCTTATCTACTGACATCTCCCCCATTTGTCAGTAATCGTCTCTCCACACGACACGAATAATTGTATTTTTATGAAAATACAATGGTTGAGTAAAAAAAAAAACTCATTCATTGCAGAGACTGTGACACTTGAAAATCCTAAATGGCTGGACCATGAGTATAGTCCCCTCTCCTCTGTTGTGGCGTATACCAATCTTTTACTTGAACGAGGTCTCTGCATGTGAGGAGGGGAAAATAAACGACAAAAACTACCGACCAACACACGAAAAGGCAATCATAAAGGCTGAGTATGGGTACCACCGGTGTTGTCCAGCATTTGGTAGTAAAAAATTTGCTCACTCAGTTCTATTCGATCGGTTCGGCGCGGATCTATCCCGCGGTATCGTTCAACGGGCTAGTCAGTTTGGAGAATTCGTACGGTGCAGGCACCTGTGCAACTATTGAAGGCTATCGTTCACGTGGGTTTATTTTATTTTCAATTCATCTCCCGTAGTGATTTTGGAAAGTATTGATAATAATAAAAAAAAGTACCGTTTCCATGTTTCAATGAATCAATTATCTTTTTTTTTTTTTTTCTTTTTTGTTGGTGAATGTTGTAACACACAGAAATTATTTTTATTACTGGGCAATTTCGAGAAAAATGAACGTAAAAATCCAAATTCATTGGATTTTATTATCCAACTTTCGTAATATGAGTATGGAAATATCGTTCTAAATGCTCCATCAGTCGCAATCACTATTTTAATTATAATTAACAACTTTGAATTGTTTCATCAATCCTAAAGAATTTTCATTCACATGGTTCTAATGGGAATTGTTCGCGCAAATAAAAAACGAGGTGACCGCTCTAGTCACCCCAGAGAAATGTACACATCAATAGATAGCGTAATACTAAACCAGTTTTATCGAGGCGTGATAAATACACGTGGAGTGCATATAAAGATGCAGTAATACTAAAAATTGTTTGTGAAAGCAAAGAAAAAAGTTTGTTTAGGAAATAACCCAGAGAATTCATGGAGAATATTGAATGTGAAACAGGAGAGAGGAGAATGGATTTTTCTTTTTTTTTTTTTGTACAATTAGATATGAAGAAATTGGAGTATAAAATTTATAGATGAAAAATTGGTAAAAAACTAAATTGAATTCTAAACCGGATGAGAGGCAATTATTACCAAAGCTCATTATTTGTACATAATCGACGAGTCTCAGTCTCAGTCTAACAAATATCATAGTCGTATAAATGCCCAGTCTCTAATGGACTTTGCCTTGACTCTTCTCTCGTACATACCCAGTCACGGCCTTTATCATAAATGTCCACTTTATTATTATTGTTCTCAGAAGACGATGGATGACAACATGATTGAGCCCAATGTGGAAAATTTACCAGACAGAATAGCTGATATGTTTGAGAATAAAGAAATTCTATTGACTGGTGGCACTGGATTTCTTGGTAAAGTTATAGTGGAGAAATTTCTACGTTGCATTCCCAATGTTGGTAAAATTCATATTCTTGTGAGGCCAAAGAAGGGAAAAGATCCGAAGCTTCGATTGGAGGAGATATTCAATTCGGCGGTAAGCCACACTGATGAAATAAATTTATTACATAAGGGGCATTATTCATTAAGGATTGCACAAAAAAAATATTCCAAGTGAAAGCGCGTCAAAAGTGCCACAAGTGGGTTGTTCCGTAAATAATAAAGCTGCATGTCATCGCGTTAAATATCCTCTCTTCATCTTGAGACCCCTTCAATATTGAAAATTTCCCACCTGTTTTATTAACACAAAATGAGGATTATTATGACGTTGAGGAAGAGAAAAATGGGGACATTTATGATGAGCCGTCACCATTGAAAAGTCATTGAAAAAAAAAAAAAAAAAAACCATCAACGTATAGAAAATAAGAGGATGTACCAAATACGTGGTTGTATGGTGTCTCGCACTTGCAGAAAACAGAGTCAAGGCCTCAGTGAGGGTAACAAGCGAGCTTATGGGTAACGTATTATCTGTCTGGTGAAAGTAACCGGCCAGCTCTGTTATGTCACATCTCTCATCATGATTTTAACGCAATAACTATCTCACGACGGGGAATTATCTGCTTCAAACTCGTGCTGTCCTACGTGCGCATGTGACAAGGCCACATGGATTCTCTTAGTCAATTAATTTTTTTTTTCTTCCTTTCCACCAAAATTATGGTTTATTGTGAATGGATAATGCTAATTATTTGGATAATCATTGTTGTGGAAAGATTTTATGCACAAGTGATGTAAAAAAATATCCTCTCATTTTTTTTTTTCTATCATTAGGGCGGCCTACCTACGCATTTATTAACGATCAATGATCGGCAATTTACATTGCTAATTTATTTGAATTGGAATTTATCAATCAAAAAGTCCATTTCCCTCATTCCGAAACTGTTATTGAATATGTTAATAATGTCACAATTTATCATTTTACGTACAAATTACATAGGAGCTCCACCTTCCCAGAGATCAAGGACTTGGATTTTTCCCTTTACATCATCAAATCTAATTACTGCCAGAGGTTACACCCATCAGCATGTCATTTGTTTGCCATTTTTTATCAACATTCAATCAAGAAAAATTATCTTTGTTAGATGAACATAAAAACAATGACATGTACTGATGATCGCGTGTTACAAAATCAACTCCAACAGATGCAAAATTGAAAATATCTCAATTATACAAACATTAATTTTAATTTTGATTGATTTAAATAGTCATGCCTCAAAACTATTCATCATATTTATGAATTGCAAAAAATAAACCAACTGACATTCACAATCAGTGTAGAATTTCACATTTACACTTTCCCTGATCACATCATCGTCATCATCATCAATTTTCCTTGAATTTGAAGATAAATGTTTGATTTAGAGATTAGCCACTCAGGTGGGGAGTTTTTATAAAAAGTTACATGAGGATGTTTTATGGCTTTAGTGCTTACCCCAGCCACTCCAAAATGATGAAATCTATTGGCAATTGATATATAACACTTTATCACATTTAACTTGATAATTTTCTTTACTTTTCCCCAGTGTAGAAATTTGCTTGGAGAGGGGAAAAAAAAAAAAAAAATGTAAAGACAGACGAAATTCTAATTCTACCAATCTGTTTCAGCTATTTGAGAAAGTACGGGGTCTTCGTGGTTTAGCAGACCTTCACAATACCGTATCAGTTGTACATGGGGATGTATCACTACCAGGATTAGGATTGTCTCCTGAGGATAGAAAAATGCTTTGTGAGAAGATTAGTATTGTTTACCATGGAGCAGCTACAGTGAGGTAACACTAAAAGTACATGCATACAGATATGCAGTGCAAACACTTGTAAATTAAACGTAAACTCCTTTCTCCTATAGCTGCTGTTTGCATTACATTTTATTCCAATGTTGCTTTAAATATTTAACCTCTTGTGGAGATAATTATTTTCCATAATTATTCAATTTTCATAAAGCCACAATTGTTTGTCTACACGAATTACTATTATATAATTACAATTATAACAGATTCGATGAGCGGCTCAAGCGTGCTGTATTACTGAATACACGTGGTACTAAACAAATGCTTGAATTGGCCAAAGATATGAAAAAATTGGAACTATTTGCTCACATCAGTACAGCTTATTGTCACTTGGAGGAGAAAGTATGTACATATTAATTTGTTTTGTAAACATTTAACAGAGAATGTTTGTATTAATGTGTGTTGATTTTTGTTCATTTGTCAGGTACTTGAAGAGAAGCCATATCCTCCACCAGCAGATCCCCACAAGATAATCAAGTGTGTGGAGTGGATGGAGGACGAAGTTGTCGAAGCTATGACAGATAAAATTCTCGGAAAATTGCCAAACACTTATGCCTTTACTAAAGCCCTGTCGGAGGGACTTGTTGAGGAGGCAATGCCCTCTCTTCCAGCTATAATTCTTCGGTAATTCAAAATAGAATTGATATTCTCAGACTGTTGAATTGATTAATTACTTGGAGCGAATTATATTTGATTGCAGTCCGAGTATTATAATACCAGTGTGGAAAGAGCCACTTGCCGGCTGGACCGACAATATAAATGGACCAACTGGACTACTAATTGGTGCAGGAAAAGGCGTAATAAGAACCATGTATTGCGACGAGGGTGGTTACGCTGATTACCTTCCTGTTGATATTGCAGTCAATGCTATACTCGGTGTATCGTGGAATTATATATATAAAAAAGACTATAACCGAAGAGTTTACAATTTAACGAGCAGCCACGAGTTCAAAGTTTCATGGAGAGAGATTATTGAACGGGGTCGTAAAATAACTGAAAAAGTGCCATTGAATGGTGTTGTTTGGTATCCAGGTGGTAGTATGAAGAAATCACGCTTTATCCACAATATTTGTGTTTTATTTTTTCACATGATACCGGCTTATTTCATCGATACAGTGATATTTCTCGCTGGTCATAAACCCATGTAAGTTGTCTCTATCACTATTACTATCTCTCGCTAATTGTTCATTATAATGTGATTTTTTTTTTTTTTCTTTTCTTCTCTTTTACTTGAATTAAGCATGTGCCGAGTTCATCGACGAATCAACAAGGGTTTTGAGGTATTTGAATATTATGCAAATAATCAATGGGACTTTGAGAATCGGAGCATTCAGATTGTTAGGGATAAATTTAATGAGAGAGAGCGCCAGAATTATCAGTTGAATGGAGATGATATGGATTTGGATGCTTATTTCGAGGCTTGCATTCGAGCTGCACGTATTTATATTTTAAATGAGCCTCCTGAGACATTACCCGCTGCTCGGAGGCATATGCGAGTGTAAATATCACTATTGTCTTTTTTTCACCAAAATTAAATTGTCCTTTATATAAATATTCATTGGTTTTTTTTTTTTTTTTTATAGGATGTACTGGGTAGATATTATTACAAAGATCATGTTCTTTGTACTTTTGATTTATACCCTATGCAGCTGGAGTGATAGCTTCAAAGCGTTTATTATTGGTGGTTGGACAGTTGTTGCTAGTGCTATTCACGTTTAAAATTAATAAAAAAAAAAACACATGTTGTATATTCCTCCCTCTTACCTTTTCCTTATTTTTTACACTATTATTATTATTATTATTATTATTATTATTGTTAATGTAATTTTGTTATGAGTTATGGGCTCATTGTAATTAATGAAAAATAAAATAAATGAATGTGTAAATTCATTGTCAATAACCTGTGGATATTCAGAGGGCGTTTAATTAAATGATATAAAAACTTTTAATTTTTGTTCAAACGCAAATGGTTTTTATTTTTATTTACTTTTTTTCTTGTTCCAATATGGTAGGTCAATGATGTTAAACTGACTCTTGTACTGGTGGTTCATAGCCTTCGGGTCTGTCTACTTTGGAACCAGCTTCACCGGGCTCTCCACTCTTGCCACCACCTCCATCGCCGTGCAATTCAAGTAATTTACTCAACTCAAAACGTGGCTTTTTCAGTACCTTGACCTTGCGAATGTAGACATCGTGAAGGGGATAGATTCCCTGGCAGGCTTTCTCAATGTCCTTGGCAATAGCGTCAGGTAGAAGTTTGCTGACAACACCTTTGAGATCACTCTTGGCAATATCGTCGGTAATGGTAGAGACCATTTTTCTTCTGATGTTACGAACCTTGAGGACAAATCATCCGTTTCAATTGAAGAATTTTTCAAAAAAAAAAAAAAAAAAAAAAAAAAAAAAAAAAAAATATTTTGTTCTCACAAGTAATAACGCCTTTTCTACGAATTATTAAAAAAAAAGGCGTGGTAAGAAGTGATACGCTTTAATATATGCAACTCAATTTAATATTTAGAAAATTGTGATTAAAAAATATCAATTAATATGAATTGCACTGTAATTTTTTTAAATTCATCATGTGAAGAGTTTGAATGATTTTTACCTGGGAATGTTGAGCATAGCACGTTTTTCTAGAGCTAAGCTGATCTTTGTTGGTAAATCCAATGCAAAAAACTCTGAGTAAATAACCATCGGTGGTCTTGACGTCTACATTAGCCTCAATGAGTGTCTGCCATTTCTTGACCATTGAACGTAATTTGTCAGTGGTCAGATCCATACCATGGAAATTGGTGAGAACTGAACGGTTCTGTACGTCCTCAGCAATTAGTCTGAATTTACGGAAGGACCTTTCAGCATCGTGATCATTCTGAAGATCAGCGAGGGACACCTCAAATACACGTCCCTTGAGACCCTCAGAAGCAATCTCTAAAAATCAACATGATATGAATATATTTTTTTTTCTAATCGAAAATTCAAGCCAACTTGATGCCATTACGGAATTATTGTTAATGTATCAACGGATAATTCAGACGTTGCGATAATAATAGCAACGCTGTGGTACCTAATTGAATTATTATTATTGCAACTATAAACGTCACAGAAACAAAGTGCATAGTTTCTGTGAAGCTGGAGTTGCCTCAGACTTGAAATAAATGGAAAAAAAATTGTATAAATTGACTCACTGGTTCCCTGGGTTCTGTTTACGAGGGTTTTGCCCACTTGGCGCGTGGTAAACATGGATGGTGCTTTGACATCGTACCAATCCTTGCGAGTGAAAGGGTCAACACTGAAATTAAAAAATTTTAACAATTTTATAATTTCCAATACACATTCCACTTGTTATAACCTCAAAATACTCCCGACAGAATATTGCTATCATCAGTAATCCAAGTTTGTTTTGAATTTGAACAGTCAAACGACTCGGAATTAGAATTGAAGATTGATATTTGAGTGAGACTAGAATAGTCACGAAAATTATGAAAAATATTGATATATGACGGCATGTTGATCTGACGGCGGCCTGGAGCGAGCCCAGCTAATCCTCTTTTATCATGAGCATCACAAATATTAATCCAACAAAGAAAAAACTTTCATTTGTAGAATCGAATGTTGAATATGTCAGGTGTATTATTAATTCACTTACATCTTCTTTTTGACTCCCTTTTTGCCACCTTTCGAGAGGCCCTTATTTTTCCCCACCGCCATGATGGAGTTTAAACACGAAAAGAGGTCCCGTTGAGCTCACAACGGAAGTTCCTCGCGGACAATTAGTGTCCAAAGTCGTCGATAGGGGCTACAATACTCGATGCTGATTGGTCGATTGAATGAACACTAGCGCAATTGCGGAAATATTTCGAATTTGACGATTCACGACCGCCAAAGGGTTGAGTTGATAGGTGCAAAGGGAGAGGGGAGAAACGAGTAAAATAAATATTTTTTTATTTTCGTAGATTCAGATGTAAGGGAATCTCTCAAATTTGCTCACTAATTGAGCACAGAATTGTTGGGTAAATAATGATTAAATCACCTGGATCTTGAATCGTTTATTAATTAAATCAGCAGTAGTGAGTTTAAAGGGAGATTAGCCTAAAAATTGTTTAAGCCTTGAGCATATCTTCTGAAGTTATAATCATGAATCTTCAGACACTCTTCCAAGACTTCAATCCAAGGTAATAATTTATGTAGCGTGTGTTTTTTTTTTCTTTTGTAAAACTAGATATATTTCATTGACTTGTCATTGTTTCCAGCAAATTTTTAGTACACACATGCCTGATGATATTCACCATACTCTTTGCCCTGAGGCTCGATGGTTACATTGAATGGAGTTACTGGTCTGTATTCAGTCCAATATGGTTTTGGAAGAGTATGGTAATTTTGGGTGCCACAGTGGGGAGCTATGTTTGGTTAAAACATCCACACGCCAGATTGGAGGGCGATGCATATGTTCATTACAAAGCAATGTTGATTACACTGGCTCTGCATTTAATTTTACTCATGTTCGAACTTTTGGTATGCGATAAATTAGAGTCTGAGAGACATCTTTGGATACTTGTATTCATACCCCTGATTTTCATCTCTATAGTGTCAATTGCCGTGAGTTTTACTAAATTTCATGACAATAAAGTTAATTAATTAATAATAATCGAATAAACTTGAATATTTCAATTACAGGTGTGCATTTGGGCAGTTAAACACGATCGGTCTTTCGAATTGGAGTTGTTTTGTGCTGTAAATGTTCTACAATTTATTTTTCTCGCACTTCGACTCGACGGTTTCATAGGATGGAGTTGGGAAGTAGTGTTTGTACCACTGTGGGCTCTTCTCTGTCTCTCACTCGTTGCTGTACTCTATACAATTGTATTTGCAGCAGTACTTCTCAGAGCACCCCAGGTCAATGCGAGAGTAAGAAGGACCTCCCTGAACTCTGCTCTGGCTTATACATTTCTCGTTGTACCAATACTAGTATTTCAAGTGAGTGTCATTTCATTTTATCATTTTTTTTCTTTTTTTTTTCATCACAAAAGTATTTTGAATTTCATTTCAAATGATTGCAGGTATTATTAGCAAACAAATTGGATGGAGACCCTTCATTCAATTATACTACAGTCGCTGCACCACTCTTACTCTCCCATATAACGCTCATATTGATGTCATTTGGTGCTAAAGGTGGAAATAGATGTAAGAATAAGAGAGAAAAAAACCATGATAAATTTGATTAATTGTCATGATAATGATGAATCAATATTGTTAATTTTCAGGGTGGTTTGGACTGAGAAAAGATTTCTCTCATTTTCTACTTGGTCTTTGTCCTCTACTCCAGGAATATGGAAATATTTCGTATCAATCACGTACAGACAGAGATCAGCCACCATCGGAGCCAATGGTCTCTGAGAAAGGCGAGAAACACATAAAAAAAATTGATCTAATGAAACCGGTTGTGCCTATTGTATCTATAGACTTACCAGATTGATATTATCAATATTGTTGACTTTATTCCGCAATGATAACAATTACTGTCAAATCGCACAAGGCCGTGACAGGCTCTTATTCTGAGTATATTTTCATCAATTTGATAATTGATCTAATAATATATATATATTCAATAACATCGGTAATGGGAGGATTTCGATTATTCTCTCAATTATGAATTTTACTTGGTTCATTTGAATACTAGATTGAAATTATGATAATTATTCACTCAGGATGTTCATTTAACCCACCGGTTCGATTTCAAATGACTATAATTCTATAAAATCTGCTGTCCTCCATATTCAATTGTGGAAAATAGTTGTTGTAGAGTTAGTTAAAATTGTTGGAAGTTTGAATTAAAAGCTCTACTAATTTAACAGGCTCAGCTGGTATTAAGTAATTTAATGCAAGTCAATAGGCCCCTTTTTTTTTTTTTTTTTTAATTCTTCTGAGGCTCATTACATACATTTGGAAATTATTATTTCTACACAATTTTAGTTAATTTCTTGTTAATTTTTAGTTTATTTCAGCTATAATATAAGACTGAGAGCCTTGCGACTATGTAGTTTAGCGTTATTAGCCGAACTAACGGGGAATATGTCTATAATAAAATGGTTAATCAATCATCGTTAAAATTTTGATTATGATGAAAAACAATTCATTGTCCATTAAATACAGCTGTCACAGTCGTTACTGTATAAAACATCATTTTGTAAATAATGACGTAATTTTTTATGTAAATAATTTTATGTACATATATCATCTTCTGTATATGTTAAAATGGTGAATACGGTAAAATTGGCAATATGTATATTTTCTTTACAATAAAAATTTATCAATTGAGACTCAAGTCATATGGAGTTGCTGAACCCTCGAGATCTCCACGATTTACTGAATGCAGTGCAGATTCGACTGATTTACTGATGTGTGTGTAATTCCATGAAACCAATGAATTTTTAAAATTTCCCCGGGACTGAAGAAATGCAGATTGATACTTGTAAACTGTACCTAAAGCGTGTCATATACTTGTCATATCTGTTGTTGCAGTATTTGATGATATAGATTTTGTGTCCATTCATAATGTAACACAAGTTCTTCTTCTTCTTCTTCTTCTTCTTCACATTGAATATAAATACAATAAAATTTGAAATGTCACGTTTATTATGGTGCAGTGCGATCATATTTATAGCTGTGATAAACATAGGTAACCTATTTTCTCTCCCATAAAAATTAGCATATCAGAATCCTTATTTGAGTAATTATGGTATAATAATTTGTTTTGTTGATAAAAATATTAAAATTACAGCTTCAACAAAAAGAATCAAAGATATGATTTACATGTCTATTGATACACAGTCAGCATGTTTTCGGAGACACAATGGAACTCATCAATTTGGTTGCTCATGTGAGTATTTTTCAGTGGTAGGTAGTGAAAAAAATAAAAGAATTGTAATTGAAATTGTTTATAATTTGTGAAAAAAAAAAAAAAAAACGTAGCGTCGAGAGGTGGAAGTGTTGGTGTGATACAGATGGTGGATACAATTGAGGATGTCAATTGGTTAGAGAACAATGCCACAGCAGGGCCCTACACAGCAGTTATGCCATTATCCATGTTCACCAAACATGTACTGCATCGTCTTCGAGCAACTGATAATATCAATGGAATTCTATTAGCCAAAAACAGTAGTCACTCACTTCCGTCCAACTATTCACACGACGACACATGTCCAAATAGATATTCTGGATCAAAGACATGCGATGATAAGAACCCTTGGAATCCACTGGGAAATAATTTTCTCTTTGAAGATTGGCCATTCCCAATGTTCTATATTGAGGTAAAAATTCTAAAAATACAATAATAAGTAATCCTTAGAATCAAGTCAATGAAGAAAAATTGATAATTTTAGAATAACACACTACTCCAAGAGATACGTAACTGCTACACAAAGCACAATGCTCACAACAGGGAGAGCCAGAGGGAGAGATCACTGTGTTCCATCGAAATGCAATCATTTATGTCAGCAGCTGTTGATGCTGAAACCTGCCTCAGAAGGAATAAATTAATTTTCTACATGAATCCAACGAGATTCTGTGATCCACTGGGAGATAGGAATTTCCACTGGCCATTATCACCCTTGACAAACAACACCGAGTCAATGGTACTTGTTATAGCTCGATTAGATGCTAATTCAATGTTTGATACAATCGCCCCTGGTGCAAACAGTGCAGTTACTGGTTTAGTAACTCTTTTAGCCACTGTTTACTACATCAATTCATTGAATGCAACGGTCAACAGTAAGAATGTATTATTCTCATTGTTAAATGGAGAATCATTCGATTATATTGGATCTAGTCGTTTTGTTTATGATCTCAAAGAGAGAAATTTCAATGCTATTGGTGGTAAAAATCTTACACTCAACTCCATATCAACAGTCATTGAATTGAATCAACTGGGCAATGAAGAAATATATATTCACGCGAATAATTATTTTGAAAACAACAACACATTGATTTCATCTTTACAAAAATCCTTGGGGGCGACTATTCTTCAGGGAAGCCTACCACCAACATCAATCCAGAGTTTTCTCAAAGTAAAACCCAATTTACCAACAGCTTTGATTGCAGGTTATGGAGAGAAATTTCTTAATCCATATTACCAGAGTATTTTAGATAACTCTGAAACTCTCGGGCTCAATAAGAAATATATCAATAAAACTTTAACGAATTTAGTAATTAAATTGGGAGATGTGCTGTATGAACACGTGACAAATGAAAAATCACCAGGTGGAAATGCCACCTTCATTGAGGAACTGATAACCCAAATGTTGTCGTGTTACTTGATCACTCCTCAGTGTAATCTCTTTCATGCAGCATCATTTCCAGGTGAGCATTTAGCTAGCCATCCATATCCCCTCTACGTCGGTATCACCGGCACTCTGAACCAAGCAACAAGTCTTGCTGGACAAATAATGGTACTTTTGACTGGAGATAAATTATCCAATATAACACAGAGTGAGTGCTCAAAGCGCAGACTCTCATGGATGAGTGGATATACCTTCAATGGTATCTGCATAAATTCCACAGTCAATTGGACATCAGCAATTAGTCCAGCATTTATTATCAATGAATATTCAATGAAATCTGGAATTTATCCTACATGGACAGAGTCTGTATGGCATACCCTGAGTGTTCGTATGTTTCTCAAACCCTCGGATACTGTTGAGAGATTAACAATAACTCTTGGCAGTGTTGTAGCTGTTTTATCATTCTTGGTTGTTTGGTTTATAAATTCAAGAGCTCATTTGTTGTTTGAGACTGCTAGAACAGCCCCCAACTGCTAGGAAGACGCCGCGGACCACATATCAATGACAAGGCTCGATCGAAGGAACGAGGAGAATGTTCCTGTCACTAGCCTCTGAACCTCAGTTGGTTTATTTTTCCAAATATCGTAGGAATTTTGTGTGTGGTGCGCCCTCGGACGAACATTATTTATTTTATCTTCTCTTCATTTACGTCATTGAGTGGGTGGAAAAGTGAAATGAAATCAATTCAATTGATTGTAAAACAGGTCAATCTCTGAATCTAGGAAAGAGAGGTATATATTTATCGTAAGCCCGCCCCTTAAATAAGTATTCATCAATTTTTTTTTTTTTCCTTCTCCAGATGAACTGAAAATTTTCAACTAGTTTGTCACGGAATATTTTTAGCTTTTATCCCTCAGTTATAAACATTGATGTAATTTTTTTTTTTCTATGAAAAATACATTATAATGTATGTAATGTAATTATAATGTACGGCTCTATTGTTTCTTTAATTAATAAATTAATTAATAATTTTTGTTTATATGTCGTGTAATTATTACGGTAATTCACCAAATATTTTTATTCATAAGTAAAAAAAAAAAAAAAAAAAACAAAAATTCAAATTAATAAACGACTTGATTGCAAGCGTGATGGCATTTATTATCAATAAACTTAATTAACATGGCGTAAAGATGTACACGAGGAACATAATAATTCAATTAATTATCGTGTAATCAATTGTTCTTATCAAATTACGCAATGCATTTATCGTAGGATACATTTTAATAATAATTCCATATTGTATAGCATTATTTTGAAAAATTTCTTCTTCAATTTATAGTTTCTTTTTTTTTTTTTTTTTTTTTTCTTTCTTTCAAATTTCGAGGGGTACGAGAGAGCAGACAGAACGATTTTCTGTAGCTTGTATATAATAATATATCATTCAAGAAAATAGTAATTGAATATATGGGAATACAATTGGGAATAATATCTTTTTTTTTCCTCTTTTTTTTTTTTCGGAAGAATAGTACAAACAATTAACAGCGATTCTTTGAAATTAAAATTAATTCACAGAAATGGAAAACAACTAATTAATGGCAATCATTCTCCACTCATCATTTACAAATTGAAATCTCAATTGATGTTTCAAGGTTGTGGTCAGTATCCAGCATGCAACTGACACCATTGGATGCATTTACAGAGAAATAATATTGGGGGTAAAATTTATCAATTGCTCCTCCAGTTACACTCTATCATTTTTTTTTTTCTTTTTTCACCATTGAATTATGTTTACATTTTTATCAGTCAACGCATAGAGTGCAACACACTTTGCACCTTCATTCATTTCTCAAGTTAATGTAGAGCAGTATTATTTTTTATCAATGTGCAATGTGTAAATTGGGAGGCCGGGCACCGCCCACCGAGCTATCACAGTCGTCTGGTGCCGCAGCACATACGTATACATGGTTCAGCCTTAAAACCTATATACTTTTACATGTTCATATTTCAATCGTCACATTCTAGTTTGTTAAAGTGAAAATAATTAAGTAGAAAAGTCAAAATATAACAAGTCGAATATGAATTCTGTCATAATCTCGATAATGAGTTATAATTTGTCAAGAAATATTTTCTTCTGTATCTAATATACTCATTATTGAGATATTTCGAAAAATCTTGTGCTCCGTTCTGTTACGTTTTATTACTTTACTCCTGAATTAATAAATGTATAATCGGGTACAGCACACACACACACACACACACACACACACAGACAATGCAAACGGACGTTAGCACAGAATTCGTTGTACAATCGTATAATTGGAGATGAAATGAAAATAATTTTCATACAATGCACTGTACTGCCCCCACTGTCTCCAAACAATTTTCTTCCAATATTATTATTATTATTAATTGCATCAATTACCAATTAGAATTCACATTATGCAGACAATTGCGAAGAATATCAAAAATATTATTTCATCATGTATAATGCGGGGGGATATAATCAATTATTAAATTAATTGGAAAATGTTGAACCGCACTGGACGGACTGTTGATTATTAATTTGAGAGAAAATTCAGATGAATAATCGTTTGCAGACAGTGTATACCTACGCTCAATTCCTTAATTATTTTAGAAAATGTCAGAATGATGATGAATGGAAAAGAGAAAAAAAAAAAAAAAAAAAAATGAGAAAAACCAAAACAAGTTGGAATAATCACTATTTCAATTATTTACCACTATCATTATTACAAATAGTATTAATATTTTGTTCTTTTTGCAATTAGTCTTGGAAACCGTTGTTTAATATTCAATATTTAATTTTTTATTATTCTGTTGTATTCAGTTATCTTTAAATTCCTAATAAACGCTCGGTATATAATTATGTACAGCAAGTACCGTTGCGCCTCTTGAAAAAATTTACGGCTGCGGCACATGCATCGAGAGACGACAAGTAGAATTTAAAAATATATAATTGTTATATATTTTGAATTTAAGTAGAGTCATATTATTCAATGTTTTATCATTATTATTATTATTATTATTATTATCTTGGAGGGACAGCACTTTGCTACGTCACGAGCGATGCAGAGCTGAACAAAGACTACTATGCGTCCAAGTCGACACGCTCTCCAATGGCACATTCACTCAAATCAATAAATATATTTTTACTCAATAATTTATGTGGTAAATTGCCACATCACTAGTGAATTGAGTGAGATGAAGAAAAATTCATTTTTAAAAATGGATTTATAATTTATGCAATTAGTTGGAAGTATGTGTGTGGGGAAGCTTCAGTATTTGATGAGAATCATTTGAAATTGTAGAAAATGGAGGAATAATTATTAAATTTACAATGAGTGTAGAAAGAAATTATAATATCGAATCGTCCACACGAGAGCGTGACAATTTGGCTCGACGTATCCCTGATAATCGCGTGAATGATTACGTATTTAACAGTTAAAGCGATATCTAACCTCGAATACCTTAATACTGTAATGAGCAACTGGTTACGAAGGTACCACAATGAGGTCGACGTCGAGTTGTAGGGCAAAGGTCAGTGAATATCATCCTCGTCGCTTTCATTGTCATACTTTGATCTGGCACCCTCATCACCATCGCTAGAGCCTGAATCACTTGCTGAATCGTCTGATGGCCAGCCTCCTGCAACACTTTGACCACCCGCCGTCTGCTGTGACGATTGCTGTTGCTGTTGCTGATGTGATCCAGAATTATTATGCTGCACCGATTGCATGTGATACTGAGGTTGTACAACGTGCTTAACGACTTTGTTCCTTTTGCCAGAACGTGGCAATGTCTCGGCACCAGCACCGTCCAACATTGGCTGGAGAATTCGTCGACGAGCATTTATGAACCAGTTGTTAACTTGGAGTAACGTCAAATTCGTTTGACTGGCTATCTGACGTTTTTCATCTTCTGTTGGGTAAGGATGCTGATGTGGAAAAAAAAAAATGATGATGAATGATTTCAACAAATTAATGAAGAAAAAAAAGATGATGATACTACTACTACTACTTACAACCAAATGTTGAAAGAGCCATGCACGCATTATGCTGGTTGCTTGTTTCGGTAAAACACCACGTTTTTGTCTGCCTCCCTTTCTACTACTGCCATTGGCTCCAGTATGACTCGAGGAAGCATTCCCACAGCCATCCTCATCGTCCTCACTGGCTGCTGGTGAAGGGGAGCCTGCAACAGTGATGTCTGACCAAAAAAAAAAACATGATTAAATATTATTTCCATTTTACAGAAGAGTGAAATGCTGAAATTATTGCTAGAGTGGAAAATAAGATTCACATGAAATTGGAAGAGAGAGAGAGAGAGAGAAAGTACCAAAGTATTTATCGTAGTTAGTGTGACAGACATCCCCATACTCCCCATTCTCACGCTCCTGGAGTGGTACAAGTCCCCAATAGCCAGCTTCCTCAACGTAAATTCTATCGTTCAAGTACACATCTTTGTCAATAAGGGGATCTAGGATCAAGGGATGGATTGAGAGGTTTTCTGTGTAGAGTTAATTGTGAAACTAGAGATAGGTATATATTGTCAATACATCAAGTTTTACAAGACATTATATGGGATATATATTATCAACTGACCTTGGCCAAGGTACATGTCACTGACTGAAGTACATGGATGAACACCAATTTGCGACAGTGGTGTACTGCCATGGACAGTTGATGGTGATGGTGGATCATCATCCTGGTCCTGGCTGTCTGACATCACCGAGTGTTGGGCGATTGAGGCTGATCGTGGAGGCCTCTCGACAATACTACCATCAATCTGGAGGGCTCCCTGGCTGAAGGTGCTTCCGTTCTCCGAGAGTGTGTCACCTCTGCTGCTTACTCCGAGTCCGTTAGTTCCCGGCTCAACATCATTGCCTGTAGATGACAGCACCTGGCAAATATATGTCGCATCTAGCCGTCAGAGAGCAGGGGTGGGATTCTATCATATCTTAAGAGGTGTACAATTACCTACTTTAATATATTAAATTAGTATAAAGACTCGACTTTTCCCACCAAAAACATATTAAAATTAAAATTCTTGGTAAATGTGCATTTATATCGATAATGAGTCAATTTATCCACTCATTAATAAATCAACTTATTCAGTTGAATTATCTATTTGAGTCATTGAGATGTTAATGCTTAATTACAATTTATTAGTAGACATTTTTTTAATGAATAAATTAGTGTCAATTTTGCATTTATTCAATGAAATTTCCATTGGCTTTCATACACCTCCTCTTTTAGAGGGATATCTACTTGGGTATTGGGATTTAACTGGGGTTGTTAACGTGCCTATATATATATATTTTTTTTTCCTCTTTGCAACGTAATAAATGTCTAACCTGCAGTGGACTGCTGCCATTGCTGCCGCTTGACGGTCCCATATCGTGGCCGTGATGGCTGTAATCGCTCCTCAATAAATTCTCGCTCTGCATTTTTCCCTTCAGACAGCCAATATACCTGTTGCAAAAATCCTTGCACAATTCTTGTACTTTTTCCAATTCCAGTAAGTGAATCCGCAATACTTGGATGGCTTTGATCATCTAGAAATAATGATTCGTTTTTTTTTGTAAATTCGATGTTCATCTTCCTGTGAGCTTCAATTGTTCTTTCAATTGAGAGAGAGCGAGAGAGTGAGAGGGGGGGAGGGAAAGAGAGAGAGAGAGAGAGAGAGAGAGAGAAAGGATATAAATCTTACCAAGCCGTCAATCTCTGGGTCATTTATGAGAAATGGCTTTCGGTCTCTTTCTTGATGTTGGACAAAAGCTTGAATGTCCATGTTGAAGCTTTCTGAGGTGGAATTGTCGGAGCTTTGTGTTGCTTGCTCGCATCTTTCAAAGAGTAACGCGAGCAGTGGAAATAGGGGATGTTTGTAAACGGCTCTCTTATCAGCCTCAAACTGCGCCTGATCCTGATGAGCTGTATAGTCGGCTACCCCGCTTGCAGGGTCCTGATCGTAGCCAGGAGTCACCATTGCTAGCGCCACGGCCGTACTACCCTCTTGCATCCTATCATTCCTTCATTACGACTTTCATCGTTCCTCCAATGTATTTATACCCCAATTGACTCCACCTTACCTAAACACATAATTAAACACATTTGAGATTGAATTTATTCCTATTCATTTTTATATTTCATCTTTAAAGGGAGAATAGTTTATAAAAGCTCAACAAAACTTTGCTCCCATTCGTTCCAATGCTGTGAAAGTATGTATAGTTACAACTTCAGGGATGCGGATCAGGCAGAGACCGCGAAGCACCGAACAACCGCCACTGCATTTAAATGTCATCATTAGACGGCCTCTCTCCAATGCATACCTAGCGTTGCTAGACGTTGTCGAATTTTCCAAAGGATGCCTTTTATCTCTCACCCACCCACTCTTTTTTTTTTGCCCCCAACATGTACGATTCGACATGAATAAATGAAACCCTACACCACACTACTGACAAAGGGTTGTGTCGATGATGAGTATGAAAAATAAATCCAAGAGTGTTTATTCATAACACAGTATTTGGTGTAATAAAGCGATATTACGAGCGCCTATCCATTACAGCCCATTTCACTATGGATACTCAAGTAATGATGAAAGATAAAACGGGCGCTCCCATCGGATGATTCCCCATCCAATCACGATAGAAAAAAATAAAAAATATACTCCAAGATCGAAAATTTCGATATAATCAGCTCCACTTATCCAACATGATTATGATTTTGAAGAATTAGAACCGAGAATCTATGGAAATATCCACCAGCACTCCCATTAAATGTATCAAATGAAAGCTTCATAGGTAAATGAGTGAGTGACTGTGGCTAGAAACAAAATAAAATGATAATTGGATGTATGAAAAATGCGGGACAGACAGGCTGAGAGAGGATATGAGGAGGAGGATGAAGATCGGGGTGGGAATGTATGGAAGGAGACAGGGGACACGGGAGAAGTGGCTCTCTGGGTGCGAGGCGGTAGGTGCCGACGGGGGGAAAAAAAAAAAAAAAAGAAAAAAGAGCTAAATAGGGGGTGGGAGGGAAAGGAAGAACTGGCTATACACGTTGCGGAGCCCCATTACTCGCAAGTGGCGCTTCGAGAGCATATCTTTCCGGGCAAAGCCGATATTTATCACCGCACCGTCATCCCTGGACTTTTCATTTAAAAATATTATCGCTGACTCTATGCTGAGTTTGGATAATATTTCCAAAGTCCTCTCGGTACTACTGTAGGTAATAACGAGTCGAGTTTTTTTAAAACTTAAAAATTCTTACTTTTTATTCTTTTTTTTTTCTTTATCATCCTCCATCGGCCACGTACATTTACCCCATCCCAGTGGTGCACATAATATTGCTTTTGGATTCTTCGAGAGCCGCGGTATTTTGATGCAGCTGTTGCCCCCGGAAGAAGTAGTATGCTAGACGCGTAACGAATACCCACACCCCTCCATGTTTCTCCAATGTCAATGGAGCATTTGGGGTAAAAGTGTTGACAATTGCAGCAGTTTAATATGATAATTATTGTTTTTCACAAAAAGAAAAAAAAAAATTGATGTTATAACATAATTAATTTGTATGAAAAGCTCATTCCATTTGTTGTTACTTCATTAACGTTGAATGATAATGATACCTAGACGAATAGTCACGCAAAACACCAATTAACATGTATTGAACTAACGACAATTACTAATACGAATATGAATATAATAATTTGGGGTATTTGATAAATATCACCGAAACTGAATTTAATCTCTTATCCCGTTTGACTACTCAATTGTATGCTTACCTTTTCCCAATGCTAATGCTCGATGATATTAAATTGGAAAGACATTTCAAATTCTCCAGTCAATTGAGTCTAATACAACTTTGAATGTTGGAGATGTCGTCGGTCCTAAGAAACATGAAATATTTGAATCCACGTGGTTCAACTCCTCGCAAAGACAACAGTGAAAGTTTACGACCTGTCAAATTTTATTGACTCATTACGCTTGGTATAATAATTGGAGTTGTCTCCCTCCTCTCACTCGTTTTTCCCTCTCATTACACAATAAAAAAACTCTTCAATCTGAATTCACTACTAATTGTACATGTATTTTTCACTCTCTTTGACCTGTCACTCGAACGTCAATACCGCCCTCAAACGTCTTTCCTCCCCCCCCCCCCCCCCCCCCTCCGAGACGTTAGCCGTTTTACTTGCACTCAACAGTAGATTTTCTTGATTTACTACGTGTCAACACCTCCAGCGACAAAACAAGCCCATTCATACACCAAACACCTCATAATCGTGTGGTGAAACTCAAAGGATACCGGCGTTAGTAGCGAGAGCAAGGGGAGATAAAACGTCGACATCAAGCCTGTATAAAGGAAACAAAACCACCCAGTTCTCTTTCTGGCTCATGCCAGTGACCAATGCCTGCCTTCATCCTGTCCCTGCGCAGTGCTGTCCTTATAAAAATAAAAATTCTCTAAATTCATGAAAGAAAATTGTGAATAGAGTTTGAGCTTTTTTGAAACATGCAACCAACTGTCTGTATTCATGTACTTAAACTAGGTGATCTCTCAAAAAAAATCCACTGCAAAGTATAAATAATCGGGGATAAATAGATTGAGGGATACTGATATGTGGATTGAGATGATTTCAAAGGTTTTGAAAGACACAGAGCGGAGAAAAAAAAAAGAGAAGAGTAGGAGGACTCGTCATGTCACTGATGACGACCCTTCAACCCACTTCATCTACTACGACAGCAGAGCGCACGCTCCATGTGTTACCTCCTCCTCCTCCTCTTCCTTCCTCCCCCCACGCCGTTCATCCTCTCGTTACTCATCTGCCCTTGTATTGTTTCGACTAACCTATCTATAATTTCATAGCCGCGTATTTAATTATCCGATTGACTCTGGTGCGCAACTCTCTGTACAAAACATATCTCTACAAATGTACTGAAAAAAAAAAAATGCTTGTGTATGGAGGGATTATGAGTCGTCCCGCAATCGTCGTAATCCAGAAAATTTTAACCCAGCCGAATAGAATTGCATTATCGATTGGCAATCAACAGTCATATACACTGGTATTTACAATGTATGTGTGCACATGTATCATGCAGATATAAAAATATCGAATGATTAATAATTATTGGATAGTATGGAGTATTCATGTGTAATCGAGATTAATGTTTGATAAGCCAATTGGCAACACGATTTTACTATTCAAATCAGGGTCCATCATTTACTTTTTATTATCTAATAATGTAGTATGTGTGATGAGCACTGAAAGGATTTTAGGAAATGTTCTTTTTTTATATAATTTAGAATAAATAATAAGGAGCAAGTAATTAATTAATTAATTAATTGATTAATGATACTGTAAATAATAGGATGAGATAGTTAATTTGGAGCATATGAATTTGGGTATATGGACTCGCAAAAAAAAAAAAAAAAGAAAAAAATCGAATACACCCAGACCTAACCTCAATTACAATTTGATACGATCAACACTTGAGGTTCATTACAATATTGAAATGAAAGGACTGATATATATTTTCTCAATATCTTACCCCTCGATTCTACTCCAGATCAAACAGAGTATGATGATGTTTCCAAGGTTCTTTCACACTGTTATTTAATTAACCAATTATTTCTAAAACTCTGTTTTTATATCAACACAATAATTTGCCAACTGAAATTCCTCTCAACACGGTGGGGTGTGAAAAAGATTGCCTTTGCCAGCGGGTCAACGACGTACTACCAAATATTTTTCTGCCAAAAAATTTTTCACCGATGTACAATACCCTCCCACGTGTATGTGTATCACGTTGATGAATAAATTTTATTTTCGACAGTACAAAGAAACACTCAATTCTATCACAATTACACTGTATCACCTCAAATGTTTGTGATACTGGTACACCACCACCACCACCACTTGGACTCTATTTATTCTGATAATAAATTAATGTAATTGGAACATTTTTCAACACTGCCGCGCCGTGTCCACCACCTCTCCTTTCTCTCCACACACCACTGTCTCGTCTCTTTTGTGACGTCATCGATTCAATACTTTTTCGTTGGATTTCAGAGGGGGGGGGGAGGGGAGGCTGCTGTCCCCATGGTACAATGCTGCCAACTGGCTTCACTGTCTAAACTAACCTGACCTCGAAATTGTGTATTCATTCATTAGCGTCTGTGGAATGGGAAGAAATGATTTGATATTGTTGTCGTCTCACAGAAGAGAATCAAAATGACACATTTATTTACAATGACTTGATGATGTTGTTGTTGTCCAATGAATGTAAATCACTTGATTGACCACCAGTCGGCAAGGGCGGAATCTGTGTCACCGACGTGAAAATGTGGCAATCATTTCAAATGGAAAAAAATATAATAAAAATGATACAACATTGGAATTTACACTTTTAATTTTTCCCATCAATAAAACATGAATGTATACTAATGTTTTTTTTTTTTTTTTTTTTTCAATTTCACCCTTACTCACTAATGACTCGATTTTTTTTTCTTAGTTCTGACATATATGGAATTATTAAATTTTTGTGCCTCCATATGAGTATCTAATTATAGCGATAATCATTTCCTTTGATAAAAACGAGCCCGAGCATAACTCACCTGTTCCGAGTAATAAGCCACGGATGAGTAACCCGTTGCGGCAGTATCTTATCAGCCTGCCCACCTTATCTGATGGGAGGTGCCGGATTGATAGACGCAATATGTAATAAGTTTTGGTTCACATTGCAATAGTACCGCGAGAGCAGAATGAATTTTATTTTGTGGATACCGATTCTCTTTGTACTGAGTGTCTGCAGTTTGGAGGATAATGTTACTGAGACTAACAATACCTCGAGCACCCAAGGAGTTACAAAGGTGACGGCGGCCCCTACAACATCAATAGGACCAATCAGTAATTCGAGTATTTGTCAATCGTGTGAATGTCAAGGTAAATTGAATCGACAAATTTTTGAAAAATATCATGAAAATTTATCTGTTTTCCCTTAAATCATGAATATATATGCCTTCAGGGAATACAATCAATTGCACAGCTCGTGAATTTGACAATAATTTTGTGGACTCAGTGTGGCCGAAAGGAGGTCTGAAATTGGTAAACTTTGAGGGTAACAGTATAGTTTACCTGAAAAAGTTTCCAGCAGTTACGATTGAAAAATTAATTCTGAGGAGAAATAAAATTACGAAAATTGATAATGCGGTCTTCAAATCGATAACAAATCTAACTGAGCTCGATCTGAGTCATAATCAGCTTACCTCAACTATACTGAGGCCGGATGTGTTTGAGGTATGAATTTATTTTTTGTCACGTTAACAAATGGCAATGTTAACTCTTAATCCTATTATTAATCATGCAATGACTTGTTCTAATGTTTAAGGGAAAATATTCACCGAATGAATGGGAACCATTGGAGAAATTGCGAGTGTTGAATTTGGGGCATAATAATTTTCACACACTGAAGCAGGACCTCTTCGAACATATAACAGACCTAAAAGTTTTGATTCTCAGTGCTAATCCGTTGTCTGTCATTGATCCTAGTGCTCTCAATGCTCTGAGTGATCTCAGTGAGCTCGAGGATTTGGACTTGAGTGACTGTGGTCTTGAGGAGCTTCCAGACACTGTCTTCCACGTGCCCAAGTAATATATGAATTCAAAAAAAAAAAAAAAGAAAATTCTATCAACTCATTGTTATTTTCTTTAGAGATTCATTGAAACGGTTGTACTTGAACACCAATCATTTTACCGTGGTACCACGTGCACTCCAAGACGCCAAAGCCCTTGAGTACTTGAACATGAACGAGAATCCGATCGTAAAGTTGGGAGGATCAAATTCATTTCCACATCTTCCGAATTTGAAGGATTTAAGATTGCATTCAATGCCACATCTTATTGAGGTGGAAGCCGGTGCATTTTCCCAACTTGAGTCCCTCGAGTCTCTTTATATGGACAACTGTCCAAAGCTCATGAAAATCAACCACGATGCCTTTGTTCAACACGTGAGTGAAATTCAGAAAATTCAAAACCCCTCCTCTCCGGAGATATTTCTAAATCAATCCCTCTTGATGGAATTTTTTTTATTATTTTCAATTACAGAGCAATCATGGAGCGATATGGCCACCTCTCAAAGCTCTCCATATTTCCGATAATGCCCTTGAGTATATTCCCGCAACTCTCGTCGCCCGATGGGATAATTTAGAAGAATTGGATCTCAGTAACAATCAGTGGAGCTGTGACTGCGAAAATCAATTTCTAGTGAATATCCTTGCCCACAATTGCCATCATTATTAATAAATGTATTATATTCATAAATGAACTATAATAAATTGCATATTTCAGGTGGATAATCTCTTGCCAAAATTTGGTAATACTCTCCTCGGAGAGAATATGAAAAAACTCGAATGCGCTTCACCACCTGAGCACGCTGGTAAGACACTGACCTCTCTGGCCAATAGAAAACTACGGTGTCGAGATTTGTATGGGGCACGGTCTAAGCGTGACGCTGTCCTTCTTGTTGGTCTAATGATTGGATTACTCATGGCCATCCCAGTAGCAATGGCATTTTTCCTTCTCTGGCGACGTGGTTATTTCTTCTGCAATGAACAACATCCCGCAAGTTTCTCCAGGGCGTTCTACAAGCGTGCGTCGAATAATGATGATGATTTTTAGAATACATTGTCAATTCATTTTATATATAAATCTCATGAGAGTATTTTTAAATTAAAATGTTTTGATTTATATTCTCCCTTGACTTATTTACTCTATAGATCCCTCTAACGAGCGCCCGTTAAAATGACTGAAAAAAAAAATAAAAATAAAAAGAAAAATCAAAATAGAAAGGCGAGTACATCACTAACAAGTCTCAAGGGCTTTTTTCCGCTCATACGAAATTTGAGACTCCGGCTTTAACGCTGAATACATTGTCCACGCAATATAATGCAGTGGTGAGGGTGAGGCTTATGCCTCTGTCTGTATATCTACCCAAAGAGGAAGGACCGTAGCCTGGAACCAAGCGAATAGACACGCGCCAGTAATGCAATTACCCTAACGTTAATTTACTCAATAATCGCAGAGGTAAATTCGCCTAAATGCCGGCACGCGCCATTCCCAGGATTTAACGTCAGTTCAACGTCACTGGCTTTTGGCTTTTCACGTGACAGGGGATGGAAAACTTGTCAATAAATAACTGTGAATTACATTGATATGTTTCAAGTTTATTTTCTGGTAGGAAACTCAAAATTTCACAATCTTCCCCAGATAGTCAAAAGTCAACTCATCCTGTTCCATAAATATTACTAATACTTTATACAATTGAATTAACAAAGTAGGATGGATTGATCAATCTTGTGGACAAGGCTGTCTACAAATTTGCTTTGCCACAGCCACCCGCCAACATTTCCATGATGCACGTGGGCCAATTGACAAACCCACAAAGACAATAGCTTGTCCACATGCATGAACGTGCACTGCAGGCCAATGCATACCCAATACAAAACAATATTCTTGAAATGTACATATGGCATCTGCAAAAGGCTAATTCGATTCTCCACTGGCTACTCTCAAATATCGAATTAAATTAAATCAATACTGCACTGATATTAGGAAATACAAATTTCAATCAAAGAAATCAACTTTGTGAAATTAATTTCCCTCTTGTTTGGCTAAATTGATTATTGCAAATGTTTTTATTGTTGGAGATGCACAAAAATTTCAGCTTGAATTGAAATAGTCGTGGTGGCGCACTTACAAAATCTCCAATATCTTCCATTTATGAAATAAAAAAAAAATTTTTTATTTTGTTATGGACTTGAAAGAAATACTATATCATTTCAAGAATATTCCTCTTTTCTATATCTGTAATGTTCCACTGTGCTGCCATGATGAGGAATGCAGATATCCAATTCGAGAATAATAAAAAATCAATAAAATTTCCATGCCAACAGTATGAAATTTTCAATACCAGACAATGTTGTATTGAAAAAAAAATATATCAATAGCATCGAGACTATTTTGATCACTAGGGATAAACACACTGGTACACAGGATTGAAAAAAAAAAAGGATAATAAAAATAATATATTCACTTTTTCTTATTGAAGCTCTCGCCCCCACCATGTATGCTTGGTGTTTTTTTTTTCAAATTTATTTATTTATGTATTTTTTTATTTTTTTGTTTCATAAGCAAGACATAGGGAGAAAGGATAGCATAGCGGATAGTCAAGCCTTGCTATGCACAATTTGCGAATTCGCGATGCGCAGAAGTTGACGATTTCGGGGGTTGCTGTTGTCATGGTGACTGATAAAAGCTTTAGTGAACGCCCACTGTGTAGCTATGAGCCAATTGGAGTGCAGTACTAGGTTGAAGGATTGACGAATGGGATGAGTCGGAGAGACTCCTATGTGTCAACCCCTCATAGAGCAGCTTGTGGAATCGTTCCATTGTACATACCTATCCCCCCTAACTGTGGACTGAATTGAAAAGCCCTTAGTTGGGGTGTGAGTGAGATGATGAGAGTATAGACGACGAGGCCTCAATCAGCAGGTTGACGTACCGATAGGGGGTTAAACGGTGTCCAGTGTCTAACATGGCTTTGTCAATGATGACAACACGTGTAAACAGTTAATTTGTTACCTTTTTTGTTTATTGTTGTCATTTGTTGATGAAGAGATATCGAGAGTGAGGATTGTTGTGAGTGATTAGTGAATGGTGATTATAATAGTGTTAAATGTATGTGCAGTTGGAAAAGATGGAGGAGTGATAATTTTGAGTGAAGCAAATTTATGTGTTTCTTTTCCTCATCAATCGGTGAAAAGATGATGCAGTCGACATGTCAACCCCACCAAGTACCACAGCCAAATGGTAGTTCTGCAAGTAGAACATCATTCTTGATTGAGGACATTCTGAACCGCGGAAGTGTCCATCAAGTTGCTCACAATACCCAGGGAGGGCACGTACATCATCAGCTTGCTGCAGTACACAATCATCATCATAGTCAGTATCAGCCGTTTGCCGGTCTTTTGCCAAGCTACTCGACAGGACCACCAACAGCTGCCTTCTTCCTTGGACCACTGTTTGGCACTCCTGGTATGGGCGTCGGCGTTGTACCCGGTGTCAGTGAACTGGCAGCCCTCAAACATTGTCGTCGGAGGAAAGCACGAACTGTGAGCCTATTTTTTTTCATCTTTTTTTCATTATGTGCTTTTATAGTGGAGTATTTCAATGTGAGGAAATGAGGAAGAGCCGAATATTCGGAGAGATGTTTTTTTTTTTTTGTACAAAAAATTCCATTCCCCTCCCCCCTTTAATGTTGAGATATTGGCTGATTACAATTGTCATTTTACCACTTGAGTATTGGAATATTTTTTTTTCTTTCCCCAAAAAAACTTATCCTTCTTTTTTTTTCTTTCAAATTTTTAATGTAGGTTTTTAGTGATCAACAATTAGCGGGTTTGGAAGCGAGATTCGAGGCCCAGAGATACCTGAGCACCCCAGAGAGAGTAGAGTTGGCGGCGGCCCTCCATTTATCCGAGACCCAAGTGAAAACATGGTTTCAAAATCGTCGAATGAAGCACAAGAAACAATTGAGAAAGATAAATAACAATGGAGGTAGCAATGGTAGTGGAGGACAATCAGCTTTGGCTACATCTCCAGGAGGTAAATGTATAGACTATACTGTTATATAGTCTGTTATTTTGTTGTGTTATATTTTCACATATATGGCAAACTGACTGCGCCTATCTCTCCTACATCGTTAACCACTTTGCACTTTATCAATATGTAGCCTTTCTCCGTCGTTTTGGTCAAAAACCACCTGAAATACCCATCATATGGCGCGTTATGATATTAAACAGATTTGTTTCTTTATTTTATCAATTATAAATAATTTTGTCACTAATATTCAACATGAAATTTGGCCTCATCATTAAAATAATTAGCTGGATGAGGCATTGGAGTATGATAAAGATAATAAGTTCACCTTGCCTTGCCGTGTATAAGCAGTAGTAGTCTCGTTCAACGGTTTGGTAATTGCAGATAACTGCCTCGCTTTAGAATACTCGACACGATTCTAATAGCGACGAGTCACCGCATCGCATCCGTCTCTAACCCCATTTACCTTTGCCTCGTAGACCCAAAATGGCTACGTCTTCTCAAGACGGTTAGGGGAAGGGGTCCTTAATAGAATTATTAGCCTGAGACATCTTCCAAGGAGGTAGGCTGATATTGGCTGGGGTGGGGTAAAGGAAAACGTATAGTCAAGACACTGATATACTATATGTATATAGGAGTTGTAGTCAACTTGGTAACTTTAGAGTACTTTTCTCTCTTACCCTCTATATACTTCGGCCCAGTGATATATGCTCTTCTTCTTGCTCAATTCGCGGCTCTTTCTTATGAAAATTATTCAATTATATCAACAAAGTGCCTTGTGCGGACCTACATTTGCCCATCAAATATTATCCAAATTTTGAGATTCGGATTTTTCATATTTTAGTTGATGATTTTTTTTTTTTCTCACAAACAGAAAGACCAGTGGATTTTTCCTTGAATGGCGGACGAGAATCTCACGCAAGTAGTGATGCCGCGGCAGACTCAGACTCTGACGAGATTGATGTGCTGGGTGATGAAGCACCCTCACCACCTCAAATGACATCTTCCACTCTTCATCTACCCAGACGGAGTATGTCATCGCCAACGGGTTATCACCGATCCAATCATCACTCTCTCAGTTTGACTCACTCCCTCCAATCACCTCATCAGGCGCAATCACTCCAGCGTCATCATCGCTGAACAAATTCCTTAATATTTTCACCGTCATCACAGTGAACCAATTTTAATTTTTCATTATTTAAAGACACACGCATTGTTGATTTATTGAGATAATCAACGTGTTGTACATAAAATATCTCGAGTGTCATATAATGAGTGGTTATACCAATATAGTTGTACTGAAGATAGTAAAATATTTCATTGAATTACAAATGGTTCAGGTTATTCGCACCAATGTTTTTATATATGAATTCCGAGAGACGAGAGGCGTTGCGAATAAATTTTCCACACAATTATAGACTCATTTTTCGAAAAATATCTCAACATCTGAATCCTGACTTCTCTACTACTAAAATACTTGTTCACTCTTGCAAAATTTATTGAGATGAATCATTATCAAGACAAATCCAAAGAACATCTATTTTTCATAAACGAGACAGTTGTCTAATTTTTTTTCATTTAACCTCGATTGAAATAATTATCATTCAGTGGTGTGAGAGAGAGAGAGAGAGAGAGAGAGAGTGTGTATATTTCTTACGGTGAAAAATGTACATAAAATTACTCTATTAAAATTACTCTATATTGTTAAAAATTAAGTAACAACTAGATGAAGGAAATTGAAATAATTACGAAAGAATAAAGAGAGAAAAAAATGGGATATTTCAATGAAGGATACCACAAGTAGTAAGTAGTTCATGTCGACGATTGTGCCGACGGAACCTGTTGCCATAAGAGTTGTAAGTCGCGACTGTGCAGTGCGTATACATATAGGTATAGAGTGTTATGTTGAGCCCACCCTGTTTACGCAGACCACTGGGCTGACCTGATGAGTAGAGTGACAAAGACAGAATGAGAAAGGGAGAGGCGGAGCTACACGACGAGAATACGTCGTGCTTCCAGTTGGGGGGTGAATCCTAATACCCAGATAATGGGAAGTAATTGCGAGGGATCAGAGCAACCGTAGCTACTCTGTAGAATTCGGGGCATGTAAAAGGGGTGGGAGGCGCAGAGAGTGAAAGCGAGTGAAATACACCGGCAACGAACATAGCGGGGATACGTAATCATGTTATCGGGACGAAATCACGGGGCACACGTTCTCAAATACGAGATATCGCCCTCAACAAGGACGTGTGTGACGTAGACAGATGAATAATAAAAATAATAATAATAAATTGACAAAAAAAAAAAAAAAAAGTTGGAAAAAGTTTTATATGCACATGCGGGTACCCCGTGGATCCACTTGGACATCAAGATAAAGTTGAAATTCCATTTTTCATACACTTTTTCCGACTCAGCGAGCAAGAGTAGTTGTAAAATAAGATGAGTCAATTTTTTTTTTTTTTGATAATGAGTCGACGACCAGTTGACTCATTTGGTTTTACCACTTTGCTGCTGTTTATACACTCCCCCCCCCCCCCCCCCCATTGCTTTGATTGTGAGCCTTGATGTTCTATTAGTTGGATAATTGGTCAATTTGATAGATACAGAGAGAATTGATAAATTTGACATTCCAAGCATAAAATAATAAAGATTATCTCGATGAAAGATCACGTGATAAAATGACGAGACATGACGTGCCAATATTACTCCAATTTTAGCCTTTGATGTTTTTTTTTTTTTAAATTTAATTCAGTGTATAAAATATAGGTATAGCCAAACCCCAGGTATCGACTCAATGTTCACAGTCGAGTGGTTGCTCATAAATTAATGAAATCACGGCTACTGTTTATGATGTTTATTAGATTGAGTTAAGACGGCTATTATTATGGTACGTAAATAAAGGGACACGGATGGATTTGACTGTGTTGAACTCCCCTCGATTGAGCATAGTTGCCTGGTGGAGGATGGAATGCGACGAAAATAATGAAATAAAGGACAATGAAGTGGCGCACTGCGGAGACTCAGGGGGTGGTGGGTTGTATCAACGAGAGATGGAGAAATAGTAGAGATGACAAAAAATAAAAATACAATGGGAAAGGGGCAAATGGCAAAGAGGCCCTGCTATACGCACCTAAATGCAGTGGGCGTGTTCCATTTACTTTCATTATTTTCACTGTAGGAGGGTTCCAACTATACGCACCTCACATTATGTTCCACCTTTACACGTACGACGACATATTAAATTCAACGTGCACTATGTGGTGTTGAAAATACTCTTGCTTTTTTCATTCAAAGAGATATCAATTTTTTTTTTTTTTTTTTTTTTTTTTTCTCTCACCGCAAATAACTTATTCCTCCTGCTGTTTGTGAGAAGAGTGAATAATTTATTTAAAAATGACGAAATTAATAATATTGTTGATAAATAGAAAATTTTGTGTATACATCACAACACCAGCAATTCAACCCCAATACCCTGATTCAATGTATAACGTTAGCCTAACAAGCTGTCAAGACGTCGGCGCGTGTCACTCGACTTCTCATCCGACCGACCGCCCGATAAATCTCCCTTTACATTTTTCTTTTTATTTTTTCATTCGTATATAGCGGTTCTAATGCTAGGACATGTAATGGACTGATAGAGTTGGTGGAGTGGGTGTAAGGAGAGCAAGGAAAAGGCGAGGGAGGTTTAGATGGCCACGTGCCGCTTAACTTGATCACCGTGCAATCTGGCCTCATTTCAACCTTGTGCTTGCTCAACGCTTTCCAACCTCACGAATAATATTGTCGTAGTTATCCAGTGACACAGCAGTGCCGATATATACTATACCTGATTCAATTTGGTATGTGCCTCGATCAAAAGGGATATGCGGAGAGGTACAAGTAAGCTTGGTGAGTATCGTGAGAACGTATTATAGTGCTGGTAGTTTATATCATCTCGGATTATATTTCATCAATTATTCTTTCGAGGATTTTTTTTTTTTCACAATTTTGCATCTGCCTGGCAAAGAAAATGATGTGAGAGCCTCCAATTAGTCACTGGTTATTTAGTTACGAGTTTACGAGGCCTCTTGATATGATGATAGTGAGAAGAAAATAAACAACCATGAAGAATGAGATTCATATCGCTACGACGTGTTTAAAAATAATTACCAGAAAAGATTCAACGATAGTCACGGCGTACTCCTTATACATATACCTCCAGCCAAACTATAAACTCTCCTTGAAATTCACCCCTCCCTCTGTTACCCGCAAGGCCCCCAAGCCCTTTTACTGTCAAGTGTCTCCTCATTTTACGGGGCATAAAGGCACACAAAACAACAGTTCGAAGCTTCCTTTCTGTCAAGGCTAAAACAACGAGAACAAACACCACTCTGTCTTGATAGGCACGGGCTTCTTCTACTTTAGAGCTCCTCTCACTCTTCCGGCACTCTTCAAGTGCTATACTCATCCTTCAACCACTCTATCATCAGCGGTTAAAGAAGTAAAGACTGGAGACACACTCCATTTTCATTCTCTTTCTTCTCTCTATTCTTTATCTCTGGTGAATAGGATGAAAAATTATTAATACTTTATTTATAACAGTTTTTTAGTATTTTTTTTTTTTTTTTTTTTTATTGTTTACACAGAATTGAGGTGTTATCCTGATTCTCGTCGCGATTAATTCATCATGCAGCGGAAAGAGGAAAAACATTTTAATCTCTTCAGGAATAAATCGTTCGGTACACATGTTCATATATAATATTTCTTTTTTTTTTTCATTTTATCTGTTAATCTAACAACTTTTTTCTCATAATATAATCAAAGATCGTCATTGTTGGATCTTCAGGAAAGAATTCATCTATATCTGGATTCGTAGAGTTTCTAATAGATTTTGGGATCAATTGAGATCAATTACTAAAAATACCAACTTCTTAAATTTTTATATTTCTTTGGCTCCCCTTTCTTTTTTTTCTTTATTATATAATCAAATAATGAAGTCCATATATTGAGGATATAATAATGCACATATTAGCTGCATTTTTACATTTTAGAGAGCGGTATAATATCTTGCAATCATTTAATCATCATTTTGATTTCTTGGTTTATCAATTTCATGAAAATTCTCAAGCAGGATCGATTGTTAACTAGTGGAAAAAATATTAAATCACTGAAGAAACATTTATTTTTCATTTTTTTTTTTTTTTTTTTTCTTCTATTTTCAGTCAAAGTAAAGAGAACTAAACAAATCGTAATTTTTTAATAACTCAACATTTCTCATATTACATGACTAAAAAAAAAAATTTTTTTATAATACGAAGAGAAAAGAAAATGTATTTACAGAAGAAAGAACCGGTCTACCGCAGCAGTATTGTATATAAAAGGCAAATTAATACAATATTATTATTATTATTATTTGTTCGCTTGTAAAAATTATGGTTTAATCGTGGGTTACAGTCATCATCAGTAACAATAACAAACTAACGAATGAAAAATAATGAAATCTAAGCTTTTTAAATTGAACACATTAGCGAGTTTACGTCGATGGCGTAAAAAAAATTAACATTCATGTCTCTTTGTTTCGCAAGATCATAACAGATTTTTTTTTTTTTCCTTATTCCATTATAGTTTAATAAATGCATTGAATTTCGCTCTTAAATTTTCCTCGATCAATAACATTATTCGTCATAAAAAAAATTTGTAGCATATGTACAAACTGGCACGCGTAGGGGTCTCTCAGCCTATTTAATTGTTAATCAATTAATTTTATTAGATTTTTCGAGTAAAGGGAAAAAGCTCCTCTCTCGTTATCATTAACGTATAATAATTTTACAACAATAGAAGGGAATATAATATTCCTCAGTTTTTTTGTTGATGAAAGCAAAAGATAACTTGAATAGAAAAATTAAACTACAACGAGTATAGCAGTCAAGTGGTGAAAGGTAACATAACAAGTTGATTTGTTAAATCATTTCATTATTGAGATAAATGGACGATTGATTGAATAATTTTACCACTTTGCAACATGCCCCAATTTCACTTTATAATGCTAATTATTTCAACTCAGAGATTATAATTAAAAAATGAAAAATTTATCACGTCAATGTAAAGAGGGTTTGGAAGCCCGCTGTTTCAATCTAGCGAGTAGCGCCTGTTCTCCATTCTCATCTCTCGAGGCAGAGCCTCTGAAGCTGTCACTTCTGTACTTGTCCCTGAGAAATATCCGTCTCTCCTCCTTATACTTTTCGATTCTCTCACGACACCTGGGATCCCCGAGATCTAATCCAAGATTCTTTAGCTGCAACTTTTCATTACTCTGAGAGGAAGACATGGACAATATACCACCAACATTGGGCGTAGAGTTGTGCTGATAATCAGGTCTTTCAAATACTTGTTTTATCCTCGAAGACTCGTCAGTCATTTTATTAAATTTACCCTCGTCCAAGGAACGACTGAGAGCTGCCCTAGTGGCACGAGCATGTCTGGCTCTCAAGCAAGGAGGCAAATACTGATTATTACTAGAGCTATCATCAGATTTACCTCTAGAACAATCCAATTCATACCTCATTCTTCTCTCCCTGATCCCCTCTTTTCCAATCTCTGAATGAAAATTTTGCTGATGACGCATTAAATTTGTCTCGTACTTATCTTTTTGAAGAGGAGTCTCACTTCCAACACCACCCGACAGTCTCTGCAGAGCCAATTCCTGAAGGATGGTTGCTGTATCACGTAATACCACTGATTCCTCAATAGGTGATGAGGTATTGGAGAATGTACAAGATGAGTCACGTGAGGTTATTTCGGAGGCACCCTCTGGATCATGAGCAATATCACAAGCCTCGGCAGCATTTTCAGAAGGTACAACAACCACTTTCTCACTGGTTTGCATCGGTGAATTTCTCATATTAATATTTCTCTTTATCTGCTGAATGTGTTTCGATAAATACCCCGGATTATTGGACATTGGCTCTTGCTTAAGTGTATTAAAATTACTTCGACCGACATTTTGCAAAGAAATTTGATCCTCTTGCATACTCCCTCTCTCGCGCTGATGATTATTCTCATCGATACTTACTTTATCCGAGTTGTTTGAATCACTGGATTCATTCAAATTACTACGGTACGCATTATCATTATCAAGTTGTCGATTGTAGCTGTTGCAATGTAATCTATCATTCCCATTTTTTTCATCACCATATTTTCGTTCCTCCTGAAGAGCCTGGCTCCCAGAATTGTCTTTATTCTCATTAAGTTGGCACATACAAACAGACTCTTTACACTCTGTTATATCATAAGAAATATCATCATTGGCCTCGTGAAAGAGTACAGGACTCTCAGTCATTTCACTACCACCCACACAAGATGTATCAGTCTCCACTGTAGATCCCATTGTTAAATCCAAGGACGTTCGGGAAATATTATCTGATACAGATTGTTGTCTGGGTGGATCTGTAGCTATGGCAGCAACTGGATCACTATCAGTCAATGTTGTCGCTGATTCAGTTGTACGTTCAATAATTACCCATTCCCCAGAGTTATTTGTATTGGTTTCCAGTTGTTGAGTGTCAGTGTTGGTGAACATTTTATCTGAACTGTCGCAAATTACAAAGCCAGAGTCGGGAAGATGATCCTCGAGGGTTTGTTCACAGGACATTGGAGAGTCAAGATCTGTAGCACTGGAAGACGGTAGATTGCTGGTTATTGGATCATTTCTTCGTGTCATGGATGGACCAACTGATGTTATGCCTGATTTATCATCATCATCATCATCATCATCTTCTTCTTCTTCTTCTTCTTCTTCTTCTTCTTCTTCTCCTCCCCCCTCAACCTCATCTTCTTCCTCTGCATTATCCTTCTCCAATTGATGTCGAGTCTCTTGGAGACTCATAGCAAAAGTCTCGGGGGGAATGCAGTGAAAATTATCACAAGACATTTTTCGGTCCTGCAGATGATTTAGCTCTGCTGTTGGTTCATTGCACTTTATTGTCACAGTGTTGATAATATTAATATTATTATCCGATCTAATGTTACTTTGACTAGTATTGTTGGATAATTTTGAGGGTTCCTCAAATTTTTCAGATCCTGTAGCCATATTGCAAGATTCATCCGTAAACTCTAGGGGCAATGTAAAACTTCTAAAACTAATTCTCGGACTGTTGGAATTACCTGGAGAAATTGAAAGTGGTGTTGGCTGAAGAGTTTGAGCTGGACTAATTGGTGTTGAAGCTTCAGATAATAATGGCAAATAGCCTGGGGTTATTAGGGGTGATGGGGTCTCCATACCATGGACATCAGCAGATACCATTATTTGATCTGGACTCTGGCTGTCAATGAATCTGAGTTCAATGTCACAGTGAAGACGCTCTTCTAATCGTGAACGTTTGCGTTTAGAGGCTCCAGTTATAGATATACAGGGAGGTGGATCATTGCGTTGACGACGTGGTGATGCCTCCAATGATGCCACTATACTCTCCTCCTCTGAAAACATTCTCATTTCGCGCTCTTCAAGGTCAAAGTTTAGTTGAATTTCTGACAAATCTAGGGGTGAAATAGAACTTGGGGGAGCATCTGCGAGATGATCAAAGTAGGAATCGTGGGAGACTGAACGACTGTGGCCACATGGTCTATTCACTGGGGGAATCATCAGGGGACATAGACTGTCTTCACCATCGAGACTATCAGCACTCTTGACTGGTCTCAGTCGTCTCAATGAATTCAATGAATTGGGAATTGTCTCTGATTGCGGTGCCGGAGTCCTCACTTGTCTCGTTTTTCCCCTAGCACCAAAGCCACCCCTTCCAAATATAGCTCTCCAGTTTAGCGAAGGTGAACGTTTTGAATTATTTCGTTTTCTTGGCAAATCAATGACTGTATGATAGTGCAATGGTAAACCAGCTGAGCCTGCACCAACCTCAATGTAATCTGATTCAGTTTTAAGATTTCTATTTCTTGCTTCCTCAAGGCTCAACAGTCTTGCTGGAGTTGGCGTTATGGCTAGGGATTTTGGCCGACCTACTGGCCCATCACTGAATATTAATTCTGCATAACATACCAAAAATTCAGTCACCACAGCCTGAACACCGACACCTTGAAGGGCTGCCACACCACCAACCTCTAGCTCTTTGCAACGAAGAAGATTGGGCGCCCAGACAATGGCAACATTTCGTGGAGTCATTCCTGTCTCATCCCCTCGTGCTGCTACTCTAACCAAGTGACGCATTAAATATTCCAATGTTCTGTAGTGTGGAGGTGGTAATTTTCTAACAGCATCCCTCATTCTTCTCAATCTCTCGGCATCACTACCAGCTTGGACTGCACTGACAAATGTAGAATACAATTGATAGGTACAGAGTGGATTTGGCAATTCTCTGAAATACATTTTAAGGAGTGATGCCACTGAATGAATATCCTGCAAAATACTCTCGTCTGAATGCAGTGCTGGCACTCGATCCTCATCAAAAGCATGGCGCAGTCGTTGAATATTCGATGTGACACCACTCAAACGATAAATACCATCAACAAGACCATGAGTCTCAATGAATTCAGCACAACATGTTAATACAGCTGGTACATCTTGTCCAGAGTTCAACAAGTGCTCACCAAGATCACATCCAAAAACTCGTTCTTTGAGAATTCCAGACTGTTTTAATCGTCTCCTCGATGGTCGATTGAGTATAAATGATCGAAAGAATGCTATGAGTTTACCGTGCTTTCTCAATACTGGCTTTACGGGTAATTTTGATCTTACAGTGGTAGAGACTGTCAAATGACGAGGAACTTTGTCACCAATTACAGCAACACACTCGGCCGGAAAAAATCCTACGGCAAAGCCCTTTTTACCCCGCCACCAGGTGCTCTCACCTGGTGGCGGCATATCAATCACTGATATCATGTCACCAACCTATTTAAAAAAATAAAAAAAAAAAAAAAAAAAGAATAGAATAGCATTAGATCAATCAAATGAATATTTTTAAATAAATTCAATAGTTAAAGGACATACTTGAAAGGTAATTTCATCCTGCGCTTGTGCAGCATGAGGACGAACCGCATAAGCAGCAGCAACAGCTGGAGTATTGATAGGACACGAGTCAGACTCGGGGACGAGAATTCTCCTGCCTCTATTGTCCAGTTGTAGCCAATTTAATACTGGACCACAATTGAGACCTTCATGATTCAATTGAGAAAATCGCTCTAAATAAGTGGTAATCAATTTGGGAGTATGCTCTGATTGTGTCTCAGGGAGTTTGACCAATGATGAGAATTTTCTATCAAATATACAGCGGTGAAGTTGCTTGTCGAACATGACAAAATTTTCATAAGATCGTTGGAGGGTCCAGCAGGTGTCACCCGAGGTAACACGAACTGCAAAGCCTCCATCGTTTGGCACTTCTGTCACCGACACCTGAAGTCCATCAAGCTCAACATGCTCATAGTGAAAGTGAGCGCACTCGTCGAGTTTTGGAAATCTCGCTACACTGCCCATATTGCTAACTGAACTCACTGGAGTTCCAAACTCCTCGTGTCGATTACATCCTAAACCCTGCAATAATTGATAATACAATTTATTGTGGAGAATATTTTGAGAAAAAAAATAAAACTCTCAATTAAACAAGTGAAATTAACACACGTAGGAGAGAGAATATCTTTAAATATATATTATGGCTATACCGCATGCGTACAGGCCCTCCCGCCTTTTACTTCATCTCCCCCCGCTTCAATAAACATTGAACACTGATGACATCTAACCCAACAGTCACAGTCTACTTGTCATTATTATCAGTTATTGTCAGTATGAATAAAGCCATTAGATAAAACTCCACCAAAACTTTATTAAATTGTAAATTTTGATTAATCATAGTTATGATTATTTATCACATTTTATGTGGTACCTCGAGGTGATATGAACAGCTGCTGCAACCACTGAGTACACGCCACATTGCCATAAAAGATATTCTAGTCACAAATTCATTACTTTTTCTTTCTTTTTTTACTCAATCTTGAGAACAAACATCATTTGTTGAGTCAACAATGGAGCTCAGTGGCTCAATGACCACAATGTGTGGACACTGATCACACTCTAGAGTTGTCACCTATGCATCATTCGCCACAATAATTATACAACTTTTTCGACTAATATTTATCATTTTAGAGTTGAAGATTTTTGTGTGATGGTGGTGGGTACCAACGACATCTTCGTGAACACATCGTCAACGCAACTGGGTCAGATTCTGGGTACTAGGGGAGGCTGTGTATATTACTACATATATATATATATATATATTAGCGGCTGTTTTTGTTGATGAGCAGAATCTCTCGCGCATCGATATTTCGATTTGTACATTTATATTCAAATTCTCATGTTACTCGAGATAGATAACTACTTCTTCAATTGTAGTTGCAATGTGGTAAAATGAGACACGTCAAGGAGAAAAAAAGAGTCTCCCTCATATTTGAGAATATTTATCAAAAACTCACCTGTTGTACAGGGTTTATGCAAGTTATCTCGTTTTATCACTTGGCTACTCATATGTTTGATAAGAATACTATCTAAAAAATTTAATCATAATCATTGGTGAGACAAGTGTATACATAATCCACCTCTGGTTTTCACAATTCTGTAGGCGAGTGAGACTCTTCGAGCCTATATTGGATTGGTTGGTGTGCGCGAAATTCTATCGATTTACTCTCACACGCGACAGCTTTCAATTCTGCAACATGCAGACATATGTATATAGGTTGGTGCTTGTATTTCGAGCAACTTCCGCAGTTAATGTGTGGTCCATTGAGATGTTGATTCAGTGTATATTCAATGTATATTGATAATACGGTAATGTAGGAATTTATGAATTTATTGGAGATGACAATCACAATGAGTGAATGGAGAAAAGGTCATATCAACTGATTTGACTCGAGCAGTTACTAATACTTTTTTTTTTTTTTTTTTCAAATTGTGAGATGAATTTCGTGAATTTTATCGAAAAAATTGAATTAAAAAAACCCACCTTAGCTGCTTGCGGCTCGATGTCGTTGAGCCGTTGAGCACGGGGTCTCTCAGACGGTCCTGGCATCCCAAACAATTGTCCACGATGAATTGCAAGGACAAGATTCTGTCCTATTCCTATACGTTGAAAATCCACTCGTTGCAGTTGGAATTTGGTATCAGTCATCTCTGAAATCAACAAAGATTCCATTCTCATTCGTAATAATTATACTGGTAGGATAAAAATGACTGGAAATTGCGTGATTTCTTTTTTTCTTTAAATCATCGTGAAGTGACATTTTTACATTTTGCATAATGGACACCAGGTGGTTGACAGATTTCATTGGAACTGATGTGTTAACTAAATATTAACTAAATTGGAGTAAACATATGTATATCGCTTATTTTTATACAATCGTGTAATTTGATATTCCATCGAGAATATAGATGAGAATATTGGTGTGGAGAAGAGAGAGAGAGAGAGAGACAAATTCTACTCCATAGAGTGTCTATTTATCATAATTAGTAAAATGATTATCATTATTATTTACCCACATGTGACTAAATGAGTCTTTCTTCCATTTGAGATTGATGAATTTGAAGATATTTGGCTGGACCAGTAGCAGAGGCAAAATGTCATAATTTTTCACAGAGACTGGTAAATGGAAAGGAGGAAAGAAAAAAATGATTAATAAATAGTCATTGAGTGGAGTGAGAGTCCTCTCTGATCACTGTTTTTTCATTCTTCAATAATCTATGTCGTAATTAACACTTACACCTTTCGAAACAACACAACAACTTGTCAATTCCACTGACATGCTTAACCTGACTTCCTTCACTTGTTTCTCTCTTGGCATAATTTGGCATATATCTACTGTTCATCAGAAGACAGTCACTGGGTAATCAAGCACTCGGTTAATGCAGCTATTGTCGTGTCCTATAGATATGCAGGATGTATATAATATAATAACTGAGAGAGAGAGAGAGAGCATTGAATCTATGCAATGATTGCTCTTGCACCAGCCATCATGGCAGAGCAACCACTGGGAGACGCGTTTGGAAATAGACGAGATCTGGCGGATTTTGATTTAATTAACAATTTACTCTTTCTATTTGTGTGTAAAGTTGTGGGTGGAAAAAGGACAAAAAATAATGGCCATTGCCGAGGAGTAGATGATCCCACACTTCATTGTCCAATGTTGTTGAACACGCCCCACACATTTACTGTACATACACGGTATTAATAGGAGGGGGGGGGGGCACACACTCACACTACTGATGCGTATATATATATGTCCATGTAATAGGTTGGTTGAGAGGGAAAATTCAAACTCTACAAAAGTAGACGAGATAAAGCTCAATATTGCTAGTGAGATAATTTTATTTTCGTTATTATTAAACTCATAGTTGATAATTTTTATGCAATGATGGCAATAGATTACACATAATAGCATCAAAAGTATCATTTACATGAGATATGTCGAGTATTTCACAAACTTGTCTTGTAAAATTCTCATTTACTGATTGTAATACAACTGTTTCAAGTGCTGAGCCCAGAATTTTACACTTTGCATAATCGTCGTCGAGCTCAGTGAAATTGTTGTAGTATGTTTCCTTGTCAGTGCGAAGAGTGTACTTGGTCTGAGGATAGATTGATTGGAATGTGATGAGATATTCAACGACAGGGTCTACCAAGAGTGGTACATCTTTCACTTCGAATGGATGCTATGAACAAAACAAAATTTTTATAGAAAAATGTCATGAGACGTTTCTCTCTTCACTCTCTTCTCTCAACTTGTACCTCAATTTTTATCGACAGACAATCCCTCAGGTGTGAGAATTTTGTTGCATCTGGCATTTCCTTATTCCATGAGCTCAGTTCAATAAAATTTCCATCAAAATGTGTTTTGTACACTGATTTCTTGGTGCCTTTAGATTCCTTCAGTATTATCGTACCCAATAGCCTTCCATCCAGTGCTGGATCGTTGAAATTCAGGGTCAATAACTTGTTCAGAGGAAACTTGGACTCTCCATTATTTGTTATTTGTACCCAGCAGTATTTGTCTTGGAAAATTAACTCAATGTCGATGTGACAAAAGTGTTGGTGTATTTTTTTTTTCCTCCCCATTGGGTATTGGGAGAGGTTTGAGACAATCTAAAGAGAGGAAATTTGTTTATTTGAGTGGAACAATGAATTCAAGAGATAAATAAAAACCTTGGTTACGATATTGATGGCAGTGGAGATGTCCATGAGTGGTAGATTCATTGTTTTTTCTAGAGTTGTAAGAGTTGCTGAGAAGATGAACGTGAATAGGTTTAATTTGACTCGTGAATATCAATATGGCTACTTTGTTATTTCCGGTTAAATTTCAACGATTCCTCAAACCCAATTGATTGTTGAATTATCACAATTTGAAATCAATTTCATTCTCAATTGTGAAATTATAAAATACATGCGTTGGATAGGAAGTCAAAGCACAAACACAATCGTAATTATGAATTCGAAAAAATGTATTTTTTGTGACAAAAAAGACTCACTCTGGACATGATTGTGTGTCATAAATAGAAATAACCAGCTTGACGAAAAATTATGAAAATCGGACAAGTAATAATTCAAATCATAAAATAACCCTACATTGTTCATAATTTAAATGTAAATACACATAGTTATATGACTTACAGCCTACATTGCTAAAAAAATTTCCTGAAAATTCAGACAATCAATAAAGGTGTCAAAGAGTTTCGTAAAAAAAAAAAAAAAAACACAAAAAAAAACATTATGTATTGTACAATGTTACGCAATTTGGAGTCGTTTCTCGAATTTGTGAAAATTTTTAATGTTGTATTGGACAATTTAAATTTTATGCAAAGCTAATTGAGACTTAATCATTTAATACATGATTATATATTTTCTCATCACGGCGATGACTTTTTATATTAGAAAGTAAAGAGAATACTTGACAATTTCCATTTCAATCTCTGACATTGAAAATTGAATTAAAAAAAAATAATAATAAATCCCCAACAAAAGAACAAAGATCGATAAAAGTCAATGTAGTGTTGAATCTTATTGTTAGTAGAGTTGTAGAATCTACTTCTCCTCGCACCACTCGTTCTCTTTGCGAACCTGCTCTTCCTCAGCAGCTGTAAAATCATTCTTGATATTGAATGTTTTGCGAATTTCCTCTGGGGTCTTGCCCTTGATCATATTGGCAACTGTCTTGCAGGTTACATCCAAGAGACCCTTGATATCCAGATAGTTGGCTGATAAAATGAGCTCAAAGAGTGTACCCTGGTCAACCTGGCAAGAGAGAGGTGGAATGATGAATCATTCGTTGTATAGAGAAAATATGAGACAAATTCTCACAAGGCAATAAATTTGCTCTGTGTTATTAACCTTGAGAAAATCAGCGTCCCAGGAGCTGATATCGTCAGTTCTCTTCTCCTTGTTCTCATCGTCCTCTGGTGGTGGTGGATCATCCTTGTGGTAGGTGGCCCACTGGATGACCTTCCTCAGAATAGCTGAGTTTACATTTGGTAGTGGGACAACCTCCTCCTCGTCCTCGTCCATACCAAGATCCTCGAGCATCGTCTTGATCGTCACTGAGCACTTGGCAATTTCAACGTCCACCTCAAATATCTCTCCATCGGAACTTTGCAGCTTGATGTTTGGCATCTGAAATTCAAAGAGAATAAAGACTTTGAGCGAGACGAGGTTATGGAGACTGAAATTAATGAATTCTTTTCTAAAAACATATTGCACAACATTGCGCGATATTAACTTTTTTTTTCTTTATCTTCAATCTTTTGATATAATTTCCGAATATGATAATTCAATAGTGTGAGTTTTTTTTTTAAATGAAGAGAAAATTTTAACAATTGATGGAGAGAATTGCAACCGCCAATTTCTCAAGCACGTAAAACCATCATGGCTACAAACATTTCATTTGTTCTTTGTGCTCCAAAAACCCATGACGATTCGTATTTCAACAATGAAATTCAATTAATTTCCGGTGAATTTGATGCAATTTTATGAATATTCTTACCTTAAATCAGTGGATTCTCGTTTAGAATCAGTACAAAGTGATGAATCTTTTGAGAATATTTGGTCAGAGTTGGGATTTTTTTTCGAGTACCCACGTCGAAATAATGCTTCTTACTGCTTTGGACTCCCCACCAAGAACGTTATGTTGTCGCACTCTGTCCTTTGCATGACTGACGATTCTCGCCATCTCTTCCGTGTCTCTATCCATGCAACGTTGCCTGCTTTTGTTCTCTCCTCTATGTACTATTGTATACTAGCACGATACCCGCCAAAATTTGAAATTATTTTTCATTTCAGTCTAGTAAACATTATCAAATGAGAATCAGTCTGGTCTGAATTTTCATATAAACTTGTACAATAATCCAAGGAATCATAGTGAGGAAATGAAAACAAAACTCCCCTTTTTGTATTTTGTATTTTGCAATTTTTCAACAAAATGAAAAAACTTAAAATTAAAACAATTTCTACAAGACCTGAAAAAAAAATGCTTCACTGCCTGCGCGATCTAATAGATAATTTTTTTTACTAATTAGTATTTTTGAGAATTGAATGATATTGTTATCATTCATCATTAATAGATTATCCCTTATATTACACACGTGATGTTCCACATATACTCAATATACGTTTTGTGAAAATTACAATCCAATTCAGTATTTTTTCTCTATGATTGCATATATCCGCTATAACATAATAATAAATCAATAATGAACCAAGCGCACGATAATTACCTAGCTTTCGTAATTTACTCAAATAAGCCACATACCTCGTTAAACCATTCGAATTTCTATTAGTGTAATTTACTAATTTTAAACTAGCCATTCATTACCACATTTGACATGTTCACAATTTTTTTTAAATTTTCCTTAAATATCGACGCACATAAAAATTGCCGATCAATCGTCAAGTGCCTCTCAAAATTCCCTGCAGATTGACTATCGATTGTTGTATAGACAGGTAAATAAAATATACATTTGTCATTGTTTTTAATTATCATTTTATCTTTTTTTTTTTCATCCATGCTCTTTCAGGTTTTTTTATTCTGAATAATTCCATTGATTTCTTGCTGAGGCAGCACGATTAGAAAATTCGACAGATAAGATTGATATTATTATTGAAAAAAAAAAAAAAAAAAAAAAAAAAAATGTAAATGAAGGTATTTATTGATCTTCATCACCAAGCTCCTGCTTGACTTTATTAAAATCAAAGGCCTCGCCAGTGGCTCGTTTGAATAAATCAAGTACATCGAGACAAGTTGTCTCAAAGTGGGTTGTTGCATCGTAACTAGTCGATATAAACAATTGGCTGTTGATACCATCGTCAGTTGGCTCATAGTAATCGCATACTGATACAAATTTTTGAGAAATTTGTCCCAACAGATCTAGACCAGGCTTAATCTCCAATTCAGGATTGCTTGTTTCAACAGTTGTTGATACCATGGCAATGAACCAGCCTTTAGCCGCTACCTGATGTGTGTAAGACACAAGGGAGACATAAATGTCCGATTTACGATTAACTTGCTTCTGGGGAATGATTATTTGAGTTGATAGAGAATCATTTGTGTGTGGAAGTGGATGATTCAGTAGGCAAATTGCACGAATAACTTGGCCAACTTTTTTCACTTTGTCAGGAACGTAAGTGGGATCACAGAACACCTGTTTGCACGAGGCTATCTCATCACCAGAACGTACACCAACAACCTTTAATTGAAAGTGTATTTGATATTATCAATCATTATTCATTGAAATAAATTTTAATATTGAAGCGTAATACAATGTCATTCACTAATCAAGTTTATTAACCTTTCCATCCTTGATGACAATCTCATCGATTGGTTTGTCCAGCATGTAGGTACCCCCATAAATTGCACTCAACCTAGCAAATCCCTGTGGCAGTTCACCAAGTCCATACATGGGATAGAGGTACGGTGATTTACCATAACGTGCTAAACTTTCGCTGTACAGTTTTATACGTTTGACAGTATTGATTGCAGGTTGAGAGATGTATTCATCATTCCTTGAAAGGCAAATATATATACAATTTTTTTTTCTCCATTGCAATGTTATTTAAGACAACTCACCTGTGAAGAGCAAGTGCATGCCCAGTAAAATCTTGAGTATTAGCCTCAAGACTGAATTTACTGTAAAGCGCACTCATTGGATTATTGAATGGATCAAAGCCATCCCAAGTTTTGGGATCATCCTCCTGCATATTTTGCACCCAAGACAAGAAATTACGGAATCGTCGTTTCTCAAATAGACCCATGAGATCACTGGACAGTGCCTCCTGATGATCAATCGGCACTTTGGATATCTTTCCTGATTTGTACACATAAGAGCCCTCAATCGATTTGAACTCTAGATAACGAGTAACTCCAGTGTGAATTAAAAGTTTCACGAGGAGTCCATTTGCCATAAGAAACTTGGGAATGAGATCGACATTCCAGTCACGGCCACGTCCATACATTGTATCGGGTGGCGGTGCTTTGAAGTGACTGAAACAAAAATACAAGTGTTATTTCTTTTGCTGGCTGGAACAAGGCTCACCCCTGGTATCGGACAATTCAAAATTCCCTCTCTTCGATTCTTTCTCGTTTGTTTGATATCTTCATAATGGCTGCCCGGCTACTCAGAACTCGTAGAAAAAATAGGGAAATTGTTGAATTAGAGAAAATGTTAAAATTGGCCATTTTGGCTGGAAGTTTCATTGTCAATCAACTTTATGATAAAGGATATCAAGATGCAACATGAAACCGTCAACCCTCGAGAGATATCGCAGTTGTCATGAAAAAAAATTCCAGCACTGAAATAATAACGAGAATAAGAAGAATCGATTCTACTTCACGTAGTAGAGGTACCATGATTATCAATTGTCGATCGACATAGATATCCTTAAATGCTTGTCAGAGCCCACTAACCTACAAAAACACGCTTAATAATCGGTTTGTGTGCTTCCGTAATGTTTAATTGGGAATACGAATAACGGAAGAAAGTATTCCAGGGCGGTTCCCTTCCCCTTCCTCCAATTAACCTCAATTAATCCTCCATCTCTTCCTCCCACAAATCTCATTAACATTGAACAAGTTTTTTCCTTTACCCAGTCATCCCGAATCCTTTCTCTTCCCTACATTTTTATAAATCTCAAAGAGATTAACAGTGGCAGACCAAGAGACATGTGTTTTTCATACGCCACTCCAGCTCCCCGATTGGAGTATCTCGATGACATGACATATGTTTTTTTTTTTTCTCTTTTTCTCCTCTTCAACAAATACCAACATTGTCATACTGTGGAAACAAACAATTCCATGTACTTATTAACAAAGAGAGGCTATAATCCAAGTGATAAATTCAATTCTGGAAAAGTCGGTGTGGAATATCAAATATTTTAGTTGCTGATGAAAAATCAATAAATTCACATTGGAGTGTTTAGTTACTCTCGCCTCTTGTTCACAATGGAACGGTGAAATCCTCCATGGAGCGTTGAATAAATTCTTCAGGAGAGAGGGAATATTATTTTGTTCTGTTATGTTCTGCTATCAGTAATAGAGAGGAGTTAAAGGTGGGGGGGGGGGGGGGGGGGTCTAGGTCATGAATATCATGATAATATATATATATAACTTACGCAAAAAAATCTTCAAGTGGTGTTATTGATGCCGATTCACCCCCATAATACTTGTTGCGATCAACGTGTAACACTTTTTTACCACTAACGGATAACATACCCGACAAAATGCACTCTTTGAGGCCGGTGCCAAGTACAATCGCGTCATATTCTTCATCCATCGTGGATCCTCTCTGATATTTAGCGTATTTGAGTGTTAACAGTGACCCCTTGCTTTGTTTACAGAGTTTAATTCACTATTGAGAGTTGTCTCGATGAATAATTGATGCACAAATTTTTATTGTACTGTTTTAATCTTCCAAAGTTGTTGATTAGGTGGAGAATTCTGGTGTAGCGTTTGATTGGAGACAATTGTGCCAACTCGCACAACTATTATGCCCGAACGGAAAGGCGCTTCTCGGGCTCTGCCTCTGGTGGCTACGTCAATTCGTGAACACGTCCCTCTGGCTAGTCACCCCTCACACCCCCTCGTCGCTCGTTCCATGTCTGACCAAGTCATTCTGTTGGATCGTAATTTTCTCAACCAATTGAAAAATTTGAAGAGACCAGTGGGCCAATCAGGGGGCCAGCAAGGTGAATTGGCAAGATGGCAGAGACAGTCAATTAGATTTGGTGAGGGCTCATTGGACCGATTCTCTAACCACGTGGCTTTTTTCAATATTTCTGCAGAAGAAAAAAATTTTACACAGAGTAATTGTTGAAACGAGTGGTGGAATGAATCAATCTCCTCACTCTGTCAAAACGAGATAACCAAATTAAATCTTGGGAAAGTTTGAAGAATTTTTATTGCCAAAGGGAGTGAGAGGTACAGTGGTATATCAATGAAAATTTCTGATTTTTAAATGTTTGATTTAAAAATTTCTTGCTTGCATTATTTTTTTTTGTGTTTGATGATGATGATTTACCATCGGTTGTTCACCCTGACAATTCTCAGAAGTGACGGGGGGCGGGGTGATGGAACGTGGCGCCCTCCTGGTGCATGGTTCCAATGACAATAATGCGCCTGCGTGACTGAGAACGGGAGAAAAAAAAAAAAAAGGGAGAAAAAAGATATTGCCAGCTGCAAGAAATGGCAGAGAGTGTGTGTGGTAAACGTCAGTGATGTCAGTGCGCGAACGACTGCGTACGACGAGTGTCGACAGTGTCTCAACACTCATTTCAATTCTTAATTTATTTTTGGCATCAGAGCTCCCTAAAACCATTACTCTGGTTTAATTGTTGAACAATTGGTGGCTCAGTGTTAACGGTAAATTAAAAGTACATTGTCTGAATGTTTAAAACTGCACAGGATTAATTTTGTTCCTGGGGAAAGCCTGACTGAGTTGAGTGAGCAACAAAGCGAGTGAAAATTGGAGGAGAATTAAAATTAAATAGTCAATTATCAGTGTGTATTTTTCTTAATTAATTGAAGTAGATTTTCCCTCAGTGACATGGCGAGGGTTCAGTGGGATTAGTTCTGTGATTATTATTATTTTTTTTCTTTTTACTCTTGCCAATGCAGTTGTTGAACTCGTGAACTCAAAGTGGATAACTGTTGCTTCGAATATGTGAATTCATATGTGGTTCTAGTGATATTTAACGGATCTTGTGTTTGTTAGAAGTTGAGGTACATACCGAAGGACTCTTTTGTTGAGGACCGAGTTATTGAGGGCCACGTGGACGCGTTGGTAGATCCCGGAAAAATGTAGGTGAATGACATCCAACGAATTATAGATTCCATCAACTAACTGTACATGAGTTACCGTTGTTTCGATTTTATTTGTATTTGCACAAGGCGCCAATTGTGAAAAAATAATTATTATCTCACTGATAACATTTATTTTTCACACTTCCCCTTGACAAGAAGAGACTGTTTTCTACATTTTATTTTAATAAAGAAGATTCACTTGGAATTATTTAATTCAGTAGTGGAGTAATAAATCGTAATAAATCAAATTCCACATTTTTTGAAATAATCCATTCATCCCGAGAATGAGTAATAATTGACATGTTCTGTTCCGTCTAACTATGACTTCACTACCGAATTAATGATTACCATTTTTAACGCAATACACGAGACTCGAGAAAAAAAAAAAAGAGATAGACTCATGAACATTCACTAGCACTTTCGAGGAAGGGACACGGTCGTCTATTAAAAATTTCTCAAGATTTAGTTTCTGAAGCGAATAAGAATAAGAATTACATCACAGTAAGACAGACGTGAATTTCCTCGAGTTTTCTCCAACTCCAGCATCGTTTTATAATCCCCCTCAATCGCGGGACAAAAAACATGCTTTCGATCCCATTCATTTCTCAATTCTAAATTTATAATAATCAGTCGATCAAAGGACTAGTTGAGCAATTTAGCCTCCGTTTCGCCAGACGCCTGTGGCACGCAATTTTTTTTTTTCCTTTTAATAATGAAACACAACGAAATCCATGTGAGAGATCTGTATGGTTTTCTGTCACGCTCACGGGTCATTTTAAGACCACCTTGTGCCCATGACCTATCAACTGGGTGAACTGACGTAACTAGGTCATTCCAGCGAATCTACTCAATTTATCCTCTTTTCCCACTTAACGTGTATATGTACATGCTCGCGGTTAATGGGGAGGGGGGCTCCCCCCCTTGTCATGAAAATAAACGTTTAATACACATCAGAAGCCATGATTTTCATTCAGTCAAGACAATTGAAAAAATAGCATTTGGTTGGTGAGTGAGATATTTTGGACAATCTACTTCCGGTATTCAAGCGTCAGAACAATCACCCAATATTTTTAACTCTCGACCTAGTTATTAATATGGTTTACACATCAGTTGGCAACTTATTTAACCACGTTAGTCGTACCTGAACATTGTTTCGTATCTATATTCCTTTAGGGTGACCATGAGCACTGACGTTCTTTCTTCGACCCTGACAGTCTACTTGATACGCGTTTGACATTAATTAACTACACATCGGAATACTGCCCACTCGAGTACACGTATAAAAGAAAGAAAGTACAATCAATCAGCGGGGTTTCTTACAATGGGTGAGGTTCAAGAGGACGCACTCTAATATTGGGTACTTCAGCCTCAAGCAGAACCCACGTACAATTATTGTTTTGTTGATATTACTTATGCCATTTTCTTTTCATGCAATTTTTTATGTATTTATCCTTGTTTTGGCTCTACATGGATTTCATGGTTTTATCATGGTGGGTGGGGGTATTTCATATGTATGAAGAGTTCTTTATGATTATGTCTACCCCCCTTGGAAATTACGTAAGCCTCGCTGAGACGGGATTGCAAGGAAAAAAGTGAACGGATTGGTTTAATGCGTGAGTGAGGTCACGGTTTATTGTGTGGTGACACAACCGCTGGTTCTCAGTGAATACACGGGAATATCGGTAATACGGAAATGGAGTTTTTTTTTTTTTTGTCCATTACTTTGACGTTGAGGAAAACTTTACATTGCATCTTTTTATATACGAGGCTGAGAGTATTTTTTCAATGTTCATGTCCCATAAAAATGTCGCATTGTTGAGGAAAAACCTGGAAATTTCACGAGACACGAGCCTGAGCATGGAAATTATCTTCATCCTCAGAACTTGAATTCTTTTTTTTTTCATAATAACAGATAACATTACTGAGCTAATAACCTCTGAAATTTATGACGAAAATTTCTAAATTCTGTATATGATATGTGTCAGCCCACCTATTCACGATAGGAAATCCTCTCCCATGTCACACAAATTGTTAGTCATGGCATTTTAGTTCCACAAACTCTGTTGTCAATTTATGATATTTTTTTTTTATCAATGGGACCCTGAGTCATAGATAAACGTGGAGGTCGTAAATTTTGGGGTATGATTTCAATTAAAAAATCTAAATGATGCAATTATATTTGAAAATAGCCACATGAAAATTTTTATTTTGACGTAATGAATTAATTGAGCAGTGTAGTGGGTAACAAGAGACAATTAGTATATCTATCGAAAACGATCCCTGAAGTTGATTTGATTCATCATCTTCTACCACTTCATTACTGGAGATAATATCGAAGAAAATGTACTCATGCATAATTGATTGCATTCATAATCTACTGATAAATATATTGCAGATTATTGTAATGCGACTTTGAAAGTTGATGTCCATCCATTATGAGAGACAACGAATAGAAAAAAAATTTATTGATCACGAAGAGTGTTTCATTTTGTACAATCAATAAGTGTCTCAGCTTTCTCCAGAAAAGCACAAAAAATACAATTGTCTGATTGAGGTAGAAATTGTGGCATTGAGGTGGCAGCGGGATTAGGTGAAGAAAATAGTGGCTCAGGGCCAAATGAAATTATTTTGGCAAGAAGGAATTTACGGAATTTCCAGTGGAATAGATAAAATTTCTATTTTCTCACTTTGCTCCATTTTATGACTCTACCAGGTTGCTAACGCGCGCGACGACCTTCCGGCAATTATATATTTTCTCCAATTATATATTGTTCCGTCATATTATCTCAATGAATGATTGCAGATGTGCAAGTATGTCGGAGACGGGGATGCAAGCAGCTTGCGAGGAGACAGAGAAGAAGACCTCGCTCTATGTATTCCCAGGTCCAATACCACCTCGTGTGCCACCATTAAATCCAATTCAATTGCCTCCAACAATAACAACGACAAATTTACCATGGTACAAAGATGGTATCGAGGAAATCACAGAGTTAACGCACGAAGAGGAGGAATTGAGGCGTCGGAGACATGCACGAGGCGTGAGAACACACGCGAGATCAGCAAGTCATGGTGGTGTACTGGCGACATCGTCAACTGGTTGGCAATCGACACTGGGATCACCAGCAAATTTTTCCACTCCAGGCATCGGTTCAGCTACTGCGGGACGGCCCTCGGCTCTGAAAAAACCAGGACATCAGAGGGCATTTTCACAGGGTCAAGTGGTAGATGTGCAGGGGCCTGTCACTGCTCACAGCAGAGTTGGCTCCAGAACAGATTTTATTTTACCTCCAGGACATCGAGAAGAGCCCAGACCTGCTACTGCCAAAACTCCATCATTTCGAGGTCACTCGCGACAGGCTTCAAGGTAATCATTAATAATGCATTTATGATTTTTCACACTTGACTGAATTGTCGATTGACTTCATGGTCTGCTTCAGTGATTTCAGACAAATTAAATTTTAGCTGTGTATAAATTTCCCATTGCGTGAGTCTTGTTGTGGGTATGGGGGTTGACAGTGCGTGTAGCACGCGAGGGTTATAAGGGTTGTCAACACATCGAAAAAAAAAATATCAAAGGCCGACACCTTCAATTTCTCGAATTGGGCCATTTGGGATATTTTGCCATTTGACACTTACCCTCACTTTTTACATAGTTCGGTACGTTTTTTTTTTCTTTCTATCTATTCTCACATGGAATAAAAATGATCACATCTAAATCCCCCCCCCCCCCCCCCCCCCCCGCGTGACTCAAGCAATGAGAGACTCAGACACGGTCTTAAAATTGTACAACCAATACTGAGGCTACGGCTTGTCAAATACTCATAGAGAATATTGAAAAATTAATGTAACTCTGCATGACGCTGAAACTAGCATACGATTCTGGCATACACAGTGGATTACCTTTTGGAGTGGACTGTATTGTCTTCAATTTTTTGTTCTTATATTATAGAATCGCGTTATTGAAATTTTTTTCATTGTAAACTGTGAACTGCCCCTCCCCCTTCTTTCCAAAATTTATTTCATCCCTCCCGCATTATGCGGGTAGTTCCAACCCCTTTTCCAAAATCAACTCAGTGGAATTATTCAGAAAAATATTTTTTTTTTTTCACCCCAAATTACGTCATTGCAAAAACCATTTGCAAAGTATATTGACTACCCCTCCCCCTTCCCGAAAAAATTTATTTCATCCCTCCCGCATCATGCGGGTGGTTCCGACCCCCTTTCCAAAATCAACTCAGTGGAATTATTTAGAAAAATATTTTTTTTTTCCACCCTTCAATGTTTGAACGACTATGAATTCATGAATGGCAAATGTAAATTCTAGATCAGAGTCAATCTACACAATTCGACGTAGTGCAGCGCCACCCTGGTGGAGGCGTGCGTGGGCGAGATGCTTCGGATCTCCGCCCGAGGAGCCAAAATTGAGGACCATCATACCAAATCATCTGGTACCACCAAAGACACCTGCCAAGAAACATCCCAATGGTAGTCATGACAACAGGTGAAATTGAAATATTAAACCGTAATTCAAAAAGAAATTTCAAATTTAAAAAAACCAATCCTATCTAACAAATATTTAACTCTAAGGAAAAAAAAAAAAAAACACGAGTGAAAAGAATGTCAAGCCATTTTAATTTTAAAATATGCTTTACTATTGACCATGAACTTGGTGAGTGTTCAACAATGTCTGGCATTTATATAAAAAATAATATGGATTCATTTTTCTTTTGCAATCTCTCTCAAGGGTACGCACAACCAAGTACACAGCTCTGAGTTTTCTACCCCGAAATTTAATGGAGCAATTTCATCGTGTCGCAAACTTGTACTTCATCTTTATCGTCCTGTTGAACTGGGTACCACCGATAAATGCATTTGGTAAAGAAATAGCTATGATACCAGTATTATTCGTTCTCGGTGTGACAGCACTGAAAGACTTTTTCGAGGACAGAAGGAGATATGCCAGTGATCAGCGTGTCAACAATTCAACGTGCCGAGTGTATCTCAGGTAATATTATCTATTCACTTATCTGTCTATTCATCTATTGTATCTACACTCAGCATGATAGAAAAAAAAAAACAAAGCATTTCATATATTGTCTGTGCGTGATGTCCCTCATCATCCCACTTGTATATTAATTTTTTCCATAATTTCTTCGTTCCTAGTGGAACTAATATTAATCAATTACTGTTTATTTTTCCTGTTTTTTTGTTTTTCCACTCGATGAGAAGTAACAACCAACTACGAAATCAACTTAAAAATTCTCATTGTCATGAAACTTTTCACTACCGAGGTGTGTCAACATTTTCACATGAAATAATAAGTCAAGAATCAATGACGACAAAGTCGAGTGTAAGTTTTTATGCTGACATAGGGCTGAAATAAAGCCTATAATTCAGCCAGGTCAATCGGTATAAAGACAAGGGAGGAGATGTTTTCGTGCACATCCTTGTCCACTATTATATGACTGTATAAACAGTGCTGATCACGCGCATTTTACATTTCCGCGCTTTTATTTTTCTATTCCATTTCAATGTATGAGAGTCAATTCGTCGCTTGATTCGATCGACGGTCGGATAGTTTCTCGGTTGCGACGTTCCTACATATATTGGCAATATATAGCCACAACACACGAGGTGCTCGGCTATGACCTGCTGTGTCGTATATACTTCATTTATAATGCAATTTAATTGGCCAGAAGTTCCAGTGTGGTGCTTGGCGTGTAATGAAGAAAATCCATTGATCGTAAATTCCTCGCAATCATGCAACTAACTTTAAATTTCTTACTCGGTTTATCTTGCACCGTTTGAGGTCCTTGTACCTATTTACATTTTACTTCCTCGATGATTACGATAACATTGGATATAGTCAACTAATGTGTTATGATTATTATGAGAAATGACAAAATATTTATTAATTGAACCTTTCTTGGTCAACTCCATTTACTTTAAAAATGAGGTCTATAAATTAGTTTTCTTCATTAAAAGTGTAATGAGCACTGTGACCAATAGACCATTTTGTTAAATTTACCAACAATGACATACCAAACATGAGCATAAGCTCTTCGTATTAATGATTGAGGGAATTTATTATTCATTGGTAATCTCAATGCCCATCCACCCTATTCACTTATCAACACGTGAACCCCAACTACCTGTTATGCTCAACATTCTCACAATGATAATATGTACATGTGCGTGAGGCAGTGTGTAGGAGGAAGAATCGAACAGACGACTGACAGAGACCCACTTACCATTCCTGGCGTCTGTATTATTCGACCTTTACCTACATAACGCATGCAAGGTTCCCCTTTCTGTTATTCTTTTTTCCCTCTCTCAGTTCATTCGGATGATTGTAACGATATAATTTCTCTCAATTGAATCTGGAATCAATCTTCTTCTCTATAGGAAAATCAGCAAATTGACGAGAATCGTTTGCACACGAATGTCTTTATTATTCACTTTTCAATACCGGTGCTGCAGAGCCTTCAGTGATGTCATCTATTGCGTCAGTACAAAAATTCCCCCATTCATCGCTATACATATTTCTACCGTAACATCACGTTTCGTGAACGGGACACATTATATTTAAAATCAAGTAAATGTTAGTGGGCTATTACTACAAATACCATTAACTTAATTTTATTTAATTTTCCATGGACGGATATGACTTGTGGTACAATTTCAAAGCAATTTCAGAAGGGTGACGTACGTAAAATATTGAACAAACATTGATATCTCGTTGGAAGAAAAAAAAAAATATTCTCTCCACAGTTTTTACTACTCTGCTAACCGATAAAGGCATGACATGGAGTCATATTATACATCTCAATTTGTTTGATTAAACAGAGATAGCCCTGACAACACTATTCCACTGGTTTGATCGAATTAATGAAATTCATTGATCGAATAAAAGAAATTAGTTAAAGCCACTCGAGATTTCAAAATCATATGCCTCCACCCGTATGGGTATACGCAATATAATGTCACTCCCGATGATAAAAATCGGGTCAACGTCCTTGAAAGCATATGTGTCTATGCATTTTTGATTTTCACACTCCATTGGTCTTGATTTCTTCCAATAACTTCTCCAAACCAGTTGTAATTGTATAATCACCATTAAAAAGACATTATACATGATAAAATCATGATGTAACATCTATTATGTGTCTGTTGAAATTTGAATAATCATCATTTACATTTGTACAATAATTTTTATCCTGTCCTGATGTCTACGTGTTACCTAAAGATGTTGTGCTATGCGGAAGTAGACGTGGGATAGTTGAACAAGAATAAGACTTGGAAATGTTGAGAATATCACAAGAATATCAGGAGAAACAAAACTTCAAACATCTTGGATGAATGTTCGAGGTCTTGGTCTTGGTCTCACTGTGGTGCAAGTCGATAAATGGCGCGTGACCCGACTCGAAGACGAGGGGTGGTGGTATAGTAGAGGAATTCTCCTTCGTGACTTGCCATTACTAGATAAATTCAATGAAAAAAACTCATGTGAAACAATCTTTAGACCCTTGAGACCGGAACTTTAATCCCTCCTGAGAAACTCCATCAATCCATCTAATCGATACTTGTTACGTTCATTGAAATTATCAACGATTGGGTCATTTTTATAATAAATAATAGAACAATAGAGAATCACATTTTTCATTATGACTCTACGTATATGGAGGCTCGTGGGTGCGAGTTCAATTGTCGATTAATTTCCAAGTTTTCCCTCTCTGGATTTGAAAGGGAGGGGGGAAACTGGTCTGACTGAGTGTTTGTTCAGAGTGCATATACATCGAGGGAGTTGGAAGCTCATTTAATTTTGCTACTATTTGCACGTGTCCAGCCTGACAACTACTAGAGCTTCTCTTAGGAATTTATTCTCCGGATATGAAATTTAATTAAAATAGTATTTCTCAGCGCCATGAATCATTTCCTCACTGTCAAAAGTTTTTTCATCTTTGTCGAATCTCCGAATTGCTGAAGTGTAATTGAGGACAGTGACACTGAGAATTAGAGAAAATATTTTTTTCTTTCTGTTTTCAGTGAAGTAGACAGATATTCCAAAGTCCCATGGAGGGATATAAAGGTCGGTGATCTCGTCCATCTTTCGAACAACGAAGTCGTGCCAGCTGATATTCTTTTGCTTCGCAGCAGTGATCCACAGGGTTTTGCCCTTCTTGACACGTGTAATCTCGATGGTGAGACTAATCTCAAGCAACGACAGGTGGTACGTGGCTTTTTGAATCATCAGGACACTTTTCAACCGTCAAAATTCAGATCTCTCGTCGAAGTTGATCGGCCAAGCACGAAAATCTACAGGTGAGTAGTATTGAATTTATGAAAAATTTGGGTTTCTCTGTTGATTGGAATTTCTAAAAGGGGGAGGGGGATATTCAACAGGTTTTATGGTGCGGTTGTGCATCCAAATGGCACAAGAGTGCCAGTTACAACAGAGAATCTATTGTTGCGGGAATGTTTGTTGAAGAATACCGACTTTGTCGAAGGCATTGTAGTTTATGCCGGTCATGAGACCAAGGCAATGCTCAATAATGGTGGACCGAGGTATAAACGATCGAGACTCGAGAGACAGATGAATATAGATATAGTCTGGTGTGTGGTGATCCTAGTGGTCCTATGCATTGTCGGTGCAGCTGGATGTAAATTTTGGCTATCAACTTTTACAACAGATGCACCAGTACCTTTCCTTCCATCATTCAAAGAGCCAATTTATGAGGGTATGATAACATTCTGGACATTTGTTATAATTCTACAAGTTATGATACCACTGAGCCTCTACGTCACCATGGAAATGGCCAAAGTAGGACAGGTCTATCACATTGGTCATGACACGTGTCTTTTTGATCCTGAGACTGGACGTAAGGCTGAGTGTCGGGCACTCAATATAACGGAGGAACTGGGTCAAGTCGGTATCAAGTAATCAATTAAATTTACCATTTAACATTTACCTCCAACAATTTAAATGACACTATTATTTATCCATTCTCTCATCCAGATACAATATGTCTTCTCTGATAAAACTGGAACACTCACAGAGAATAAAATGATATTTCGTCGATGTGCTGTGGGTGGTCAGGATTATGGACACCTTGGTGAGGATGAAAATATACTGGCCTGTACTCGATTGAAGGAGGATTTATTGATTGGTAATGCACGTCATCGGCTCCAAGAATTTCTCATACTGTTGGCAATTTGTAATACCGTTGTTGTCAATACACAACCACATCATGACCTCATGAATTCAAGCGGTGTCATTGAAGAGCCACAGAAGAATGGTGCTGCTATGAGGTAATTATTCTCTCCTGACAAACACAATTTCTCTAAATACGGAAAGAAAATGTCAATTTATTAATTCTCAACAGGTATACAAGACTCTCGGAATCCCGCAGTACTACTCCACCCCCACTTGCAGCTCCATCAGTGGCTCCTTCATCTCAAGAGAGTACTCAAGAGCCTCTAGCAATCAGCGTAGCAAATTTACCCACCAAAATATCCCGCCCACGACTCCTCAATGTTTCCGCAATTCCCAGTCTAAACATTGGTTTACGCCGCAAGCACTCACCCACTGCTACTCGAGCCAGTCCATCATCACCCAACACACGTGCAAATTCCTCCCTAAATTCTGAATCACCACCTCCAATATATGAAGCAGAGAGCCCCGATGAATTGGCCCTTGTACATGCTGCTAAAGCATATGATGTGAAACTCATAAAACGGAGTGCTCGAAGTGCAATTATATCATTGCCAGACAAATCAACACTAGCCTTTGAGATACTTCATGTATTGCCATTTGATTCCAATAGAAAATGTATGTCAATTGTTGTCAAACATCCTCACACTGATGAAATAGTATTGTATACAAAGGGGGCTGACTCAACTATTCTCTCCTCACTGACATCATCAGAGGAAGAATCATTGGCAACTGGTAAAATACGTCAATCACTTCACTCATATGCTAGACAGGGTCTGAGGACATTGGTTATGGCAAGAAAAACATTATCATCGAGTGAATTTGAGGCATGGAAACAGCGACATGGAGAAGCTGAATTGGCCAATGATAATCGTGAGAGGAGGATCAGAGAGTCATTTACACTTTTAGAATCACATTTGACACTTGTTGGAGCTACTGGAATTGAGGATAAGCTTCAGCAGGGAGTCCCTGAGGCTATGGCAGCACTCGTTGATGCTGGAATTATTGTTTGGGTGTTGACTGGAGATAAACCAGAGACTGCTGTGAATATTGCTTACTCCGCTAAGCTCTTTTCCCCAGCGATGCAGTTGTTAAAATTGCAGGCAAGAACAAAATCTGTTGCTGAAGGATTAATTCATGGATTTTTAGAAGCTATCAGAATGGAAACAGCTGGTGGAAGGCTCTCTGAAAGTTGTTCTGAGGCTAGGATTTCAACTGGGCTTGCTGATGATGCTGAGAGAATTGCTCACAGAATTGGATCACCTTGGCAGCGTCAGAGGGCACTTGTTGTTGATGGAAAAACATTGACTTTTATTCTTGATCCTCGATCAGGACTCACTGCTCCTTTCTTGGAACTCACTAGAAGTTGTTCGAGTGTTTTAGCCTGTCGAGCTACTCCTTTGCAAAAAGCATATATTGTCAGAGTGGTGAAGGAGAAGCTGGGAATGAGAACACTGGCCATTGGAGATGGTGCAAATGATGTTAGTATGATTCAGACTGCTGACGTTGGTGTTGGAGTCTCTGGGAGAGAGGGGACTCAGGCTGTTATGGCATCTGATTTTGCTATTGCCAGATTTCCAATGCTGACTAGATTACTGCTGCTTCATGGACACTGGTGCTACGATAGACTTGCCAGAATGATACTTTATTTTTTTTATAAAAATGCCATGTTTGTCTTCCTCATTTTTTGGTATCAGGTATATATATATATCACACATTTATATGGATAATAAATTAAATGATTACTGCATTTTTTAATTTTTATTACAGCTTTATTGCGGCTTTTCTGGCACCGTAATGATTGACCAAATGTACCTGATGCTGTACAACTTACTATTTACCTCACTGCCACCCCTGGCGATCGGAATCTATGACAGAATAGCATCACCAAATATTTTATTAACATCACCAGCACTTTATAGCCGAGGGAGACTTGGTCTGGCTTACAAGCCCCATTCGTTTTGGATAACAATGGCTGATGCTTTGTATCAAAGCATCATTATATTCTTTGTGACAGAAGCTGTGAGTATTGCCTCAATTTCTCATTCTTCCCAAAAAAAAAAAAAAAAAATTTGCTCCTCCAGTGAATAATTTTGTTTGATATCCAAATTTTACAGGCTTATCATGATTCCGACGTCGATATTTGGGAATTTGGAACTACAATAACTACCTCCTGTATTTCCGTCATGCTTATTCATGTTTCACTTGAGATTAGATCATGGGTAAGTTTTATGGAGATTCATTGGTATTTTTTATATTCCTAATTGGGAATTACTTTACAGACTATTATACATGTCGGTACGATACTGGCATCGTTGGGACTATTTTTTGGTTTTTGCTTGGTATACAATATAATATGTGTGAGCTGTATAGGACTCCCTGGCTCCTACTGGGTGATGCCAGTGGCCATTTCACGATGGGTTTATTGGCTCACTGTGTTACTCGCCTCCGTCCTTGCCACATTACCGAGGTAAATGTTTTTTTCCATCAAATCTTCATCTTGAGTAATTTAATTTGTTTCTCTTAATTATCTATTCATTTCAATTGGACAGACTCGTTTACAAGGCTGTAAAAAATACAGTGACACCAGACATGATTCAACTTGCGAAATTACACTATCGTATGAAACGTAATAGAGAAACCAGCGATCATTTTCCACAAGGAATAACAGGAAGAGGTGAGCGTCGTCTTGTCGCTGGTTGGTCGCGTTCCACACAACACGCGACCATAAGGTAACAATCGTGGGTAATTTTCATGCTGATCGTGTTCTGCAATGTTCAAAATCGCTCAACAGTGCATATAAGAGAGCTATATTTCAGACATGATAAAATGGAAAAAAAACCACAAACAGACACGGTTGAAAATTAAAAATTGTCGTGACGACATTCCATGTCTTGTTTTACAGATCTAGAACTTACGGAGACAAGAGCAATGTCCTAACAACTATAGTAGCCTGAAAGTCTTGGTGGAAGAGGAGAGAGAGAGAGAGAGAGTAATTAATTTCATGGTTGGAAGCCATGAAAAAAAAAAAAAAAAAAATGAACATAATGTGCCAGACTAAATGTCACACACAAGACTCACTTTTAAATATTGCATTTAGATTTTTTAATAATTATCGAAACAATTGAAATCACATCTGCCTAATTCAAGTGTACGAGAGCAGTCGCATATGGCAAATTTCTAAATTATCATTCTTACGTATTAATTATTTGCGAAATAATGTGGCCTTCCAATGCCTCCCCACATGGGACTGCTGTTCGTTGCATTTATCGGCTGTGACTGTTTAAGGGGGACCAAGTATTTGTATTTTATTGATGAAAGAAGAAGAAAAAAAGGATAATGCGTATCAACATTGTGCTTGATAGAATGTGATTGGATGTTGGATTGTACAGATAGAACAAAAACACAGGGAAATGCAGGACTAATGAGTGAATGTTAGTCAATACCAATCACAGTGGAATAATTTGTTCATTTCCACTGAGATGATGCATTTTTTTTAATCATAATTATTTGCTGTTTCTTTTTGTACTCCAAATTATCAAGTTCTCTTAGATTATTTTTAGTAGAAAAGTGGTAGAAAAAACTGATATAATCAACGCACGTTTATGTTTCAATGGGAAATTCAATTTATTGTCAAATGTATTTATTTTTCTCCAATGAATGCATGTGTGTTCGAACAATCTCAAAAATTTTATAAGCCACAACCACCTCAATTCTTGGAATCAACGTTTTTCAAATATTATAAATGCGTGTTAAGTTTTACACAAGTCCAAGTTTAATGGTATGTAAATTTTAAAAATGAATATTCATTAACAGATTGTTACAAATCATTGATTAATGGTTTTTTTTTTTTTTTCGCGGTGTCAATAAGATTCTGTGGTCAATATTTCGTTCAGTATTTTCATAATGAAAAATTACAGAAAAGAAATAATAAGAATGTTATGGTTCGTTGTTTGTGAAAGATACCATATTCATATCTAGGGAGAATCAATAGTTATGGCATTGTTGAAATTTTCAGACTCTTTGAGAAGATTTTTGGGGATGAGAGTGCGAGTCAGAGACGTGTACATACATTGTATAGATAGAATAAACATATATATTTTACTCAAGTGTTCCTGAGACTCATTTTTTCGCTTCCCTTTGAAAAAAAAAAAAAACCCAATTTATCAGTTGAATTATCAGTCATCCAATTTACAATCATTCAAAAAAATTGAATCTCTTATCAGCTAGTCGAAGAAGGGGGAAAAGTGAAGAGAGGGGATGCCCCCAGTCAGAGAGTCGCAATTGCCGCGTGTATAAGATGTTAACTCAGTGCCTTCTCGCTCGACGTGCAGTGCGGATATCTGGTTTAACGTACTCGTGGCACATTTATTGGACCAGTCTGCAATACAGCACCAAAACAAAACACGTGTTCGATTGTCATTCAACTCGGGTGAGTAATCCGTCAATTTATTACATTCATAAAATCATTCTCCTGATCACCACAAGAAACAAGTTGAAATCCCCTGCATCACTCTCCCCTCTACACCCCCACCAAACTTTTCTCCGCATTCCCATCCTCTTGCCTGATGCCCTATTATGAGCATAACAAAGGAAAATATTTCGAGGGGAATTCATGTGTTTCATTTCCTTCCAAGAATAATGTATTTTTATTTATCTACTCTTCTCATCCAATCAGCTGACGACCCCGCGACCGCGCCAAACTGTCTCCCAGGTCTGTCCTGTCACGAGGTCTTGAGTTTATTTTCGCACAAACATCACGTGACGTGTCAGGGATTTTCAACGAGTCAAATCAAATAAAACATAATGTTCCCAAATATCCTCTGGAGTGGTTAATGCATCATATCCTGTTGTCATTAATCGGAGTAATTGGTTCAAGGGAATATGGCTCATCCAGTTGAAGTTTTTTCACAGTTGAAACAGAGTTAATTATTATTATTATTATTTTTTTGTCAAGTTCTAATCGTCATCAACTCCAGTTGAGTTGGTGCCAGTGATGAGGTCGCGGCGTGTCGGTTTCCTGGTAACCGCTCTCGTGTTTACATTGACCTAGTGAATGAAAAAATGTATAGCAGGTCAGTTGTAAGGAATACGGGAGACACGCGAGTAGGATATAAAACAATGTGGGGGAGTTGTGCAATCATTGCGGTGCCGATGGTATAGTTGTGATTAGCCAGTACTGAATACAAATGCCTGTGGGGGATCATTTTCCATTTTTTAATTCCAAATGCACTAATCTGAAATATCCTCAGTTGACATGAAAAATATTCAATTTGAATGATTTATTAAAATAAATGACCTCGAATTAATGAATTTTTTAATAACTTTTCTTTGCAGGAGCAATGAGACGATCAACGATGAAAGCTAATGGACTGGAAATGAAAGTCAACTAGTGAATGAAAATATTCATTATGTTTTGTGTTATTTACTGTAGCGGATTAAACTATTTCCAAGGGAATTTTAAGGCGCCTGAATTATTTATCAGTGCACATGTGTCATGAATAATGGGTATTTGTATTCATACGGACTACCAGAAGGCCAACAAACTTCCTGGATTATTATCCAATGAATACCTGAGGATGGCAGGATAAATAATCAATCAATCTCAATTGGAAAAAAAAAAAAAAAAAAAAAACAAAAACAAATGACTGTGATACACAATGCCAGCGAGACAATAAAAATGATTGGAATACTTGAGATGATATTGAACAATTCAATGTGAAAAAAGTGAAATAATTTTTTACGGTAATACAAGTGGTTGTCCTTGAGTGGAAAATAATGAGGACCAGCCATTCAACATCCAGTGTCAGTTATCTCGAGATAAACATATGTTTTGAAATTGACTTTGGAGTCTGTGATGTAAGAAACTCGTTGGAATACTTCAGAAATAGGAAAAAATGATTCTTCCTTGAGTGACAAGAGAAATAAAAAAACCAGTGATTAATAAAATATTTTTATAGTTTTATTTATATTTATTAGTCAATCGAAATGACTGTAACATATACTGCGGAAGTGGCAACCTGTCGGGGCTTGGGCTGTTTCATCAAACTTCTCCTGAGGTATGGCTAATAATTTTCACTTATCTACCTTTTACCACTTTACTCTTATCTTGATAACCAAAATTTCATCAATTACGTTTGTATTGCAAGATACATAATTGAACCGACTAATTGACAATGGTAGATTAATTCCGTTTATTGTTCCAATGCCAGTCACTTGGAAATGAAAATCTGCACGACAGTTGAAAGAGCCTAGAACGATAATTGATTACGTGTGTACATCAAACAGATGGATTTTCGCACCAGAGATAAGATAGAATCGAGGTCTTTCAACACGATTTATTCGATATTGAGCACTTTCTGTCGATGCGAAAATACAAAATCTTTCATTTTCAATGGATGAAAAAAAAAAAAAAAATCTCGTAGACAATGATCTCATTTTGCCACTAATCATCGCCAACATTTACGTCATCAAGTAACTCGCAACATTGGCACACCCGCATTGCGAAAATAGACCGGATCAGACAATCTTCACCAAGAGACTGCACTTGACTAATTCTAAAATAAATTCATGTATAATGGCAAAATAATGCATTGTCCTGAGAACTAGAAATATGTCGGATCATGATTGACAACTATTGCACTAGAAGGTTCTCTAGGTCTGTAGGTCACTATTCACCCAACATTTTCCATTATTTTTCTCATTTCATATCGATTACCAGTGTCATAACATTTGAGCACGACATAAAATGTGCTAACGGCACAACCAGTCATGGCCGATCGATTGACTCAGTACGACTCATTTCTTTTCCTGCAGAAAAAATGATAAATGATATATGCTCAACACATAGTTTAAAAAATGACTAATGTTTCAGATGGCGAGCGAGTGTTTACAAACTAGTCTGGCTGGATCTCGCCCTTTTTCTATTTATTTACTACAGCCTCTCGGCACTCTATCGTTTCGTTCTTGATCCAGAACAGAAGAAGACCTTTGAGGCTGTTGTTGCTTACTGCAATGAGTACAGTGATCTTATACCACTGTCATTTGTACTTGGTTTTTATGTCAGTATTGTTATGACGAGATGGTGGGCCCAGTATACCGCAATTCCGTGGCCTGATTCCATAGCTGTATTCGTTTCGGCAACTATTCATGGTAATGACGAGCGGGGAAGACTAATGAGACGTACTATTGTCAGGTAATTTAATGATTTTTCTCTCATTGTCTATTGTTACACATTTAATTACTGCTGATTAATAATAATTTCCTCCTATTTTGTCCTAGGTACGTCTGTGTTTGTCTTACTCTGGTACTGGCAAATGTGTCACCTCGTGTGAAGAAACGTTTTCCAACGCTTGATCACTTTGTGGAGGCTGGCCTCCTACTCGAGAATGAACTCACCATATTCCAAAGTCTAAATGCAAAATTCCCCAAACCAAGTAAACACTGGCTGCCAATAGTCTGGGCCTCGAGCATTGTAACTCGTGCACGTAAAGAGGGTAGAATTCGTGATGATTTTGCGGTTAAAACACTGATAGATGAGTTGAATAAATTTCGAGGCAACTGCGGTAGTTTAATACACTACGACACAATCTCTGTTCCACTTGTTTACACTCAAGTTGTTACTCTTGCAGTTTACACGTACTTTTTGACAAGTGTTATGGGCCGCCAGTGGGTTCAAAATTCCAAACTCGGCTCCAACATTGATCTCTACTTTCCAGTTTTTACGACCCTCCAATTTTTCTTCTATATGGGCTGGCTTAAAGTAGCTGAAACCCTGATAAATCCATTTGGCGAGGACGACGATGATTTTGAAGTAAATTGGATTGTAGACAGAAATCTCCAGGTGTCTTATCTGATTGTCGATGAGATGCATCATGATCATCCTGAACTAATTCGTGATCAGTACTGGGACGAGATATTCCCAGTTGAATTGCCTTATACAGCAGCAGCCCAGCCATTCAGGGAGGAGCATCCAGTTGCTTCAACAGCTGGTATACAATTGTCAGCAGCTCAGCAGGAGCTACAGCCCTCCTCTGTGAGAATAGACGAAATGAATCCAGACTCTTATACAAATATAAAATTTCGCAATGACATTGCTGATGATGCTGCCTCTGGTATACACTTTATGGCCGGTGGTGGTGGTGGTGGTGGTAAAATATCGAGAAGTGCCAGTAGAGTGAGTAATAGGGATAGAACATCATTCAGTATTGGCTCAACACCGAGTAACATTGGTGGCTCATTAACCAGAGTCAATAGTGTTACAAATGTCTTGAAGAGACTCTTTAGTAAGGAAGACAGGCCTGATGGTAGTGGTGCAAAAACCCCTGGGAAATTAGCAAATTCAAGCTCAGCTGCTTCCCTCCAAAATCGTCCTGGAGCTAGTAATGCAAATGGCTCCATGAGAATTGGAGTTATTGAAGAGGTAGATGAACAGATGACAATATCCTCAATGCGTCCAGAGAATCGTCCACACGTACAGAGTCTTTTTCCTACTAATGGTGCACCACGTCCAAGCGCTCCCATGGATGTGCCCAAAAAATCGAGAAATGGAGATTTGTATTCAGCAAGTGCACCAGCTGGACCCGGTATTTATGGGGGAGGAAAGTATCAGACAAGAGCACAAGTTTCCTCAGACTCTGCCAGATTGAGTGAGGCTTTTGATTTTGGTGATGACGATAATGTCAGCATAAAATCATCATCCACGAGTACAGCAAGCTCTGATGATGAGTTTACCAAGCTCAAGTTGGAGAGGGACAAGGAGAGGAGGGATAGGGCTATGAAAAAATTAGCGAGAAGTGTCAGTGACAATCAGCAAGTTGATCCACCCTCCTCCATGGATCTTGATGGAGAAACTCTTTTGTTGACAGAACTTGCCGAAACGTCGAGAAAATCAATGCGACCAACTGATCGTGAAAATAAGTCCAATGAATCAGGCAATATGTAGTTTCTCTTTTCAATATTTTTGATTCGCCTAGGCAGTTTTTCATTTGTTATTCAAATGCACAGAAGCAAGTGGTGAATACAAATGTGACTAGTACTATAAATTGAACTTGTGGACTTGTTATTAGTGCAATTGCATCGTTAATTGTATGTAGAGCAAATGATTAATTCATTACGTTTTCTATTGGTTTTTATAATTAAGACGATTTAATATTACCAGACACAAAAGTTTTCTGGGGCATTTGCCTCTTGTATTGATTAGGGGGAATCAAGTATTGATATATGGCAGGAGAAAAAAAAAAAAGAGGAAAATGTTTTTTATGTACTTATGATTAGTTGAGAAAAAATTTTACAGATGAAATTTATATTATTACTGTTGAATCTTGGATTTTTCTCTTTGGTTTTTATCTGAATGATCAACCAACACTTTTTGACCATTTAAATGATTGTTATGTGAAGCTCAAAATACCTCCAATAACTATATTTTATAGCGCTTATATCATGTAAATAAATAAATAGAATAGCTTATTGGCTTTTAGGGCAAAAGAAAAAATAATGAAAAATGTAATTTTTCTACTCGTTTTTATCGCACTTTCTACAACTGCTCTTCGTCTCACGATGGTAATGAAAAAAAATAAATAAAAAAATGTCGAAGTAGTTACGAAAAATTTCAACCAATTGACAATATTTTATGGGTGAAAATTTTTTAATGCACATCTGGAGATTGAAGTTGAATAAAACTTGTAGTATTATGCGTTGGGGCGGGCTAAATAAAATAAAATATGTGAAATAACATTCCAATGGTGAATGATATAGGTTCATGTGGTGCTCTGATCCGTGAAATTATTACAACCACGGGCCACAATGATTTTTAACAGTATTACAGTTTCAAATAAATGATAATTCAAAACTGAATAATAAAGATGAATGAAATAGTAGTTTTTTTTTCCACTCATCAAAGAAATCAAATGTAAGCTTTTTAAATGGAGGCTATACCCTTCAATCAATAATACTGACGACAATGAATCTATCTAATTATTATTTACTCAATTACGTTAATTCCTCTTTCAATTTAGTTATTTCAATAAACCTGTCATTGTTGCAATAATCCTTGTAGACGTGATCGAATTTAAGATTGAGCTCTTTGAATTTTTCAGTGAAAAATTTGATGTATTCTGCATGAGAGGAGTCAATTTCTAGAAATAAATGACCGCCTGGTTTGAGCGCTGTCGACGCATACCTCATGATAGGCTTTATCAGTTTGAGACCATCTGGTCCACCGTCCAGTGCTCTAATATCTTCGTAGCTACATACATATAAAGCATATTATTATTATCTTCTTGTAATTGAACAGTTTTAATTACAAGAAGGGTGCTTACACTTTTATCTCGGCTTCCAAATCCATTATCTTCTTGGTGGGAATATACGGTGGATTGCTGACGATTAAATCAAACTTTTCCACATCGAAATTTATACTACAGTCTTGAGATATATTTTTTATCCTCCCTGGAGCCTCCACAGCTGCATTGACGACTGATATTTGATTCTCTAGATTCAAATTACGAGAGTTTTCTCTGGCGAGATCGCAGGCGTGTGGATTTTGATCAATAGCTATACATCGCACCTGAAATTCACGTTTTCTTTTTTCGAGGTAATTCAAGAGGATATTTTAATGAGATGGATATTTGAGAATAACCTTGTCACAGGAATGCGCCAGAGCTAGAGAAATAGCACCGGAGCCAGTTCCAATTTCTAGGATACTTGAGGTTTTGTCAGCTGACTCTGACAGTCTTTTCAGGATAAAGTCAATGAAGAATTCAGTTTCCGGTCGGGGTATGAAAATTGGTGGTACCAGTTTCAGGGTGATGTCTCTAAAGTCCCACTCACCGATTATGTATTGAACTGGCATCCTAGACAATAGTTAAATTATGATTCAAATATAATTTGAATGAATAATAATGAATTTACCTTGACAATCTGCATTCGCACAGAGATTCCAATTTTTTCATTTGTTCTACCGTTAATTTCTTATCCAACGAATTCATCAAATCCAATAACTGCAATTACAAATAATCACCGCGCAAGCGTGTAATGTTAATTTGTGTGAATAAACCCCCCCCCCCCCTCTCTATTTACCTTTTTTGATCCTATCACGTGGGCGACAATGTGCTCGATGGAGCCAACCGGTTCAGGTACTCCTTCATCCTCGAATCTTTGACTCCAATGTTTGATAATACCTCCAAGTGTATCATCAGCATTGCTCGTGGTGTAAAACCGATGGTAATTGAGATTTGAAAAATGATTAGATCTACGTCTAGCATAGTGGGACACGGTGAATTTATTCAAACGCTGGAGGAATATTTTACAGGTAGTCATCTTGACCTAGTGTAATTATTTTATATTCACTCAATTCGCGATGTTAAATGGGCGCAAGGTGGCGTTGAAACTCATAATATGGCTGGCGAAAGATCACAAAAACCTAGGTTTTTGTGAGATCCATTTACTTAGCCCCCTTTATATAGATTTTGCCATTTTTTTTCCATCCTATTGAAGTAACGTTGAAGAAATTTGATAATTGAAAAAAAAACTTTGATAGTTGATATTTCTATTTTTTTATAAATTTTTTAAAAATCACACCTGACAAAAAACAGGTTCACCCCTGCACCTCACATAAAAAATATTTTTAAAAAACCATTATAGATAGCAAATTCGTTGAAGATTATTTGATAGTAGAAAAAAAATGATCGATTCAATTCAACCCTACTAGGTTAGGTTAGATCACTGATTAGATACAAAATCACCGTTTATTCGTTAATTATTATTTATTAATTATTACTCATTATTATTTATAATAAATAATTATTAATTAGCAAAAAACAATAGAAAGAACAAATAATAATGTGAGTCGACACTCGCACTATAGAGGGCGCCACTACGCATCCACTATTTTCAGCATACGAAGGGTTTCCCACGGTTGGTAACAGCAATTCCTTCAACACCAATGCGATGGGTATCATTTACCGCTATATACTTAGCAGATAAAAAAATTATTTTCGAACCAATCCAATTTATTTCAATTGGGAGTAATTCGGGAGAATTCAGGAGTATAAAATTATAATTTAGGAGTGCATTGTTTATTTATAATTAATTATTGTTTAACTGGCGTATAGTTAGCAGATTAATAAATTAAAAAAATTAATTAGTGGCATGAATCGATGGCAAATAATTTGGGAGCTTCAAAAAAAATTAATTTTAAATTTGGGAGTGAATAATTATCTTGTAAATAAATATTTTCCTATGTTTATTTGCGAATGGCTAAACGTCGAAAATAATTTTTTAATCTGCTAAGTATATAGCGGTGTATCATTTGAAAACTATTTTATGATGAAATTTGTATAATTTATCATTGATTGATTTTTTTCAAATTTCTTAGTGTGAATAGACATTTCCAGAAAAGAATAATGAGAGCAGGTGTATCACTATAATGTAGAGGATATCAGGATTTCCTGTGGAGGGGGATCAATGTGAAAATATTTGAGTGAATCCTTTCATATCCGAAGGATGCTCCAATTATACTATTTATAATTATAAATAGTATAATTGGAGCATCCTTCCATGAAGGATTTTCAGGTATCAAATAAGTCAGATTGCCTCAGATTATGATCCATCCTCCGCTCCTTGTGATGAAGTCGTTCCCCGTCTAAAAGCATTTCTTTCTTTCGCTAATGTACTCACCCCATTGTCATAGCAAGATTGGATAATCTGAATAGGTATTGAGTTTGAGAATCGTATATTATGATATAAGAGCGATAAATGGCTGGTTATGTAGTGTGAAGTTTAGCAATAATTATCACTATTTTTCATTTATTATTTTTGTCATTGTTTTCAATATTTTTTCTTCAAAATTCTCAATGGATCCAATAAAACGGTTATTTTACACTGAACTATATGAGAAACAAAATCGAAATATCAAACTAGTGGAAGAATTCATCGCATTACCAAAGAAAAAATCAGTCACATTGAAATTTTATTCTAAATATGAGGGAATTGGATCTGGAGAGGCACCAGCAGAGTACATAAAATTGATTGAGAGATTTACAGAGTCAGTGCCGAAGGATATCTACGCGTATCACCCACCCACAATGAATATGGAGTCAGTAATCATCAAATTGATGATAGAAACGTGGAAGATGTTATGGATAAAAAATCAAGGGACAGAAAAAAGTGTCAAAAAAATTCAGGATTGATTCATTAGCTCTTTATGACAATAGTATTTGTCCAATCTCCCTTAGCATTCTCTCCAACAAATCATTTATTCCTGGGATAATAGCATAATTCACCAAAATTCAATATTTTATTCAAGTCCAGTTTACTCCTGAATCTTTGGAACTCTGTTAATTCTGACTTTTTAACTGCAAACACATCTTAAAAACTCATACGAGTTAAATCACATTACACGAGTTGAATGAATGAAATTAATTTTGTTGCTTGATCTACAGTTATGGATGGTTCTCTCAGCCATTGATTCCCAGGTCGACAGATCCTAGACTTTATTTTCCACTGAAGCAATGTGACGTTGTTAAAACAGAAATTCGGATCAGAGACATGGATAAGGGTTTACCCAGAGAAAAATTTTTGGGAACGCCTTTTTATCTATAAAATTAGATAGAAATATTTTCTGTATAAATTTTCATTTTTTCGGAATAAATAAAATTAGATGAAAAAAAAAAATCCTTTTCGATCCGATGAATTGATTAATTGAGGTAGAATAAAAAACTATTGAGATTTTTGTGAATTTCACAAGTATTTTGACTTTCTCCTGAATTATCGATACATTCGCAAGTGAAATAAATCAACCGGCAGTCAGACATTTCTTCTAACCTGACGTATCCACATGTTATGTTCTTGTATCTAAGCAACGATACGCCGTCGACGTCTTGAGACGATTCAAGGGCTTAGACCTGTCACTAGAAAGTTTCTCTCTAAATTCTCTTACCTCAAATCCATTTTTCAATCGAATAAATAATCAAAATACAATATCTCTGGAAAGTAAATTATTGAAGGCCATTTCCTCACACAATATGAGGAAGAATATTAGTCTTGAAGAAGTTGAGACAAATTTTGATCATCATTGAGGCCAAAATGACGTTGAAGCTGAGGGAGAAAATTAGTGATTATTTGAGATTGGAGAATAATGGCAGCAAGGGGTTTCTGTGTAAAAATAGATTTCGATTTGCAAGCAGTGAGTATTTTCCTTGATAATTTATTTTCCTCAATCTCGAACATTATGTGTATTTTCAGGGACAATTTCAAGAGAACAATTTCTGAGAATAACTAATTTTGTTGCAGATAACGTGTCCTGGAGTTTGGCTCTGTCCAAATGGAACAGTGGCCCTTCGTATAAACGCCTTCAACTCCCACATTCAGTCCCAGAAGACAACTCCGATATTTCCCCTCCTGTTTAACGACAAATTTCTATTTAAAAAAATATTTACTGGTATCTGCAGCCTCAGCGATCTTCAATGTTGTCTGGAAGAGGAGTTTATTTATGCTGAATTGATACAGTGGCCATCGGTGGGATGTAAGGGCGTGATACTCGCTACTTTCGAGACTAATCTTGTGGATCTTCTCTATCCTGTTCCTTGCTTCAAGGGCCTCCTTGCTGGGGCTGATGTGGACCTTTTAATGGAATGCAGTAAATATTTTCCGGTACATAAAATTCTAATTCAACTCTGATAGAAAAAAAGGCAATTTCACATCTGATTGAATATCAACTTTTTCTTCACAAATTGTTTTTATTTTCACTTTTATTTTATATTGCAGGGTATCATAGCTCCTAAAATTGAAGTTTCTACTAGAACTGTTATTGAAGAAGTCATAGGAATTTGTGAATTGGATCTCACTGGGTCACACATTATAAATCCAAAGTTGATCAATTCAAAGGTGAGCATAAAATTCTCAAATTATTATAAAAACCTCATCTAATTAATTACGATATTATCTCAGTGAGCCATCTTCAAAGAAATTATCAGAAGACCCTTTTAGTAGTCCCGGAAATATCCTAAAAAAAGGTCTTTTGATACTCAATTGTTTTCTAAAATGTTAATCACCTGATTCACAAAAATTATACATTCCATTCGTCTCATTCTACCACTGCTATGCTCGATTAATATTTTATACCAGGGACGACCTTGTGTGCATCGGAAAAAACCACCAGTGGGTATATTACGACAGAGAAAGGTGTGTCACAGTCAAGGAAGAGCAAAATCTCCATCAACTCGGTAAAATTAATTTCATAATTTATTTTTCATCAACTTTCATCCATTGAATTAATTAATTTCGCAGCTGTAGGCATCAACATCACCACCCATGTCTATCTGATCCCCTCCTCACTTCTTCAACTATCCGAAATCCGAAATCCCAACCCCACGTGGACCAATGCTATCAGAACATGAAAAAGTCCCCAAAGTCCACCAGTCCAATCCCATGTCGGAGAATCATCGAATCTTCTGCTCTCCAGCATCGATACCATGATCTCGACAATTGCTCTGTCTGTTTGAAATACAAAACTCTGTTCCCAAAGGGATCTAGTCATGGCCACGTCTATCAGTGCGAATCTGACAGTCGTAAGGAAGCTATTTATGGCGTTTGTGATGTATCGAATTGCACGGATCATGCTTCTTCAAAATCAGCTTCATCTATGTACGTTAAAAAAAATAATAATAATTGTATAAAAACGAAATTATTATTGATTCCTTGAATATTTATTAATTCGGAAAAAATTATTTTCAGACTTCAAAGGATCAAGCACATTCAGAAATTTTCCAGGTGACAAAGTAATTTGGAAATTATGAAATTATAAGAAAAAAAAAAAATGAAATTTATTAGTCAAAAACTTTATACCAAATTCATCCACCGATTTTCCAGTCATTGAGTCAATTAACCAAGTACAAGTACACATTTTCAGTTAATATTTGCATTATTATTCCACTTAAAAATGCTAAACAAAAAATATCCAGCTTAATGTTTACCAAACAAAATTTTGCCCTATAATTATAATTTGTCTTTCATACTTTTATTTTTTTTCTTCATTGAATTTGTTTGAAACTCAAGTTTTTCTTTCCTTTCTCTCTTGCTGAGTGAAGTCTTTAATGCATACAATGTATTCCAATAATGATCATGGTAATTAATAATAATTAAGTTCCCTGGTTCGTAGTACGCGTCTCATTGTGCTAATTCTTACAGAAATTAATTTTAATGGAGTGAATGAGTACATCGATAATGTTTATATTTACGTCAATATTCCATTGGAATCCTTGAATATTTTACTCATCTCCTCATCAAACTTCAACTTTAATTGAATAATTAAATCAATTTAACAAAAATCATTGTCACGTGGTTGAGTAATTTTTTCTTTTCATCTTTTGATAAAAATTTCTTAGGATTTTAGAGTAAAAAAACGACAATTTTGTTTGAAAATCACAATTTGATGAAATGATATGTTTATTTTTTTTTTCACTGATTTATTAATTATTTCTAGTCTCGGGTGCTCAGGATCTGTGTGGAGTTGTTTCCACAAAAATCGATACAAATTTTTTATCAATTTAAAATCAACTGATAGAAGCATTAGAATCATCGAGATAATTGAATCAATTAGCATCATCCTGACCCCAAGAGTTCATTCAAATTCGATGAGTTATCTTTAATGGTCAGTGTTGCGTGAAAAAGAGTGATAAAAGCAGAGTGACATGATTTGATGCATCAAAAAATTTAATCTAATGTTTTCATCTTCATTATTGACTACGAACCAACGTAACTATTCCATAGATTTCCATCGTACTTTTCTAATTTATCACCTACACCTTTATTAATTCACTTTAAACAATATGTATTCGATTATGAATCAAATCATCATGGATTAAATTCAATTAACTTCGTATTCTTTTAAAATAAAAAAAAAAAACGTTATTTTTCTAAATGAAAAAAATCACACAACAGGTAAACAAGGCGAAGCACATGAACATCTCTTAAATAATAAACATGTAGAGTGTATTAAGCAGCACCAGCTGTGATACACATTCTCCTTTCTACTAAATTTCAAATGATTTTTTTGAACAAATTGTAACGACTAGAAGTGGCTAACAAAGACTCAACATTTGGTAATTATAGTATTTATGAAGAGAAAAATAATTATTGACCTTGAAATAAAATCCTTGTCAAATGGAACAAGATTTTTGATTTCCTAGAATTCCTAAATAGGGGAGCTGGGGGTAAAATGGACACAGTTTTTAAACAATTCTGGTAGATGAGTGGCAATATCGTTAAAAATACTTTCATACGCATAGATAACGACTTTTTGAATTCTACTAAAAATAAGATAAAATAAACACCCTATTTTTCAAAATTTTTAAAAATTTCTTCTTGCTATCTAACTATATTTGGAACATTAGTGTTGAATTACTTCCAAACTATTCCAAATTGACTCTTCAGATTACTGTTATACATTAATGCTATAGTGGAGCCTCTTTGTTTTTAATTCGTTCTCATTCTATGTTCTCCCTTGTATACTCAAGATGGCTGTTAATTGAATCATATGTTAGTAAAAAAAAAAATTTGGTTAATTGCATCAGTTTTCATTCACGAAGAAGTATGTTAAACAAGCCTGAAAAAAATTGCCCCTCTCAGTTTTCAATCAAAATTTTCAGGGTGTTCATTTTACCCCGGGTTTCCCTAGAATAATTGAAAATGTCAATAATTAATTTTCTCAACTATTTGCAATCTAAAACATGAACGCAATAAATTATTTTCAATTGTACAACATTACTCTTACAAATCTCCTTCAAATTCTGTATTAAGGTGGTAAAATGTCCAAAGTCGAATATTATTTTTGTTGATTTTGTGATTATTTGCAATATGAGTGATTATGAAATGAAATGCAGAGTGTGCTGTTGTAGCTGAAAGAATTTATGATAAAAGAAATAAATTTCTTGTTAATTTCATAGCTAACAGAATTACATAAGTCGACTCATCACGTTTCATCACTTCAATATAAAATTACTGACGAGGTAAAAAAAAAATTTAAACATTGATAAAATCATTCATCAAACGTAACAAAATTTTGTCCACTCACTTTTGCACTTGAAAATATTCTTAAAAAGAAGATAAACTAGCACGAAAAATTCCTTAAGCATATTTCTCTTCTCACAGTAATCAAGAAAATTCATTGAACAATCTTGTCCTTAATCTTGTCCATTGAGTATCACGCTCATAAAATAATGGAGAAAAATGCTAAAAATATTGAAATAAATGCTAAAGATCTAGTGTCTACGTTTGTATGAAAAGCAAACGAGGCTAGACTCGTCGAAATGCACAAAAATTACGAGAGAAATTTCCCCTTTTACTTTATGAGAATTTTTCATTGAATTTTTGTCAATACTTTTGACACAATGATTAATTACTAAATAAATACGTGCAGTCAGTCACCCTCGGGAGTTCAAAGCCCACGGGAATGAGGCATTGAATACCTTGTGAATTACATAGGTAACTCTGTGATGCAATTTGTCGTACTTCAGTACATTTGGGCTCAAAAATTGAGTCGTTGATTACTGATGTGACTGTTGAATGTATTAAAATTTTGTTCCTTTTATAAGAACAAAAATTATTCAGGCCATCAGGTGCATGTGAACAATATTCATTACACCATTAATTGAATTTTTTTAACATTAATTCAAAGGTCCTTAGGAGAATCGACCGCAGCTGCAATTGCCACTGTCACCAATTGACGTTGTTTTTCCATTTATTGACGTTGCATTCGTCTCGTATCGAGGTAATTCCTTGCTTCGTGCTTGCTATTTTATGAAAAAAAAAAAAAAAAAAAAAAAAAAAAATGTACTTGAGTTTGTCTACTCTAGTGAGACTGGCGATTAGTTAGAAAATTTTTGTTCTGTTATTGAATTTTACCACTTCCCTCTCTGAATAATCCTTACCTCCATTAATTCTGCAGCAATTTCCATGAACAATCTCTCAACATTCTCAGCTTCTTTGGCTGATGTTTCAAGGAAATACATTCCATGACGTTGAGCAAAATCTTCTCCAACGTGAGTTGGAATTTCTCTGTCTTCTCTATCAATTTTGTTCCCTGAAAAAATTAATTACAAACGTTAAGACATCTCAAATACTTTTAGAAAATTTACAATTCTGATATTTACTCACCAACCAGTATTCTCAATACTTTGTTACTAGCATATTCCTCAATTTCTCTCAACCAATCAGGTAAACAGTCAAATGTCGGTTGACAAGAAATATCGTAGACAAGGATTAATGCATGAGCTGATCTATAGTAACTCTGGGTGATCGATCGAAATCTTTCCTGACCTGCAGTGTCCCATATCTGAAGCTGTAACATAGGGAAATACAACTCAGTGCGTGAATAGCAAAAGAAAAAAAATGGAAAATTGAGTTTAGACTCCAAAAAGTTTAAATAACAAGATCATTGAAAAACTGGGCTCAAATGGGAGCTCTGATGTTCATCTTTAAATGTAAAAGAGAATTTTAACAAAAAAAATTCCTTCGAAGTACCTCAGATAACATTTTATACGTTTAACTCAAAAGGAATCCACTTTCTTTATTCTAAAATGATTGAATGATTATATTTACCTTCACTTTTTCATTCTCTACTTCTACTGTTTTGATCATAAAATCTACTCCTATCGTGGCTCCTTGTCCTGGTGGGAATAATCCCTAAAATAAATAATGAAAAATTAGAGTCAATATTCATGGCCATGCAATGAGTATATCTATCTTGTTTATCCTTTATTTATTCCCATTAAATTTACCTGTGTAAATCTCCGAACAAGGCAGGTCTTTCCAACGCCGGCATTGCCAACAAGTACGACTTTAAAAAGAAATTTATAATCCTCCATTGCATTTGTATTTCTACCACCAATTGTCTTTCTTTTCCCTCTTCAACACTGCTCCATTTATCACACAAAAAAGTTCCACTTTCCTTGTTCACTCACCTTGACGATTTGATGAAGATATCCCTTCCGTTAAAAAATTGGGAAATACCTTTCTCCAAAGTAAAACAAGCAAATTATGACGAAAAATTGCATCAATAGAGTTTCTTAATGTTGAGTTCACTGTGATTTGGAACAAGGTCTAATGGAACAGTTGAATTTCAACAAATTGTTAGTACTAAACAATGATTTTGCGATAATAATGAGGAGTTGTTGGTCATTCTACCTGTCAGACTGAAGTTTTTTTTCTTTTACGACTCTATGCATGCTCACGATCACGGCCATCACGGCTACTGGCGACTAATACTACTCAGGATCACACATACGAAGCATTCATACATAATGTTTGAGGTTAGGGGGAATTTTCATGAGCGATAGAGGAATCGAAATATAAACAATTGGGTGGAGTGGGGCTTCAACGTGTTGATAGTTACAGGAATATCTTCTTCGAGTTAGAATTACAGTGTTGCCAGACATACCATAATTATGGTATCGCTACCATAATTCTACCCCTGATACCATATACCATAGAAATGTGTGATGGTATCACGATTATACCATAATTCCGAGATCCAAGCCGAATTGTCAATTTTTTTCGATTTTCCTCAATATTTTGAGATAACATCATGGTTTGAATTTGAATGTTCCCGTTATCGGTGTTATCGGTGAGAGTGAGAAACCTGAATTGACGCAGAGATTGAAGGACACAAAATTCAGTATTCTCACAGATGAGTCCACTGATATATCTACTACCAAATCAAGTTGTTATATAGTTCGTTACTATGATGAAAAAGAAAGAAAAATCGTCAGTAAATTTTGGGAGTTGTCACAAGTCTTTAATGAGGATGGATCTGTTACAAGTGCTACTGGAGAACATCTGTATCTCGCTCTGGTTAAAAGCTTCAAAGATCGAGGTATTCCAATGAAGAACATCATTGGCTTTGGGTCAGACGGATGTAACGTGATGATGGGGGAGTTTAATTCAGTCGCAAGCAGATTGAACCGTGATTTCCCCGGAATTGTTATTTTCAAATGTCTATGCCACTCACTGCATTTAGCTGCCAGTTGCGCATGCAAACAATTGCCTCGTACACTTGAAGATCTAGCTCGGAATGTTTATAATTTTTTTCATGCTAGCGCTAAGAGATTATCTGCATTTTCTCAATTTCAAGTTTTTACAGACTCCCCTGTTCATTCACTATTACACCCTTCTCAAACTCGGTGGTTATCATTGACGGCAGTAGTGGACAGGATGCTGGAGCAGTGGTCAGCATTACAATTATATTTCACAGAGCACAGATTTGAGGAAAAGCTGGTGATAGCTGAGACTATTCACAACAGCCTACAAGATCCTTTCAATAAATTATATTTCTTTTTTTTGAAATGGGCATTACCACTGTTCTCACGAGTCAATCAGTACTTTCAGTCAAGTAAAGTGGTCATAACAGACGTACATGACAAAATGACAGAACTCTACAGGGAGCTTCTTTGCTCATACATGAAGAGGACTTACGTGGTTTCAACAGATTTGACTAAAATAAATCCTGAAGAGAGCTCACAATTCCTCCCAAACACCCAAATGTATTTGGGTGTTTACGTCATGAATGAAATGCAGAAAAATGTTTTCATTGAGGAAAAAGAGTTGACAAGATTTTTCCAAGACAAATGCAGAAATTTTTTAATTGCAGCATGTCTTGGAATCAAAAAACGTTACGATTTTGGGAATCCTCTTCTGAATCAAATTAGAGTTTTTAAGCCTGCTGCATCCTTGTCCCACCACATAAGAGATTCAGTACCTTCCGTCGTTCCATTACTCTCATCGCTACCAAGAATTTGTAAAAGTGCCGATTTCCAAGTCATTGACAATGAATGGCGTGGGCTGCCTTCACATACATTCAGTGAGAAGGAGAAAGAGCGCATGGTTGGATTGGAGATAGATGCTTTCTGGAGTGAGTTGTCAACCTTGAAGAATGATGATGACAGAGGTACTTATCTATTCCATAATCTCTCTATGGTTGTGTTGCAAATTTTATCCCTTCCACATTCTAATGCTGATAGCGAACGCATTTTTTCCAAAATTAATTTAATCAAGACCAAGGCAAGGAACAAGCTGATCGTTCGCACTATCAACGGTTTAGTTCTATCGAGTCAGAACGTAAAGTCTTCTGGAGGAAGCTCGAAATTCATGCCTTCACAAGACATGTTATCCAGGTTGAAAAGTCGTAATTTGTACGGAGATAAGAAGGGGAATAAGGTGAAGACGATCGTTGAGGAGGTGCAGTCTTATGCCTCGACCTCTTCTGCAATTGTTACTGAGAGTACAAAAGGATCAATTGAAAAGCAGCAGCTGAGTGACGAGTCTGATGATGAGATAACGTTTGGTTGATATTTATAGTTTAATTTTTTTTTATTTCGAGAGTTTATCGATTTTTATTAGTTTAGTAAGTGATATACCAAATTATACACGTAGATCTCAGATATTATTAATAATAAACTGCTCATACAACACTTGAATACGATATAAAAGACGTTTATTCAAAATTTCGTACCAATTCACCGGTTTCTACTTTACCATCCCTTGATACCATAATTTTAACGCAAATACCATAATTTTGGAGTGGGGATACCAGAATCCAGTCCTCCCCGTCTGGCAACACAATAGAATCAAAAGGTGAGCCATTAGTTCGATACTCACTAAGTCTCAGAGAAAATAGCCCTCAGAAAAAAAAAAAATTGATTGTGGAGTTAATGGTCCAGTGATCGAAAATTCGTGGACATATTGATTTAATTACAGTCAAAAATTTCAATTCAGAATAGTGAATTGGTAAATAAACGGTTCAAGTCAATTTCATCTTAGGGTCAGTTTTTGATGGATATCTTTGAATCTATGGGAGAAAGACACATTATCATAAGAACCTTTTCTGTAGCTCTCATTTTACTCTACAAAAAAGGTCTTCATGAAAATTTTATCATCTCATTCATCGTATGTTGAGGCTAAGATGAAGTCGACTTAAACTGTTTTACCGATTCACTTCTGAATTCAATTTCAGGATTAATAAAAAATTTTCCAATGACATTTTTTTTGTCGTAATTTTAATTCCTTCCTGGAAAAAAAATGTCAGTCAAATTTTCCCACGTTTCAGCTAAAAATGAATCGATAATTTGTCGGAAACATTATGAGATAACGATGACTCTATCAATCGCTCGCACATTCAATTTGTCAGCAGGTATCTGAAGAGATTGTACTTTATTTGTTGAGAAAAATGGAGCAGAATACTCTGATGAATGCGCCAGATAGGAAATTAGCAATGGGCCAGACTTGGCCCGGAACGGTGGCTGTGCTGCCAAACCTTGGGGCCCGCGCCTCAGCCAAGACCTCGTCGAACATGGTTGAATCCTGGTATGATAACAGTGGGCCAGGCTCGGCTGCAGACCAAGGTCATCAAGGGATGTTCCCAGTCGATGCTCAGGTTTAATTAATTTTTATTTAATTAAATTAATTTGGTATGAACCATCAAATTCGGAGTGATTAGATATCACTCATGAGCATATGATATCCGATAGCTCATTGAATTAAAAAAAAATAGGCTTGTCGCGCTGCGAATACTGCCAAACTGCCTATTAGTGTTACGAATAATGATGAAATAGATATTTTCGTCACAAGGCCGTAATGTACCGCATTACGACAGAGTTCGAAATCACAGTGGAAGCTATGGGCCGAGGCGCAACATTCTCATGGTTTTTCGTCTCTAATACAAGCCAATTCCATCACTGATAGTGCCTCTATACCATTAAACAGCTTCTTCATCGAAGCTGGACCTAAGTTTCACCGTAAGACCGCTAACCTTGCATTTTGCATGTCTTACCGAAGTTTCATATCTTTTAATATTCATAACAATTATTTAAATGACGTTGGATAACTCCACACGTCATACAGTCTTGCAGATTCCATACTCTGAATGTTTCTAGACGTAAACATTTGAAAATCATGTCACAAATTGTTTGCGGCCAACTGCAAGCCTATATGGGTGATTCTACGGAAATAGAGTTTATTACATTATTACTCTTCTCACCATAATTATAAGACAATACGTGCAATCAAGGGAGCAAATCAGTGCTGCATGAATGGGTTATTTACCAAGCATTCTTGAAGAGGAAGGATCTTTCTAGAGAAGTGCTTCAACAGTCGGTGCTGCGGGAGGAAATTCTATTTATGTCAGTACCGTGGATTGATGAAATCCTTATTTCGCCATTTGCTCCACTACATTACTAACTGTGCAAGGCACCAACATATAAAATATTATGTCTTCACATATTTCTCATTAGTTTCAGGAATTTTAATGATTTTCAGCCACCGTTCGGAAGAAAATTCTAAATAAGTACTGTCAACGTCAGCACCGTGTAATTTCTAAAATGTGCTTCAGAAGCCATACTCAATAACACAGATACTTCAAAGTGGGCACTCAAGAAAGGCACACCAAGGTTGCAATAATTGTAGCCAGTAAGAACATATACCAATATACCAATATGTTCTTACTGGCTACAATTATTGCATCGAAGATCGTTCGATTGGAGCTAAAGAAGCACATCGCAATCGCCACGGCACTGACATAAATAACGCCATTCCCGTAGAATCACCCATATCTCTATTAATTTTCAAGAAATTAAAAGAAAACTGCCTGTCCCTGAATTAATTTTCAAATTTTTGCTCGGGTTTTTTTCAATGTGCCTTATCACAATTACTCTTGTAATAAAAGAATTTCAATTGCCTCATACAATCACGTTCTATATTCTGTTCCCACTTACGATGTGTTATCAAGACTTATATAATGAAATGGGAGACTCGCTGAAACAGCCAATAAAATAACTGCAGAACTGATTGCAGAATTCACGCTTAAAATTGTGGAGCAATATAAGAAGTAGGTAGCAGAGTTGCTCGTATAGTCATACAATATGAAGCTACCGATGTCGATTATTTACCTGTTTACCTGTTTATTGGGTACCGTTCTCTGCCGAGGTAAGGGACCATTTGATTGTTTCATGAAATTCTGAAAATTCATGAAAGTCAGTATGTATGTGTCTGTGTGTGTATTTGTGTATGTATGCGCTGTTTGTTAATGATGAAAATCTGAAATAGGTTGGTATTTTGTATGAGCGCAATCAGACTATTGGTTCCGGAGATATTTGACTCAATGTGTAAAACTATTTTTCCTCACTGTTTCGGAACTTAATGCATATGCAAATTCTAATCATGAATTAATCGGATCATCACAATCAATTTCATGTGGTTTAAGAAAGAAATTCCCCAATTTAGTTATTGAATTAACGTTTATGACATCCTTAAAACGAAGGAAAATGAGCAAAGGTATACATGAACCTTCTCGATAGAAAAGCTGTAGAGGCAACGCGAGAACTACAAAAGTGGAACTTATATTGACGACTGTATGCTCTAAAGATTGATTCAAAAGTGACATTTACTTCTCTTATGGTTGATGATCAACAAAGCCCGGGCGAATTTCCAAGCACAGAGACAGAGATGGACACAGTGAAACAGACGTTATGTTTACCTGCATTTGCTTATCTGTCTGTGTCTGTACCTGTGATGGTGCTGGTAATTATGCAATTATGGTTAACGAAACTTCCAAGCTCTGATGGTTGAAAACAATTCATATACTGAGTAGAATTTAAGACAAACTTCAGATAATTTTAGAGTTCTTCTTTTTGTGCCGAAAAATGAGATAAAGTTAGGTGTAGCGAGTCTTATAATCCATAATAAAGAAATACAATGTTTTTCTTTTTGTTCTAAAGAACCGAGGTGCTTGCTTCCCAAACCCCAGCGAATCTGTAGGGCGAACATATGGCATTGGGTTTTTGATACAGACAAGGAGAACTGCGTCTATTATCAAACTGGAGGATGCTACGATCACGATGGGAACACGTTCAATTCTGAGGAAGCCTGTCGGACGGCTTGTCTGTCTGAGTGATCTCAGAAGACTTGTCTCGCCGAGGGGAAGGTTACATATCTAAGACTACACACTTGTGACCTGCATCTTCCAAAAGCCGCTTAACTTATTCACATAATTGGCTCGACACTTTCTGAGATGACCACCGCCTACGAAGATCGATTCATTATGATTATGATAACTGTGACAAAACTGTTCATGTAACATACCACTTATTGATAAAATCAATATTGAAGTTTTCATTGACTTGTGCGTTTATTATGAGTATAGTATGTAACAAACTGATGAACAAGATTTCATCAAATTAACTTTTTCGACGGATATAGGCAATAATTATTCGGGTCGCACCTTCAACTGCATCGTCTTACGAGCCTGCATTTCAAGCAATATTGACCTACCAATACGATTCACTCTTGATTGGCATCCTGCTTCATATGTCTCAGCGTTTCCTTGCTCCTCAGAGCTTTCAACTATTATGAAGCAATCAGGACTTCTTCCTGGTTTTAATTTCTTCTCGTTGATAATGATGGTGAATTTCCTGAAGAGCAATGGGCGACAGGTTCAGTTTTTGATGGAGTTTCATTCTCATCACCTGACTCTTGTGTCTTTCCGTCTGATTCATCTTCATCACAATCAGATAATGGCTTAAAAGGACTGAGAGGTCTTGATAAAGCATCTTCTCGGACATTTCCAACAGATAATTCACTGAACGATCGATGGAGCATCTCTTCCTCAACAGATGCCTCGGACTCAGATTCTGATGGCGGAGGAGCTGAGTTTGGTAAAGGTCGATCAGTGACTTCAGAAGGTGCATAATCAGCTTCAGAAAATATATCTCAATTAAATCAAAGAATTACAACATAACGAAATTCATTTTTAATATTGTTCTCTGTAGTAGCTTGTCGAAAAGCTCGAGACAAAAGTTGAGCAATTTTGTCGAGAATTTTGTCCTCTGTCACTTATTAATTTCTTGAATATAATAAGACTTGAATATAATTGTCTGTCAGTTATTAATTTCTTGAATATAATAACTCGATAGTGGTTTCTTCACACTCACATCTAAGAGTTTGAAGCCTGTGAGTACAATGTGGTGGGAAGCAAATACTTGTAACGAAGTGACTTCGTGCATAATCGATGGCTGGAAGATTTTTCATGTGCTGGACAGCTCCATCGAATAGGAGCAACACAGGACTATTCTCTGTTGGCTCAATTCTCTCTACAAATTCAACAAACTATTCATAGAAGAGCTCTGTAATGATCCACCCCGATGGATTTGCTCTCCCCCAAGTATCCTAGTGACACATAAAACAAAACTAGTAACGAACTCAGCTCAAAGAAATAAGCATAAATTTTATTAGGACAGAGAATTTCGATATACTAAGTATACGGGTCACTTTGAGTTCACAAACTCCATATGACAAGGCCTATATGATGGCATATGTTTGGAGGAATGTGGTGATAACAGTTTGTATTGAAGCATATAATTATCATCAACTGATTTCGATCATAGATGATCGTCAAGTTCTAGATTTTGCTGTAGTCGTTGATGTTCGATTATCCCAAAATACATTTATTCGGCTTCTTGAAGTTGGCTCTATAAAATAATCCAATTGTGTAAGCAACATAAAAAAAAAGAAGTTGCCTGACAGCAATTGGTTCATGAGTCCGAAGAAATTTATAATTTTCCATAAGACTTTGAGGTAATTGGGAAGATATTATCACATATAAAAATTATACATTTTATTTGATATGTTAATGATTGTAAGTTTCAGCGTGCAGCCAATCATCTTGATAAACGAACAGGACTATATTTACCTCTGATGTCATCATTCGTACATAAACAGTATGGTTTTACTTTTGTTGAAGGACAACACTTTATTTACGAATGGAAAATTGAAAACTTCAAACTCCTCGCTGAAAAAAATGGCGAGTGCATCTTTTCCCCGAACTTCCGTTCGAAGGAGAACAACAAAGTAAAATGGAGACTACAGCTGTATCCACAAGGTATGAGGGATGTTGGGCAAAGTTTAAGCAGATGGCAGCAGGCAACTAGGTAACCCATATGTCGAATGAGTTAGACAAAGATGGATAGGTGGATGCTATCCTTGTCTGGCCCATGCAAAGTGACCTAGTTGCGTAGCGCCATTAGTGCGTGCTTTGGCCACCAACATTCCTAATTAACGAAGACGCAGCTGGCTATGTATCACTCTATCTCCGTCTACATTCAAAATATCCCCATGTTAAGAAAATCAAAGTACATTGTGAACTTTCGCTGTTCAAATCAAAAAAGATAAAGACCAGCCACTCATTTGTTTACACATATAGAAAGCGAGTCGAATATGGGACTTCGAGAATGATGGAACGATCCAAATTGCTCAACTCAAGCAGCTCCACTGATGCAATTCTTATACGTTGTACAGTTCATATACCGCAAAAAACCGTCACAAAACCAGTACCATCGATATATTTCGATTTGCAAAAAGGTCAGATGACCGAACATTTTTCACTGCTCCTCGGAGATTCACGATTTTGTGATATGACAATTATTGTGGGGGAAGAAAAATTTACAGCACATAAAGTTGTTTTGGCTGCACGCAGTGTCGTTTTTGCAGTAATGTTTGAGCATAAAGAAATGGAGGAAAATCGTAAGAATGAATTGAAGATTGAGGACCTCGAGCCCGCCACAGTGAGGGGAATGCTACAATTTATCTATACGGATCAGGTAACTAATCTGAGGGAACTGGCACCTGAATTATTGAGAGCAAGCGATAAGTATCAATTGGATCGTTTGAGAAAGATGTGTGAGAAAGTTCTTTATGAAACAGTCACATATCACAATGCTGCTGAAATTCTATTATTGTCTGATCTCTACCGCTCACAGAAGTTGAAAGAATATGTGATGGCATTCATCCAAGTTCACCTTCTCAGTGTGATGCAGTCGGCGAGCTACAAGAGCATGGTGAAAATATATCCAGCACTTAATGATGAATTGATGTGCTCAATTACCTTTCAAAGGGAATTGAAGGCTTGAAATTTTCCCTCTGAATTCACACCAACTTTATTCTCACTAATTATTCTGTAGACTGTTCCGTATGTTCATCTCATCATTTATTCGCTCTCCCATATAACAAAGAAACCTCTTTCGACAACAATGCAATTTGTATTCATATCCAAGTCGTTGCTTCATTTCGATCCTGCGTGTCATTTCTTTTCTGCCTTTTTCTCCTTGATGTCATCTCATAGCTGACAATTTCGAAGAAGTAATAACTGATGAAAGCGAGGACAAAATCACGCAATTTGAATATTATATTCATAAAACAATGAAATATCTAATTTTAGGTCCTCAGTCTGTTCCTGAAGAATTTGACGTGTTGCACGAGGAAATTTTTTTCATAAAATTATACATTATCATGAGTCATCTGTAAAAAGCTCTGCTTTTTTATTTAATGAATGATTATTATATCTCGAACAGTTGTTATTAAATTATTTTAACATATTATGAATGGAAATTAATTGAAATCTTCATGAGATTTTTGTTGACATTCCCTAACCCGCATCATCCTCATCATACTCAACTGACAATTCAATTTGCGACAATATTCATTTATTTATGCACAAAAATCACTGTCCACTGAATCATTCCAAAGTTTGAAAGTGATCTGAAGGACGAGAAAGATGGAGCCGCCTCATTTCTCTCTGTCTGGTAGCGCCTTGAGTGGAGCAGTTGGACAGAGACGAAAATGGGGATTCCCCGGCCTCACGACACGAAATAGAACATTTCTTTAACTCAACAATTCTGTTAAAGTAGAATGGTTAAAAAAATTGAGTTGCGAAGTATATTACTTACCATGAATGTTCTGATGGCAAGCTCTGTTGGTATCGCTGAAAACGGACGGAGGCTGAGCTACAACAATCATAAATCCGCCCTAATAATAGTTATTTTATTACTAGGCCATAAGGAACTTTTCTGGCGAATATGAATTTGCAATCATATGAGCCTGAAAAGTTCTTACGGCCAAGTGATGAACATTTTTTTTTTTTATCACGAGGACTGTGAGGAGGGTTTCACGAATGCGGAGCGGCCGTAAGACACTGCCTTACGGCCTCCATGACGAAAAGTATGATGTCGTACCTTGGCGTCCCGATAAGTCATTCAATCACTTTCCCCCGATGTTCTGAGTAGAACCGTATGGAAAAGTTTAATGATGTCAAAAAACCTTTTTTACAGTTAGATAAAAACTTTTATTGAAGAATATTGATCAAACATTTTCCATCAAAATTACTTATTATCGGGGTCATGTTTTGTCATTCTAATATCCGAATATAGTAAATATTCATAATGCTGAAAATCAAGTCCCTGTGACCGCTCTGAAAAAATGTCCTTGGTTTGGAAAATTGTTTAGTAAATGTGAAAAAATAACTTGATAAATAATGCTCAATATAAACCTCACAATATCTAGTTCACAATTTCCAGGAGTGGCGAGATTTCACTGATTGTCCAGGGTGTAACATTAGTATCACTTACGAGCAGCTTCAAACAGACTCCATTGTCTCGTTTCTTCGTCTCCTTTATTGCAGCAATCAGGGTCTCATTAGTGATGTACGTCTTTGACAGATCGAGCTCCCGCATTCCCTGGGCCCTCTCGAGTAACGCGATGACTCCTTCATCACGAATGTTGCACATTGAAACACACAGCTCTTCAAGTCCAGATAAGTGGAACAAGAATTCATCTGTGATTGCTAGACAGCAGCAAAACTTCAGTTTTCTCAGTTTGGGGAGTGATGCAAGATGCACGAGACCCTTGTTTGTTATGTAGCAAGCTATCAATAGAATGAAACATTGAATTTCAGAGAACTAAAAAAATCGAGGAGATGAATCGCTGAGGTTCTTAACTCAAGAATATGGATTGTAATTATATAACTATATATTTACCTCCCAACGTGAATGACTCCAGTAACTTGACATTCTCAGCTAGTCCCACAAGAAAACCATCCCCAACAGGTAGTGCTAGTCGATGATGGGTACGTCTATCCAATGACTCACGAATAGTAAGTATGCGCAGATTCCTCAGATTCAAGATTGGATATAATACATCTCGCATCCAAAGAGTTGGCCCCTGATACATCATATCCAACATTTCTAATTTCACTTTTTGCCCAATCAAGTGCAACACTTCGTCATCAACGAAATTAGACGTTAGTTCCTTCAAAGCATCAGCCTTGCAAATGATCTGTTTATGGTTCATCTCAATTGATGGAGGTAATGTATGCAACTCAGGGTATTCAAAAGTGAAACTCTCTAATACATCAGTAGAGAAATGGCGAAAACAAACTTTTGTATTTTTGAATTTGATATGAAGTTTGAGTACTCTGACTTGCTGATTAATAGCAAATAATTGACTCAAGTGTTTATCGTCTGCTTTTGATGAGATCACGATGCTTAATTTCTTGATGTTATTATTACAGTACTTGACAGCAAAAGGCAAGAGTGATGTTACTGGGTCCTTACGAGTGTCATCAAGATGAGTTACGAAGCTACCACAACGGTTCATCAATCCTTCAAGGAACCTTCGAGTTGATGTGGTAATGCTGATAGTGTCACCATTCTGAATCATTTTATTTTTTTGCTCTGTTGGTTCACGACATATTATCTTCCTCACTGAACTCCAACTGTCATCGATGACTTCACGCCACCGTCTACATGCTGAAAAATAATCCTCCTGTATGATTAATCGGATTTTTTTATATTTTTGTTGTGAAATAGTTACCTCTTCGAAGATGTACTCTGTCAATAATTGGGATACGTAGCAGAATATCTCGTAAGCATTCGTTAGGCAAATCATTTACTGTTGCCAACGCTGTAGCATCACTCACATCAGCCATAGTGACCGAGAAATTCGTTTCTTATATTTAATTAGACGCGATTATCTACGTCAAACCAGTCGAAACTCAACTAAAACAGTTCAATTTGCGAATAACGTAGCACGTGTTTTTAGACGTATATTTTTTATCAGTTATTATTTCTCCTTTTTACACGGGGTGCAGAGTGCATCAGTGGGTAATTGGGTTATGTTTGTCAGGCGTCAGGCTAAAACTAGTCGCTTCACACCGATACAGACCTAAATCCGGCTACATGGCAACTGTCGCAGAATGGACAGAGCACATGGTTTTGTTAATTTTGAGAGGATGGTTAGCGTGACAAGCTTCATTGAGTCGAGATAAAATGTATCATGGAAAAATGAATGGACATACACATTTAAGTTTCATGATGTCTCCATGATTCCATTTATTTGATGAATCGAATTAATTTTTTTTTTTCTGTTCAATCTTGTTGTTCTACTTGTTTGTTTACTTTAGATTATAACAGTGAATATAAAATGGCAAAAAACTATGTCACGGTAAGCATCGATGATAATTGTCGAAGCTATTCCTTTCCCTTGCTCTCCAAATGTCGGTTTCGCGCTTTTCAGGGTTGAATGAATTTCGAAGGTATTTCCATCTACTAACGTGACTTTGACTAGGTCATTTTCATTCATCTGTCTGTGTGAAATAGCTGAATTTTAGATCACATCTTAAGCAAATAAAATTACACAAAAAGGAAGGATATTCAAATTTATCGAAGAAAAAGTGGAAAATTTCATTACAATTCTTTTATTTAGAATCATTGTATCAATGAAATTAACATCGTTTTATAAACTTTTTCTTTAAACTGAGGAGTCATTGGATAACTCAAACTATAATAGTTATCAATGTAATTACTCTGTGAGATGCTAATTCATGATTACGAGAAAAAAGTTGAATACAAGCTCGATTTCCTTCATATTCCAATTCGCTTATTAACTTCCAATAAAAATCGAATAGAATTCAATTTATTGATAATTTTCAAATGTAAAGAAAGAAACAAAAGCGAAACAATTGTAGCAAATCAACACTTGCATCATAGTCAATGAAATTTCAATAATTATTACAATCTTCTACTTACACCTTATTGAGAGCAATGAACATACATCAAAATATTCGAAGTATAGAAATAACGCGAATATTCAACTGAAAGCAGTAGTTTGCACTCGGCTGTTATATAATGAAAAAAAGAAAGAATATTTTTTTCCATTGACATACTCGAGTCTAGTGGTATTAGAAAAAATAAGTTGGAATTCCAAAATTTACCGCTGTTCATTGACTTAAGTAATAAACAAGAAAAGAAAAATATTACATGAAAAAGGGGAAGGGCTCATCTCGAGCAATGGCAGCAATGCCAAGAATACTCATAATACCATGTTTGAAAACAACTGCTAGATTATCCAAAATCATCTGGACAGTTTCCTCATCATCAGCAATAACTGAGCCAGGGTTCTCCTTGTCCATCGGAGTACTAATAATCATCCTAATGTACTCTTCACCTCCATGCTTCCAGTATGAGTAGAGATCGTGTAAACCAATTCCATGCTCCACGAAACGATCGATAGTTTCATCCTCGAGCCCAACGAATTCACCTTTATCACTCACCGTGACTTTCAGTATCTCAAGGTCCTCCCTCAAGTCATGCTTTCTTTTGCGTTCAATAGAATTATCAATGACATCTTTCGCAGGCTTATATTTATCAATCAACTCAGTCTCAGAGATCTTGATTTGTGGATGATTGACAAGTCTCTGAAGCCATTTAACATGAACAACTGAGTCAAGTGTCTTGTTTTTTTCACGCAAAAAGTCAGCAGCAAGCTTGGCAAGCTTGAACCCATTTTTTTCATTACGACCATCTTTCAGGTGCTTTCTGAAAAGCCCAAGTGTTTCAGAAAAGCCAAAGACAATCTTTTTAAATTCCTCAATCTGTTCCACTTCAGCAATGAGTCCACAAAGCATTGGAGCATCGTAACAAAAGCAATTATGAGCAACAAGAATTAGATTCTCTCCAATTGACTTCAGGAACTTCAAAAAATTGTCAAAGGCTTCTTTTTTTGTTACTGCTGGCACTGGCTGACACTTGTTGTAGCAATCAAGCATTTGTTTTTTTGATATAAACAATCCAGTCAAATCTGCCACCTCGTCTGGAATTTCACGCTTGGGCATTACGTAATCAGAGTACTCACGATCTTCATATCGAGCTGCGAGTTGAATGACCTCGGCAGCAGCATTGAAGCCCGTTGATTGGACATCGAAGTAGACAATTTTCAAATTTGAGGGATTTTTTTTCGAATTTGAACCAATTACTGGCTTGCCAGAACCTTCGGCAAGGGTCAATCCACCGATGTTTACTTCCAAATCTTTAACGTCTCGGTTGGATGCCATTTTTTGTCGAAGAGGTTATCCTTGATTTTTCAATTAATGAGAATAGTAAGAATTACTTGAATTGGTGTGTTTGAAGACTAATTTTTACGGCCTAATAGAAATCAATTTAAATGAGTATTACCTGGTTTTTTTTTAAAGAAATTTTTCAAGCCAATGAAAAGAGTACGCGCAAGGCTTCGAGCTCCAACGAATTTTACGCAGATTTTACGGGGACCGTGTCACGCAAGGAACTAGCCATTCAGGGTCCCCAGATGCACTGCCATGTTCTCTAGACTTTGGAGGAAAAATTTGAGTTCAAAATATTTAATTATAAAGTGACATAAGGATTTCTTAAAAATATCAATCTAACACGTGCTTAGTGTTAGTTTGATATTTTCAAAAAATCATAACTTTATCATGCAGCTCGCTGGAAAGCTAAAGTTTCGCATATGCGGTTCTTTAATAGAATGAAAAACCTTAAAAAAAATTGCATCAACGTTTTACATTTCCTTAAAATGGGAAAAATATAGGGGAAACATCCTTGAATTCGAACAAGTTCATAGAGATGCATTGAACGACCTTTTTATAAAAAAGTTTAAGCCTGCAATGAAAATTTTATAATATTTCTTAGATAATTATCAAAGAATAATTTTTAACTCATGAATCGTATATGTATGAATATTCTTTATTGTCTTTGAGATTAGATGCATATATGTATAGATATAGGTATATTATACTTATATTTATATATGTATATGAGAATACGCATATGTATAAAATGTACATAAGTGGAGTATTCTCCGCAACTATGAATCACCGAAATATTAAAAAAAAAAAAATTAGGAAGGACTCATTGTGATACTAGGATCAGAGAAATATTTTCATTAATATTTCTCTTTCAAAGGGATTAATTCATTTATTCTTCAAGAAAAACATCAAATCTGCAATTTCAAATTTCTTTACCCAATATTTTTTTCATTCTGATTTTTCTTCAATTTTTCAAACTTCATTTTTTTATTCTTCTTCATTTTACCAAAATATACATTTATGTGGTGGATTCATACGGCTTCCGATCGAGCAATTCCACGCCTTAGAAAATTCCTCATTATTAGATAAAGTTGCAATAAGCCTAAAACTATTTGATGGAAGAACGTTTTCCTTTGTGAAGTAATAATTGTTCTCAAATTCATTATCATAATTTCTACACCAGCTTTGAGCGTAACTGAGGAAGAACAGTTGATCTTGAGTGTAATTGGATAAACCAGGCAGTGCTTGTTCCTTCAAACCCCTCAACTTGAGCTTCTGATAAGCCCTATACGCCAGATGTAGAGCATCATTATCCATACTGCTTTGGAACAGTTTATCGGCTTCATCAATCTGAGGAAATGAACAACTTAGTAGGTTCCTTCTAAAATCAATGAAGCACCTGAACGCGTTTCAAGAAAGGCCTCTCACTCACCGTAGAATTGTCACCCCGTTCCGGTACATGATAGCTACTGTACTGTTTGGTGAAACATTCGATAGTCTCGTCATAACGGCGCAATGCCTTGTTGCTCCACGATTGACGTACATGACTGTACATATCGTATAGATACCCTAAAAATTTCCCCAAATTATTTTTATTTCCATTAATATCTTTATCGAGAGTTTCTTCATTATTTTTATTGACTTACATTGGTGAATAAAATTATGGGTGATGTCGTATCCCAACACTGCGCCCAATGCCCCATAATTTATCGATCTGTATGGATTGTTAATTCATTTATCAATAATTTGACTTGTTCATTAGCTCAGTAGCGAATTGGTAATCCATAATAAGTAAAAGTTGTTATGTTTATTAATTGTACACATCTTGAGAATGCTTGATTTTAGAAGGAGATGTCAAGAGACCTTCTTTTATAGTTGAAGAAATTGCCTACAAAACAAGTCTCTTGACATTTTCTCATAGAATCACTCATTCTCAAGATAATTCACTATTCAATGAGATGTGAAGAAACGATAGTCATGTGACCCTTAGTATCCTTGGACACTTCACAACTGAGTTATCTCCTCTTTTTGACTGACATTCATACTCACTCTGAGCCGTCCTCATAGAACGAAGCTTGTAGAAGACCCGCAAGGACTACTAGAACATTTTTTGATGAATGTAATTAAACGTGATAAGATAGGCAAAATGAGCACTTAGGTACTGATAAAGTTCATGAATAGAATAGTACATTATGCCACGAGGGAGTAAATGTGGACATTTGAGATGAGGGAGGTTATCTCGATCTCGGATTTCCACATCTACTCCCGAGTTGCATATACTGTTTTTTATCATACCTGCATCAAATTCATGGCAAATTCTCATCGTGTGGCGGAGGAAAATGCGACGATTGCTCACTGGGGACGAAGCTGATCGGGTCAATATGGCGCGTGTGTACGTTGCCATCGCTTCCTGTTCCTGTTCCCTAGGGAGTAATCGTCGCATTTTGCCCCGGCAAGCCGGGAAATTTTGCCGTGATTTTGATGCAGGTAGGGTACAAAGTAATATATCATAAGTTAAGCACCTTTTGGCGACAGGTCTAAAAATCGTTGTTTTTCTCTTAAACTGTTCAATTCTTTCTTTGTGGCCACGTCCATAAGTTTCAGGCAGGTTTCCACATATTTCCCAGAGATGATTTCAAATCCCTCGTGGTAGTAATTCATTAATTCATAATTATCAAACCACTGGGGAAATTCCACGGCTCCCCTCATTGCGTATAAGATTCTAAGGAAACTCATGTATGTTTCTTTATCTATCCATCCTGATTTTGATACCATCTCTTCGAATGCTATTCTTAAGTCGACTAAGATGTTATCTATGACCTTGAGAATATGATAATAGTGATGGTTATTTCATTTTATTCTATTTTATTTTATTCTATTATTCGAAACAATCAAATCTGAACCTTTTTTTTGCTCGCTGGTTGATTGATATATCTCTGTTTGTAAGCATGGTTCATGGGCCATGCAAAGAATATGCTAGTATCAGCAATGCATCTGGTCCACCTCGGAGACTTCTTGACGTGGAAGATTTGCTCATTCAATTCTGCTATAAACTCCTGATATTTTTCAACGCTGTCATATGTAATCGTAAAGTAAACTTCCCACCAGAAGTATCGAGCTAAAACGTAAAAATCTCATTTTTGTCAATCGTTTATTTATTTCAAAAATGAGTGATGGAAAAATTGAACAAACTTCTTTATAGCTGGTTAAATTACTAACGAAAAATATGTTCTAGCTTTCCCCGGAAATTACTCGTTATCGAGATAAATCAATATTCATGAAGATGTGAAGGATCGACAACTTTACTCTATTGTGTTATGTTTTACCACATTACTAATCATTTAGGAAAAGACAATATGGAAATATTAATCTATGACAGGTACCAATGGTAGCACGAGGCGTAGTACTCAACAGCGCAGGTAGTTTCTGAAAATATTCCGGGTCCTCAACGAAAACATGGTCCACATTAGTCTCCAGAATAACATCAGTGTTCTCGAAAACAGCCTCGAAATACTTTGTCCAGTTCCACTTGAATGATCAATATCAATCATATAAAAAAAAAATATGGCTAAGAATATGTTCACAATTCTCCTCGATAATTGAGGCCAATAGAAGATAATGATATTCCATGAAGAGATCGTGAGACTTTTATCCATAATTTTTACTTACTGTCGATGCAGTTGGATCGGTAAAGTTCTGAAGTTCTCTGACAGTCAGGTCAGGATATACTTCTCCCGACTCTCTTCTCTTCTTTAGCATTATCTATCAACATTTACAATGTAATCATTTTCTAATTCAATAGTACATAATAATTTCCTATCATTCTTATCCTTCAATACCTTAGCTATTTTAGTTTTAAACTCGACAATCTCATCAGCAAGTAATCTGCTATTTTCACCAGTTAGACCAGCCCATTCCCCTGTTTCTTTGACGTAACGTTTAAGCCCTGTAAGCTCGGATTTGTATTTCTCTGGATTGATGAAATAGCGCGGATGAAGGGGCCACAGTCGAGCCGACTCTATCTAATTGATATCATAATAATAATTAGATTGTTTTAAAAGATTGATTCTATGGAATTATCGGAGAACAATGGAGCTAAATGAAGCTCTTACCATCATATGTTTTTTATTCGGATCGAATACGTACTCTCCGATGTTTAACTTAACAAAAAGAGGGTAATTCAAGTATCTTTGAACTGCTCCCGCTAATTTTGATGGATCTACGTCTATTTCAGTGTCATTTAACGATGGAGGCTGCCTGGCTAATCCGAGTTTCGAGAGCATCTCGAATATTGGTGTTAATTCCAATTTTCCAGCTCTTTCTGTTGGAAAAATGTGCAAAAAGGATTGGTAAAAATAGGTGAGTTGATCCAATTTTGGAACAGATAAGGTGATATTTAGGAATATTTTTCTTTACCGGGGTCCATACACATCTTGTAGAATGCCCTCGCCTGCTTGATAAGGTGTGAATCATCGTCTTGATCAAGGTCCTCAAGCAATATTCTGAGGTTTTGCAATATTCCCTCGAAGGGAAGATCGGATTGATCCCGCACTGTTCTCTGGGACATTGGATCCCTTGACATCCACCCAGAGCAGGCAAATTTATGAAAATCCTCACAAGGATTTACACTTCTATCTATTCCTTCAATCATTCTTGCAGCTGAAGAAATATTAAAACATTAATTCAGTGAATTTGTTTCCAGTGTGCAGTGTGACGTATTAAGATTGATCAATCCGTCAATTTAGTTAATAATTATATTAAATAATAGTTTAATGGTGGATGAAAGGAATGAGAAATGTGATTTCGCTTTCCTATCATCGAGACATTGTTCAGCAGTCCCATGGCGTCATTCAGACATCGTGGTTAGCGGTTCCACGGTTTTCGCAAGTCCAATTCAGGTATGCTGAATTGTTTGACTGTTTTAGCTCGTATCGATGGTGGCACAAAATAGTGTTAGTGAGAAGAACCGCGGGACTGCTTAGTCATCAAAAAATCATGAGAAAATGATGTATAATGATTATTACCTCTACTCGCATTACCCTGGTACTTTTCATCATCATCACTCATTAAATTAGAAGACTTTATCTGCAGACAACGCGCTACCACAAGAGCAATCGCAGCCATCACCAACAGCCCAAGGATTAGCCACCTCTTTTTGTACCATTTTTTCTCACCACACCTCCAATTAAACCTGAACTCAGTAGAATAATCACAATAATCTGATAACTCAATACGCCAAATTCAAAGAGAATGTATATTCTATTGTAAACTCACCGATTCGAGTTATTCTGCTCCATATCTGCTCGTGTTTCAGTGACTATTCTCTAGATCAATGTTGTGCGTATAAATCAACATCAATAGATTGTACAATTCTCCCTCATAACAAAATCACACTAAAATAAATAAAATGCACTTTACGCATATTGTCGGGGGAAATTCGACTGTGATTTCAAATTTTGTTTTCATGCGGTCCGTCACACCCTAGTGACGACAGTAACTTTTTCGAGTGAAGTAATTATATACAAAACAAACAAAAGTTATTCCTTCCTCTTCTACGAACAGATGAACTTTTTTCAATCCAAATCTGTCAATTATTCTCTTTTCGTGCTCATTCATATATGCATATTTCGGACAATAATTGACGGATTTGGATAGAAAAAAAATCCACATGTTCGTAAAAGAGAAAGGGTACAGCTTTTCTTCCACACATTTTTTCTTATCCCCTATTATTTTTGAATTTATTTCAGTCCCTCTCCCTTTAACGATCAAAATGAAGGAAAAGAAACGTGAGTGAAGTCATGTCGAATAATAATAATAATAATTAAAATAAAACCAATGAATTTTAACCCGTTCCCTTGTTAGCCTTGTATATATCTTTCAACCAATAGCACAGACAGGAAATAATTTTGAAATGAGGCATTGGTAAATAAATGAAAGAAGAAAATGCACTGATCGAAATTTAAACTGACTCTCTCGAGTCTCTATGTAAGCAAAAGAAATTAAAAGTTGAGTCTACATAATAAGATAATTAGACTTACAACTTGATAGTGATTCTCTTGCATACACTTTCGAGATTTACAATTTTGAATTTAATGAAAAATATTACCGCACTGAATTTAGTTGGGAATATTTAAACTTTAATAAATTGATGACTTTGAAATATTGAATCTATATAAAACAACAAGAAGTAACAAATACTTGTACAATTGTTGGTAAAAACACAAATGAGTCGCATGAAAGACTTCAAAAGAAAAGTGAAGTGAAAACTCCAGAGTAAAAACTACCTTAAGAGGTTGGTATGATCAAATCACCGATTTGCGAAGAAACTGAAGTTTAACCCTCCGTGCAAGTGCTTTTGTATGCTCGTTTTGAGGGTGTGCCCTCAGGAAACTAGGAGGAAAATTCAGGGACCAATGAGGCACGGCCTCTGGCCCAGAATTTCCCTTTCCAAGTTCACCAGCTGGATGTTTCGGGGTTTTCTCCATCCCCTCCACATTCTGCTACTCTCGAAATGTTGGGGTGTGGGCGAACTTTTCCACTCCCAACTACTAATCAGAATTTGCTTCAGTAGACCCAATTCTCCCTTCACAATTTCAGACTCGAAATTATTTATTATTTCATTTATAATTGATTATTATTATTTTTAAAAATAACCTATAGGATGTAAATGGTTCTCCCTCGTAGTTGAAAAAGAATCATTTCAATGTTTTTATTTATTTGAAATTGTTATTTTTTCATCAGCTAGAGAGAATAATAATTATGGAATGAAATATTTCTTCCTGATGAAATTTCAGGCTTTTGAAAATGTTTTTCTTAGTTTGATTGAATCAGCTGAATTGTTTGATTCATTCAATTGATTGATTATTTAATCATTAATTTTATTTCTGTTAGAGACTTGAAATGAAATTTAGGAAGAAATATCTGAAACTTTAAAATGCTCTAACTTGCTTTTAATGGAATTAATTAATTTTATTGATTCTCTTTTATTTGAAATTTAAAATTATTGACTTTACTTATTCCTTATCAAAAGTAATTCATTTGAAATATTATATGATTAAATTTGAGTTTCATGAATTAAAATAATTTGCCTCAATTTTGGTAATTTCTCATTATTTCTGCTTTGGTAATGAATATTTAAGAGATTTTTAGATGGGAATATTCGTGAGAATTTCCTCCTTTTAATGAAAGTGAAATTATGAATAAACAAATGAAAAAATTAATTTATTTATTCGAAAATTACTTTATCTGTTCAGGTAAACCGGAAGACGGGTGCATTCAAGTGTCCCTTTTCCATTTAGGGATTAGAGTATATTGTTATTGCTCGATCCTTGGGCGGGAAGGGTAATGCTTATTTTTGCCCGAGTTATCTAGAAAACGCAATTAGTAATTGGGACTTATTCCTTTTACATAGAATTCCGCCCGTTCTTTATTATTAGTTTGAAAGTGGGTGTGTAACGCATGAAGGGGGTTGGCTGCAACAGGGATTATCTTTCCTAAATTGTTTTATTTTCTGTTTCCTGTTAGAATTTACTTTGGAAAATTCATGGATACTAGATATACAATACACGCGCGCGTATATTCAGCAAGTCATGATTAAATTTCAGAATCTCCTATATGTATCCGAAGCATATGTTAAGAGTATGTGTAAGATATTTTACTTTTCTTGTTAGATAGCATGCACCATTGTCTAATTCTATTGTTTCAATAAAATACATATATGGAGAAAGGCTTCAGTAAGGTACTACATCTGATTTTTTGCTCATGTATAGACATCATTTTTATTCAATATGAATATAAATGAAATAAAAAAAAAAAAAATTATTTACCTCCCCTTAAATGATGAATAGTTGTAACTGGTTACTATTTTCCGTTTTACTATTCGTATGAGAGGGAATTCAATGTATTAAATCTCATTTGAATTTCATAACAAAAGATATTATATACAATAAAAACTTAAATTTCATGCAAATCACTGAGGAATATAATAATTGACCCCCCCCCCCCCGCCCCCTTAACCTGTGGAGAGAAAAATAAATTGATTATTTGATGAAATGAAATTGTTAAAAACCATTAATAATAATTTATTGAAGCGATTCATTATTGAAATAGATGCAATATTAACAGACATGTCAAAGAAGAAAGTATTCTGTCCTCAAATCTTAAATTCAATAAAAAAAAAAAACAATAATTTGATGTTGAAGCTTGAATTTTGAACTTTAAAGTAGAAATAAAGAATCCCAACATGATGCAGTCAAGCCAGTTTGCTCGTAAAGAGTTGATTAGAGAGTTTGAAGATTTATGTGAATTAGACGTCTTGATGTATAAGTTAGACCTGATTAGATTTTAAATAGAATCGATTTAGCGGTTTTAAGGTTTTTCCGGAAAAACATGAAAATAAAAAATCACGAAAATGATTAACCGACGATTGTTCACGAGCGAATGGTTTGATTTAACTTTTTTCTTCTTTCAATGGACGCGTCTTTATGTAATGCAGATCTGATTAACTTTTGGATGGAATTGGTCCAGTAGTTCTCCATTTTTTTCAAAAACATGAACGACGAAAACTGCAATATTTTTTAAAATCACTATTATCATATATGGGGTGACCAAAACCTGGAATTTTTCGTTGTGAACCTGCATGATTCTTTCCCACTTCAATGCATCCAAATTCGGGAGCGAGCCTGCGAGCGACCAACAATATTGCTTAAACCAGCCGCAATCCTAGTTATTTAACATATGTTTGTTAATATTATACTTATTTTGATAATGACTTAAATTAAGAGGAAATGTCAGGAGACAGGAGACATTTTCAATTACCAATTATTTACTCAATATTGATATAAGTTGGTGACCGTACTAATGTCCTGAGTTCAAAATACATAATTGGGAAATTGAAAAAAAAAAAAAAAATTGTTCTTTCACATTTAGCGCATTCTAGAAATATAAACCGAATTTTTACTGTACTATTTGACGACAGAAATCCACCGTTATTGAAAAATTCTTAAACTCTTTATGCTCAAAATATTTACTTTATTATTTTCAAATAGTTATCCCCCCACTCTTATCTTAGAATTTCGACTAGAGAACGATTCGGTTCAGTTTGTGGGCTGGCCGATTAGTGATATCATCATTTAAAACGTGATTTCCAAACGTCAACATGACAAAACTCAATAAAACTATTTTTAAATGGATATTACGCATCAGTGTATTGAGTGTAACGTAATTATATATATTCCGGCCACACATTCCTCTATATTACACTAATAGAAATGTGTCTCTATCATATTATTCGATAGAGAGTAAGTGTAAATCTTTTATTTGATCAGTTTCGCAATTTTTTTTATATTTAGTAGATCGCATTGAGGATTTCCTACAGAAAGTGACGAATAATCGTGTTGGTAAGTGATTGATTGTACATTTTTTGTACCTTTATAACTGTCTATAATTCAATCTCTTGTTTGTTGAGTCATGATTTCATATTCAGCCTTTTCAACCATTTGAACTCATATTTTTTCCGATTGCAGCCGACGACTCGACCTTGAGAACACCTGATCATGTCAGACTCCAGTATTTCGTTTCCATTATTCTTCTGATTACTATCAGCTATGCCATACAATGTCCACGAGGTAAGGGCTGCGGTGACTGCAAATTCATCGGTGACGATAAATACGAAATTGAATGCTTAACGAATACACCAGACTCCATGTTCATAGTAACTTACAAACCACATTCGTTGTTAAGAATCCACTGCTACTATTCCAAAAATTGGTCGCAATTTCATCTCGGCAATGAACAACAAATCCACGATGTCGATGCTATTTCTTTCTTGAGCTGCCGATTACCCGAAGGAAGAAAACTTGGGACCATCGCTAGGCAAATAGTCGCTATTGATATTAAAAAATTGAGTCTGGAATTAATTGATGATTTGACATGGACGCTTAGTAGGGAAACATTAGCAGGATTTAAGAGCTTAGAAAACTTGGATTTGAATGGAAATGGATTAAAGAATGTAACTACTGAATTATTGCATGATCTGCAAAATTTAACAACTCTGAGTCTTGCAGGAAATGATCTTCGTGAGTTACCTACAGGATTTCTTGATTTAGATCGTCTAGAGTGGCTTGATTTGTCGATCAATGAACTCGAAGTTATTGAACCTACGATGTTCGAAAAATTAGGAAAATTGAGGACCTTGCATGTATGGAATAATAAACTTAAAGAGATTAAGCCATACATTTTCGATAAACTCAAATCACTGGAGTTGATTAATATGCAAAGAAACAATTTGCAAACACTGCCGGGAGATATTTTTGCTAAACTCAAGAATCTCATGACCGTAAAATTATCGGATAATAATTTCAGTATCAATTCACTGCCCGAAAGACTTTTCAGAAATAATAGTCTTTTGACGACTGTTCTTCTCATGAATAATCAACAAAATTTGAAAACTCTGCCTTCCAAGATCTTTGCTGGTTTAACGCAACTGAGAGAAGTCAATATTCGAGGAAATAAACTAGTGTATCTGTCGGAGGATTTTTTTAAAGGAAATGTTAATCTACAGAATTTGAGTATGGATTGGAATGCTATTGAGGAACTTCCACGAGATATTGTTAAGGACTGCAAGAAGCTTCTTTCGATTAAATTAAATGACAATGAACTCAGGGGCCTGCCTAATGGGATTTTTTCGATGCTTCATGAGTTAGATGAATTGGATTTGTCGAGTAATCATATAACAACGATTGATGAGTGAGTCGCAAAAATCATTTTGTTCATTAATTAATTATTCAATTGAGTAGCAAAGTGATGGAATGAGATGAGGGAACTTGAATTCAGAGTGAGTTTTTGAAAAATACATCTGAATCTCAGGAAGATGGGGAAATTTTCATGAGGACCTTTCTTGTGAAAAAAAGGTGTTCAGGAAAAAGTCACCATTTCGCTTCAATTTCAAAGTACTCGACAGAACTGAAATCATCATATTGCCACCCGTTCTATAATTTAATACTACATTATAAGAAATCAAATTTATTTAGTAAAACTATTGATTCAATGATTCCATTTCATACAGAAACATGTTCGATGGTTTATCATCACTCAGAGTCCTGAACATGGAAAGGAACGGATTGGAATCGATTCATCCCCACGGCCTTCGACCTCTTCGGAATCTCCGAATAGCCAGATTTTCCTCCAACCAATTGACGTTGAAGCCAACAGGCAGTAGATCCACCCAAGATAATCGTACTGACTCTCCATTCTACCATTGCAAGAAAATTGAAGAGCTACATTTATCGTATAACAAAATTTCGGACATTTTCTTAGATTGGACTGTCGCCCCTGATCTCAGAACTTTAAATCTAAAAAATAATAGTCTGCAGATGTTAGAGGCAAGTCATATTCAGTTTGATCGATTAAAAATAAAATTTATTCATAATTACGACGTTACTCTACAATTATTCAATATTCTTCCAGACATTGGATATGTTCTTCTCCTCCGAAAAACTTGACGTAGACCTCTCCTTCAACCAAATCAAAAGGATTTCCTTAGCCAACGCTAATGAGTATGCAGTCTATCGAGTGCATCCACATGATGTCACTATATCACTAGACAATAATCCTATTAACTGCGACTGTTATCTCGATGATCTTCTTCGTTATCAGGAAGGCAGTCTCCATCCTAACGTCTACAAAAACTTACACCTGAAGATGTCCAATCTAATATGTCAAAAGCCAAGTTGGTTTAAGGACTTACCTATCAAGAGCTTGACATTAGAATCATTAATATGTCAAGTGGAAAACCCTGCAATCTATAATGCAACTTGTCCACAAGAATGTGAATGCTGGATAAATCCGGAAAAGCCAGCATATCTAGTCGATTGTTCCTACAAATGGCTCAGGGAAGCACCCAAATCTCTAAAAAGCGCTCTAGAATTCACAATTGAACTCAACTTGACTGGTAATTCCCTGACGAAAATGCCCTCAATGAAACAAGATGGATACGATTTAGTTACGGTTCTCTCCCTCTCCAAAAATGAAATCACTGAAGTGACATTGGATGCACTTTCACGAAATCTGCAAGTGTTGAATCTAGACTCGAATGGTTTGACTAGATTAGAGACACCAGTACTAGACTTCTTGAAGATCTCTACAAAATTAAAGAATTTAACTTTACAGATGAATCCATGGGCCTGCGATTGTAACTCAAGAGAATTCCTCAGTTTCCTACAACAAAAAGTGATGGTTATTCCAGAATTACAGGAAGTTCATTGTGAAATTTCTGACGCACCAATCTTCAAAATGAAACCTGAAGACATGTGTCCACTAGCTATTGCTGTAATTATTGGTGCCTGCATCAGTGTCGCATTACTTGGAATACTCATAGGAATAATTGCAACTCTGTATTACCGGTTTCAACAGGAAATCAAAGTCTGGCTTTATGCAAAACAGTGGTGTTTATGGTTCGTAACTGAGGACGAGTTGGATAAGGATAAATTATACGATGCATTCATCAGTTATTCTTATAAAGATGAAGCCTTTGTCAAGGATCTAATAGCAGAATTGGAAGAGGGTGAAAAACCTTTTAAATTATGTATTCATTATCGTGATTGGTTAGCTGGTGAGTGGATACCAACGCAAATTGTTCGGTCTGTTGAAGAGTCGAGACGTACTATTGTCGTGCTATCACCAAATTTCTTGGAAAGTGTCTGGGGAAAGATGGAATTCAGAACTGCGCATTATCAGGCACTGAGTGAAGGTCGAACTAGGGTTATTGTAATTCTTTATGGAGAGATTGGACCTATGGATCAGCTTGATCCTGAGCTCAGAGTGTACTTGACCATGAATACTTATGTAAAATGGGGAGATCCACGATTTTGGGAAAAGCTAAAGTATGCACTTCCGCATGGAGGACTTGAAAAAGAGGAAGCAAACTGCTGTATTTGAGACTCAGCATTCCACTGTTGTCATTGATAATGATAGAGGCTAATTGATTGAGGATTTTCAGCAGAATGGTATGACCACTGGTGCTTCCACCTCAACCTGAACAAGAATTGGTATAGGGAAAACGTTATGAATGAGACGTTGAATAAAAATCGTAAATTAGGACTCTTATACGAATCGCGGGAATAAATGATGTGTTACCTGTTGGATTATCTCATGAGTGACTAATTTTACAATAAAATGAAACATCTTTTTTTGCAGACGACTATAAACCCTTCATATAATGAACATTAAACAATCAAACTGCAATGGATTTACTAGTGATTTCCGGTAAAATCCATGTGCGGCAAAAGAAAATCTGAAAAAAAACAAAATAGTATAGTTATATAATATTTTGAAGATACTAAGAAGGATGGAAAAGAATTAGAAAACTTCTTTCGAGACGACTATACTTCAGGTGTCCATGAATAATCTGCTTCAAACTGTCCATTTTAACCAGAAAGTAACAGACATTTATTCCCCCAATGATAATAATATGCGTTGCAAATGTTGATAAGTAATATTGAATAATTAATAAACTAACATTGAATTCAGAAGAGCTCATTCATTAGAAACAAAAAAAGAAAAATTGAATTGAATACTCTACAAAAATGGTGTATTTACGCGCCGACATCTCCTGCCATCTCTAGAATATCGATAAAACTAACAACCCAACCATCGAAAAAATCGTCACTAGATGTCAGTTGACTTGTGCCAACGTTCAAGTCGCAGCATCATCGGTCAAAACACCAAAAAAAAAAAAAATCTTATTCATCCACGATACGTTAGCGCAGAGAGTAGTATGTGTGTGTGTGTGTGTGTGTGCCTTATGAAATAGTGGAGTGTGGAAATAAAGAATGAATTATCAACAAGAAAATCGGCAACCTTGTATTCGCGTCGGCCATATTGTTTATACGCACGTTGCTGGTTGAAAAAAAAAAACCTCATAATTCCCAGTAGTTGTGTGAAGTTTACAGTGTGTCTCGCAAGGGAAAAAGAGTCTCGAGTGTTTTAAAACCGAGGGGAGCGCCCGGAGAAAGGTAAATATTTGTCTCGATCGTGTGTTACGAATGAAAAATTACTTATTCCATTCGATTACTCACATTTTTATCGGATATTAGTGAATTGTGCCGGTTAGTCCGGTGCATGGGAGCGGTGCAGGTGCACGTCCCCTTTCAATTCCGTTTTCAAAACGTTTTCTTCACTCGCAATTGAATGTTCTTGTGATTTTTAGAGGTAAATATCGCAATGGATGATCGTGTGTGTGAAACTGAGAAGAGAAATTGGAGTTTCTTTTGATTTTTAGTGAGAAAAATGTCATTAATCAATCTACATCGACCTTCGGTCTAACGTAAATTCTCCCTCGCTCCATAAAAAGAGAAGACTGAGAAATAACGAATAAATACTCGTTGAATGACGTCACCAAAGGTCGATCATGTTAATTAGAGTTTCAAGTTTCATTACAGATGAATGAAGTAAACATGAAAATTAAGGGTAAAGAGTGCGGGAGATTCTGATGAATTTAACAAGTGAGACAATAATTTTGTCGTAGAATTGAGTGGAGAAATCTCGAAAATCCCGTGAGTATTTTCATCGGTACGTCACACTGCTGCATCACTGACGTGGGCGCATAGGTTATAAAGGGGGGTCGAAAGCCAAAAGTGTATATCTATCTCTGTTTTCTCCGGTTTCCAAAATTATAATGGCTGATGTTGAAATTTCTACTTTCTAAATTCAAAGATACTTGAAGCCTGAATTTTCCAACGTAATTTTAGAAAATAGTACGTGTGAAAATTCACTGGTTTTCAGTAGACGGATTAGGTTACATTGAGGAAACTTTAAGTTTGTGGAATTCCCAAATTATCAATCTCTCAAGTTGTTCAAGTCGAGAATAGTTTCTGTAGCGAAGTAGTCGAAATGAATAAGTCAACTCAACTGTTTTTCGTGGATATCTCTGAATGTGAGGGAGCTATCAAAATTTTCATAGGTAACTTTTTTGTAGAGAAAAATTAAAGCTATAGAATAGGTTCTCATGAAAAATTTTCTACTTCCGTTAGATTCAGAGATATATTGATTACTCGATACTCAATGGATTTTAGATATTGCTATTAATTCATTTGATTCTGAGATATCCCACAAAAACTTATAACAAATTCACAAGAATAACTACGAAGTCGAGCTATACATGTTGACCTCATCGATTGCACTACAAAGTCATCCTCTGCACTGTCATCCTCGATTTTCTCCAAAGCCCTTACCATCAAAATCAAATTTTCCGTGTCAGTTAGCATGTAAGAACAAATGAGGACGAAAAAAAAAAGAAAATAAAATCCGATACAAATCGAAAGAGGGACAAAATGAACGGTCCACTTGCGCGCACCCTTATCGATTGGCCCATCCCACCCTCTCGAATGCGCTCCCCTAAGCTTCCAAAAATACATTTCCAAACACATAAGATGATAGTGCAATCGCCTCCCACCCCGTCCCTCCCTCGATGTTTAAAAAAGAATAATAAACAGGAATTCATGAATCAACGTTTTATCAGAATGCGAGAAAAACCCTGAATCAGTTGCGTAAAACGTGGCACATATTAGTGTAATAATCTTGCTGTAGTATCTCCACGTTAACGAGGCTTATCCTCGATGATGTAACCCCCTTCCCCTCTCTCCTCGTCGAACAGCATAAAACGTATATGTGTCGTGGATTACAGTCACACTCGTTTGAGACTATCCATCCCTCTCTGCTCTTCTCTTCTGTTTTCAGCTGCTTGTACAGAGTTGAATAACGTCTGTGGTATTTGATCACAAATCCAATGCAAACACTCCTTATGGCATTCCAATGGTGGAAATATACAATCTGTTCATTGATCCGATCCTCTAAAAAACAAGGAATTATGTTGAAGAAAATCAATTCCCTCTCAACTTTTCATTAAATAAAGAGTATAATTACTATTCTTTAGCCTAGACCAAAGAGAGGCGTGTTAAAATTGATTGTTCCAAGCATACCATTACGTAATTGTGATATGGCACGAAGGTCGTTACGATAAAATTCCATAAATCATCCAATGCCTCCCAGGAAAACATTGGAAATTCTGAAAGCTTAGAAAAACCTACTCTAGGGCCATTGAAACTTCCGCATTATAAATTAAATAATGCAGTAACAGTAACAATAAATAATACATGAGTAGATGTTTATTTTTCCACAAGTTTTCATTATTTGGTTGACTTATGTTTTTATGAGATGGAAGGCGCCTGTACTATGTGTTTTCGTGACTGCGTATTATCGCGCATTTTTATAAATAGAAAATGCCAACAGTTTGAGGTAGAGTGTGTGTCGAGAGGATTTGGAAAGTCGCCACTACTGAGATGATGCTGTTTGAAACGTTTGGAATGTGTTTCAACTATACTTTCCAACACGTGTGAATCACTCAGCGTCTTTTGTTGTATTAGAATCATGATTTTTATCGTTTTATATTATATTTTTTTCTCAATAGACGAGTTAATGAAAAGTTATTCCAAACAATGAGTAAAATCATGCGAACAATTTTATAGTTTACAGGTTTGTTAAATAAAATACATAAGTCATTTTTACTCAGAGATCAGTTTTCGATGGATGTTTTGTCTTTCGGAGATCATTATTAAAAACTCCCCCTGTAGTTGACTTCTCTTGTTTCACCACTTTGTCATGAATATTTTTGGTTATTGTGGAATCAGTTCGCTAAAGAATCATCTGAGGAGAGATCATGATGAGACACTTTTCGTAGAAGTTGTCCGTCTACAAAAAAAAAGTCTCTTGACATTCTTTTGGGGAACTATTCGTTACAGATGAATATCAAGATGGAAAACATCTTATAATTGATTTAAGTAGTTCTTTCACTTCATCACAGAACAGAATTCTAAAAATACATGAAAAATAAGGAAACAATTATGTTACTTGATTCATCCATTACATTCCAACGTATCTCTCACAAAGATTGCAATTATGAAGTTAACAAGGAAGATCATGTTATTGGCTTGAGACATTTTTATGTATATCATATATTCGACCTTGGAATCTTTCGAGATCGTATTTCACGAACCAGGAAAATGCGCGATATAAATATTTCCGGGTACTTTTGACATTGCAGAAAATTTTGTGACGATATGCCTCGAGCTCTCGAGCAGTTTTCCATCGTACCAGCCAATAGAAAATAAAAAAATATATATTAGGAAACAAAAAAAATCGCTCCATCACGCGATTGCGATTGGGCTACGACCTTCGACTCGGCCTCAAGTCACATTTTAACCAGAGGAGAAATAAAAAATAATATGTACAGAGACAAGTGGAGAGGGTTTTTACTTTCACTCCCAGTATAATACTCATAATTTCGCCCTGCAATCGCGTGCCTGTTGTAGTATTATCGAAAAGAGAAGAGAGCTTCAACCTGGTGCTATTTTTAAAAATAATTCCAGCGAGTTTACTCGACGTACGAGAGGCGCTAAGTAGGTCAGCTACTAAATGAATTTGCAAAAATAACGAGAGTGAAAGGAGGAAAAAAAATGAGTGGATATTGGAATGTTTATCAATTGGTTGTTTCAACTTATGAGGTGGAGTCACATAAATTTTAGGAAGGCATCCTTGGAAACTGTCGGTGTACTCGGGATCTTCAATGCGCATCCTTGGCCACTGCTTTATCGACACATAATTTTGAATGCGTTTCATAAAAGGAAATTAAATTGAAGGATTTCTTCTTTGGAATTGAATGTCAAATGGATCGAGAGAATTGAGGGGAATATTGAGATATTGTTTCAAGGTTTTTGGATAAGTTTATGGGAGATTTTTAAGGTAAATTAGTTGGGTTACCCTGGGATGATATAGAATTGAGAAAAAGTGAATCAGATCATTAGCAAAGTCGTAGATGGTAATGGCTTAATATTCACATTTTTCTTAATTATTTATCCATTTTCAAAATTAATGATTTTAGGAGAAAATATAAAGACTTTTCTCAGTCTCAAAACAGGCCTCCTGACATTTTCCCCTCAAGTGCACTCATTATTGATTGCAATACACCAAGACCTTCAGAATTATCGGATAATTATACGATTATTTTGTTGTGTAGCAATGAGAGAGGGAAAATTTTTTAGCAAAACCTATCCTGATCCTTGTTACACAGGCAAATATGAGGGAAATTATACGACTAATTTTCTTGACTAAGGCCAAGAAGTATTTAGAGGATCTCTTTTCTCATCTTGATTTCCACCAGTCAGGGTGTAGTATTTAGGGTCACGTGACAACTTGACACAAGCTCTAAGAATTTTGTCAATTTATTTGTCAAAATCGTGAAAAATAATTGATGAGCTACTGTGGTGGAATTATCGCTTCGATAATCATACATGACCCTCGAGTAATGCGCCCTGATTACTCGAAATGAGGATAGAAAAAATAATCCATTATCTCCTTTCCTTCATGCTGAAATATTGATATCATACGATTTTTTTTAGGAGATACTGAACTGGGTGTCAAAACATTACACTTCACTACCCAAGTGCAATGTCATACCATCGCAGTGGACATCCAGGTGCAGTAGCAGTCTCCTACAGTTCAAACACAATGGCTCCATTATCACCAAGTCGAAGATATTCAAGTACAAGTAGCACAACAACATCATCAGGAATTGGCAGTTCAACGATAACCACAAAATTCAATTCATTTCGCTCTCCCATGGGTACATTAGAGCGTACTTACACGACAACAACAGCATCGAATTTTCGATTGTCGTCAAGGAGAATCCAAGCTTCTCCAGCTAGGTAAAAATAATTGCTCAATTAATACTGAATCCAAATCCCTTTCACTCCATTCAAGACATTTGTACTAAGACTGATCATTAAAGGGGCATTGCACCTCCTGAGTTGAAGAGAGTTTACGTCGATGGTAAGGGGGAGTGAAAAATCAAGAAAATGCAAATACGATAAGTGGCGGATTTTGCAGGAATTCCGGTCATTTCCCACTCTATTCCCTTCTTTTTATCCATTCGAGAAACCTTTTGCCATTCACTTTATAGAAAGAATCTGTAATTAATTGGAATAATCGATTTCTTGCGCTCTTTTACATTTTCGAAACGTTTAATGATTTCTCTAGATAATTGAGATAATTTTCAGCAGCAAATTTATATCATTAAGCATATGATGAAAATCTGGAGAAAATTGCAAACATTCTTATCATTGGTTTCTAAAATAATTTTATAATCATTTCGGAAATTAGTTCTTTGCAAGGGAAATGACAAGAGATATTTTTTGGACACATGATTCCCAGTAACATTCAATGAAAAATCTGAATAATCCAAATAACCGTTCAATAGGTACAAAATTACCTCGAAATTCTTCAGATTCTTCTTGACATACATGAAGTTTCATCTCGAGGAAATTAAATTTCTATCAAAAAGCGTTTCAGTATCACTTCTCAGTCGGTAAAACAGAGTCTCCACATTCCTCCAGCCCCTTAAGCCTCCCCGAAATCCCTGAACTATAAAATATGACAATAATAATCTTCCTCAACATTAATTAATAACCCCTTCCATCCTATTGTTCCTTCACCAATTCCCTCATTGTTTAATTTACCGTTGGAAACAAGCGGATGAGAACACAGTATACGGCCCCCCCCCCCCCCCCACTCTCTCTCCCAAGGGTTTACAGACATGCTTCGTAAACCGAATAATCCAGTGAAAATAGGCTGAAGGTGGGTTTTATATCTCGAAAGCATGCGCATTTTGAGGTATCAAACAACTGAGAATACGACAAAGGCGAGAACTATGGCCATGGCTTTTGTCCTCGTTCGCTGCCACAATGATCCAATTAAGGGTCCACTGTGTTCACGCCTCGACTCTATAGGGTCTAGGCCACGACCTGGCCTAGCGAAGAAAATAAAAATTGAGATGGAGAAGAAAAAAGACGAGATACGAGAGGAAGAGAGAAAAAATAAATAAAACGTTTCACGAGTGGATATTGAAGGGGTTCTAGGTCACACTTGCATTCTTGACACGGTCAATCTTCAGTATTTTGGGGTGGCCCAGTGAAACGAGTCCAACTGGATCCATCGGAGTTTTGTTCGTCTACAAGACCACGAGAACTAGTAAAACCTCCTGCACTGTCACAACAGCATTAGCCGATTAGTGGTCTAGAAATAGGGAGGGGAAAATAACTCATTCAATATTTTCTCTCATCCCTCTGTGTATTTCTCATGTTCAAGGGAATAAAAAGGAGAAGGTCATGACCACGGCACTCGTCACTGGTATAATTATGAAATTCCACCATCTGGCTAGTTCCTCTTTTATTCATCCTTCAGGTATTAACCCTCTGGAAAGGGTTGTGAACAATGAACGTGAAAAATAAACCATCAGACCCCTTGAATATCTCTGGTACTTTCACTTGCAAGTGATACTGATGCTAATATTGGTCCAGATGAGTGTTAAAAATTAATTTTGCTTTTTAATCCATTTCATGTCTTTCGAGAACAAATGAAGATGAAAATTCTCTAATTTATCACATTCTGTGGTGAAATCAATACCCTCATGTTTGGTTCAGGATTTGGTTTATGCTTAAAACACAAATTCCACGATTTCCGACATCTCTCAAATTAAACGTCCCAAAAATCTTACAAAATCGATATCTCATATTGACTTCACTTGCCTTCATCTCCTTTACATTTATCGAACCATCAGCAAAGTCTCCTCGTTAAACCCCGAAACGTCCTCAACCATTAAATGATATCGTGCCAGCTCCACATCCACCCCCTCATCCAATATTACCTAAAAACCTAAAATATTCTGCATCCACCAACATCCGCATCATTTGCTCTCCTCCCCTGCGGCAATCCCACCACACTCACATCGATTGATTGCGCCTGCCCAGTAAACACAATCACCTTAACCCAATGTTTACATCTTCAACTGCACAGAGTCAACTCCAACCCAATATCCCAAGAATAAAAACTCCAGCAAAAATCACTTGCAATTATATTTTACAAAACCCCAACCCTAATCACTAACCCCAGCAGAAAAATTAAATCCCCTCTCAACAATTCCCCCTCAAAAAATAACCCAAATAGACTGTAATACACGTAAAAATACCATTGCATAATAGCCCTTGGACCCCAGCCCAATATTCACAAACTATAACGCACATGTCCCACTAAATCTCAAACTCATTCTATCCTGTGTTGAAATTTTTCGCAGGTCAGTCTTGTCTTACAGCGACACAAGTTCAGTCGTCTCTTCATTAACCAACAGTCATCCAAAGTACTCATCAACTGGCAATTCATCAGCCTCATCAACAGTCTCATCAGGCTCAAGTACACGTGAACGTACCACAACACCAACATCAAAATTAACACCTGACGAATTATATCAAAAATACTCACCCACAAATTACGTACCAAATATACACAGTAATCGTGAAACAACACCAGTGAATGGCTATTGTAGATATACACCAACATCTAGTTTAACTGGATCAGCTGAGTTGTACGGTGGTGATGAGAGAGACTCAATAAATTGTGACAGATGGTCAACGAGACAGACAAAACGTCGTAGTACACCATTAACCACTACATTTGGTCGTGATGATGTTGATTGCTCCAGGGGACAGAATGAGGTAACTAAAGGACGAGAGTGTAATGATATTAGTGATATTAATACAACAATTAATGAGAGTGATAGTAATGCAAATAATAATGATAATGGTGAGTTTAATGTTAATTGTAATGAGTTAAAAATTGATGATAATCAAAAGCAAGTCAGTTCACTATTGGCATCATCAACGGACTCTGGATGGTGTGGAACAGAGTTATCTGGTACAGAGAAATTAATTGCTACTAATGATTGTGCTGATAGAGCTTGGAAAGATAAAACTAATGATGATAATGAATTGTTGACTAACAATAATGCCCAAGAGTGTTGTAAACGATTGAACGAGGTGGATACGAGAGTGAGGGGGGACCAGTGGAAAACTGCCAATGGAATTGATGGAGTGGATTGTGAGGGTGTCAATGAGGAGGGGGTGAGTGATTCTTATGGGAGAAGTGATAACGGCTTCAGGGTGACTGGCAGATCGGCGGGGAATCATGGGGAGGATTCCTCCAAGCCGTCTACATCGAGGAGGAATCATATCTTTGGATGGAATGAGGGCATTGGGGATGATAGTACTGGGAGCACAAGTGCAGCTAACAGTGGTCCTGTCGGGGTGCATCAGGCTATTTATCGGGGACTGTCTGATTCGATTGTGAGTATTATTGGTTGATTGGGTGGTTAATTAGATTCAAGGGTGGGGTAAAATGGTGGGAATTCAAGCAGTAAATTGTGTGAAAATGTCTTTTATCAAAATTTCTCTATCTCTATTGATTTCCGAGAGTTTCATGAAAAACACTTTGAAAGTTCGTTAATTTGTCTAGTTTCAACATTTCACTGCTGCATTATCCAAATATCTCGTCAATTATTCATTTCAGGGGAAAATGTCAAAAGACCTTTTTTGTAGCTGATGAAATTTTCCATGAAAAAGGTCTCTTGATATTTTCTCATGGATTCATATTCACATTATCGAATGACTTTGCTGCAGAATTCGTCAATTAATTTCATTTCACCTGTTTACTCGATTGGATTCAATTTATTTTTGACGGTATAGAAATGATTGATGGACTTATCGAATTGTCACATCTCAAACTCCCTTCAAGCCATATATTTTCTAATTTTTTTAATCTCGCCAACCGAATCCCCGCCCAATTACTCATTTTGGCAGGAGCAACAGTTTTGTTATTGAGCAATAAGCCAGGTCGACATTTAACGTCGTCAGTGGGCTTGAATAATCGGTCCTCGGTGCAACCGATTACATTTTCGAGGTCTGAGACGACAGCAGTTTCGAGGGATAATGGTCTCTGCTGTTGGTACGACATTTTTGGTCAGTGGCACGTGGATTATCAGTTATTTAAAATTTAAAATTTTGAAAAAAAACAAAAACACAATTTTTTGTTGAGTTTTGTGGTTATTAAACGCTACGAAAAGGGATAAAAGTTGAGTGTTTGTTGTATTTTTGTGATGATATTTCTCTAATTTATACCTTGGAATTTAATTTTTTGACTGTAATAAAAAAAACATTGAGGTCCATTAGCACAACCATGACCGATATGCTGTCTATCTTTAGTCCCCCCCCTGCTCTTGGTAGAATTCGTGAGTATTGTCTGTCTCACACGTGAAAAATCTAACGGAATGTCTCAGTGAAATACGACAGTCATTTAAACCCACCAAAGGTGAAAATTCATCTAAACTTTTCTTTTAACGCATTTCGAAATCCCAGTCTAACTCTCTTCAGCTCAAATATTTCGGCGGTTTTTATTAATAGAATGCGACTGTATCCCAGTGGAACACTCAGTTCCAACCGATCGTTTTTCACGTTTACTTCAACTCCAAAAAGCCATATCGGTAGATTTGTCATTTCATCGGTGAAACTAGCCCTTAACAATTTTTTTGTACCTCTGGGGGAGTTAAAAATATTTGAAAAAGAAAATGTGATTGATGGATGTGATACTTTTTTCTTCATATTCTATATTATGTCGCCATCTGGTGATACATTTGGGTGCGTTGTATTGCAAGTTATTTTTCACGTAAACTGGCTCTTGTTCAAATAATAAACTGGTGTCTGTGGTCCGCGTGGACTGCAGCCGCTCTTGGTTTTGGTTTTGCATTTTTTCTCGGCATCGTTACACCCCTTAATGCACAGAAAAGACATGATACAGGAGCACATTATGTAGTCGCAATCTCAAGGACTCTGGTGAGGGTCAAGGTGAGTACTCATCTGAGTTTCCTGCAGAGAGAACTGGAGATAAATAAACGTTTGATAGCTTGGAATAGTGTTTTTTTTATTTATTTTTTTCATCTTTTTGTGCATCTGCGTGACGTAATTAGGTTTAACACGACACGTGGCTAATGACAATAAGTGCAACCGGAAGTGGAGGAGAAGAGTCATCCTTTGACTTGACCGGATGTATGGAAAATAGAGTGATGGAGGCAGAAATACTGAGAATGATGGAGTTTTTTAAATTCTTTTAACGATTTTTTTTGGTTTTGCAGGAGGAGAGCTCGACCAAACCTGCCAGGAGTCGAATCTCCGGGAGGAGAGAGGAGGGATATGGCTTGAATGGATTGAGAAATATTGGAAATACTGTGAGTTTATTCAATTAACATTGAGTATATTTCGACAAATGTGATAAGATACGATAAGATGATTGATCTCATTCTATTAATTATGGAATTATATTGAGAATTAGAGATTTTTAGACAAAATGTCAAAAGTCCGTCGTTATTGTAGGAAATTATCTCATTTTTTTTTTAGCTATAAAAAATGTCTCTTGACATTTTGCTCTAGTACCTCTCAATTTGGAGATAATTGCATAATTGAAAAAGATGTTTTTCAGATTCACTGAGAATAATAATCCACTCGATCTAATTATTATCGAATTACCTTGTGAATGAGTGATTTTGAGATAAAATATTAGAAGACTTTTTTTATGGAAAATTTTCTCAACTGCAAAAAAAGTCTCTTGACCTTTTACTCTAAAACCCATCGATCTCGAGATAAATCCATAATTACACAAGATATTTTGTTCAAAGACGTAAGAAATCTCTCTCAAATTTAATTCTCACTCTTATTTACAGTGTTTCATGAACAGCGTTATCCAATGCTTGAGCAACACTCGACCTCTCCTGGAGTATCTGCGGAATGATCAGTACTTAAATGATATAAACACAACAACGTCCAGTATGAAAGGTGCATTGATAAAATCCTTTGCCCAAGTAATACATGAATTGTGGGAGAGTAGTGGTGAAAGAGTTGTCAATACATCTGCACTTAAGAGCCAGATACAGAGATTTGCTCCAAGATTTATGGGTTATGCACAACAGGATGCTCAAGAGTTTCTCAGGTATTTATTGGAGGGTCTCCATGAAGATGTCAACAGAGTTACCATCAAACCAACGCCAATATTGACTGACATACCGGATCATTACTCGTAAGATTCCATTTTCCATGTTAAAAAAAAAAACCTCTTTCGTCCACAAAAAAAAAATATTCTTATTCATTCTTTAAAAGTGATGATTTTTGTTGATAATTTAATATTTTCTGATTCAGAGACAGTCTGAAGGCGACAGAATGCTGGAAACGCTACCTCCGCAGTGAGGACAGCACAATAGTAGACGTTTTTGTTGGACAATTGCGCTCCTCATTGACCTGCACCTCCTGCGATCATGTATCAGTGACCCTCGATCCAGTCTGGGATCTCAGTCTCCCAATACCAGTGAGAACTGGCACTGTCAAGCTCAATCAATGCCTGGAGCACTTCACCAAAACAGAGGTGATGGATGGAGATGAAAAACCAACGTGTTCCAAGTGCCAGATGAGGAGAAAGTGCACTAAGAGATTTGGAATACAAAAATTTCCCAAAATTCTTGTTATTCGTATCCTTTTTCTACGATTTAAATATCTTAAATCATCACTCTCCAGTTATTTCGTGATTATGATTATAATGATTATTTGATTATGAAGAGAAAATCATGACGTATTTTTAATTAATTATCTCATGAATTTCGATAAGAAATCTTTGACATTTTTCTGACGAATGGATTCATTAAATCATTTTCTGTTCATCGTGATCACTCTCTTATGGAGTATCATTAATTGTCTTGCGATTCAATTTTTTTTTTCTAATGAGTCATTAAAAACATAATCTCCAATGGACAATTTCAGTGATTTGCATGACTTTCATATTTTCAATCGAAACGAGGGTGAAACAGCAAAAGTAAATTAATTCTCCAATAGTTTTTGATGAATAGATTTTAGAATCAACGATTCTGAAATTTGTATAATGACATTATTTGCAGATCTCACTCTGCTCTGCAAAAAAGCTCTCTCATATTTTGAGATATTTCCCAGAAATTGATGAATGGCTCGTGTAAGACTTAATCTGTTTCACCTGTATCTAACATTTCTCTATCAACAATTTTCATTTTTACTGTGTTAGAGTGATTCAATGAGCTTATCTCTATGCTCTGAAGTTCCCATTTGAAGTAGTCTCAATATCAAACGACTGCTCGTTTAATTTTTTTCATTATCATTAATCAAAATAATTAATTTTTCTTAACAACATAATAAATAGATTTGAAGAGATTCTCACCGACAGAAAGATTTCGTGCGAAACTAAGTGTCCTCGTTGATTTTCCCCTGACAGGCTTGGATCTCAGTGCCTTTGCTGCCCCAGATGTACAAGGCTGTACATACAATCTCTACGGTGTTGCTAATCACTCTGGTACACCATACTCTGGCCACTATACTGCCTACTGCAAGCATCCATACTCAGGCGAGTGGCATGAGTATAATGACAGTCGTGTATCACCTGTATCAGCCAATTCTGTTATATCTAGTGAAGCATATGTACTATTCTACGAGCAACAACCACTCAACCCACATTTGTAACCAAACGCCACACATAGTTGCATGTAAAAACGAGGGAGAAAAAAAAAGAGTAAAAGGGATAAATTAATGAATAAATAAACACGGAAATCAGCCTTATCTAGTGGTGTTTAACGAGCAAGTCAATGAAATTTTAAGGAATCAGCTCGAAATATTTTAATTGCACTTTTCGTTTTTATTCGTAAAAAATTGAATCACAAAATCATTGAAGAAGAGAAATTCACAAAAATTAACTCTCTCTTCCATTCATATTCATTCAATTTTCATGGAATTCCAATTAAACATTTTCTCATCATTGTGAATTAAATTTTTGAGATCATTTTTCAATTATTTATTTGACTGAGTTCCGTCAATATTTTAATTTTTTTTTTTTTCAATTTTGACTCGTGAGGAGATTAAATATGAATTAATTATTGTTTTGACATTTTTGGAATTCTCGGGCTAAAGATGCGGTTTTCTTTTGAAAATCTTTAAAAATATAAATTGACAGAGTGATGAATGCAATGAATCAACAGAGATTTAAAATTAAAACCTGGTGAATACATACCCATGGTTATATTTCCTTTTGTAAAATATTTTTGTTTAATTAATTAAAGAAAAACACAGTCAAGAGTTATTTATTTAATTTATAATATATGAAAAAAAAAAAATGAGAGGATTAAGAATACAAAGTAAATTTAAATAAATTCAGATATTAATATATACTATATTTACGTGAAAATGGAAATATATATTATTATACATAAATAAAGAATAAAAATAAAAGTAACAGACAGATATTCATTGATTCTTATGTCTTTTGATAAAAGAGAGAGAACCCTTTTTATTCCACTCCAATTGATTCGGTGGTGGAAAAGTGAAAAGATTCAATTCCACTTCTGAGTCAATTTTTAGAGAATATCTCGCCGTCTAAAAGAGATGAGGAAATTTTCATGAGGACCTTTTCCTTAGCTCTGACTCTCATCCACTAAAAATGTCCTCGTCAAAATTCTCCCATCTCGTTTCAAGTCAGAGATATTCATCGAAAACTTGCTGTTCTGAAGTTGAGTTGACTTATCTTGTTTATCCGCTTCACAGTTGAATTATTAAAACCTCTTCATGAAAAGATGATATTCCTTTTATCTTATCCAACTTCTCGACTCTCTACAGTCCAAATAAAGCAGTTTTCAGAATAATTTAAAGTGAATTTCACTTATCAAAAATATCAACTTTTATTATTGTAACAGTCAGAATCCTACCAAATATCAATTTCCTATTTTAATTAAGTCTCGAGTTGTCGTGCGTACAAGAAATTTAGAGAGAAAATTGAAAATCGGCAATATCTCGAAAACTTAGTATAAACGGGCACATTAAAACGAGTATTTTGAAAGAAAAAGAATGAAATCAGTGCAGTAGAATGTAAAGAAAATCAATTCTTCGATAAATGGCTATATCTCAGAAACCTATCAGTCGATCAGGCTGAATTTTAGTTAAATTTTTACACCTCAATGATACCAATTATGAGCCAAAATTTCAGATTTTTTCCAACAAATTTCACGCTATTAATATTGTATTTTCTAAAAAATAATCGACTAAAACTCAAACAATCACACAAAGGCATACATAAATTTTTCCATATATATCATTTTTTCACGTTTCATAACATTCTACATCATTCCCAGGCAAAATTAGGAAAAGTCAAAATTCTACAAAAGCTCCAATATCCACCATCAAATCCTAAAAATAATTTTCCTGAATAAAATTATTAAAAAACTGGAAAAATTCTACATAATTAAATTCTCATATTTTTTTTTCTCCTCCTCTACGAATTGAATTCCTCGACCCTTTGCAGGTTCAAGGGTTCAACCGACGGGTCTAGAGTCTAGGGTCTCATCTACTTCTCTTTTGTGTGTGTTTATACTCCGCGAAATCCCCCCCCCCCGTTCTACACACCAAGCCGTAAAATTTTGCAAATCTCGAGACTCACCGTCGCTCGTGCAGATGGCACTATTGCAGATTTTTTCGCACATGAGCAGACGAGACACGCGATTCTCCTCCCCTCCCGGCCCTTGTTCAACCTTTGCTGGTATTAGTATTTGTATCGTGGCCGCGTGTAGTACGATACTGTACGCCAGGATGAATTGACTACTTGATAAAATAGTATAATTAAACGTCAAAAATAGAAATAAAACAGTCGCATTAAATAGCTTTCTCAAAGTCAAACAAATTAATAATAAAAAATTGATGATGAATCATAAACTGTACGTGATTTTAGTGAGTGTCTGTATCAAGTGATAGTGTGTGGGTATTTGGTCAGACGGGGTGGTGGGAGGCGGTGCGAAAACGAGACGTTGTGGAAGAGAGATGGTGGGTTAAATTAAAGTGAGTGAGGATATTGTGGTGTAAGCCGCGCCGCGTGTTCGTGTATGTGCGTGTCGTGCGCACTGTTTTTTTCGGACGTGTGTTCAAGTATTATTCGAGTGTTAAAGACTGGGATAAAGAGAAAAAAAAAAAAGAGTTGAGAGAGCATGGGAGAATTGAAAATCATTTACAAAATGAAAAGAAAAAAAAAATTAAATTTCTTTTTTTTTTATTAGTAAAAACCTGTCAAATCAATTGTTCAATCGATTCTGATCAATTGCTCCGAAAAAATTGATTTTACATAAAAAATTTTCTTCTACAATATTAAAATATTAATGAACAATTCAACATGATTTTTGGAAATCTATTGTCTTGCATTTGAGGTTGGTTGAACGATTCAATGGAATTATATAAAATTGTTTAAATGACTATTAATGACTCTCCTGCTCTCTGGAGACCGTGTACACGTAGTTTCTCTTCGTGGTCGCTGTTGCTGAGCGCGACTCAACGGCCGGAAATAAGGCGAGCACACGGGTGGCGTTGGCAATTCCTATAGTTTTTAAGTATTAAAATTGTGAATTAAACATTATTTTCTCTTTATTATTGTGATGAAGACATGATAGTAGAGAAGAGAGACTGTCTAGTGTTTTGTGGCCCCTCTGTGTGCCATTGGATAATGAGCTCAACCGGTGGTGTGTGGAACAGTGATGGAGATGAAAAAATATAATAAGAAGAGGAGGAAGAAAAAGATATAGAAGCCAGTCGTACGCGCAAGAGGGCAGTGATCTCTCGGGGAGCGGCGACCTGACACCAACGACCGATAGCTATAGGATACATATCCCAACTCGGGGCCGCGCACCGCAGACTCCACGATGCTCGACTCGGATCGAATCGAGGATTCCAGGACGCTCTTCGTCAATTCCTTCTTTTTTTTTCAACTTTTTCTCAGTTTCAAGGAATTTCAGGGAGTCTGAAAATGAGTCGCAAACATCTTCGGTGGGTTGACTGAAAGGTAAAGAATATTTTTTGATTTTCTTTTTTTCTTTAAGAGATGTTGAGCTTTGTGCGTAGGTGATAAGCGATGTTTAATTTGATCTCGGCAGTGCTGAACATCGTCTTATCAGGCTCTGCGACGTTGGAGAATTTATTTGTTCTAGTGGTGTGGGAGGGGACAATGGCGAAGGAGGAAAATTGAATTTTCGGAGTGAGGTGATGAGGGGAAAATTGATTTGCGGATATCTTTGAAAAGGCGGGGCTTAGAGAAATTTAGCGGAAGATATTTTTTGTAGAGAATTTTGTGAGCTAAAAAAATTTATTTTACCTTTTTTTTTTTTATTAATCCGAGGGCTTTAAAGATATTTGAAAAATTATCCGCAGAGAATCTTTAGGTTTTGAGGGAAATTGGAAATAGTTATTGCTCTTATTTTTCAGATATCTTTGGAGTGAACGGGTTTACGAAAATTTGTGAGAAGGCCTTTTTTGTGGGAAATGTTGAGAGCTACATGAAAGGTTTCTTACCATTTATCGATAAATCTGATAGTTTCAAAGATATTCACGAAATAATGAGATTTATTATTTCAGAGCAATGTCAAAAATGATCATGCAATCTACCAAACTTTTTCCTCGGTAGCTCACTAAATTTCCTCTAAAAAATGGCTTCTGAAATTTTCCTCCAAACCTCTCCCCTTCAAAGATATTCACAAAAAAAGCTATATTAAATATTCAAACTCATTCTATTTTTACCACTTGCCTAATCAGAGACACCAACCCATCTCCCAATTCCTCTCCATCATCAATTTTTTTAAAACAAATAATTCATTCGTCAAATTAGCTACAACGAATAACAACAATTGCAGTGTTGATTCTACCCTTCAAATTATTCAATTTAAAAAAAAAAAAAAAAAAAGTAACGCCTTCATTCATAAAAACCCCCAGCATTGATAAAAGACCATAGGAAATGAGGTGAAAGATGTAGAGACATAGACGTCAACATTTTGAAGAATCGACTGTCCTCGGGGTATATAAGGCCAGTGGCCTAGGTTAGGTTAAACTCTGTTGTACGTTTATTTGTAAAATGTATAGGGTCAACGTCGAGGCTCATTTCTACGCTCATGCGTAGGCGCATACTTGCATTAGTTTGTCATCCCTCTCCGTCCTCCTCTCGTTTCCTCCCAAAGTTTACTGACCCTGCCATTTTTATGTCAATTGTTCCATCAAAAAAGAAGAAAAGAAGAAAAATACTCAACGAAAAATAAATCAATGTATTTTTCTCAGCTCCTTTGGTACTTGCTTGGCTCTCCTTTTTGTTAGTGTTGGATAAGAGAGGATTGAATTGAATATTTTATTTCACTCAATTGCGTTACAGTGGATCGATAATCGTCACACTTGTTGTTGTGGCATTGAGCCTCTCGTTGAGGTTATAATGGTGAATATTCAAGAACAAAGGTGGGAGAGGGGATAAATAATTCTTCATCGTATCAACTCGATTAAGATAATTATCATCACAGTTTAATGGGTACAAATTTAGTGTACATGTATTAGCATAATTCGTAATGAATCATTGGACAATGGAGGATTTATATTTCACTCGTTATATTTTATTCAGAAGAGCGGAGGAAATTTTTTTGGGGAAACTGATGGGCGGAGCCTCAGGGGTCAGGGGGGGGGGGGGGGATTGATGCAGGTGCTAGAGTTTTCCGAGTGCATCTGGTACAGTCCCTCGGGGGCGGGGACGTTTCGTTAAAAATGGTGGAAATTTTTTTTAAGAGACATAATTGGAAAGGATAAAATGGTAAATGAATTGGGATATCATATTCGTTTCAGTGGATGTTGTATTATAACGGTAATGAGAGGTGGTACAAAAATTTTTAGAAGACATTTTTTTTTTTTTTTTTAATTTTGTCACCTACAAAAAAGGTCTTTCTACAATTTGTAGATTTTATTGTTCTTGTTTTCAAAATTTCATTTCGTTGAAAATAAAAAATTGAAACATCGATGTTTAATGGAGTTATCACTTCTCAATGTCAGTTCTCTTATCGCAATCAATTCACCTTCAACCCTTCCCCCACTAGCACCCCTTCTCGCAAAAGTGGACAACTGAATAAAATTTGTTTCCATATCCCTTAATATCCATTTCCCCCCTACAATGCCCCATCAACAAATCACGTGTAAAAAGTCAATGGTAAAATGAGAAAAAAATAACGAAAAAAAAAAAATGTTTCTAAACCATTTACCACACTCGGTCGTCAAGCCGGACAAAAAGTTATCGAGAGTCTCCTTTCGACCACCTTCCCTGGGAGTTTTTGGCAACTGTTGAAAAGCACTTTTTCACCCCTCTCACTCCTTTTTTTCAGAAATAAAGTGACGCCAATGGCTGATGGTTTGAGGGGGCTGTTGGAGTCTTCCACTCTGATGACTGTCCCGTAAGCACGTAACAATGTTGCGGTAGGCCTCTGAGTCAAGAACCCTCCCCCACAAATCCTCCCCTATCAATCAATTCTCCAGTAAGAGAAAAAAAAAACAATATTTCCTTTTTTTTTTTCTTAGGACAGAGGAAAAAAAAAATTCCAACGATGAAAAAGTGGAGATATTCAACATGTATTTTTCATTTTGCCCCGTTCTCCTTCTCTCGGCAATGCGGTATATTGTACACCAACTCGTTTATAAGGCCGAAGGCCGTCTCATGTCTGTCTAGCCATACGATCCCTCTCGGGGGTGCCTCTCACACGTTGCATTGCGCTCTCTTTCTGACGCGCACGTGTTTTATATCCTTTTCGTACCTATACAACGTCACAAAGGCCCTCTCTGGACCTCATATTGTCCTAATATTTCTTTTTTTTAGATTCCCTTCGTCCCTTTGGGTTTGCTAACATGACCGCAAAAATTACGGAAATTTCTCGGGAGAATTCAGGGATTTTTTTCACTTCTCTCTCCTATTTGCTCATTCACTGATGAGAATTGTGGAATTATATCGGTAATCAGTGGAGTTATGAAAAATTATCAAGAGATCTTTTTTGTAGAAAATTTTATTGCCAACAGAAAAGCTTTTCTGACATTTTTTCGTCAAATGAGGTATTTCTTAGATAAAGCCACTTTGAAGTCTATCGAAAATTCAGAAGAAAATACATTGAACACACCTCTCCTCAACGATATTTTCTGATACTCACAAACCCCTCGCACTCCGCCCTCACCACATGGCGAACGCCATTCGCCTTGCCATTACCCTCTAAAATACAATCAAATTCACATACAAAACATACGTACATATATCGTTCCTCGTCCGCTGACCCCATTTCCGCTCTGCACCAAACTCACCTGGCACACTAGCATCATCGCGTGCTTGCGTATTTCATCGAGGAATCTATACTCGAACATTTCAAACTCTATTCCAATTAATTTTCCGTGAAAAAAACACGAGAACAATAGAGAAAGAATAACCAGATGTTGGCTGATAATTTTAAATGTATTCCGACTAATTTTTCATAAATATCTCTGAATCTAAATGAGATAGCGAATTTTTCATAATAACCTTTTTTGTAGAACAAAACAAGATCTTTAAAAAAAGTTTTAACAAAAAAATTGCTATCTCCCATAGATCCCGAGATAGGTATTTCAAAAAAAAAACTAATCTGAACGTAAAATATCGTGAAAACGAGATGAGTCGACTCAATTTCAGGTTTATTAGATTTTAATGAATATTTCTGAATCTAAGAGAAATTAAGACATTGTTATAGAGACCTTTTTTCTAGCTTTCATTTTTCTTCATAAAAAAGTTAATTACAAGAATTTTCCTAACCCCCTCCAATTCCGAAATATCCTTAAAAAACTGATTGCAAACTACTTCACTACTGAAATAATTTCTACCAAGAGAGAAAAACCATCGAAATATTTTCCCAAAACTCAAGCATTATTCATTCACCATGAAAAAAAAAAAAAAAAAAAAAAGCGGGAGGAGTGATGCAGAGTGCCAACTGTCGATGGAGTTGAACGACCTCTTCGATACAAATACACGCATTGTTCTTTTTCTTTGACGTGTTTTATATTACTTCAACATTATTCGACATTGGGATGTGTATAACCCAGAGTGAGTGGAATAGAGCTGGTGAAGCCCGTCGTCTCGTTGAGGGTGAGAAGCATTTTGGCGTGGGGAAGTCCCGGGGAAGGGGGGGGGGGGGGGGGGAGAGAGAGAGATGGGATGGTGAAGACGACTGGGAAGGCAGAAATAGTAGGAGGAGAGAAGGCGCTGATGGGGTGGGGCGACGAGACGAGAGGGAGAGGGGTCTGAGGTTGCTCGAGGCCGATTCTCCTTCGTCTCTCGTGCGTCTGGGAGCCGCTACTCTCTACTAGGCTCCTTGCTTCCTCCCTACCGGCTTTGTATATACGTACGCGGACGGCTTAGATTGAGCGTTAGGGTTGTACGATCAATCTCTATGTAAGAAAACATTCTTTTTCATAATTTTTTCGACCTTTTTGGGACTGATTTGAAAATGAAAAATGAAAAGATTGTTCTCCTGGGGAAAAAAGAACAACTTCACATCATTGATGTGATGGAGGAAGGATTGAAAAAATCTAAATTTTAGTTTTTTTTTCTTTATGAATTGGAGAAATTCATTTTTCTGCAAAGTTGAGAGGAAAAATAGTTGATATTGTTGATTAGTTTTTAAAGATGATAATATTCATTCTCAGTTTCCCATGACTCTGTGAATACATATTCGGTGGAGCGTCACGCGAGGAGGATGGGATACGGGAGCACTCGAGCGAACTAATCGCTTGTAACTAAAACTAAACGCTTTTTCGGTAGCCATCACGCAAGTGGGTAGGGAACTGGTAATTTTTTGGGAATCATTTCATCACGCAATGAAATGAACACTCTGAATATAATTGTTGGGTCTAGGGGGATATTTGTGGGCGGTAATTCAAAGTGACGTTTATGACGGAATTAATAGTTTTGACGATTTTTTTTTTCGAGAGTTTAATTGATAATTTTATGATGAATGGTGGAACTAGAGTGGAGGGGAAGGTGGTTTGTATTTGTATTCAAATAAATAGTCTGTCCAATTTCAGAAAAATCATGAATTGTCATGAAAAAATGGCAAAAAAAGACATTTTAATCCAAAAATCCAATCATATTGCTATATCATCAGGCTTTCCCTTATCAATATCAAATCCGATTTAACTATTAGATACAGTTAAAGGAGAATTTAGTTTCCCAAATGACCGTGTGGCACAAAGAAATATCATGCTAGAGGTTTATCGACCTCCAGACCCTTTGGAGAGGTCGATGCAACAGCCAGCGGGTGGTCTATAACGCTGCGCAGCTCCCAGCCACTCTATCCCATCCCCTAACCCTCCCCCTTCCTTCACAACCTCCTATCCTGTCATTATAAGCATCTAAAATTATTTCATCTCCAAACAAAACAAAAAAAAAAAATGACAAAATAATTAATTAACATCTCGAGTTGTATTTTTTTAATCGCCACACATCGACCGATAAAAACAAGGGATAACGTCCAAAAATTCCTGGAGGATCAAGAATGGATGGTTGGACGGGTTGGCATAAATTCTCAGCGGTCCCCTTTCCATCCTGTAGCAGAGTCAGAAGAGAAACACGAGGGGATGCAATGCAACGCAAGAGCGCAGGCCTCCAGGCATTATCTATACCTGGTGGACGCTTGAGACTGGGTTGCGGGCTGTAACTATGGCTCACCTCTCTCTCCCAGTATCTATTTCGTATTCTATAATGTATTGGATAGAGAAGAAACTTCAATATCAGAGTTTATGTCACATAAAATATTTACTAAAACCTTGTAATAAAGTTGTTTTATCCGGAGTAAATTGTTAAATAAATCCACGAGATAACGGATTTTTCATATAAATTTTTTATTATAAAATTGGAGGAGAGAAACAATGGAAAAACATAATTTCAGATTTGTCAATTGATTTGTTTAGTTTTTTCAATTGATTTAAAATTTTGAGTTGAGATTTCCATCAATAACTTTGAATCTAACGGAGATGGCGAAATTTTTATAAGAACCTTTTTTGTAGGTCTCATTTTCCTCTACAAATTATATCCTTATAAAAATATTGTTATCTCTCTCAAATTATGAGATATTCATGAAAAACTGATTGTGAAGTAAAATTAATTTTTATCACTTTACAATTGAATTTAATTTGACTTCTTTTATTTTAGAATATTTTTTTCCTAGTTGCAAAATAATTTTCAAAGGTTCCTTTGTGCCACCGTAGAATTGGCATAATATATTCTCGAATATCCGCGGCTAGTGGCCACGTGATCAATAGAGGAGGGCCGAGTTAGACCGGAGAAGCACGAACGGAATTATAACCGGAGAGGAGGAATATCTATAGTGTGGCTGTCCGGCAGCCTGTTGTTCCTCTCTCGGCCAAGTGCAGCACACTGCAAAACCTCGTGTGGAACGTATATATACCCCCCCCCCCCCCCCCCAACGTCAGCCCAAGTGGACACGGGTTTTCGATTTGCCGCCTCGGCGAATTCGGGACTGCTATATCTTCCACCGCTCAAACGCGATTCTCTTCCTTTTTTTTTTTTTTGGTTTTTTTTAGTGACTCTTTGTGGAAACGATTCTAGCGCCCTCGCTCCACGGTAATTTTGAAGTACCAGTGGGGGATGTACGGTTTCATGAAAAAAGTACTCTCATTGTTTCCTCAATTTTTATTTTTTTTGTTCCTGACGCGAGTCAAAAAAATTCAAGGGGAAATTATTTTGAAAATTTTTTCAGAAATAAAGAGAATTTGTTTAAAGAGCTTTTTGTATAGTCATTGAGAATCTACATGAAAAAAGGTCTTTTGACATTTTCTTCCAGAATCATTTTTGTTTTTGAGATTAATTGACAATTAACAAGAATGAAAAATTTGATTAATTCAAATAATTTGATAAAATCCTGAAAAATTGAATTTTTTGAAAGAAAAAAAAAATTATCAAATTATTTAACAATAAAGCATTTAACAAAATTCTTCAATTAAAACTCTTCGATGCATCAATGTCTTCCTCCTTCGATTCTCTGTAATCCCCTCTCCCATTATCGCAAAGTTATGGAAATTCAAGTTTCAGGAGTAGTGATACTCGTGTAAAAAGTTTTCCTCCGGAGAGCCATACCAGCATTGATCGTCCCTAAATTGCTCAACCGAACACACACACTGTGTATTCTCTCCTGCCAGGATACACCATAAATGCTTGATAAAAATCTCTCCTGCATTTATATTCCTTCGGTATATCGAGCCCAAGAGACAGCATCTGCCTCCATGTTGAAAATTTCATTTCTTCTTCTTCTTTTTCACAATTCAGGGAATTTTTATTCAATAAAATGTTGTAACCCTTCACCACCCCAACATTTTTGCAAACATTGAAAATTAAATTTTTAAGACTGTGAAAAAAAAAAGAATTTTTTTTTTTTGTTTTTTTAAATTGAACCACAAGGCAAAAGGGCTTTACCACTTCTTTTAACTAAAACCCGATCCCTTTTGCCCGTTGAACGGAGCCGAAAAGTCGTAAAAGGAAACCTAAGATAAAGGAGCAGCAAAAAAAGAATGTAAAAAAGAAAGAGGAAGGGCGAAAAAAGAGAATCAAAAAGACAGATAACTGATCGAACAATGGGAAGAACTAAAGCAGAAAAATCATGCCAATTTTTTTTTAAAATCTTTTTTTTCTTTATATTTTATGAGGAAAGAAATGCAAATTTTATTTGTAATTAAATTTTTTATTTTCTCAGTCATTTCAATACTCTCAGCAGGTGAATCTCATGCTTATTACTAAATATTGGTGATTTTTCCTAAAGGTCACTTGTCCTTTCAGTTCAATTGCACGAGTGTGCGCAATGCGTTTACACACGGGTAAAGGAGCTCTTCTCACACACTCATCAGAGAGAGGGAATAATAATTCGTCCAACGAACCTCTGACCCTCCCTCACCCCTCGCGCGAGCTTTCCAACCTCACTCAATCGTGTTCATGAGAGACTGCCAGTCGGCTACGGTTTTATTTTACTCGAATATTGTTTCCGAGCTACTTTCATTTTTAATTGAATTTAATGTCTTGTTGATTAAAAAAATATTTCACAAAATTTTATTCCTTTTTTTTTTCCAACAATTAAAAATCCTTTTTTCTCATTCCATTGACCAAAACCACATGTTTCCTCCCATGTTTCTCCATCAAAATAGTCAATTCTACTTGAAATAGAATTCATCAGCTCTCAGAAAAAATTCCCTCCCCATTCTCCCACCCAACGCACAATTGATCCTCTTAAAAAAAAACCACCCAGGGCCCCAGTCCTCCTGCATCCATCCCTGCCATTGGAATCGCACTCCAGCCATCGACCATGTGCACTTGATGATCACAAACGCATCTCAACCCCTCATACCCCCTCTCCCCATACAACTATCAGCACCACTGTATTGCTACAAATCAAATACCATACACGTTCTCTTCATACATCCGTATTTCAATTCAATTTAAATTAACGTTCATTAACATTCCCCAGTTCTTTCACTCAGTCGATATCATCCAAAGACACAAATAACGAATCATCTACACATCCTCAATAAAACAACTACAACATAACAGAAGAAAAATGAAAATGTTGAATCCAAAAAAAAAAAAAAAAATTCTCTCATGCGGAACCCGGGAGAACCGCACAAATTCCCTGAAAATTCATCGCCCATGTGCGCCATAATTCTCCCCACCCCTTCCTCTCTATACCTCCCCCCCCCCCCCGCCAATCTCTCTCATTTCCCCCGTCTGTGCATCGAGATAGAGATGGTGGTGTAGGAAAAGTGGATTCCCTCCGTGTCACTGAACCCCCAGTGCCGTTTGACCCCGTCGTTGGCTATTTTTTTTTTAAATTGTTTTTTTTTCCACGAGAGAAGTCTCGATCTCCTCTGGAATAGGTTCATTTACTCTCCTCTCATCCCATTGCAACCCATTTGCCCGCTGGATTACAGAGTCGGCAAGAAATTAATCGTAACTGGATCATTTTTCTTCATTTCTTATCGCACCTCCCATTGATTGCAGGATTTTTTTTTTTTTTTTAATGAGGATTGATGGGGAGGGTGGGAGGAAGGTGGGTTGTACTCGGCCGGTGCGACAGTTTGCATCCTTTTCATCCTTCTCTCTTCCCCCCCACCCATCACTTCACCCCTCTCGCGGCTTTCTCGCACCGTCCGTTTCGCCCGGGCGACGCACTGCACACACCGCATCGTCGCAACACTGCACACAGTTGGTTGGTGCTCAAGGTAGCACTCGGTTCATTCCCTATTTTTTGTGCTTTTCAACGGAATATATATTGATGTAATTTTTTTATTTATTCATTAACAAGTTTAATGGATTTTGAGTTTTTTAAAATTGGAGTTTTTATGAAATTTTTGTGGTAAATGGAGAAAATTATTTTTGAGTGAGAAAGTGAGTTCTTTGGGGTTGTGATTGGTTGTGAGGAGTTTTGAGGTCTCTCGGGAGAGAGTGGAACAAAATGTTGGTGGAGACCGCTTCAGAGAAGTGGAAATAGTCACTTGGATTACGGCAGTCGTTTTTTTGTTGTTAATTTTTCTGTGAAGTCTTTTTTTTTCTGTGAGTGGGGGTTTTTCCCTAACTTGTGAATGTGATTTGGTGGAAAAATTTTGGGATTAGGGGAAATGGGGAAATCCAGTGTTTAGTGCTGAGTGGGGGATTTTTTTTTTTTTTTTTTTCGGAGAATGGGTTGAATAAACAAAGACCTTGACGACTTATCTCAAGGTGCTAGTCATGCCCGACGGAGGGACTATCGCGACGTCAAGGCCGTTGATCTCAGTCTCACTCAGTCGACATGAACAACGGATGAAGTTGGAGTCGATTGGATTCGACATTTTCGAGGAAATTTTCCGAATCTTTGTGAAGGATTCTGTTTTATCCCAGTCCATTCACATATTACATTTGTTGGATTAATAATAACCCATCAACGATTATATGAGACGTGGAATCAAGTTCTGAAGTTATGAAAATGGTGAGGAAATTGATAGAAATGAGTTGCGTATGTAGAGAGAATTTCTGGAAAAAAAATTGTAATTTAACGAGTGCCGAGAAGTTATCGATTTTTCAGTGACGTTTGCTCTATTTTTGAGGGGTTTTTCATCGGTGTCATTCATTATTTGCATCTCTCGAGAGTCTAAAAAAAAAATTCTTACTTTGGAAATTATTCTGCTCCAATTTTTCGGTATTCATTCGAACTTATTCACATTTTTTTCACGTAATTTTCAATTTTTCAAAATTAACAAATATTTTACTTTATTAAAATTATTCAATTAAAAATAAATTGAAAATTATTTCCAAACGGTTTCTATCATTTTTTTATGTTTCTCCAATTGATCTTGAAATTATTTCATTTGGAAAAAAAAATCATCTTCGAATTTTTTATTGAATTGCATAAAGAAAATGATTTCACGTATGATTCAATAAAAAAGAAAAAAAAAGAAAATTTCATATCGATCACAATAGAAAGCCCGAGTCGCGCATTGCATACAACAACCGCTGCTTACACGGGAGATTTTTGGTCTCTCTTTCACGCCCTTGGGCAAAAAAAAAAATGTCCATAACCCTCCCCTCATTCTTGCATATGCATCGGGTACAGCACTCCACCTCGCGTTTGGGCTCCAACTGCAGCGCCATACGCTCGGCCGGACGATCTAATCGTGCGATTTCGTGTACTGGCGTATATATGCAACCGGGGCGATGAAATCCGGAGTTTAATGTCCGCCCAGTATACTTGTACCTCCTGTTGAGGGTATCATCGGTAAAATCCAATTTTGATACTGTATATCCTAACTATAAATCTTGTTTGAGGGTATAGGTGGGGAGTTATCGAATGCTGATTAACAAAATTTCCACATTTTATTAATTTTTTATTTTCAGAATAATTAAAAGTTTTAAAATAATTTAATAAATGAATTTCCATAATGTTTTTCTAATTCAGTAGCGAATTGGTTCAAATAGATTTTATCCTGGTGTCAGTTTTCGATAGATATCTCGGAATTTAAGAGAGATAGAGAAATTTTTATAGAAACCTTTTTTATAGAGTAAAATGAGAGCTACAAAAAAGGTTCTTATAAAAATATCTCTATCTCTCATAAATACAAAGATATTTATCAAAAACTGAGCCTAGGATGAAATTAACTTGGAACAGTTTTACCAATTCACTACTGAATTGTCCATTTTAAACAAGTTTATTCAGAAGAAAATATCAAGAGACCTTTTTTGTATATCAGAAAATTTCCGATAAAAAATGTATTTTCCAAATCATCTGTCTTAATTAAAATGTTTATATAATCAGGAATAATTACATTATTAACGTTCTTAATCTTGAAAATTATATATTACACCACATAATTCTCCCTTTACTCTAAAGGTCATTAACGTTAGAGAGAGAAGTGCATAACTTGTGAGAGTAATCTGAGGTCTGAATTTAATTGATCAGAAGGCCGCCGTTATCGAAGAAGAAAAAATTCGTCACGATGACGCAAGAAGTTGAAAATGACCACTCACTGAGTGCACCACTCTCCCATTACCCATTTTCTTTCTTCGCTGAGAATAAAAACCGCGATTGTAACCGTCGAGAAATTGATTTCACAATCGTTCCTCCTAATCACGGACAATCTCTCCCTTGTTTTCAATATCAAGCGTTCCGCCAGGCCAGTGACATTGCACTGATGACGATAAACCCAGTGGTTGTTGCACGGCTAATGGCCAGACTGTGCGCACTCTCGATTGACGTCTCTGCAGGCACTGGTCAGTGGTACGTCACGTCGTTTCTGAACATTTTCCTTTGTTCGTGTAATGCCCACGCTCGCTCTTACTCTCTTTATTGTTGAATTCCGGTGCATCAAACACTCACCGGAGGCCTTTTTATCGGAGATAAATATCAAAGTCAGAGGCTGATAGTGTCTTCGTATTTGTAAAAATGATTCTAATGGAATCTTCGATGACGGAACTTTCTTCTCTATTTTGTTTTGATTAAATTTTCCAGTGAAAATGAATTTGCAGGTTTTCTTTGTGGATATCATAATAACGAGATGAGTCAATCTTAACTTTGGAATGAGTCTTCCATAAATAGAGATGGAGAAATTTTCAAGAGAGTGTAACGAAAGCTAAAAAAAATGTCTTTTGACAAATTTTACCATTTTCTCTAATAGATTCTGAGATATTTTCCAAAAACTAAACTCCGTCACTCAATTTTTATTAAATTTTTAAATTTTCTTACTCTTACGAAATTGAACATGGAATATGGGCTCAATTAGAGTTTTCAACCACAACAATTTCTTTTTCTTCAAGTAAATTTGATTTTATCAATTATATCGCAAATATTCTCAGATCAAGTCGTTTAAAAAAACAAAAAAGTAAAAAGACTTCTCTCGCAAAAAAAATCAATTCCCTTCACAGTTTTCTCTAAGCCCATAGATATTCTCAAAAAAGTAAAAATCTCTAAAAGATGTCTCCATACCAAAACAATTCCATATTCCAACATCAATTTTCCCCCTCGATCGGAAAATAATCAATTACTCATCTTCACATCACAATTAATAATCTTCTCCATCCTGGGAATTAATTTACAAGACGTCACAAAGCTGGAATAATGAAAGAATCAGTGGCTTTCGCCACATTTTCGGCGTTGATATTTGCCCCCATCTCCCTCCCTTTACTCCTCAAACCATCTTTCACTCGAGCCGAGGTGAAACACCCCAAGCGTCGGGGTCCTCGACCTTAGAGCGCGCGCGACCGTGTGCGCGGCGCGTTTCGAAGGGCGACCGGCGCTTTATGTATATATATATATATAACACCAAAAACCGTCGGACGGAAACACGGAAACGGAAACTAGTTCCGGCTAAGATCAATACCAAACTTGTGCGAGTTTGGCACGCACGCGTCTCTCAATTGGGGGAGGGTTGAACAAAAAAAAAAAAAAAAGAAAAAAAAGAAAAAACGAGTGCATTCCCCTGAATGGACGAATTGCACACAGGAATGGAGAATTATTCGCGCTGTCTCGTGATGTATTCTATCTACTGGATGTCATGTTGAATTAGCGGAACGTCGAGGTGGGTAAATTATCGATTGATCCGTATAACGAATGCTCGTGGGGCTTCAGCGGGTATACTTTTTACAGATGCTCATTTGAGATGGCTGCAGGAACACTAAAGGGTTGTAAATACGTCTCTTTAGGAAGGTCCCCATCAGTACGTGGGACTGTTGATGTTTAGGTTACATGGAATTATGAATTTCTTATTGTATATGAGAGGGAAATAATTTGTTTTTCTGTTCATCTTTATCTTTTGGGGAAATATCAAGGTGAAAAGCTGAATTTTTACTGAGAATTTTAGCTGTTATTGTTAATTATGAAAAAATTAATGTTTGCGTTGATAGGTGACGAGTGATTTAGTTGACAGGTGCAAGGTAGAATCGCGAAGCATTTGTTAATGGGTAATAAATCTTTCGTGGATGTACTCAAAGGTTCATTTGCTTCTCGAAAGATTTATGATTCGTGATACCATATAAGGACGTATATTTTGTTTATTTTATGTAATCTGGGTCAGTTTGTGGAATTTTGAATGGCAGGGATTCAATGGGAATTAGAGATGGGATCTACGAAGAATAAATAAGATATTGAAGAGTTCATTCTAATTGTATAAAATCGCCAATCGCATTAGTTTTATTCATCAACACAATTTTTTAACTCCATCACTACACAGAATAAAATTATTCACTCAATTTTGTTAATTTGTTGAAAATGAAAAAAATTATGTATCCCATGTAAATTCTGAATAAAATTCATGTCCATTATTTCCCAAAGTAAACAATGAATATTTGCATTGACTTAATTGGATTAGTGATGGAATTGCATACCATTCATTCATTTCCATAAAAGATGAAATACTTGAATCTGTGATGTATTGAACTAATAAAATCACTAAAGTTAATTTGTACAATTCATTTTTCCACTTTTTAGTAAATATCCAATAATTGTCTCAAGTTCATTAATCTTCTGGAATTTTCTCTCAAAATTATTTATTTTCGTGATGAATGGACAATCAATAAAAATATCGTGTTTACCACTACCTCTACTAGAATTTTTCTATAATTGTAACGATGAAATTGACGATTGAATTTCTCACCAAATTTCCATCAAAAATATTTTCAGGCCAAAAATCCAATGAATTTTCTATCTTCAATAAAACAAAAACCGAAAATATCTAAAATATGGAAGACCAAAAATTCCATCGAAAAAATTTCCGCAATAAATACTAAATATTGAAATGTTTAAAATTCCTTGAAAAAAACGATAAACGATTCGTTTGCAAAATGTTTACACATCACTCGTGATTCACCACTGATTCATTACCATTTTAACACCGGTTGAACCTGCAGCTTAGCTCCGCATCCCTCCAAATGTCCCACCACTATCGACGATAACGCGTTCACCTCAACTATGTAACTGAGTTCGAGTGGGATGAGCTCACTGCTCTCTATTTTCTCCCTTTCTCCAGCGGCACGCGATGCATTTTACGCACAAGTGACTCGGTGTTATGATAAGTATAGCAGTTTTGCTTTCCACCCCTGTACTTTTTCTTTTCTCTGTTTCTGTTGAGGAGATAGCTGGATTCGTTTTTTGCTGATGGCATTGGTGCGGTTTTTGACGTTTAAGATTTTTAAGTGGGATAGGACTCGGTTACTGTGGGGTGAGAGAGGGGACTTCCCCTCGAGGTTAGAGAGTGACCGTGCAGAGAATGAAGTGTGCAGGCCTATCGGTTGGCTACGAATAGAATGGCGCACAGTCATTGGTTGGAATGGTCTAGCCGGTGGGCGGGGATAGGCAATTCAGGGATAGGCGGTTCATATATGCAAAAATGAATTAGAAATAGAGTGAATCAATTATAAAAAAATGTGAAATAACAATCAATTATTGAACCTTTATAGAAATGTGTCAATAATTACCTAGATATCTAATATTATATTAGTTCTTCTTCTGATGAAAATCTGTGGATACGTCCTAATACGAGGAAAATTGAGGTACGCGTTTAATTTCAATAAACTAATTCTACAATGTATAATCGCCAAAACATCCAAAAAATGAAAATAAATAAAAAAAAAAAAACAACAATGTATGTTTTTTTTCATAGTTATTCGAATATCGATTCGATGCGCGACCTTCAAATTAAGGTACCATTGGGACATAATTTTTTAATGCGTTCATATGAAAATTTTCGCAGAACTACATGAATTTTATCATACTCATGTGCTGTAATTTTATAATACCGTGAGGGTACCAGTTGCCGGACGGGACCGAGTTGTCGGATGGGGAAATAACTAGTCCGAGAACTAGATGTCCGAGATCTGGGCCCTTGAATTAACATGGGAAAGGATAGGACGTCCGATAACTAGGCCAGTTTACTTTTTCGTAAACATCTTCTTTTTTTCCTGTAATAAGCTAAAATATGGGTAAACAGTTATTGAATCACAGAGAAAAGACATTGATAAATATCTTCAATCCTTCATACACATGATTTATGCAAAAACGTTTTCATTATTGAACTTTCCGTTAAGATTTTTCCTTAACCGTGCGGTAACTGGGTCCCTCACGGTACTGTTCAATGAAACAAACTTCCTGTCTAAGGGGGTTAATCTGCAGGCGTATATCACCAAAAACCCAATTGGCGTTTAAGTCAATAACATGGTAGATAATTTGAAGAAAAAAAATTCTATTTGAACAATCCATAAATATTATCATTCGGATAAAATAAAAGAATTCATTAATTCATTTTCTTTTATTTTGCATTTTATCATCTTTTTTAATTTGCATTTGTTCAATTCTGAATGCAACGCTCCAGATAAGAGGATAGAATATTGGGTTACAATAAAAAATTTCAACTACTGAAAATATGATTTTATTGATAAATTACACTTGACTTTTTCCATCTCGCGTGTAGAGAGCAATAAAATTGAAAATGCAGAAAATGGATATGTGAAACCCCACAATGAGTTGCCATGGGAACCGCTCCATTTTTCTCTCAGTTGTGTCTATATGTTCCAACTCGCATTCTTCTCACTCTTCGGGGTATCTCGAATTACTTACCACGAAATATTTAGAGAACTCGAGAATAAAAGTCTTCTCCAAATTGAAACTTTCAACTTGCCATTCGTCCCTGGGAATAAAATAGAGTATAATCATTTTCCACTCCAACCAATAGACATCTCTGTATACTGAAATTTGAATTATATATTTTTAGAATAAAATAAAATCATCGAAATGAATTTTACTCAATTCGCATCTTGAATGAATTCATTAGATATAGTAAATAGTAAGCTCGACCTAACTTTGCAATTTCTTCTGTCAACTAAAAATTGCATTACATCCTCCCTCACCTCAAAAATCCCTCGATACCACTCATGAATTATCTGAAAGAGCCAAAAATATGAAATAATTGGTGAAAGGTGTAAAATGACATCTTCCTGTCATTTGAAATGTCATTTTGCGCCCGCCATGACGGAAAATTCCTTTTCTCTCAAAGATTCTCTCATCTCCCTTCAAACCAAAAAAATCAATCAAAAACAGAATTCCGAATGAACTAGACATTTCATTTTACCATTCAACTCGAAAAATTTCCCCAAATAAAATTTTACCCAGCACCATAAACATCACCAAGGGTACCTCATCACTATCATTCGTCCCTGCATGCACTCCAAGTTCATTCACACTAGCGTGTCTCGCTAAATATAATATGGCGGTTGTACCCCGGGACTCTCGTCCTCCCTATACTCGCCATATGACCGTCCCCCTCTGTACCCCTGATCCAACGCCCCTGTGATTACGCGTCTACTCATCTCCATTCTGCACCCCTTCCCCCTCATTCTACACCCACGAAACTTTGTTAGCCCAAGCGTATACTATCAACCGCAGCCCCTCCCCCCCTCCCCAAAGATTTATAAAACATTGTCAGCATTCATCGGATCCCTAAATTTTTCAATAATTCAGCGAAAAACTGTCCCAAGTGGGGAATCCCCCCTCTACGTCTAACCTCAAAGACATGACGCAGACATTTAACAAGATCTCATAAACCACTGGCACACCATTTTTTTTTTTTCATTTCTTCATCAAATCTCCATCTTATCACGAGACCATAAATTATCGTTACAAAGAACTTACAAGCAATGAAAAGATCATTTGGCTACATGTAATAAAACTGTTCCCAAAAAAAAAAAAAAAAATTAAAAACGAGAGGAGGGTGGCGGGACGAATGAGCCAAGAAGAAATAAAAAAACTTCTGCGACCGGATCTTGGGGTTTGTAGCTCCTTCCAATCCAAATTGTTATGCATAGAAGAGTGATGTGGTGTAAAATGGATCTTTTGTAATCTTCAATATCTTCTGAACAAATGATGAAAATCGATGAAAATTGATGTCATTCTGAAGTATGAAGGAAAAGGTTGAAAATGGGATAATTTTGTTGAATTTAACTGTGCCAATCTAGAATTATCGACAATTGAAGACAATTTTGCCCAGCATCACCCTATTCTTGAGGCGACATTCACAATCAATTTGGTATTTCCCCTATCCCTTCGTGAACACTTGGATGAATCAAATGTTCATGCTCATGTCGTAAATTTAATTCTCTCATGACTGGTGTTAATTCACTGTTGAGAATTGGCTCATTGCTCATGATTGTGAGCTCTCGTAACACTTTTAAGCGATTTTATTTTATATACTTGAGAAAAAAACTGATGATTTTGGTATACTTTCTCGAGCTCTCAAGCGAAAAGGGGCTCGAAAAGTCTCAGAAGATGAAAAAAAAAACTGAGACATTGAAATCGTTGTCTTGGGCTGATTACAATGATCATCAGTGGAAAAATATTAATCTCTCGGTGTAACGATCAGTGGAGAAATAATGAGGGGCCTTAACTTCAGCTATGTTGGTTTTTTTCCTCATTCTTCTTTCCGAAGATTCTCATGCAACGAAGGAAAAAATGAAGAGTTGTGAGGGAAGAGAAAAAGCAGAATAGAATTTTTTTTTTCTTTCGCTTTGAATGTGCAAAATAAAAGAAAATGTTTTTAGCTAACTTCACGATGCGTATTACAAGGAAAGAGAGGAGAGAGGACCTAATCGGTCAATTGGAAACGGGCCCTTATCCCTGGCCCGGCTGGCCGGAAAGTGCCCACGGAGGCTATTAAACTGTCTACGAGTTGGCCGAGGGGAAGGGGGAGAGAAGGAGAGAGAGAGAGAGAGATGGGGATTTTTACAATGGTTCTTGTAGGTTGTCTCCCATCTCTCTCTCTCTCTCTCTCTTTCCTTCAACTTCTTCTCTTGGAGGATCCTACCCTCTTCCATTTTTTTTTCTCATACTCCTCCTCCACCTTTCGCCCTTCGCTCTCTTCCTCAGACTTATTACCGGGACACTGGCCCCACCATTGGCGTCAGCCCACGGGGATTTAAGATTTTATAATAATTTCTTATGTCTTCCTTGTACTCTTGAATTTCTTCTCGAATTAAAAAAAAAATGGCCGTTGGAGAGGGAAAATTTAGTGCGTGATTTTACCTTCATTTAGAGAGGGATACGTGAAGAGATGAATAATGTTATGGAATTAAATTCAGTCTCATTCGCTTTTTTATTCAACTGTTTTTGTAAGAGAGCGATTATTTTGGAAATATATGTGAAACTGATAGGTTTACGGGAAATGGTCAATAGTACATTTCATGCCTAAGTCTTGGAAAACAGATCATCCTCCCCCACGTGCAAGATTGCCTTCCGAGCCGGAGGCGAGGATGGCAAGCACGCGGGGGAGGGTGATATGTGTTCCATGACGAGGCGTGAATATTATTTTTCGTGTCGTGGGACCGGGAAAACGCCATTTTTGTGGCGCGCAGCGCCACGAAAACGGGGTTTTTCAGGTCCGACGACACGAAAAAGATATTTTTTTGTAGGGAATAACATTATCTATTAAAAAGGCCTTTTGAGAAATTTGGCCGAACCTCTTGGTTCTCGAGATATTTGCAATTAATCTGCAAATCCATTTTGAAGTTTTCTATTGAAGGATAAAAATTGAGAGAAAATTTTTGTAATTAGAACCTTTGATAGAGAATTAATACTTTTTTTATTTTTTGAGAACTTGGTGACATTCAGAGTGAGTGATCCAAAATATTCGAAATAAGCATTTTATTAATTTCTCCATCTGTACCTCAACAGCTCATTTGAGCTCGAGACAGGTTATTTTTTTTTTTCCAAAATAGAACACGATTTCCCAGTTTTTCTACAAAAAAAAAGATTATATTCTATTAACAGTGAAATTGTTGCCCATATTTATTATATAATTCTCCATCCCAGATTCCTGCAAGACATCATAGGATAAACGAAAAAAAAAAAAACCACTTTCATAAATAACAATAACTCTTCCCTCGCCATCTAAAATGTCATCATGAATTAACCCCTCCTCTCTTCTTATTGCTTCCAGGTGCGAGAGAGAGAGCCAACGTCTACGGGGGGTCTCCCGTTGAACCTGAATTCACACCACCTGGCCCCACAGAACTCTTCTATCTCCCCTTCCGAAGAAAACAAAACTCAAATGAATAAAAAAAAAAAATAAAAAAAAAATACACACATATATATGAGTCCGAGAACGGCCAAAATTCAGAAAGAACCTGAAACATGAAAAGCGGATGAATAGAGAGCACACGATTCAACGAATGCAATGAAGCCCATATGTATAAATCCGGTCGTCAATCGAGCGACAAACCGCATCATGCAGAAGACCATAAAACGAAGAATAATTGAAAGCAAAAGGAAGATATAACAAAAGTTAAAAATAATCATGACAATGAATGAAGAATCAAAAATATAAAAATTACGACGATGACAGAAAAAGGCTAGATAATCAATTTAAAATTAAAAAAAAAAAAACAAAATCATTGACATGATTTTGAGATTGACCAGCTTTACTTGATGACACTAACCCGTAGATCCGAACTTGTGGGCTATTTTATATGCATACCGCAAGCTCCTTTCTACCGGTACATGTAGTCAGGCCGTCGTTTGAGACTTATCGTCCTCACCAACACTGATATTATATATTTTCTCCTGCACCTTCGGATCCATCGGGTCACCAAGAGCATCACTGAAGAGCACAACATGTTAATAAAAAGTAAAATCCTCAATCAAATGAATTTTTCGTTAATTTTTTTCTCATTGATACTGAAATATTTGGATGTTTAGTCGAGCAATCAAATAATTTGTTTCTTTGTTTTTTTTTTTTTTTTTTTTATAAACACAAAAAAAAAGTGCTGAAGGAGACTGCGGCGATGCCTGGGTGAGGTAGTAGGTTGTATAGTAGGGAAATTGCAATAATGTTCAATTGCAGATATGAAATTCACTGTACAACTTGCTAACTTTCCCGGTCGTCGGCGCCCCAACGTTGGATGAGACTCAATCCCTCCTTTTTTTTCAATGTGGCTCTCCTGTTTTTTGGGAGATTGCGAGGGGAGGGGGGTGGCAGAGGCATCGGCTGTCGTCGTATTGTATTTTTATTCTTATTTTATTTTATTTTTCTACTCTCATTGGAGATAAAGAAGAAACGAAGGAGAAACGAGGAAGAAAGGGGAAAGAAGAAAGTGCTGGGTGAGAAAGAATGATTGAAGATTTTTATTTTTATTTTTTTCATTCTCAGCATGAGAGAAAAATAGTGGAAAAAAAATGGATTGGTTGTAGACAGAAGGATTGTGCAAAAGGGCAATGGCGGTCAGGCGGCTCAAAAGAAACAAAGAAATATTATGAAAAAGTTTTGGAAAAAAAAGCATTTTTATTTTTCTATTTATTGTTTTTGAAATAAAGCCTGCACCGCTTCGCCGGTTCCCTGAGACCCTAACTTGTGACGTCGCGTCCGATATCTCACAGGCTAGATTCTCTGGTATTGGCGATGAGTTCTGCCTTTTAATGAACGAGACGATGGGGAAGTACATTAGATGGTAGTGATTTATTTGAGCTGATTGAGAGGGTAAATTGGGGAAATTAGTGAATGTTGAATTTTTATTTTTTCAAGCTGTTTTTGATTAATATCTTTGAATCTTAGGAAGATGGCAAAATTTCATTAAGAAGCATTTTTGTAGCTCTTACTCTGCTCTACAAAAAAGGTATCAACAAAAATTTTACTATCTTACTTAGATTCAGAGACATTCAGCAATAACTGATGTTAATTTTGTGATAATTCGTGTTGTTTATCCTCTTCACTACTGTTAACATTTTTATTTCTCAGTTGCTCTGCTTTGTAACATCTTTTTTCTCATATTTATGTAAAACATTTGATGAAATTGAACAAATTTTACCTTTTGTTAATTATTAAGGTACAAATGGAATAAGGAAAAATTTGACAATAAATGTTTATTTATAAGAATGGAGACAAGGTTGTTGACAAAATTGTAGTTCATTCAAATCCTTATTCTATTCGTTATTTACAAGAGAGAGTTTAACATAGAATCGAATGAAAATATTGATATTTCACTTATTTCTAGCTTTTAAATATTTTCAATCTGTAGATGTATTACAATAATATAAAAATACACAAATGCAATGTACAATGTAACCCTTTAACACTTGTTGAGCAAGTGGACAAATTCATGATACTTATTCTTATTCAGATAATTCAATTATCTAATCGAACAAATCCAATTGATTACAGCAGTGAAGTGGTAAATGCAATTTGTTATTAAGTCAAATTAACCATATTTGCTAAATGTCTATTTATCTCGAGCATAATTGATTTTAAGAGAAAATGTCAAAAGAATGTTTTTGTAAGTGGGAAAATTTCCAATAAAAAATATTCCTTGGTATTTTTCCCGAGATAATTGAACATTTAATAAGATGTAAAAAGTTGAATTTTTTAAATTTTGTGACACTATACCACTTCATTGATGATTTCATGTACTATTATCAATCAGTGATGAAATATGTAAATATATACACAAAAAAATTTCTGTTGAAAGATGTAGACTCAGAGATTAATCAGAAATATCTCTTACCCTCTTCCACCAATTTGCTGAGCTCAGCAGCAGAATATCCAAGAAGTTGCTTCAAATCGCAGACAAATTTATAAACGAATCTTTTGCCATGAACCTTGGAAATCATATCACCGTCGTAGTAATACCTCAGTGCACGACTCAATTTTTCGTAATTCATGGAGGGTTTGTTTTTACGTGCGCCCCATAGCTGTGCCACAGCTTCCGGCTGATTGAGCTTGAATTCACCATCAGTTCCTACCCATCTTATAACAGCTATGTGCTCACGATCTGTCAGTAATTCGAGTAAAAATTGCCAAAGTTGAATTTGACCACTGTTCACTGTACGACTTGACGATGTTACAACTGGTGAGTGAGATGATTCTTGCATTTGTACACCAACTAGTCGTGCGTGTTGACTCATTACTCGAGCTGTTGATGGTTTTGCATTGCTACGCATTTTTATTGATTTCTCGAGTGATAGATCGTCTGGGATTGGCTCTCTTTGTACGATAGCTTGAATATTAAAAAAAAGACAAGTTTAACTTTCACTCGAAACATTGAAATTTTTTATAAAATGTGAATTTCTTATTATAACACTTTGGTTTGTAATTAAATTTCGGGAGTCAGTTTTCGGGGAATATCTTAAAATTGAAGAGAGCTAGCGGAATTTTCAGATTAAACGTGGAATATTCTCGTTAATCATGCATTCATCTCTACAATCAGTAATTTGAGGACAAAATGTCAAAAGACCTTTTTTGAAGCTAAAGAATTTTAAAACAATAAAGGTTACTTGATATTTTCACTTAAAACAACTAATTAGTGACATAATTCCATGATTACACAGCTGCAATGATTAATCAAATGGTTTTGCCACTCTCTCCAATAGCATTATCTACTCACCAACAATTTTACACTGCTTCAACAGCTCCAGATGCGTCCAAAAAACCTCGCCAGGATCATGAGGAACTTTAGCCTGAAATTCCTCTAACGTAAGATCACACAATTGAGCTCCAGTTATGCTCCAATCAGACAGCTTGATGGAGGCGAGGTTGAATTGTCTGACTGCCCACTGGAGCCAGTGCTTCACATGTGTCTGAGTCCAATTTTTGGGGTCTGATGGGATTTTCAAACGCTCCTACGGAATTTTTTACTCGTTAATCACCAATAAAACAAATTTTATCCTTGAAAATTGATTGCAAGTTATTTCTACCTGTTCTTGTTTATATTGAGCATCCACCAGCCACCTGATGACATTCCTTTTATTATCCGGTTGTGGAGGAATTGGAGCTGCTTTAAAAACACATTAAAACTTGATAAAACTATCAAACGGAAAATTTTCCATCGTCAAAAGGATTTTAATTACCCTCTGGAATTTCAACGTAATCCTCAGCTGGTTTCAGTACATCCACGATATTTATTCTCCTCTGGGGTGCTTTTATCTGGACATTAACCTGGACAAGTCCCTCACCTTGGACGCATTGGTCAACTAAATTTTTATGGCTCTCCAGCTGAAAATAAAATCATAAGAAATAATAGAATTTCCAGTCGAATAGAATTTTTTTTCAGGGAATGTATATCTGGGAAATGAAGGGAGATTAGTATTATATTTTTTAGTGTTTTAGAATCTCATCTGCCTCCATATTTCCATCAATATACTCAATCAAATGTAAAACCTCCTAAAAATCTCACCATTTGTGCATCCTGGAGCCAAAAAGAGTAATCAGTCAATTCCACCCCAAGTCTCTGCTCCAGTAAATTTCTCAATGTAGACAGAGGCTCTCTGATATCCATATGCTGCATAAGTACCCCCTCAGTGTTATCTTCCCCATTAGTATTCTCCATAGCAAAACTAGGCTCAACCTCCAGATCCGAACTCTCCGGATTGAGTTGAGCCATAATGTCATCATCCTGTGTCAACATTGTCTCCGGTTCCATTTTAATCCGTTTCATTAGAGCAAAATCGTCATCCGTATCATAACTACAGATCAAAATTAATTATTTTATAACAGTAAAACCAAAACAAAGTGAATCGAAAACAATAATTGAATCAGTAAAAACAAGGAGAGAATTTCATTTTTTTTTCTTCAATTGTTATTTCTTATATATATTTAATTATAAGTAATTGGAGGAAAATTACGTGATAACAATTCTTAGGTTAGAATCATGTAACAAATCCAGCAATTCCTCTACCTCTTCTGATGATTTTTCACGTGACTGGAGTGAGCCATTATCAACACTTATTTATTTTATTAAACACTTGTAAAATGAATTAAAACGAGACTTGTCTCAATTTTTAGTTAATTCTCACAGTTGTATTTACTTTCTCAAAACCACTAATCGCATCATCATGTCATAACCTCGACCATTTACAACGAGTGTTGTCGTAAAAATTGAAAACGTGAGGGTAAACCTTAAATTTTACGTTGGGATAAAAAACAGAAAAAAATCATCTCTTCATGTTCATGTCATGTTTTATTTTTAATTTATAATTGAAAAATAATTATTTGATCAACTCTCTATTATTATCAAATTGATTTTGATCATTTTTTTAATGAATAAAGTGAGTTTTTTTTTTGTTTGAGAAAAAATTAATTTACACGTAATGACACAAATTACACTCTACATTTTGTTTTTCAAATTTGTTACATTGCTTAATTGATGACTTTTATTGTAATTGCCGAATTTATTGATGTAACATAATATGACGATTGTTTTCAAATCATCATTCAATTTTTATAACCATTTTTATTGATCGTTGCATTCAGTAAAAGTGAATGGCTGCATCTTAATTACAAAATTAATTATTTCAAGTTGACTTACAAATCTAAATGAATTACTTCAAGTCTGATTACGTATTCCAATTATAACACTAGTGTCTAGGCACTTAAATCTGCAAAAATTCAATTATAAACTGAGTATTTACAACTCTAAATTTCACCTGTTGATATTGTTCTTGTAGTCATGATAATAATTATGCTAAAGGCAGTTCTGGAAAAATTTAAATAATAAATTCCATTATTGAATTAATTGTTGTTGAATTCACGATAAAATATTATGAGTGAAATATTCACGATCCAATAGGATTTTTTATAAATAATATCCTTACATAACAAAAAATAAAAATAAAAGATTAACAATAAAAAATTCAAAACGTTTACAATGATAATGAAAAATTGTTGAATCCTATTTCGTAGCTTTTGCCAGATAATCTTTCAAAGAGACATGTTTTGTCTCGTCAATTAAATGATAACACGTATGACCTGAGAAGTTGGGAAGAGTTGGTTTTGCCCCGTTGATTAGTAGTTCTTTAGCAATTTTCAACTCGTCATTCTCTATGGCATGAAATAAGGCAGTTCTCCCTGATTTTCCATCACGGACATTGAGGTCAGCGTCTGCTCTTATCAGTGCCATTGCTCCCTCGTAATTTCCGCTTTGGCAGCAGTAATGAATTGGAGCAAATCCTGAAAAGGATTTATAAACAGGATTAAATTATTTGGAATTAATGAAGTTTCAAAAGAGAGGAATTAATTCGAGAAAGAATTGTCGATGAATATCTTTAAAACTAATGCAGATAGAGGAATTTTCTTGAGGACATTTTTTGTAGCTCTCAATTTCCTCTACAAAAAATATCTCTAAGGAATATTCCCTATCTTCCGTCAATTTTGAGATATTTTTCAAAGACTGATTGTGAAATGTAAATGATTTTTGAAAAATAAAAAAAAAAAAATTTTCGTTGATACAATGATAAAATAATAATGTAGGAGGAAGAAAATTGTACGATTTTAGTTGAATAATATTAGTAATATAATGGTTTACCATTTGCATCAGCGTAATTGAGATCTCCACTTGCTGGTGCATGTTTAATGAGTAGAGGGAGATAAGACAGTGCCTGATGGCTGGCCATTGTCAATGCTGAATCATGAGCTATTTTGGATGATGTAGGATTTGCCCCAGCACGTAGTAACAATCGAATTATTTCCTCTGATACGGTAAATTTAACTGCCAGCTCTAGACTCGTCTGGAGGAGAAAAGAGAAATTATAATTTTGTTATGTTTTTTCAATCCCCACTGACTTTCACTTTTTGATGAATATCTCTGAATTTGATAGAAATAGGCCAATTTTTATGGGGACCTTTTTTGCAGATTGAAAGAAGAGCTACAAAAAAAGGTCTTCATAAAAATTTTACCATCTCACTTCAATTCCCAAATTTTTCCCAAAAAATCATCTCAAAACGAAAAATTAATTTATCCCCTTCCAACTTCATCAACAACTTACCTGATCATCTTTTGTCGGTATATCCACATTAATTTTACAGGCCTTCAAGATAATCAACTGCCTCTTGACCCCCGCCACAGACTCCCCCAAAACAGCCTTATGAATGTTCAAAAGTCCATTATCATCATATTTCTTTGCATTCAAGAAATCCTTCTCCAGTGCACTATAAAGTTTCTCAGTGCTGGGATCAAACTTCATAATATTATTAACCTCCTTCACCTTCTCATCATCAGCCAGCTTGAGCAGCATAGAATCCAACTCATGTCCATTGAACCCTTGCTTCCTGCACTTCTCCTTCTGCTTCTCCTCTTCCTGGACTCGTCTCTCCTTTACAGAAATTCTCTCTAAACTTGGAGCATCCTCACAAGCTCTGATGAACTCTTCCTTCTCCTTATCGAGCAAACCAAACACCTCCGTCTGTGTCTCAGAATCTTTAATAGCAATTTGTTCCACTTGTTTCTTGGGTACGAGTCTCTCCACACCAATTCCAACACTCCTCAAAGCCTCCAAAGCTTTATTTCTCAATTCTTCATCAGGTAGAGACCTCAGAGCTTCTCCAAGGGCACTTAAATCATTGAGGTCGACCTCTGGAGATGTTCTTCCATTCATTCCAGAATCAAAATTGGGTGAGTGATTGATAACTACTGAATTATTTGTGCTATCACACTCAGATCTTGTTGAGACATTCAAAGAACCAAGAGTACTCGATGTACTTGAATCTTTCTTCTCCCTTCTCAAGAGATTAACTCGCCCCAAGGAACTCCTTGGGATCTGCTTCAGAGTCTTTCCCACCCCATCTTCCGAATTTTTTTGAGACAATCCCAATCCAGGCAGAGCATTCAATGTCTCCTCATCAGGCACAACGTAATACGTATCACTATGAAAATTAGATGCCTCTAAATTATCAAGTTTGATCATTTTACTGGAATCAATCGTTGAATTATCTGATCTGTCTGATGATCTCCGTTTAGTACTGACAGATTTATTTACAATTTTTTTAATTCGATTCGGTTGTCCTTGAATTCGTCTATTGAGAATCTTGAGCTTCATTCCAGCTGGAGCTGTCTTAGTGTTCTTGAAGTTTCCATTCTGAATGCTCTTGATTTTGTTGAAGTTTAAGGGAATCCCATTCATTTCGTCAACAGTTCCATCGTTTCCTACTTTTATCTGATGACAATTACCACTTTGAACCACGTAGACATTCGAGTTCTGTGTGTTTTCATCGATCATCGATGTTTGTTCTGTGTAATTCTGGCTATTGAGAACGACTGGAGATATTGGAATGAGGACTCCATGTGTTGCTGTCTGATCTCCATTTCTGACTTCCTGGCTTGGTTTTTGGAGATATTTTATCGAGGAAATTGTGGGGCTAACGGTCTTGATTCCTGTAGATACGTTTGGGAATTTTGTCCCCTCAGGACTAACGGAATTACTCTTCAGGACTGTCACTGAGCTGTCACCATTCGCCTGGGACAAAACCTGAACATCGAACTCCCCTAGGTCTCTTCCATCAGGTGATTTTAGCTTTAGTTTCTGGAGTTTATTGTTTGGATCAATTTTCCCTGATTTGATTTTTAGACTTATCGTCGGTTGGGGCCCGGGACCTCGTATTCTCTCAATCGTCACATTTGCTGGGGACTTTTTTACAGCATTGGCCATACTTGGGTACGTTTGGGGTAGCTTAAACTCACGTACGCACTCGATTACTTGGAGATTCGGCACTTGTACACGTTTACGTTTTTTTATTGGTGGCTTTTCTTGGGGATTTTCCTGGGTTTTTTCCACATCAACTTTTTCCATCTTTCATTCACCAACACGTTTTTCGAGAATTCAATGAATAAATCGAATTCAATTCACAAATATTACAAAATTGTCTGCATTTTTTTACAATTTATTTTTGTTTAAAGTTTATCGAAAAATATTATTGTATATTATCCAATTTTTTCAACAAAAAAATTGCTTCTATCACATTCTAAATCGTCAATGGTTATTGGCATGATCAAGAAACAATGTCCAATAATCTATAAATTATTGTATTTTTATCTACAAATTTGGTGTTTTTTTTTTTATTAATATTTGTAGGTTATCGCGTTTTTAATACAGTAGATTGGAAAATTATTATGCTCTCGATAGTTTTACGTACTGAAAACGTTTTTTTATCACATTTATTTTTGAGGTATAACCAACTAATTGATAGAGTCACGTTGTGATGTGCTAGATTCTCGGGAAAAGAACAGGGGAATTACTGACTGCTGATCGACGCATAAAGAAGGACATCCCTGGTGAGAATGCCTTGAGTATACACTTTTTTGTCTCAGGTTAGACACACGAGGGTTATACACTTTAAAATAAGAACTAATTTATCAAGATTCTCCATTCAAATAGTTTTTTCAAATTTATCATATTATTCTCTTTAATTATCAACACAAATTGACACAATGTCGTTAAATTTTTATAATACTCCACCCGTTTATCTACCGAGAAATGTTTTTTCCACAAAGACGTGCAATCGTTGGTCAAGTTAACCTCAATTGGTTTCATTGGTTGCTCATAATGCTATTAGCCAATGAGGATTGGGGAAGCCAATGTGGCTGGGAGCGTTTACAATGGGGAGTTCCCCTGTGATGAAGTCATATGTATAGAACGGTAGCAACTATCAGATGCTGTTAGATGCTTGTGGCGCTATCTGATGGTCTAGGGGCTAAACCACTGTGCAATTTTTGAAATGTTAGTTTCTTTTTACTTCTCCGAACCAACTTTTCCGTCTCGTGCATTTTCAAAAACGTACTAGTCTATGGAAATAATGTATATTATTATTTTTAGCATAAAGTAGAGAGTACATAGAAGGTGTTACTATATTTCTGTGGTTTTTTTTTTCATAAGGAATGATTAATCGAACATTTGATTATTGGCGCTGGAATTTAGTTATTATGTCGGTAATCTAGGGATCTGACGCTGCTACTGATCAGATCAACTATAATGAAGTATAAATAAATAATGCACTCCTGAATTATGAGTTTATACTCCTGACTTCTCCCTAATTACTCCCAATTGAAATAAATTAAAATTGTTCGAAAATAATTTTTTATCTGCTGAGTATATAGCAGTCACCCTGGTAACGACTGATGATGGAAGAATCGGATTTGTCGACAGTAGGTTTCTAATGTTTGGCGGGAATATTTTCCCCTACATTGACTTCCCAGTAGAAAGAATACGGGAGATTATCATTTTGTCTATAAGATTTATTGAGTGAAATGAGATGATGGGAATCGCGTCTTGGTCTCATATTGAGACATGGAAAATTGTTTCCATCGATATTATTTTCCGAGAACATGTCCAGCATGAGCAAGTGCATTTTTTGCCTCTTGCTAGGGGTAAAATTTCCTCACAAATTGGTTGCAACAGATTGCGAGGCAATCTCTCAATGAGTTTTCGAAAATTTGAAGAAAAATCGTGGCATCATGAATTAATTTGCAAATTTTCAATTCATTCCAAATCAGCAGTATTTCATAGAAAAAATTTTTTTCATCTATTTTGACTCACGATTTTTCGAAACCCAAAACAGGGTATGATTATCATGTTTTGGAGGAGTTTGAATTTCCCGCTGAACCGGAAATGATTAGTTGTCACTTTATTGAGTGGCCTATTGATCAGCTGTTCGACGAAAAAGAATGGCGAGAGAAAGAGGTAAGAGGAACAGAACCCTGTTGATTGTAATAAATAGAAAGGATTATATTTACGGTCGAAGAATATCCATTATTATAACCAAGAAAAAAATCTAAACAGCAATCATTTTTATGCAAATTAGATTTCCCCATATTGGCAATGGAGAGAATGGTAAGATACAACCACCTTTTCTTCTCAAAGCTCAAAGGCAATAGTCCGAAATGTCACTAATTATTACGTCTAACTTGCGTCGAACCATATCTCATAACAAAAGTTTGCATCATATATAATTCATTCTAGTTGAAGGCTAGAGAGCTTGGAGTACGAGAATTGAGTGAAGCCTCTGAGAGTCATCGAATCAAGCCAAAGAAGAAGAAGACAAAGAAAAAGATAGAAGCAGTTCAGCCAGTGATCCCACATGTTACTACCATAAATCATCTACCACTCGACTGTTTATCTTACATATTTTCTTTTCTCTCTTTGAGAGATCTACTTCAATTGCCAGCAGGTGATACATCCTTAATTCTCTCGTCTCTGCATGATAATGCCTTGAAAATTCACGGTAAAATATTTGTTTCGCAGTATGCAAATGTTGGAGGGATTTGGAGTCAAATGTCTGGCGAGATGTTAAAAAGCTCGATCTCATTAGTTTCGAGAAGTCGATGAATCCAAAATCGTTTACGCGCACAGGGGGAGAAATTGATAAGAAGAATATGCATTTGAGGTTCACAACTGTTTACCCAAAACTGTTATCACTGAGTGGTAAATTTTTAAGAGTCCTGACACTACCAGTACCAGAAAGATTTGATATCCTTCCAATTGCTACTGATGAATGTCAGAATCTTAGAAAAATTGTTATTCGCTTCGAGAACTTCCAGTACAAAGCAAGATGTTGTCAAGAACTTGAGAGGTTATTTGTGAAAAATAAGAATACTTTGAGAAGTGTAGTAATTGATAACGTGGGTAAAGTGTTTGATTCATACAACGAATGTCTCCTCCAGTTGCCTGAGGAGTTGATTGAGCTCCAATTGTTTGGATACAAGGCCCGTTACTCACGCTTTTCAGAACGTGAGGTTATGATGTCATTATTTTATGATTTCGCTCCAGTAAGTTGATGTTGAAAAAACGCTGCACAGAATGAATTTAATGATCTTCATCTCATCCCCTCTTTATAGTCATTTATGGAGAGAAGGAAAGAGGATAGAATTTATTTTCATCATATTCATTGAAAACGAATAGAGAAAATGCATGTACCTTTTCGATATCATCAAATTTTTCTTTTTTTTCTTCGAACAGGCAATACAGAGATTAAAAAAGTTACAAATTCTCGTACTGAATGGTATGCGAGTTCCTCCAGACGAAATCAGTGTGATTGAAAATTTCGATGATTTGCGTTATCTCGAATTGTATCGGTCCAGTCCTTTCTCTTTCGACATAAAGCCAATCTCAAGTCGTCGAAAACTGGAGTATCTCTCGTTGGAACGTGTGAGTAATATGGACAATCGTTGGTTTGCAGATCTTGTGGAGAATAATCCAAATTTGAAACACTTGAAATTACAAGGTAAAATTAAGATTTTGATTCAACCATTTATCATCTTATTGAGTTATTGACACTGTGTATATTCATACAGTCATATTCCAACGTCATCATTCTTCTTACAGCTTGTCCATTGATGCCAGAATTCATATTGCAATTATTCGCATTGTCTAAACTGGAGACTCTAAGCTTGATCAAGGTTTCCCTCCCTAAGTTCATTGATTTAAGTGGATTTCCTAATCTCAAGAAATTCGTCTGCTCTTATATTGGGGATAGAGCAATCATTGGTTTGATGAAAACAGCATTGGATCTCAAGGTGATTAATCTAAAGCAATCTAGAGCCAATACTGGAGCAGTACTGGACAAAGCTCATGCAGTAACTAGGAAGCGAACCAATAATGTGCCTCTACACGTTATTGTCGCCGATAGTGTTCTCAATCATTGGCGAAAACCAGAGAGAATATCTCCACTTCTTACAGTGGAAAGTTGTTCGGATTATAACAAACGCACTCGTAGTGGATATGAAGACAATGAAGAAGAATTATTCTATTGAATTTGTATGGAGTTCATGATTTCTGTGTCAATTCAATCATCTCTTTATATTTAGCAACTCTCGTTCTTTATTAATGTTCCTCTAATGTTCGAAAGTCAGTCCTGTTAATAGCCTCGGGAGTAAAAAAAAAAACTATTGAAATGCGGGGAAAACTTTGCTCCACGAATTCTCCGCCAAGAGAGCATCGAAAATTATGAAACATAATTTGGAAAATTCGTTATTTTTTTATTCACCGGATGAAACGAGATCAGGATGCCTGGGAGAGGATGAATATTTTTTTCGTATGTTCCAACTTACGAGGTGGTTGACAGGTTCTCATACCACCATCTTGCTTGGATACCCCTTCCTTTCACTTCAAGATGGTGGCCCGAGAACCTGTCAACCACCTCGTATGTTTAAACATAAGAAGAAAATATTCATCCTCTCCCAGGCATCCTCATCTCGTTTCATCTTGTGAGTAAAAAATGAACGAATTTTTTAAAGTATGTTTCATAATTTTCGATGCTCTCTTGGCGAAGAATTCGTGGAGCAAAGTTTTCCCCGCTATTCATTAATTTTTTTTTTACTCCCGAGGCATCTTAACCTGGAAGTTTGTTTGATGATGGAAGATAGTGATAGAAATTGCCATCATTAGTCGTAGCACAAGTGGTAATACAGAAAAACGCTGAATCGAAAGGTAAGGTTCCATATTCGAGAAGAAGTGAATAGATATGAACCATAAATATTTATTAATAATACGAAAAAAAATCAACCTATATATATTTTACTCTCATTCCTTAAATCTCATTATAAATAAACAAGTTCATTCATTATTCATTTAGTCATGGAAATCATTGGTCCATCGACCAATTGAAACATGAATAAAAAGTTAACAATTAAGACAATGTTCCGCTGTCAATAAACTTTATGATAAAGGATGAAACGGTCTATAAGCAGTATTTTCGATGACAACCCTTCTAATTAAACCATAGAATGGGAAAATTTACAGTGTCGATTATTGTCATCATTCATTAAGGAGAATGCATGAAGGCGAAAGAAAAAAGTGATCACTATAATTCTTTTCAGAATTTCGCTTCATTCATATCTACCATTGAAAATTGTTTCATCAAATATAATTTGAAATTTTTTAAGGTACTTTCTTCAGAAGTAGCAATTAATAAATCATCAACACATAGTATTACATAGATATTTTTAGTGCAATGACCTCGATCAAGGAAATATAAGCAACGGTCAACAGAAGAATTTTTAAATCCACGTTCTTTTAGTACTTGATCAAAATGTTGAAACCAGCATCGAGCTGCTTGTTTCAAACCGTATAATGCTTTGTCTAATTTACATACATCGTTTTTATTCGCTTTTATGCCTTCTGGCACGCGCATATAAATTTCCTCTCGTAGAATACCGTTTAAAAAGGCTGTTTTGACATCCATCTGATGTATCAATAGATCATACTGATTAGCAAGAGCGAGAATTACTCGAAGAGTAGTGATTCGTGCGACAGGTGCGAATGTCTCATCATAGTCTAGCAAATATTCTTGACTGAAACCTCGCGCGACAAGTCTCGCTTTGTATTTAGAACGGTTTCCATTACTGTCATTTTTAATTGTAAATAACCATTTGCAATCTACAATGTTTTTATTATCTGGACGTGGAACTATATCCCATGTTTTGTTTTGCTCAAGTGAATCGATCTCATCTTTTATTGCATTCTCCCACTGAAGTCTATCAGGGCGAGATTTTATCTCTGGATATGAATTGGGAATGTCAGAAATAACCGACTGTGCACTTAAGTGATAACAATGCTCTTCGTTATATGAAAAACTAGGCATGTTTTTAATTCGTGCACTCTGTCGTGGTTCTGTTTCATTTTCTTTGGATTGAGAGTTTCTATCGGTGTGCAACGTTTCATCAACTTGATCTGTTTTGATTACATATTTGTTGATTTTATTGACTTTATCTGTTTTGGTGACAGATTTATCGATTTCTTCAATTTGATCTGTTTGAATTTCAGACCTTTTGCTGTCATTAATTTCATCTGTTTCAGTTACAGATTTATCAATGTTACTCTCATTATTTATACTGATTTCGAAATTATCATCAGTTTTCTGTCTTTTCATTTGATTTTCATTATTTTGTGCACGGGGTCGCGAAAGGTTGAAATTACCCTCATCGAAAATAACATCGCGAGCTACAATACATTTATTTGTCTCTACATTTAGTACCTTATAACCATTTGGTTGATAACCCACAAGTATACCTTTAAATGACTTTTTATCGAATTTATTCTTTCTCGTTTTGTCATGCACATATACGGTAGAACCGAAAATTCTAAGATACTTGAGTTTAGGTTTTTTGTTATGCTATAGTTCATACGGAGTTTTCGGATCTGAAATAGCTTTAGTTGGTGTTATGTTTAGTAAATATGTTGCCGTCAGAACCGCTTCCCCCCAGAACTCTTCTCCTAAGTTTGCACCGTGTACCATCGCGCGTGCTTTTTCAACCAATGACCGATTCATTCGCTCGGCGATAGAATTTTGTTGGGGTGTATAAGGTACTGTGAGGTGGTATTGTATTCCCTTTTGCACACAGAAATCTTTGAAATCGTTTGACAGATATTCTCTTCCATTATCACAATTGAGATGAGCAATTTTTGAATTGAAATGAGTTTTACTTTTCGTTACAAAATCTTGAAATGCCTTGAATACCCCAGATTTATGACTCAGTAAATAAACAACGGTATAATGAGTAAATTCATCTATGAAGGTCACGAAATAATTTTTGTCATCGATGGTTGTGGGGGTAATTGGTCCACACACATCCGAATGAATCATAAATAGGGGTCTTGTAACGTGAGATCGGTCTCTCGCTCTTGAAAAAGGGAGACGGGCTTGTTTCCCATATACACAAGCTTCACAAAAATCGTTTGTTGGATTTATATTTTCCAAGCGTTTACTATCAGAGAGAAGATCATTTCTTTTTAACTCTAGAAATTTCGATTTCTCAATGTGGCCTAAACGTTCGTGCCAAAGTTTATATGGGTTTGATGTGTTTTTGTCTACATTTATTTGATTACACATCTTTTTAGATATCACAAATTCAATACATGTTAAATTGTGTAGTGACTTACCAGTTGCAATGATTTTGTCACCTTGTTTGATTATTACTTGCCCATTTTTCTCGAAAATTACTGTCATACCAGCTTCTTGAATGCAGCGTACTGATAAGAGATTATATGGAATCTCAGGTGAGTAGAGGACGTCTAGCAGATTTCCAGATACTCCTCGATTTGTCTTCACAGGGATGATTCCTCTCTTCGTTGCAGTGATGACGTGGTCTTTCTTTGCCACAGTAATTCTGATGAGTACCTCCAAATCTGTTACAACTGAAAAAACATCGACTTGATTAGTCAGATGATCAGTTGCACCAGAATCAAGAATGAAGGTCAACTTATCTGGAGCTGTCAGTTGATCATCGGGTCGACACTGCACGCCAATAGTGATTGAATTCAAATTACTTTTTGACGTGTTTCTTATGTTCTTGTCCAATCGGTAAGAAAGTTAATTTATAAGGGAAAAGGAGCGAGAGGGATAAGAGTGGCAAGAACATAAGAAACACGTCAAAAAATATTTTGGATTTAGTCACTCTGAAGAAACACGACGAGCTCTATCTATAAATGAACATCGGAAGAAAAACGCTATAATAATCTTAAAACTCACAGATAGTAACTTGAAAAATCTTTTCAATTAATATGTAATGAACCATTTGCATATCGTTCAGGTGAGGAAAATTTTTGAAAATCTCTTGTAGTTATTTTCACTCTATTCTAATTTATGCATGAAAAGAGAATATTGTTGGATAGGACTACTTAAACCCATAGACTTTATGCGAATTGTACATCGTAATTCATTTTAAAACATTTTTGGAGTCAATATCTGTCAGTAAAAAAATTTAAAAAAAATGAAAAAATAAAAAAAAATAATAAAAAAAAAAATATATATCTGTCAGTAATAATATTGATATTCTCTCGGAGAACACGAAGAAATTTACTATTCCCAATTTTTTCTCTTTTCAGAAAATAAGAAAAATGCCGAACTTATTCACACACCAACAATACGATTTTCGGCACACGTGTATCTGTGCACTCAGTGAATTTTTGTTTTTTTTTAATCCAAATGAATATTCACGAAATTCGGTGACTTTATTCAGACACTTTCTGTGTAAGAACTCAGGATTATGGTTATTTCCCATTATGGGAGTGGCAATTCTCCGATTTAAATTGTCATCACCATCAAGAAGAAACAAGGTAATCCAGACACACCTCACTCTATTGAGGAACGGATTCAGAGATGGGGGCGACTTCAACATTTCTGATACGGTAGTCAAACACTACCATTTCTGTAAAGCCTGCCGCCGACTGCAGTCAATGAATTATTCAGATTTCACCTTTGGAAATAATATCATCCATTATGAGAGAGACAACTACTGCCGAGAGGTGAATAAAGCTTTAAGGATGAACCTGAGATTTCCTTCCGTAGGATTTCCAGATGAAAATGATCCACAAGCACGGTGGCTGTTTTCTCATATCTGGAAGCGACTATACGTGAACCCACCTTTTTTTTGCTCAATGATGCCATCGGCCTTGGAGGTGAACTGTTTGTACGCAACCGGCGAGGAGCTCAATTTCACGCAGTGGCATCAGAAACACACCTTCAATCGGGCTGATAATCGAGCGTCAATCGATAAATATATTCAAAATCTCTTTCATAAAACGCTTGAGGAACTCCTAGGCGGGTGCGAGGGAAGTCTTAGGAACTTACCGTTGCCAATACTTGATCCTGAGGATAATTATGGAAATGAGACTGAAGGACAGAGCGAAGAAATGGATTTGGAAGAAGAAGAGCAAGGAAACCCACACGTTGACGAACGAACTCGTCGAAAACGTGCAGTCGAGACACGCAATTCTTCAGTGATAAATCACAGGCTAATCCGTTCTGCCAAGCGGAAATTACAAGAATCTAAGAGCAGCAGCAATGACAATTCTTCCCGCATCATTCCTGTTCATAAGCGCCAGAAGGTGGCTCGAAATATGAGATCCAGTAGACATTCAGACTCCAACCCTACCATTGTAACGGCTGATGCATCAGTTGAGACAGAAAGTAGCTATGCTGAAGATGTACACCCTCAGTGTTCAGGACGTAGAAATCGAATCGACAGCAGTGAGGAAGAGACTGTATGACCTCTGAAAATCACACGAGAAAATGCCCTTATGTTAGGGACAATAATGAGAGCTCAGTCAATTTGTTCCACAATCAATGGAGAATCCCAGCCATCGACATCGTCGGGGCCTATCGACGAGCATCATAAGGTATTGTTATGAAACCATCCAGTCTATTGTCTTATTGTCTGTGTTATTCGCGAATCGATCGAATAGTAATTGATCATTAATTTTAGAAACAGCACTTATGTGATCCGCTCAGAAACCCATAATGAGAATGATATAATTGATTTTAATCACGTAAATACTCAGTATTGACGATGATATGTGAAAATATTTAATCAAGTATTATTTGATGAGCATAAAGTGAACACTCTTACAGACTAATGAGTTTGAATGAACTAAATTATATCCATCGAAATTACGTTCCGAATCAGTGATGACCAAATAATACTCCATCAATCATTCCAAGATCCTTTCCCTGACGATTTGTGAATGAAATAATCATGAACACTGAATGAATAAGCCGTCATTAAAATCAAAGTCGTTTAGCTAATAAACGACTAATAGTCGCTAATAGTCTTTTACTCATCAATTGATATTAGTGATGACTTCGCCCGTTTGTACTTGAAGAAATTACTTTCCTCAAAAAAAATAAGTGTGGACCAAAATTCAGATCTAAGCGAAAAAAAGATTGTTACGCTGTGTGTTTTACCAATCAAAAAGGGGAAAACTCTCAGTTCTCACTCAATCTCTCGCCCCTGTTGAAGAACTGCAACGTACTACCTCCAATCCTTGATGTTCTGCTAATTGTCTTAAACTGGTGAATAATTCTGAAGATAACACTCATTTATTGTCGAATTTACAGGGCTCTGCTATGGTATCCCTCAGCGAAGATTCTCATTCAAATGCCATGATGGACGCACAGGGGGATGACTCAAGGCATCCAGCAGGTATGGAGAACCCAGAGCAAGAGTCACCGACGAGTGATTTGCGAGATCCGTTCCAACAGTTCATCAAGGATCATGGGGTATGGTTATTGAATCATACAGTTTATTGTCTTATTATTATGATTAGGTCTGGAGTTTTATATTATCTCAAATAATATGCTCCAACTGTTTTTTGTCTATTGACCAACGATCGTCAGTGTTCTCTTCGACTTCATTGATTCATTTCGATAATCGATTTTTCATATAACTGCCACAAACACATGACATCTCGTCGAATTGGTGGCGAAGCTTGTGTTTAATAGTAATATCGTTATAAATCTCCACGATACGAGCGAATTCATGAACAAACACTCATTAGTTATCAAAACGTCAACAACTTGTGTTTGTCATATTCGTTTGTCGTTACGAAGGTTTCGGAGCTCAACAGAATGCTATATAAAAATTGTATACGAATCCTAGACTGGAAAACAATTGCCTTTCAGGCAACGTTCTCCTGGAATTTGTTTTTTTTTTTTTTTTGAGTGGAGGAAAAAGTCTCGAGAGATCCAGTCGTTCTCGATAATCATCAAAATCAAGTTCGCAAATGAGAAAAATATTACTGAGCCTTTGGAATTTATGATTTTTCTCAAATGTAATAATAGAAAAGCGACAGTCAGTTAATTGCTTCCCTGGAATACAGATTATTTTTTATGTTGTGGATGCCGCGAGATACAAGAAAAACCAAACAAGACGAAACAAATTGGACGTGACACAGTGAGTGGGAACGATTTTATTGGAAAGAAAACTTTGAAAAAAGTTGGAAATATAATGGACTTTCATTTATAGCAACAAATAACGTCTGCTACATATCCCCACTCAATTTGAGCTGTGCACGCGCAATTAGTTCTTGGCCGGAGGGGCTATTCACATTCAAATTGGGTGACACCGTGATTACAAAATATAATTAAATACATGTCATTATAGCCTTGATCACACTGACTACGGTTACCGTTCTTACTACTGTTAAAGAAGGTTATTACATGATCACTAATCATGACATTCATTACAATCAGTGATTACGAAATAGATATAGTCCAGCTTTCGAAGTGGACCGTTTACTCCCTTGATTCGACCTCCCAGCCTCCACTCTAAACTGTTTGGTCCTTTGATTCAACCTTCCAACCTTTCGTCTAGATCGTTTGGCCTATGTTTCGACCTTCGAGCCTCCTCTCTGAACCGTTTGGCCTTTTGATTTGACCTTCCAGGCCCTTTTATGGAAATAAAAAATAAAAAAGGGAAAATGCATCTTAGAAAGAAAATTTCCTAAAATTTAGAAAAAAATCCCATTGATTTTATCCGAGTTTTTCTAACTTTAATCCAGAAGTCGATAAGAGTTAGAAATATTCTGGATAGTTTTTAGAAATTTCTTTCTAAAAACAATCCAAAAATACGATTGTTTTTATCATTTAGCAGATGATAAATTTTAGAATCATCGATGGATAAAATTTATACTTTTCTTTCAAACTTTTAGAATTCTTTTTTTTCTGTGCGCTATTCCCATCTACCGCCCGGCCGTAAGGACAATTTGAGCGCTGAAGGCCCCGTAAATTCTTCAATTCTTTTATTTCTACGATCGTATGATAGGATTTTCATCGCGTTTCATTGATTTCAAACGATTGTAGTGTTATATCCAAGACGATTTTCAAGATAATTTTGAATGTTGGGAATCACTGCATTCCAGGGCTTACGTTAGATTCAGTGATTTCGCTTGATTTCAAATTCATTTCAAATTGAATTTATCAGGAAGTGACGCCATGATTTCAGGAGTGAGAAGCTTCTCAACTTGATATAACTTAAAAAACAATAATATTAACACTTTTTGCTTCCGAATGGAAGCATTGTCATCGACCTATTTTTACATTTTCTAATTTTGGCTGGAAATGATGTAGAATGGTCTGAAACGTAAAAATACGAAGTTTGAAGCCAATGTCCGTCTGTTCGCGTGTCCACTCGGGGGGCACTTTTCCTTAAATTGACCAATTAATTGAGAAAATCATTTCCGAAAAATCTGAAATTTTATCAGATTGTTGGTATTAGTTGGAGCTAATTCTGTGCCAAATTTCAGCTCGATCGATTGAATAGTTTTTGAGGAATGGTGATTTGTTTGTAAATGGTTTTTTGTGAATATCTCAAAAATGACCAAACCTATTGGCTTTTTTTTTTCTTCAAAATCTTCGTCTTCTCGTCTACTATCTGAATCAACCAGGATATATAGACCAGTCGATGCAAGGTTTTAGAGATATGGCTAATTTTCTGTTTTTTGCGAAAAATTCTTATAAACAGGCTAACTTTTGAAAAAATGGAAATATCCGAGGAGATATCTACTTGAAATTTGGCATGAAGATGATTCTCATGATTGTCATATTTGGTATTGAAAATGAGCTCAATCGGACAAGCGGTTCCGGAGATATTCAATGTTGTATGTAAATCGATTTTATCGAATATCTCGAAAATGACTCAATCGATTAATTTTTTTTTTTTTCAAAACCTTCGTCTTGATGTTTTCTATCTTAATCAATCAAAATATGTATACCCGTTCATACGAAAATTTTGAGATGGCTATTTTTCTGTTTTTCACTGAAAATCCTTGTAAACACGCTAACTTTTGAAAAAATGGAGATATCAACTTGAAATTTGGTATGAAGGTGACTCTCATGATTGTAATGTTAATACGCGAAAAGGATTGAAAGGACCATTCGGAAGCCCTCCATCAATTGATTGATGGCGAAAAAAAAACACACACGTAAAATTAACAAACTCCACAACCGTGAATCTGTAGTTACAAATCTATAGTCGCATGTCGTTGCCACCTACTTGTTACGTGATGCCTTTATTGATGTGGTAACATTTGGGCATGTAAGAACATCTAGGAATTCTCGCCGTGATAACAATCTGGATGAATTTGCTAAACTTATGTGCAAACAGAAATAACTTTTTGATAAAATAACTTTCTGTCAAGGTAACCTTCGGTTATATGATGAAATTTGCATACACTTCAAAGCAGAATCGTAAATTTGATTTCCTCGGATTTTTTCGAATCTTCATGGGAATCGATAGGAAAGTAAATGTCAATTAAAAACGCAAAAATACATGATTTTCTTTTCTCGAATATATATTCTCCATAGTTTTTTTCATCTCAGGACTCACTGATCAGAAAATCTTAACTATTACCTACTCACAAGAATTGAACATTCATCTTCAATATTTTCATCAATTCGATGATAAAATTTGATACTTCGGTTTTCGACATCAAAGATATTTCTTTTCCACATAGCAATTGACCGAGATCGTAGCTTCAAGAGAACACCTTATATAATATTTAAGGATTTGGATGGCACCGAGCTTGGCCGGGACAAGGTGTCGTGAAACACTGAACTTGGATAATGACACAAGTTGTATTCGATGTACATCTCACTGTAGAGCACGGATCTAGACCTCTTTCATCCTCTATCAGTCCCCCTAGAAAAATAATTGGAGGACAATTGTATTCCTGGAGTCCGATTATTTATGACAACCAATTTTTTATTAACTCACAACGGGTACATCTTCCATTACGGCAGTAGGGCGGAGTACCATCTACCCTTTCACACTCAATACTCTCACTGCACTATAATAAGTAAGGAAAAATGTAGTGTAGATGAGCGGTTAGAAAAGTCGAGTTGGAAATTGAGTATTCACTAATCAACTCACCGATCTAGCCTCTGCATGACCAGCAACTACAAGCGCGACGAACACCACAAAAATAGCGAGGAAATTCATAATGAACAAAAACAATATTATTCTTCCGTATCATTTACCTGTTAAGATTCCGATGTGAATGACGAGTACCAGAATAGAAATGTGCCTTTTATACAAAAAATAAAGACACTAATATTAGCCAAGGTATATTCATTATACCGGTTTTTCCTCGTAGTTGTTGTCATGTACTCACTCAGAGAGATAAGATAATTCTTTCGTTAACTTATTTCATTGTTTTATTATTACTCGCGCTCCTCCACAAAAGCGAGAAAATATATCTTCAAGGTATGACTCATTCATACGAATTGGAGAAATAAAAATATTAATTATTCATTTCACTTATTGCTCTTATTTTTAATGTGAATGCCTTGTCGATATTAAATTTATGACTGGCAAAGATGTGGAAATGATAACTTTAGAAACATTATCGCTGATGGATTAGCACAAAATATAATGAGAATCCCTGGGATTACATAATTTAAGGAATAAGGAAATTCCGGTAGAACTAGGCGAGGCCAGTGTACGGCCATGGTTTCACTGCAGAAATTATCGTGGCAGTTCGCGCATGGAAAATATCTTCAAGTGCTCAATTGCGGCAACGAGGTTGCCCAGAGCATGGTCGCCTGATACATTGGACTTGTTGAATGATACAACGTTCTATTCGGCATCTTATACCGAAGCAAGGGCTGATGCCTGTTTCATCGGAATTTGTCTCACCCCCTAAAAAAAAATAATTTATTAATGAGATTGGTGGATTCATTATCATCAGCAGATGAGTATTTTTACGTACAGTTGACACATTTTTTATTAGCACAGTAGCCTGAACAACACTGGAGACTGTCAGAACACTGAAATCAAATGAATAGTCTTTTAAAAAAATTGTTATTTATTATTTCACACCACTTCATTGACTCTTTTGGTCCCAAAGGATAATACGATGTAATTAATTCCTAATTTGACTCCATTTCTTCTTTCAACAACATGATACTCATCTTCTTCGGCAGTTTTGTCATATACGAATCCAGAATTTTGCCTCCACATAAGAAAAACCTAAGTTTCAAGCCTTATCAGTGCTTATCAGGAAGAAACTTGGGTGTCAAAATAAAATTGATCCTGTGATTCTGTTCTACTGCATGTACTGGTTATATCTCAAAATTAGTCAATTTTGAAAAGACCAATAATTATCATGTCATTCAGACGAAAAAATTAATTATCCAGTTACAAAAGCAATTACGCAAATTGATGTTTTCTCAATGGATTGGAGAAATGATTATCAAAAAATTCGAATATTGGTTATGTTTCATACTGGCTTTATACATTTTTTACCATTTGAAGGTAAATAAGCCTAGATTTGCCACGGAATGGCGGCAGTAATTATCGACTCCGTGCGAATTGTAGATCATTGTAGATTCCGTTTATTATCCTCTCTTATTCGATATTCATTCATACTTCCAAGCCGAGAATCTCAGAAACATCAAATCAATAATATCCGTGACAACATCCTTGTTGCAAGAAGCAGTTAGCATAAACCTGAAAATAATTAAGAAGGTAAGTAATCACCGATGGTCACCCATGCCTAATCGCCACAATAGTATAACCTACAAATTAGAAAACATTTATAATTTCAGTACAAAAAAATATTACACTGGCCATTCAGTGATACTGATAAGTCATTAGTGATATTCTATGAAAACTTGTTATCACCTACACCAATCATGGACAGCGGTGTTGAGACCGGTTGCATCGAGGTTCAAACAGACAACTTCACAGTCGAATGGATTATAAACAATGTCAAACTTCTCCCACAAAGGAATGGAGAATATATCTATTCACCATATTTCATCAATAAAGAAGACCATAAGGTAACTTGGTACCTATGTCTCTTTCCACAAGGTGAAAGTAAAGATGAAATAGGTTATATCTCAATTCATCTTTGTCGAGTGACTCGAGGAGCTGGACCAACCATAATGAAATTACACGTCGAGCTTCCTACTCCTGAATCGAGAGTTACACAAACACTGATATGCACATATAACAGATATATGGAATCCGTCCATGAGAAAACGATGACATCAGAGCTGATGGAGTTGGGTGGTCCTGATGGTACAATAAAAATAATTTGTAAAATCGAAATGTCATGGAACACAATAAATTCCGTGGCAAGTCAACTGAGTCAAGATTTCCGTTTACTCTTAAATAATCCAAAATTCAGTGATGTTGCTGTTATTGTGGGAACTCAAAAATTCGCAGCACACAAATTGGTTCTGGCGGCTCGCAGCTCAGTCTTCTCAGCAATGTTCGAACATAAAGAGACACAAGAGAATTTGAAGAGAGAAATAAAGATCGAAGAAATGGAGCCTGTCATCATCAAGGCCATGATGGAATTTTTCTATGCAGACGAAGTCAGCAATCTAGAGGAACTGGCTTGTGGATTATTGGGAGCTGCTGAAAAGTACGATGTACAATGCTTGAAACGCATGTGTGAAAAAGTTCTCTACAAAATACTCGATAAAGACAATGCTGCTGAGATTTTGATTCATGCTGATATTTATCGTTCTTATCAATTGAAGGAACATGTCATGAATTTTATGGCAAATCATCTGTCTGATGTGATTGAGTCGGTAAGCTACAAGGAGATTGAGGGGAAGTATCCTGCACTATTGGGAGAGTTGATTCGTACGATTGCTCTTCGACAGAAGTCGAATAAATGATATCCGATATGATCAAATACTGAATCTCCTTTCTCTGAAAGCTTCAAGTGCTTCAGATTCAGTTTTCAGTTCTCAACTACAATTATTATATCTTTATAAATTCATAAAATATGTAAAACATTCTGTTCGTAAATTGATTGTTCAATGAAAAATCTATTTCTATGTGATTTTTACTTATTGTACAAAATCCTTATGCAGTCAAAACTTTACTTCGAGTAAATCTGCAGTAACCACTTGGGAATATTCAACTGTACATTCCAATTTATTAATGTTCAATTGAGGTTCTGCATGAATTTTTTTTTATTATTAGAAATCAAAATTGAATAGAAAATATGGAACACGTATTTTTTCATTTTCATAAATAATGATTAATAATTTATAGGCGATATAAATGTGATTGAAGGAACATGCCATGAAATTTATGGATGATCATCTCTCCAATGTGAAGATAAAGAGCTATACAAGGAGATAGAAGATCCTATATACTATTGGATGAAGTAATGGGGTCAATTGCTGTTCGATCGGAGTCAAGAAAACGTAGACGTAGATCGTACGTGGATACCACATATCACATTACCATGACCATTTCAATCAATTTTCTGCATCTATGCTTATGGGAAACACTTTTTCCAATGAGCAGAAGCTTTCGTGTTTGAGTACTACCACACATTGCCCAGCAGATGCAACTTCTGTCATTCAGCGAGTCTCGTGCTGTGCTATAACAAAGTTCGAGTTCTCCAAGATGATAATTACGCTATCATGAATGCACAGAATATCTAGAAACATCAATTTGTAGATTGATTGTTCATTAAAGAGTCTTCGCTTATGAAATATTCACTGATTGATCCTCACTGATTTCAAGAGTAGACCCGAATGAGTGGCTTTGTTGGTGAGAATAACTACCCTAAAGAAATGAGTGATGTTTTCAGAAAATCCATATTATATTCGATAACAATATACGTAAATTGTATAATTTCAAATTCAAATGCTCAGCAGTTTCACTTCTACAAGAATAATGTAGGTGGCGTTGAAACGGAAACCTGATTCTCACACATTTTTCACGTTCCATTCCTGCCTATCCGTTCATGACACCATAAAGCAGTGAAAATACTTCGTCATTTGGTTTGTTGAATGCTCTCATCGGGGCCAACGTTCTAACAAATAGCAAATGAACAATATTAATATCTCAAACGTAGTCGCAGAAAGCATTTGAAGTCAATCTTAAAACAATTCAAGGTAATTAATTACTGATGGTCATGAATACTCAGCTTATCCAAAATCATATAACCTATAATTTGTTAAAACTCGTGATTTCAGTACATGTCAAGGTCTCCGGTAATGATAAATCATCTATACAATTTCCAATAATATGTCGTCAACGACTCTAAACACTGATAAAGACAGTGCGAGTGGTTGCACTAACGTCAGATCAGAACATTTCACATACCAATGGATCATCAGAAAATTCAAACTCCTCCCACAAGAGAGAGGAGAATGTATCTATTCGCCAATTTTTCGTACGGTCAGAAGTGGAGTCGAATGGAAACTCTCTCTTTTTCCACAAGGTCAGAAGAAGAATCTCCTCGATTATATTTCTATTTATCTTCATGTCCATTCTCAGAACGACGAAACGATAAAAATAAAGGTACACGGCGAAATTTCTATTATTCCAAGTGCAATCACATCCGAATTCATACATATATATGAGTTTGGATCGAAGAAAGGATATGGATTCGACAGAATGATAAGAAGATCAGAACTTCTGGAGTTACTGTCGTCTGATGATACAGTCACAATTCGTTGTGCAATTGATATTGTACAAGAGATCATCACAGAACCCATCGACACAAAGAAATATTTGGAGGAGTCATTCGACTCCCTGGAAGGTCAATTGAGTCAAGCTTTTCGTCCTCTCTTCAATGAATCAAAGTTGAGTGACGTTTCTGTCATTGTAGGAACACAAAAATTTTCGGCACATAAGGTGGTTCTGGCAGCTCGCAGCCCAGTATTCTCAGCCATGTTTGAAAATAAAGAGACGCATGAGAATCTAAAAAATGAAGTGAAGATTGAAGAAATGGATCCTGATGTTGTCAAAGCTATGCTGGAATTCTTCTATACGGATGAAGTGATAAATCTTGAGGAACTGGTGTATGGATTACTCGAAGCAGCTGACAAGTATGATGTTCAACGCTTGAGGAGCATGTGTGAAAGATTTCTTTATAAAACACTTAATAAAGAGAATGCTGCAGAGATTTTAGTCCATTCTGATCTTCATTGTACCTTCAAATTGAAGAAATATGTCATGGAATTCATGGTAGATCATCTCTTGGATGTGGTGGAGACAGAAAGCTACACGCAGATTGAAGATCCTAAACTTTTGAAGGAATTAATGCGCTTGATTGCTCTTCGAAAGTAGTCAAGAAAATAATTTCATTCTACAATTTCTTATTATACAATAAGGATTTGATGAGGATTTGGTGAGTTTTTAATATAACAATTAAGTGGAAAAAAATATTTATCAATCATCAGATCTCTTTTCGAGTGATTTATATTGAATTTTCTGTTAAAATAATTATATTCACAATGAATCCATAGGAACATTCCATTTGTTGATCAATCGTCGTTTACAAAATATATTTACTTTTAACATCAAGGTGAAACAATTATTTTTTTTTGGGGGGGGGGGGGGGGGACTAGAATGAGGAGCGCACACAGAGACGAGCGTCACCTGAAAAGACGACGTCTACTTGTCTGAAGCCAGTGGAATGCGCCATTAGATGTTTCACATCAAAAATATATAAAAATCAGGAAATTTGCTTCCATGAGTCTACTTGATTGATGAACGCACGGTAAAATTACTACACGCTAGGTGCGCCCTTCGAAGGGTCTAGTCTAGTATGAGAGATGTTGGGCAAAGCTTGAGCAAATGGCAGCAGACAACTAGGTAACCCATATGTCGAATGAGTTGGACAAAGATGGATAGATGGATGCTATCCTTGTCTGTTCCATGCAAAGTGGCCTCACTGATCTCTATACTAAGGTTAGTATAGAGATCAGTGAGTGGCCTTGTTGCGTGGCGCCATTAGTGTGTGTTTTGGCCACCAACATTCCTAATAGAGATCAGTGAGTTGAAGTCCCTTCTTCGCTGATGATCTAGCTATCTTCTCTCGTGGCCCCAATCTTGATTTCTGTCTAAATGCAAAGGGAATCTGCAAGCAATAGAATCTCAAACTTCCTTACTGACAAAAATCTGCAAATATCACCAGAAAAATCTCACCTAATAATATTCTCCAAAAAACACTTTATACCACAAGATTTCTCCATAACCATCAACAACTCCAATATCTATGCAGAAGAATCCACAAAATTTTTAGACATAACCCTAGACTATAGATTCTCGTTCTCTCCTCATATCAAAGCTGTCGCCTCCAAAGGTTCAAAAATAATCTCCCTAATCAAATCACTGAGAAAAACTTGGTATGGGGCAGACCCCAGAAACCTCATCATGTTTTATAGAGGACTATTTCGTAGCTCCATTGAATATGGCAGCCACATCCTCCGCTTTGCAAACTACTCCGACTTTGACAAACTGACGAAACTCCAACACCAAGCCCTGCGTCTATCTCTAGGCCTTCGTAATTCCACCCCCACTAGTGTCATCCTTGCTGAAGCTGCTGAACCACCTCTCAATTTTCGTATCTCTCAACTTGCGGATAGATATGTTATGAAAACCCTCTCACTCTCTGACCATCCTCTTCTTGACAAACTATACCGTGGGTGCACCAGTTACCGGACGGGTACCGGTTTCCGGACATCGAGTCAATACGTGGCACTTATTTCGATATTAAGGGAATAATTAATTAATCAAACACTCGTTTTGAGTCCTGAGGGTCATGTAGTAAAAGGAATTTATAATGTAAGTACTATCAAATGGAAAGAAGACGGCCAAATGCTCAAGTGTCCGGAAACTGGTACCGAATCCTTGAGCGTCCGGTAACTGGTACATCCACGGTACTCCCTCCAATTCATCCTCAACAAAAAATCCCATACCATTCACAACATTAGAACAGACTTTCCTCTATTCAACTCTTTTGCTAGACTCATCCATCACAAGAACAAGATACACTCCCACCCTCATCCAACGCCCTATCAATTCCCATTTAATCTAATCAATTCTCCTCCCATCAACAGAACTCTCGGGCTAATAGTTAAGAAAGCTGAAAACAAAGAGTCCTCTCTTCCAGAGGAACTGGAAAAAGAGGAACTCAACTCTCATACCGAAATGTACACTGACGGCTCCAAAACCCAAGGAGGAGTTAATGTGTAGGCCACCTAGCACAAAGGCCATCTGCTGAGCCAAAATCTACTTCCCGCGATCCCAGCATAATGGACATGTGGCGAGCATGCCCGCTGGAATGGCATTGCAACCCGTACAAGCGCAGCTTGCCGGGTAGACCCAACCACCGCCCCTACGAATCCAACCCAAATAAGGTCCCACGGTTTTTGTGCCGGGGCTTATAGGACCTTCCTCATAGTACCACTTTGCACGGTTTGGTGTCCGTGATGCTAGCTTTAGTTATGGTTTCCTGCGTGGGGCAGCAACTTTATCCCCTATATCCTCTAAAGAGGGCTTCGCAGCCTATATATTCCATTTCTGTCCCTAGCGACTGGCAGAATTAGATAAACCATCCAGCCACTACAATATAAGGGACTCTTTTCTAGCCCTTGTTGCAAGTGAACGTATCATGTGTGACATACGCCCTTTATTTGTCCAGGCAAACAAAACCCAAGAAGGATCCTACGTAGGATACGCCACCATAATTCCCTCCCACGACGTTGTTATAAGGCGAAAAATCTCTTCCTACGCATCCATATTCACCGCCGAAGCACTCGCTATCCTCACTTCACTCCAAGCAATCCACTTCCTAGATATTCAAAAATCGGCAATTCTGACAGACTCACTAAGTGTCCTCAAGGCTATGGCTCACTTCTCCTCCATAAAATCCACTTCCCATATCATTTACCAAATCCTTGAACAATGGTCCTTACTCTCCCAAGACGGCAAACAAGTAACATTCATATGGATTCCCTCTCATACTGGAATTCATGGAAATGAACTAGTCGACTCCCACGCAAGAGAAGCAATCAAATCTGGTAAACTCCTAAATACTCCCATTCCTCATTCGGACTTTAAAGAATCCTTCACCAAACGACTAAAAACTAGAACATCCAAACTTCTTAGAACCCAAGGTGCAAAAAAGGCAATTACTATACTTTCAAAAATTCTATAAGGGCTGGCACCGACCCTGGTTTCAAAATCTCAAAATCGACAGACCACAAATCTCCACAATCACCAGAATGAGATCCAATCATTTCAATCTAAACCAAAGCCTCCACAGGAAAAACCTATATCATACTGACCTTTGTGAATGCGGCCAAATTGAATCTCTCTCACATGTATTCTGGTACTCTCCTAAATATATGAAAGAACGTGCCTCTCTTGTCAAAGCCTTAAAAAAAACTGAATATCACCTCCTTCAACTTAACTAAACTCCTTGACTCCCCCAGCTCCAAAATATGTTTCATACTCCATAACTACCTCAAATCTATAAATAAACGAATATAAACTCACTCTTCCCCTTTTCAAACAATCTCCCGCTCCAATTCCTACTATACCGACAAAAACCTCGCTACCTATGCAATGTCCCTCTAGAGGGATAACGGCCGCAAGAAATTTCAGTCAGAGCCATAAAAATAGAAGAAGAAGGAGAAGGACTTCTGAAGGAGTTGAAGTCCCTCAAAATCACACCCCACACGGAGAAAAAAAATCCATCGAAAAGTAAAAAGAACCTACCTCAGAAATTAATGTATTCTGTCGATGGAAAATAGAATTTTGTCCACCCAGTTTTGTGGAAGAATCACATGAGAAATTAAAAAAAAGAAAGATTAAAAGATGAAAGATTAGTACACCAGTACATGACTCTCAAAAATTAGTGAGCCACATACGAATTTTTCAGAACAAAATATTACTTTTTCAGTGTCTCCCTCTATTTTTTTTGATCCCCCATGTTATATCCATGCGTTAGTGAGAAAGTACCCCAATTTCCGAGAGATTTTTTTCCCGTGCAGAGCTCAGTACATAGATATCAACTGAATATGTACTAAAGTCGTCACCAGAAAAGAATATCTCGACCCGAGTTACCCCCACTCTGCCCAAAATTCCCTACTGAGTCCATGTAAAGCCGAACAAACCCGAAAACCATTCTTTTCTGGCAACGACTATATATATCAGTGATCGTGGACATCAGCTGTTGACTCTGTTGACACCCTGTACTATTTCTAAGATGGCCACCGATTACAGTGCATTTACGAAGTTTTAGTTATTAATGAAATGGATTGGTGTAGAATTAGCGTACCTCGAGTCTGTCAGTCACCATGAAATTTTAGTTAAGGAGGAAGAAAAATTGAAAAACTAATCAGTTGATTAAAATGAGAAGGAAAATACAATAAATTCAGAGAATCTAATAGACGTCTATCACACAGAGTGCACACAGGTGTGTTGTTATAACCATATTCTTCTTTTTTTCATAAAATACAACCAATGTTATATCTTACTGGCGATTTCTTCTTGAAACTTCATGATTATAAAAAATTCGATTGGGATAGTTCAGGAAATATAAAACAAAACGACTTTTTGAAAAATAATGGAACTAATGGACCAATCTGGCTGAAACGTCGCCCAAAGGTTAACCTGATGACATACGCACCGACACACACACACAGAGATATTTTCTAAAAACATTGTATCGTCCCATTTCATAGCATCATTTCCATGCAAAATTAGAGAAAGTGGAAAAATAGTATATTTCGATACAAGTGCGGAAAAGTGCTTTTTGACTTGTAGGAGGTTTATAGCACGAGCCGAAGGCGAGTGATATAATCCTACAAGTCAAAAAACATTTTTCATCACAATGTGTTAAAAAGGGACTTTTGAGGCATGCGAAGCGTGCCTGAAAAGTCACTTTTTGGCACAGCGTGATGAAAAGTATAAATACAATGCGACTTTCGGGAAGCAAAAAAGCCCAGAAATTCGAGAGTCCGTCTAGTCTATACGCAATACCCCCTTCTCATCGACATGAGTCTCCCAGGATTTTAAGGATGTTCTGCCTACATTTTTGACATTATAAGAAAATATAAGAAGTTGATGAAATTTTTTTGTAAGATTCTTCAATCTATTGAAGAACCGCATGCAAAATTTCAGCTTTCCTGCAAGCTGCATAATAAAGTTATGATTTTTTAAAAAATATCAATTTAACACGTGTTCTTATGGAAAATTCACAAAAAGTTAGTGAAATCGATGAAAAATAGGCCTAGTGTAATGAAACTCCGGCTATAGGGCAATCGTTATGTCACGGAAAAACGTTATACTTTTACGCATCCCTCAGACTAATAATTAATAATAAAAAATGCCAAAATAAGCAAAAATTTACCTTTCTTGCGCGCGCAGCTGGAAAGTACGACAACGTCGCAACATATTCAACGAGAGAGGGCAGCGCGCAAAATACAAATCTGGAGTATCTGGGGGATGAATTAGTACATTTCATGCCCGAGTCTTGGAAAACAGATCATCCTCCCCCACGTGCAAGATTGCCTTCCGAGCCGAAGGCGAGGATGGCAAGCACGTGGGGGAGGGTGATATGTGTTCCATGACGAGGCGTGAACATTATTTTTCGTGTCGTCGGACCTGAAAAACCCCGTTTTCGTGCTCGGGCATGAAATGTACTATTACAGCCGAGTGTGGCCTAGTCAGCCAATGGTACCAGCCCGTGTTACCAAATTTCTCTAGTTCCCAACGTTGCCGCTGTTAACGACCAGATTTGTTTTTTTCAAAAATTATTAAATTGATTATTGTTGGAAATTTTTGAATTGATCCTATGAATATTTATTAGGAAAAAGAGTCATGAGAAATATAGTGGCACCATAAAAGTGACCAAATATAACCTCAATGGGGTAATTCAAAATTTCATTTTTTCGTGTTCAGGGGTTGGAATTCCCCAGAAAATCCTACCTTTCCCCTACAGCTCACCCCCCCGTTGCAATCAAGGCAAAACATCCTTAATGTTGCATATTATATTTTTGGGGGTGGGGAATCCGAATCAGTCGGTGTCTTTTTTGTTCCGCCGTGCAATCATTTGTTATAAACTTACCCAATTATTATAAATGTACCCAGTTTTTTTTAATGAAATAATGACTTTTATCATAAATGGTATAAGATATGAAAAAAAGTTTCGAACAAAAGTTATAGCTCTTCTTTCGACGAAAGCTGTAATCTATCGAATTGATTGCTGTAGGAAGAATACTACCAATACAAATTCTCTTTTGTTTTCTCATCAACTTCTATGCTTTCAGATCATGTCACGTTCACCAGATGATCATTATCGAGAATACCGCGGTAGTCGTAACGCTGTGAAACGCGAACCTGAATCCCGAGATGAATACATTAGGAGTGCATGTAAGTTCTCTCAACATCATTTGAAATTCTTTAAGACGGGCATTGGACGAAAAAAAAAATTTCTTTTGAAACGAATATGTACTTGTTCTTCAAAAAAGAGCAACTTTCTGAGGAATATTGTTTCACATTAATTCATAATAATATCTGTTTTATGTGGAATTTCAAAGTAATTTCCTGGTATAATTGATACGTTTGACTCTATCACAATTATGATAACCCTTGAATTGGAAAATTTAAATTCTCACTTCATTTCGCGAATGTTGAGTACAAACTATTCCATACTTGAGAAATTTCAATTAACAAATTCTTTGAGAGTAAGATTCACTCAAAAAAAAATATTTTCTTCAGCATGTCTGAATCACTTCATCGCCATAAAGTGAAAGGGGTGTGACGGCCATGATTCGTTGATTCTTTTTGATAATGACAAAGGGACATGTGTTTCTTTCCTTCCTTTGCAATGAAGTGTACTACTTACCTCTCAGCAAAAATGTTCCAGTCCATCTCAAGAATGAGATACTGGAACGGCAATTATACGCATATGGTTGGTCGCTCGTAGGCTCGCACTCTTGGTGGGGACGTGGTAGATTTGGGTGGATGTGATCCATTGAGTTAGTAGCCTATCTCTCTTATTGATCCCGTTCTCACCTACGGGTCGGCCAAAATGAAAAAAAAAAAGTAAACGAAAACACACACACACACACACACACACACACACACACACGCGCGCGCGCACGCGCGCACGCACGCACGCACACGAAAACGATGTAAAACATCCTGGAGACCTGAAACGTTAAGATATGATATGATGATCGTCTTTTGATTTCCTGGGTGATTACGATAACTTTCCTAGCTTGGGAAGTTAATAATAATCACCAACAGACGTAATTTAAACACAACGCCCCAGTCATTTTATGATGAGCACAACACAATACGAAAAAGGTATAAGTGTTATTCTTATGGTACTTGCCTTCTTCTAGAAGGGTATAACCAAGATGGAATAAAAAAAAAAAGTGTTATTCTTTTAAAAAAATAAAAGAGCGTAAGTGTAGAGATACAGCCCCTGCCCCGTTCAAAACTGCTAATTACCCCTGTTTATTAGAAGATTTTCTTTTTGCTTCCGAATGGAAGCATTGTAATCGTTCCATTTTGACATTTTCCAATTTTGCCTGGAAACGTTCCAGAATGGTCTGAAACGTAAAAATACGAAGTTTGGCGAAAATGTCTGTATGTGGTCATGCTGACCAGTGGTCACTTTTTCGTAAATTAAACGATTAAACGAGTAAAAGTGTTCCGAAAAATCTGAAATTTTGTGAGATAGTTGGAATTAGATGGGGCTAGTTCTGTGCCAAATTTCAGCTCGACCGATCGATTAGTTCCTGAGATATTGCTATATATCGAAAATTCGTTTTCCTTTAATATCTCGAAAATAACTGGATCGATTTATTTTATTTTTTTTTCAAAACTTTGGTCTCGATGTCCTCTATCTCAATCAATCAAAATATGTATACCCGTTGGTAGAAAGTTTTCGAGATATGGCTAGTTTTCCGTTTTTCATTGAGAATCCTTGTAAACACGCTAACTTTTGAAAGAAACGAGATATCAACTTGAAATTCGGCATGAAGGTATCTCTTATGATTGCGATGTTTGGTATTGAAAATCAGCTCAATCGGATGGTTAGTTCCGGAGATATTTAACCTTGCATGAAAATCGATTTTATTCGATATCTCGAAAACAGCCCAATCGATTTATTTTTTTTTTTTTTTCAAAATTTTCGTCTCGACGTCCTCTATCTTAATCAATAAAAATATATATACCCGTTAGTAGAAACTTTTCGAGATGTGGCTATTTTTCCGTTTTTCATTGAAAATCCTTGTAAACACGCCTACTTTCGAAAAAATGGAGATATCAACTTCAAATTTGGCATGAAGGTATCCCTTATGGTTGTAACGTTTGGTATTTAAAATCAGCTCAATCGGACAGGTGGTTCCGGAGATATTCAACTTTCTAGATATGAAATGCAAAACATTTACTATAATAATACACGAAAAGGATTGAAAGGACCATTCGGAAGCGCTCCATCAATTGATTGATGGCGAAAAAAAACGCGCACGTAAAATTAACAAACTTTACAACCGCAAATCTGTAGTTACAAATCTATAGCCGCATGTCACTGCCGCCTACTTGTTTTTTTTCTACACATTTTCAATAAGAAATTTGATGAAAAACTGAAAAACGTCGATTTCAGATATACGCCCCTTTCACTTTGAAAAAGGGGTTTTTTGGTACTTGCGCCCCTTTCACTCCACGGCGACGATTTCATTAATGACATCGATTGATGTTCATGTATCATTGATCACATCCTTTTATCCTCTCTCTGCTCTTATATGATTGTCAATCACTGTCCTCATATATTCATGAGACAGTAAATCATCATATCCATATGTTTACGTCGATTAAAAATCCAGCGAGAGATTTTGTCATGTAAAAAATTGTTTCCAGCTTCTTCACGCCGAGATCAAAAGGGAGAGAGCCGCCGATATGACTCTGTAGATGAGTACGAGAGTCGAAGGGTCAAACAGGAAGAAAATTATTCTGGGGTAAGCTATCGTAGTCGTGACGATGGCAGGTTGTACAGAGAGCGGGAAGTTCCTCGAGAAGAATCACAACATCTCTCCAGATCCATAAAATCAGCTGGTGAATCACAAAGGTTTTATGAGAATAAGGATACTGGTGAATCACGCAAGAAGAAATCACCCAATTATCACAAGAGGGGTCCTCAGTTAAATAAGACTCATGAGTCTCCTAGGTAGATATAATAATTATTCTTTGAAAATTTTCAAAAAATGTAACCTATATCACATGTTGAAGGATGATGAAAAAACAATTCCATAATAACAATTCCTCATAATAATCTCACCTTAATTATATCAAACCCATTTCCAACGTCAATTTTTGCTCTCACCGTCATGCATTCTATACTGAGATTTTTTGCAAGATTTAATTTAAATCTCTTTAGGACATCAAGATGGGACCAATCAATGGAAGAGAATCAAGATGGTCGATATTCACGTAATCGTGAAATATCTCGAGAATCAAAGAGATCCAGACTTTACAGGAAAGATCAGGAGATTCGTCCACCACTGAGGGTCAAACTAGAGGTGGATAATGATGTTCAAATTGTTGACTGCTCGGACAATAAATTACGAACTCAAAAGAGACGTCTGGAAAAAAAACGTGCTCAAATCCAACCTCCAGCAGCACCTGCAGTCATCGATTTGGATGATGAGCCTGTTGCAAAAATACCACCACCACCACCACCACCACCACCACTACGCATATCTCAACCACCGATCTCAGTTATACCTCAGGAGAGTCTGTCACTCGAACCAGTTAGAAAATTTGATAGTGAATACATAGTACCAGAGGACAATTTCCAGTCAGAAGCTCCAATGGACACACAATATTCAGATTGTATTCAAGCTGTTGCTTTTGGTGATGAACCACTCAACTATCATCAACCCCAAGTCCAAGAATCTCCCGCACCACAGTTCTTCCAACCACCACAGCACCTCGAACAACCTCGATACGTTCCTCATCAGCAGGTTGCTACAGAACGATTCTTCATAAAACAACAGTTCACTACACGTAAACAAGAGTTTATTCAACAACAACCTATACAACAACAACAGTTTGTTCAACAACCACCTATTCCAAATCAAAAGTTTATTCAGCCAACAACTGTACCACGAGTGGAATTTTATGAAGAAGAGGACCAAAAGCCTTTCTCTAACTTTCCATCAGTACAAATTCAACAAGTGGTCCAGGTTCCCTTTATTGCCTCTTCAAAAGTTACCAGGTTTGTAAATTTCTCATGTTTGGATTGATTCTTTCTAGACTGGTCAGCAATCATACATTTGAATTATTAGAAAATACATAACTCAGAAACAAATTCATCAATTGAGCTCAGTCTGGACTCATTACAAAGGAAAAAGAGTATAATTTCCAAGAAAAATTATCCCATTGCATCAATAATCAAATGATATATTAACATTTCAATATTCACACCTTATAGAAAGCAAACATTCAACAATCGTTAAATGTTAAATTATTTTGACAAGGATTCATTCCCCCGATGGCCGCGCCAAAGGGGTATATGCGTTTGACTGAAAACAGGTGTATGTTTTTGTGCGTTATTTGAGGGAAATAATGTCGAGAAACCTTTTTACCCACCACGAGCCTCAAAGAAGGGATATGCATTTGGAATAACATTTGGAATTGTACATTCCAATATCACTAAAGTGCTAATTACACATATAGAATTGGAATGAGTGAAAAAACATCATGGTATAATTCGCGTGTCGATTATAGAATTGTGCACAATATCAGTGTGGTATTAATTGACAGTCGTAAAACTATCCATACACAACAAAGTACAATACCATCTTGTCGAATACAGTCTGTACAATTCCGTGAGTGCAACTGGACGTTGCTCATAAGCACTTCTCTATCCAAAGCGAAACATCCTTCGCAAATGTCAAGAAATGATAAATGATCATTGAAAACCAAAAATAGCTTATGCAAAAGAGTTGAAAAATAATATTATGAATTTTTGATTTTCAAAATTTGAAAAAGGATGAAATTGTCAATTATTCATTTTCAATAATTCAAAATTCAAAAACCCCCGACAGTAACATTCTACACGGACTGCTCAAAAATTGAAAAAGGAGAACAAGAATGAAAAAAATGAAAAAAAAAAACAATTGGATTACAGACTCGGAAGGGACGGAGGGCAGGGGACAAGAAATCATAGAAACATCGGTGTCTCCCCCCACTCTATCGTCCATTTTGTTGTCTCAATCTTTTTTATTTTCTCCTTTCACCATTTTTCAGCATTCATTTTATAATGTCAGTGTCGGGGGTTTTCAATTTTTAATTTTTTTGAAATCAATAATTAATATGTTATTGCTAATTTTCTCAACTACAAAAAATGTCTCTTGACCTTTCTTGTAGATATTTTTAAATATCTCACAATTTACACATGATTTCGTTCTTATTCCAGTCATGATATTCAAGCTGTATGCAAGAGTTGCGGTATGACGTTCATTCACTCATGCAAATATCCACCGAGTACAGTTCCAAATTCCATGTTCTTGGAACCTGGACGACTGAAAAAATGCCAATGCACAGTTATCTTTCTGCACACACGCCAACAGTGTCAACAAACAATTACGAAAGGCTACGTACAATCCAAAAATGAGACTAGCATGATGAAACAAGTGAATCGAATTCATAAGTATCAATGTTACGATTGTGAATTCAAATGTACAATTGAAGGGATTCGAGCTTCAAGCCATTATTTTGAGAGTATGACACGTAAAGATGGTACGGTGCGTGACAAAGGTAAAAAAATAGAACGAGAGCTTCAGCCAATGTTGAGGAAAGTTGATGACATCGCGAGGAAAAAATACCCCAATGAACCGCCGTCAGTTCAAAAGACTCATGTGGATATAAGGAGATGTTTGATAAGCGTGTGTAACCAGTCTTGCTGTGTTCTGTACCACGAGTGCCCACCTAAACCTTCCAGTGCTGAGAACGATGATGATGTTTAAATGAGAGATTATAGAAACATGAAAACATAATAGGAGAATGTGGACGGTCTAGCTTTAGGTGTAGACGCTATTCTTATTTTTGATACAGTCAACTTATTTGTATTTTTATAATTAATATAATTAGTCTAGGTTCAGTTTTGTACAAAAAAATTTATTGTTAATCCAAATAGTACAAATGAAAGGTGATTACAATGTTTCTAATCATTTGGTCGGTCTAAAATCAAAGGGGCGTAAATGCCAGGAAACAGCGTTTCCAAAGTGAAAGAGGCGTACATCCCAAACTGATGATTTTTAACTTCCCGGGATAGGGAAGTTATTGTAATCATCCCGAAAATCGAAATTCGATTTTTCATCATATGTCCACGTTTCAAGGTCACCACAACACTCCCCGATAATTTTCAAGATCATGTATGTGTGTGTGTGTGTGTGTGTGTGGGGGGGGGGGGGGGGCCGTCTGTGGACCCAAATTTTCGTCAACGATATCTCTTGAACGGATGATGCGATCAAGGTCATCAATGACGCAATCGAAGCGTCTTCATCTAACTTAGAGCCGAAAGGATTTTGGAAAAAATTGTTCCAGTCGTTCTCCAGTTTTTCCAGGAAAACATAAAATGAAAAAAAAAAATCGTTTTTTCGTTTTCTTTGTTTCTTTTATATTACTATTATTATTATCATTTTTTTTTCGGGAAGTTTTCTATGTGGCCCTAACGGGTCGCACCCAATATGGGAGCGAGCTTGCGAGCGACCAACAACGCACCCCTAGTTATGTTTTCCATCCAATTTCTGAACAAAAACCTATCAAAAGAATATATCTGATAAACAGGCGTAATTACCAGTTTTTAATGGGACAGGAGCGTATCTCCACACTTACGCCTCTCTTATTTTACTCCATAAAACACACTTACACCCCTTTAGTGTTATGTATTTGATACTTCAGATGATGTATTTCTTTTTGAATGACAATGATGAAAGGGGTGTATCTTCACACCTATGTCCTCATTTTTTTTGAAAAATAACACTTGCGCCTCTTTCATCATAAAATGCCCGAATTGAACTAGAATTAGAACAGCTAAAAATAAAAGGGCGTATATGTTGGAGATACGTCACCTTGGGGCTAACTCATCGGAATTACGCCCATTTGTTACTACAAAATTGTTTCAACCTGAACCTTCCTGAGAGGTATTACATTCCATTTTGAAGGTGAAAAAAAACATACACCCCTTTGTTATTACCAAAAAAATGAAAAAATTACGGCGCTTATACCCCTTTTACTCTACGGCGACGATTTGAATTAATGAAAATGGACGAAAAATATTCATGGGGGCTATGTACGGGAGTTACACCCCTTTGTGATTATGATTTTTTGGGATGGATAAAAAATTTGACGAATGACTCGAGTTACATCACTTTATCATTAATTTTCCTTCACATTAATTATATTATTACCAGCAAGGATAAAAATTCCATCAATATTCATCAGTGAAACAAAAATCAATGATTGCCATTGTCATTATGCTGAAAACTCTTCGGGCTTGTCTCATCAAAAAAAAAAATATTACCTGCTCCTTGTAATAGATTTTCTCCTGCTCCTCATGGTACCTCACGAGCGGCGAGAGTCTGAAATTTGTTGAAATTCATCTCTAGAAACAATTCTTCTCCATCTGGTGATAGGTCATTGTCCTTGAAATCAGGAATATCTGAGAAAATGAGCATAATTGTTCATTAGTGAACAATCTCCTAAAAGAATGATTGTGATACCATTCCAATGATGGACTAAGCAAAGTGAGAATAGATCGAGCAATGAATGGGATCGAAATTTTCAGAGTATAGAAATTATAAAGTAATGTTTTCGGTATTCGTAGAAAGATGAACAGAAATTAATCGAATAAATATTAACAATGTGCCGCTGATAGAAAGAGATTAACTAATCTTTGTTTGTATCGTTCGTGGCACCTACCCCCTCGATTAGAGTACGAGGTGCAAAATTCCGTTTTCGACAAATGTGATGTTTTCGAGGCGCACGGAGTGTACTAAAACTAGTTTATTCAATACCTAAAAAACTACTAACTACCACTGTGCATCCCTCGGGAGAGAAAATAGAAGAATAATATTATAATTATAGTAATACAATAATAATGATAATAAAACATTTCATTCAACGCATATAGCACTTACCGCATCAGAGTTAACGCCTACTTGTTTTAAAATTTTCCAAAAACTGAATTACTTTGATTTTATTGTTAAATTTCTTCGGAAGATCTATATAATCAATTGACACATTATTCTGTGGATTCATTGATGGATCGAGGCAACATAGTACTTTGCCAGTACTATATATACACCAAATTTACAGTATTTCGATATTTTCCTCTATTTATTTAAGCTAAGATCTTCAATCAAGATATTTCTAAAAAACCTGAAACAAACAAAAACAAGTAGGCCATCACTTCCATGCGGCTGGTGTTAAGCATTGGATGGAATGCGTTATGTATTATTAAGTCCAATTTATTATTCTATTATTATAATTGTTATAATATGTTTCTCCTTTTTTTTCTACCAATTCTATTGGTAACAAGCTTCCGGATGGATTTGTAATTCATTCTGTTCTGAAATTTTACGCTCAACCCCAAACTTCATCCTATTTGAAGCAGAAAAAAATGAGAAAGAAATAGTTGATTGTCTGTATCTCACGAACTAATGGACATATTGATCTCAAATTTTACACAGAAGTCTAACTCAACAATATCAAGTACTAGTCAAAATTTCAGCTTCTCACTCCAACTTCTAATCGAATTATAGTCTGTATGAGCGAGTTTCGAGAATGAAAATAGAAAAACTGCTATATCTCGAAAACTTTCAATCGGAGGATATATATATTTTGATTGTGCTAGATAGAAGACATCATGGCGAACATTTAAAAAAAAAAAATTAAAATCGGTTCAGTAGATTTTGAGATATTGAACAAAATAGTTTTACACACTCAGTTGAATATCTCCGGAAGTAATGGTTCGATTGCGCCAATACACAATCCCAACCTTAAGTTTCATGAAAGCTAGAATCGTACCAAATTTCAGCTTTCTATCTCTATTATTTCTCTAGTTATCGTGGTCACACCGATTCCAGCATGAAAAAGAAAAACGGCCATAACTGTCTCATTGTTCCGTGGTCGATGAAAATATTTCGGTTGAAATCGATAGATATAATAGTCAGGAATATTTTGACGGAAAAAAAATTTTGATCGGTTGAATAGTTTTTGAGATATTCGACAAAAACGATTTTCGAGGAATCGCTATATCTCAGGAACCGCTGAGTCGATCAAGTTGAAATTTTGCACACAATTGTATTTTATTAATATCTATTATCTTACAAAATTTCAGACTTTTTTCATTATTATTTGGGCAGTTATTGAGAGAATTGTGAAATTTTTTCCGCACATACACACACACATACATACATACACACAGATTTTCTAAAAACATCATATCTTTACGTTTCATGACATTCTACATCATTTCCAGGCAAAATTGGACGATGTCAAAAATGGTCGATTACATAGCTTCCTCGTCCGGAAGCAAAAGGAAGAGAATTGACATGTGAATTTATCCCAAACTTTGAATCAAAAGCCCGCGCTATCATCAACAGTCTATTGACCGGAATCACTGCTCATCACTTTATCGACTAGCGTATTGGGAAATGATCAGCTGTGTTCGGGATGGAGGACGTAATGATACAGCAATAATTTCGGATCCAATTGGACTTGATTTATTTTCACAATGGAGACAAGGGTAAGATTTCATTATAATTATAACAGGACTGTCTTTCACTTTGATAATCCGGGTGCCATCATCCAAGTTGCCGAAATAACTCTCACATATAACAATCAGAATAATTTGTCAACTGACACCTTGACTGGCACTAAATGAAATTTCCGAAAAATGTTATATTTGTTTTTTTTATCACAGGAATAATTGATTTTGGAAAGGAATGTCAGTAGGCATTTTTTTTTTAGACGAAAAAATTTCCAACAGGAAGTGTTCCTGACATTTTCTCCTAAAATTCCTCATTAACAAGATAACTATGAGTATTTAAGGAGGTGTGGAAAAATGACGTATTGTATCACTTTTTACCGCTTCATTACTAAAATAATTTATGCCTCCGTATTTAAAAAAGGCGATTACGGCCACACCATCTTGCGAAACTTGACCTAAAACATGAATTTCTATCACATCATTCATTTTAGTCGATGGCTAGAGCACGAAGATTGAGGGAAGCAGTTTTGCCAGTCATCTATAAGAGCAACGTTACTATCAATAATCTATCAGACGATTGCTTATTTCACATATTCATTTATCTGCCTTTGGAAGATCGACTTCGTTCAACAGCAGGTAAAATGGAGTTCACATTCTTTGTTCTTTGCTACATAGTCTTGAGCAAGAATTGGGGTTTTGCATTAAAAAATTTTATTCCCTAGGGGCATAATATATTGATCTTCAACTCTCTTATTCTTTCGTTTGCAGTATGTAAACGTTGGAGAGATTTTCATGCCAAATCTTGGCAAGATGTCCAAAAACTGGATCTCATCGGCCTCGAGAAAGTGAAGAATCCATTTTCATTTGTGCCCAAGCCTAGGCCCAAAAGAAGACGTGTGTTCAATGAAGAGTATGGGTATTATGAAGATGATGATGATGATGATGATGATGATGATGATGAGGACGATGAGAATATGCCTGCGAGGTTCATGGGAGAGTATCCCCGATTGTTGTCACTGTGTGGAGGATTTTTAAAAATTTTAAATATCCCAGTGCCAAGTCGCTTCGACATTCTTCGTATTGCCACAGATAGCTGTCATAATCTCATGAAAATCAGTATTCGTTTCGAAATGTTTTCGGATAAAGCAAGACATTGTAGAGACCTTGGAAAATTGTTTGCGAAAAATAGAACAACATTGAGGAGCGTGATTATAGAAAATATGCAGGATTTCTCTGAGTATGCTGTATGCCTTCATGACCTACCTGAAGAATTGGTTGAGCTTCAATTGTGGGGCTACAAAGCTCGTTTTTCACGTTTAGCAGAGGGCGAATGTACACCGTACTTCCATCGTTTCATTCCAGTAAGTGGGTGATGGAAATGTGTCGGACGATATGTCCATTTATTATCCTTGATATTTGTTGAACAAAAGATGAGATTTCGATGGTTTTCATTTTATTCTAGAGCCAAAAAAGTACTTTTAACGTTGTTGATTTTCAAAAAAAGAGGATATCAAGAGGAGGAGATTTATCATTTCGTGTTCACTTCGCAGTCGCAATTCTTACATCTTCACATTATTGGTTTTGATTAATTTGAAAAGTATAAGCAAAACATTCAAAACAAGAAGTTCTTCTCCTCTATCTCTCTTAAATTAAAAAAAAATAATCCATCAAATTTCTGTTTTTCTCGTTAAACAGGCGATACAAAGATTGAGAAACTTGCAAATCCTAGTACTGAATGGCCTTCGAATTTCTAAGGATAAACTTGCAATGATTGGAAATTTCGATGATTTGAGATATCTAGAAATTTTCAGGAGCAATCCCAGAAGTTCAGGTCCTTTCGATATAGAGGTCATCTCAAGTCGTCGAAAACTGGAGTATCTCTCACTACAGCATGTGAAAAATATGAATGCTCAATGGTTCGCAGATCTCGTGAGGAATAATCCAAATTTGAAGCACTTAAAATTACAGAGTAATGTCTATTCTATAACGCTTATCATCATATTGATCTCAATTATCCATATTCTAATTCCATGATTAACTTTGCAGCTTGCACATTGGAGCCGGAATTCATTGTGCAATTATTTGCATTGTCCAAACTAGAAACTCTAAGTCTGACTTATCTCACCCTCAGACCTCACTCGATTAACCTGACTGGATTCTACAATTTAAAAAAATTTGTCTGCACCACAGCTGGAGATGAAGCAGTCATTGGACTTATGGAGATAGCATCAAATCTCAAGTTGATCAATTTATGCAAATCTGAAGTGAGTCCTCGTGTATTGAACAAAGCTCATGAAGTTACCAACAATCGCACTAATAATGTCCCTCTGCACATCATCGTCGAAGGTCGTATTATCAGAGATTGGCAGAAACCAGAGAGAACATCTCCACTCCTTACAGTCGAAAACTCATGGGCTTATAATAAACGAACTCGTTACGGTTATGAAGGGAATGAAGAGGAATTATTCTATTAAAGTTGGAGAGGGAGAAATCATGAAACTTTGAGAATATGTACGATGAGGAACAAATCATTAATGAAAATCATATTTGGTGCAGTGCATCCATTTTATTTTTATTTGTAAAGTTTGGTTTTATTTGTCACAGTAGATAAACACATTTAATTTTACAATTTGCATAATAAATATTCTTATCATGGATTCCGTCTCATTCAAATTCCTCCTCTAATTCTCCAAAATTTTCTCGTTACTTTTGAGGGACTGAATTGGTTCGAATTATTGAATCATTTTTATTTCGTGGATAGATTGCCCTACAAAGTGAATACAATCGATTGATTCAGGATTCAAGAAGAATATAACATCATTTTCTTCAGAAAAAGTATTACGAATTCAATGAAATATTTTCTTATACTGAGAAAACAACAGGACTTCTTCGTAGAAAATTCTTATCAAGGAAAGATCAAGAATGACATGACCCCCCATCTCACTCTCCCACCACTCTACCACCACCATATCCTCTGAAACGGCTAACCAAGATCAGCTGTTCGTCGGAGAGAAACTGAACGAAACGTAATAACGGTAATAACCATCGTATCGATCATATCGTAACAACTCTATTTGTTTCCACAATGAAACAGAACAAGGGTAAAATTTATTATCATTGTACAACTGTCTCTGTCATCCCAACTCCCGAGTATAATTATCAAAAATATAAATATCATCTCCACTTATTACGTTTAACCTTAAATCCAACAGTCACCGAGCAAAATTTCCTGAGTTACAGATATTATTCCTGCAGGTTTATTGGTGATTAAATAATTTGTGTGTCTCTGTGATTAGAGAAATTTAGTGAAGTGAGGGGAGGTTTGACATAATTCTACTTTGAAGAAACTCGATAAACCAATGTTTGTTTTTTTGGTGAATTCGCTAGAAAATCCTACGGAAATTATATTGGATTTCTATTGGAAATTCTTTTTTGCCAATTTCTTGTGAGGATTTTTTCCGAAACAAATATTCAATAGAACATATTTTCATTAATAAAAATTAATAGATTTTGATTTTGCTAGACAATTTATTCTGTTGAGATTTAAATATAATAATTTTCTCAGCATAAATTTTTTTGATGGAAGACGGAAGAAAATATAATGTAAAAAGACTTTATGTCGTGAAATTTCCATGGAAAAATTAGAATCAAATTATATCAATTTCCTCCACAAAAATATGTTGTATTAAATAATTAGTGGAAAAAATCTTGAGAAAAATCGTCGAAGAACTGATGAAATATTCAATAAAAACCATATAAAATCCTCTATCGAATTTGTTAGGATTTTCTGTTCAATTTTTTCATACATATCTTCAACATGAATAATTGAATAACGGCCAAACAGCCCAATGAACAGGGACAAAATATTCATCCTTTTCCGGTATAAATTAAAATGAATTCATGCGATAGTAAATAAATATATAGAAACCAAGAAACTTTGCAAAACAAAAACACGTCAACAATGATTCTCTTTTGTTTTTTTTTTTTTTTTTTTTTTTTTTAATGTAAAACCAAACATCTTTTCTCTTGGACGGCGATCTTCAGGGTATGGGTTTCGATGGTTTTCATTAAGAAATCAACGGAAAATAATAAAAATATGTAACCTGGGGTCTGATTCTGGTTTGTGTTTTGTGTAAAAAAATAAAAGTTATGGTTTCGAGGTGATTCTGGAGTTATGTTTGAATAAATGTTTCAGCATCAATTTCAAATGTTTTCAAGAATAGTATATTATGCCTTTAGGGAGTAAAAGAAATTTCAGTTGGATTATATATCACATACCAACCCTGTTTTTACTAGTCTCCAGACTCACGTTTTGGATTTTTTTTTCCAATGTTTCAAAAAGAAAAACCAACTGGAATTGGTCCCTTAGTAAAATAATTCTGAAAGAATATTGTTGATATTTTTACCAAATTTCTCCCTTAAAACAACATTTTAGAACAGAGTTTCGTATGATATTACTCATTTCAGTAAATGGCTGAATTAAAAAAATCAAGGAAGGAAAAGGTGGCTCTGCCACCAGTCGTCGAGAGCGGCACTAGCTACACTACCATCAATGATTTACCAGATGAATGTTTATTGCACATCTTATCGTTTCTTCCTTCGAAAGATGTAGTTCATTCAACAGAAGGTAATGTACTATCTATTTCTTGTTTTTTACATCCGAAAATATATAAAAATAATTCAAAATCATTGTTGTATTCATAGTATGTAGCCGCTGGAGAGATTTAGAGTCTGACACATGGCGATGCACGAGAAAGCTTGATCTCATAGCCCTCGAAAAACTCACAAATCCATCTTCATTTAAGTACATAAGGGGATATGCAGTCAATGAGTTGTATTTTAAACATATGCATGAGAGATTTACAAGTGAATATCCAAGACTGTTGTCATTGTGTGGAAGATTTATCAAAATTCTGACCATACCAGTTGAATATAGCTACAATATTCTTCGAATTGCTGCAGACGAATGTCAAAATTTGAGAAAAGTCATTATTCGTTTTGAAAACTTCAGGGATAAAGCGAGACATTGTAGTGAACTTGGAAGATTGCTTGCAAAGAACAGAAGGACTCTAAGAAGTGTAATAATAGATAATATGGGCCCAGAATTCTTCAACTACACTGAATGTCTTCTCCAGCTGCCTGAGGAACTTATTGAACTCCAATTGTCAGGGTACAAAACTCGTTACGCACGCTTCGAAGAAGTCAGAGTTTATTCAAAATCATTTCATCATTTCATTCCTGTAAGTTGATTGATACTTTTTACATAATCGTTATTTTTTGAATTAAGAATCAAATTCTAATTTCATTTTCCAGCACTAAAAAACCTCTCAAAATAATCCAATGCTTCACCAATTTCGCATATAGTTAGTAAATTCAGAGTTAGTGATGATAAAAAAAAAAAAACTTGATAGATAATCCTAAGATTTCAGTTCATCATAAACTTCATTGATAGAAATTAAATAAGCAAAATACTATTTTCCATAATTTTTCACACGTATATCCTTTTTACTTACCATGAAATATTAATATCACGAAATTTTTCTCTCTCTTCCATTGAACAGGCATTAGAGAGATTGAAGAAGTTACAAGTTCTGGTATTGAATGGCCTCGACATAACCAGAGATCAACTTTCAATGTTGGAAAAGTTTCATGATTTACGACATCTCGAAGTCTTCAGATGTATCCAAAAAGGTTCAAAGCCTTTCGACATTGAGGCAATCTCAAGTCGTAATAAACTGGAGTATCTTTCACTGCAGCATGTCGATAATATGAATGCTCGTTGGTTCGAGGAGCTTGTGACAAATAATCCAAATTTGAAGCATTTGAAATTCCAAAGTAAATACTTTTTTTTTTTTTTTTTTTTTTCGAACACTTATAATCATATTGATCCTCACTATTCATATTATTATTCCACTATTTTCTTCATAGCTTGCACATTGGAGCCGGAATTCATTGTGCAATTATTTGCCTTGTCCAAACTGGAGACTCTGAGTTTGACTTATCTGAAACTCTGGCCTCACTCGATTAATTTGTGTGGATTCTATAAATTGAAGAAATTCGTCTGCACAACTGTTGGAGATGAAGCAGTCATTGTACTGATGAAAATAGCCCCAGAACTCAATTTAGTCAACCTAAGGCTTTCTGAATGTATTACTCCCAGAGTTCTAGACAATGCTCATGAAATTACTACCAATCGTACCAACAATGTGCCTCTGCACGTCATCGTTGAAGACAAAGTTGTCACAGCATGGAGAAAACCAGAGAAAATATCTACACTTCTTACAGTGGAAAGTTCAACCAAGTATACTGAACGTTCCCGTTATGGATATGATGAGGCGGACAACGACGAGGAATTATGTTATTGGAATTATATGTAAAAAGAAAGCATGTAATTTCTGAAATGCATGAGGAATAAATAACATTTATATATTTGTAAATCTAATTTTTTATTGTATATAAGTCTCGCAGTGAATAGAAAAAATGTTTTCTTTTTATTTTCGAACAACTGAATCACTCTGGTTTAGTGAATAAAATGCTTTAGAATTGAATTGATGCTGAGAAGGGTTCCTATCACAGCTCTTGCTATTACCGTTGAAGATGAAGTAGTGAAGATGGATATAAGAGGCAACATGAATTTTTTCGACACGAGTTTACAAAGGGAAAATTAAAACAAGGGTTGATGATATATATAATGCAGGTGAATTATATTTTTATATACAATGAAATTAGCTGATTCTACAATTGAATACATTTGAACAGGAACGACAAATGACTGCTCTCAATCTTGGCCATAGAAGAAGGAAAAGTTGTGATCAGTTATGAGCCAAGTTCATGAACCACTTTGCGGTTACAACACTCAACTAACAATTTTTCATAAGTTTATTTTCATTCATTTCAAACCAAAATTTTTGTTCAATCAGCCATCGTTCAAGAATTCAAAAAAATTATTATATTTCATCTAGCTGGGTAAACTACTACGACACCGGAAGTCACTAGCTATCAGGCTCAGGATGTAACTAACTAGTGTATTATAATACTCTACTCAATGTCGAAATAACCTGTAATGACTAGTGATTGTAATTAGTTGTGCGATCACAATAAAGAAACGAAACAACAATAATTTTGGAGCAAATTGAAGTCTCATCATATTGACAATGGAGACAAGAGTAAGTTTCATCATTATTATCATATAACACTCTTCTTCACCTCGAATATCGGACTTGATAATCAAAATGCCAGGATCGTCACTACTCATACGTATAACCTAATTCAATAGCGAATTGGTGTAACAATTTAATTCGGTTTCGTCCTAGGGTCAGTTTTTGATGGATATCTTGGAATCTATAGGAGATGGAAATATTTTCATATAGTCCTTTTTTGTAGCTCTCAAATTACTCTATAAAAAAGGTTTTCATGAAAATTTCACTATCTCGCTTAGATTCCAAGAACCTTTGTATAATGTTATTTATTTTAGTCGAAGACTCGAGGATTTAGAGCACAAGAATTGAGTGAAGCACCTATTGACAAGAGCGATCCAATCAAGCCAAAGAAGAAGAAGATAAAGAAAAAGATAGAAGCAGTTCAGCCAGTGATTCAAGAAGTTACTACCATAAATCATCTACCACTCGACTGTCTATCTTACATATTTTCTTTTCTCTCTTTGAGAGATCTACTTCATTTGCCAGCAGGTGATACACCGTTAATTCTCTCGTTTCTGCATGATTAAGTCTTGGAAATTGATGCTAAAATATTTGTTTTCCAGTATGCAAATATTGGAGAGACTTGGAGTCAGACGCTTGGCAAGACGTTAAAGAGCTGGATCTCATAAGTCTCGAGAAGTGGAAGAATCCATCTTCATTCACTCCTACACCGAACAGACTCGATACTCAGGAGAATAAGTGTTGGAGATTCACAACTGGATACCCAAGACTGCTGTCATTGAGTGGACAATTTTTGAAAGCCCTGACTCTACCAGTCTCAGAGACCTCTGACATTCTTCAGATTGCCGCAGATACATGTCAGAATCTCAGTAGAATCGTTGTTCGTTTCGAACATTTCCCAGACAGAATAAAACATTGTGAAGACCTTAGAAGATTATTTGAAAATAACAAAGAGACTCTAAAAAGTGTAATAATCGATAATCTGGGTAAGCAGTTTCAAAAAGGCGTTGATTGTCTGCTTCACTTACCTGAACAACTCACAGAACTTCAATTGTATGGGTACAAGGCTCGTTACAAACGTGATGCAGAAGGTGCAGTTGCGAATCGCTTCTATCGTTTTGTTCCTGTAAGTTGATAATTGTTGAGTAAATTCCGATTAATCGATGCTCATAAAAAAATCATTTTACCCTTCTTTACTATTTCTTCTTCTTTTTCTCATGTACCTTTTCATTCAACTTGAAAGATTAACATTCACCAAATTTTTCTCTCTTCTTTATTGAACAGGCAATTGAGAGATTGACGAAATTACAAATTCTGGTATTGAATGGCCTTCGAATTACAACTGACAGACTTTCAATGATTGAAAATTTCAATGACTTGAGATATCTCGAGATTTTTCGAAGCAACCCTGAGTGTTCACGTGCTTTCAAGATTGAATCAATCTCAAGTCGTCGTAAACTTGAATATCTCTCGCTGCAACGTGTGAATAATATAACTTCTAGTTGGATTGAGGAGCTCGTGAGGAATAATCCAGATTTAAAGCACTTGAAATTGCAAAGTAATGGGTTTATTTAGTTTCAAACACTTATCATCATATTACATATCATCATATTGATTCTCACTATCCATCTTTTAATTTCATTCTTATCTTCACAGCTTGCGCATTGAAGCCGGAATTCATTGTGCAATTGTTTGCATTATTCAGCCTGGAGACCCTGAGCCTGACGTACCTCACCCTCAGGCCTCAATCAATTGATTTGAGTGGATTCTATAATCTAAGAAAATTTGTCTGCACCACTGCTGGAGATCGAGCAGTCATTGTACTGATGGACACAGCGCAAAGACTCACAACGGTTATCCTCAGCAAATCTGACGCAATCACCTCTCAAGTGCTTCACAAAGCTTGGCAAGTTACTAATGATCGTATGAATGGTGTGCCTCTCCATATTGTCGTTGAATCCCCTGTTGTCAGAAGTTGGCGTCAACCAGAGACAATATCTCCACTCCTCAAAGTGGAAAATTCATGGAACTACTGTCAACGAACTCGTTATGGGTATGAGGATTGCGAAGAAGAATTGTTCTATTAAAGTCATATGGAAATCTTTCTGCCTCAGGGATAACAGATGAAACATGAATATCTATCAATATTAGATAATCACTATATTAAAAATCAATATCGATGTTACATGGTCACTATATATGTATTATAGTAGATTCCATTAATTATTCTCTTCTAGGAAGAAATCTTCTGGTTAAATAAATACTTTCAATTTATCTAATTTCTATCATAAATATCGTAATTATTTATCCAGTCCTTTGTTGAGTAAAAATTATGATACTTTCGGTAATCGTTTACTCGAAATCACGGAAAAATTACGTTCATTCCAAGTAAAAATTACCGAAATCACTGCATTTATAATTCCTAAATCAATTATACATGTAAAAATAAATAATCTGTAAAGTTGACATTTTGGCAGAAGCACCAACAAAATAATCTATAATTTTTTCAATGTCTATGAGAGATTATGCATTGCCCTTAGCACACAATGTTACATTAACCATATATAATTAAGATAAGAGAGGCATGGGGACAACTTATCACCAGTCACAATAATTTTTTTTCAACTTCTTTATACGACAGTCTGGCCGCAATGAAACATATCCTGGGAAACGCGTGATCACCCGATTTATCCAGTTTACGCTGATTGCGCGAAAATAAATCGTCTGATGCCTAACACAAGAAAATATCCACTCTTTTCCGTGGTTTTTCATATATAATTATTAATTAAGACAACTGCTGATATTAAATTTACATTCCAATTACTTTTTTATTTAATCGATTTTTGCTGATCAATATTCGATGAAAATTTTGTAATACAGAGAGGAAAATATATGCAACAAATTCACAATCTAACCAAAACAACGAAATATTTTTGGATTTTTGGGGCTGTCCTAATCTCCCCCTTCATTGTGCAACGATATACCCTCAACATGTTTTGACTTTCAAAAAAATCCCATCCCAAGTTTCTCGCAATGGATTATCTCAGAGGTGTTACCCGAGCACGAGGGTCACTTCTTGTGGGAAGGTTATCATCGGAATTGGAGAAAAATAATCATATGTTGTATGAGGATGATGATTTTTGTTACGACGACCGTTCGACATTCATGTCAGTCTGAGTAAAACCATTCGACGATTCACTTGGTTATTGATATAGCACCATTAGTTCTGAAGGTAAATTATTCATCGATCGTCTCATTCATCACTTGGATGTGTCACCAAGTAAATCAATAATTATTTATATTCATCGTTAAAAATTTATTCTTCGATTAGAAAATGACATCTGACTGAAAGGATTTTATCTTTATTTTCTTTAATTGGAGATAAAAAAAAATCTGTGATTTCTTTAAATTGAAATTCGTGAATAGTGTGTGAAAATGACACAAGTCAGTACAGACCCAGACAGATGTACATCGTTGGGTGGATCAACATGTCGTAGTCAAAAGTGTCTAACATCGTCATTGCTCTGCATGACAATGTTCAGCATAATCGTCTGCATCATCTTCTGGTGCACAAACTTCTTCTCAACTGTGATGGTATCAAACCTAGTAGTGACAGAGGATTCTCCAATGTTTGAGTGGTGGATACGTCCGCCAATTCGGGCAGCCTATAAAATACGAATATTTAATTATACCAATATCAAAGATTTTACGAGCGGAAAGGACAAAAAATTAAAAGTGGAGGAAGTGGGTCCCTATATCTACAGAGAGACTTTGACAAGAGTGAACACAGTATTCTACCCGAATGGAACACTATCATTCCAGGAGAAACGCTCGTTCCAGTGGGAAGGAGGCAGTCCTGATGATGACATGGTTGTTGTACCAAATGTACCTCTTTTATCAGCAATGGCATACGCCAGAGATTTGTCCATGGGGAGTCGATTTATACTCAATCTAGCCCTCAGTGCTCTCACACCTAAAACATTTCTAACTCTGTCTGTCAGAGATTTTCTCTGGGGATATGATGACAATCTTTTTGATACTGCTAAACCATTTCTCAGTTTTGTCGGGGATTTTTCCATGGATAAATTTGGAGTGCTTGCAATGGTGAGTTTGGGAGGAGGCATCTAAAATTTCATTTTTGAGGAATTTATAAAAATTATCGAGTTGGAGAAATTTTCAAATTTTTTGGTAATACTTTTTTTCAAAGGAAATATCTGAAACTTGCAGTTGGAAAATTCTCCTCTGATATATGAAATTTTCCTGAATTTCTTTTTTTGAACCAGATAATTGTAACAGTATAAAGTGGTTCGGCTCGATGAAATTTATTTTTCGGAAATTAGTCACGAAACTACAATTTTACCCAAATGACATTTCCCAGAATGCATAATAAATTAAGATGTTTTATTATTTTTGCAGAAAAACGGAGTCTCAAAAGACGTAATAACGATGCACACGGGTGCGGGCAATCTATCGAAAATGGGAATGATTGAACGTGTAAATGGCATAGGGAATCGAAAAATCTGGAAGGATGACAACTGTGATAGAGTTTACGGGTCTGCGGGCTTCATCTATCCGCCTGAGATGTACCAAGATCCCAAGAAGCCTTTGGATATTTATGTTCCTGACATGTGTCGCTCGCTTTCGTTCAATAGGGAGGGAGATGGAACTTCTTATGGAATTCCTACAATGACGTAAGAATTATTATTCAAACTTATTTAGGAGAAATCATCCAGTATTCGAAATCAAATCCCAAAGTTTCTGTCTGACATTTTCCTCTAAATCTCTTATTTTCAGAGATATAATCCGACAAATCAACGATCAAGATGAGCTAATATTTTAATATTTCGATTCCAACAGTTTAGTAACATTTATTTATTTATTTTTCAGTTTCAAACCTCCAATAGACGGTTTCAATTTCTCACCAGAAAAAGATTTCTGTTTCTGTCCCAAAGCCTCCAAGAGTGATACATCAGATCGAACATGTCCTCCACAAGGAATTCTCAATGTATCAGCTTGTGTCTTCGATAGCCCAATGCTTGTTTCATTGCCTCATTTCTTAGGAGGGGAAGCAAGTTTGTTCTCCAAAATAGAAGGATTGAAGCCAACGGCTGAACTGCACCAAACCCGACTCGAACTCCATCCGGTGAGATTAACTTATCTTTTTAATTTAAAATGCAGGCAGGGATAAATAATAAATCTATAGAAATTTTTTGATAGTCATTTTTTGTGAAAAATATATAATTTCATTTTTATCATCTTTTGTTACAGAGACTGGGATTATTGATTGGCGGACTTTCAAGAATTCAAATGAACATTGAAGCCAGAAAAGCAATTGGTGTACCATTCCTCGGCAAAGTCCAAGATGGCCAAATCCTTCCAATCCTCTGGATGGAAGTTGGAATTGACGCAATGCCAGAGAATATTCTGAACTTGCTCAATCACGCCTACTTCACAGCTGGAATAGCAGAGGCTTTCTTCAAGTGGGGTAGCATTGCCGGCATTATTTTCTTTACATCAGCCCTGCTCTACGTCTTACTGAGAAACAGGCAACAACACAGAATCCTCCAGAGAAACCTCTCAGGTCAAGATAAACTTCTTCAAGAAAGTAGTTGAAGCAACGAAAGAACTTTGAAATTGGGTGGAAAATCAGTTTTGAGAACAATTTTCTCATTCGAGAGAACGAGTGAGATAGAATATGAGAGAGATTTTGCAGTGCAAAAAACAGTGAAGTGATAAAATGGGATAAATCGACTCGTTTTGATCGTGAGTTGTTTATTAATATCTTTTAATCAAAAGGAAATAGGGAAATTTCCATGAGAACAGTAAAACGAGGGCTACGAAGAGAGAGAAAATTCCGCTACTTCACCTCAATTCCAAAATATTCTGAAAAACCTGAAGTAGTAGAAAAATCTCAATTGGTGCATCTCGTTTTAGTCAGAGAAATCTTTTAAAATATTTTTCAACTTTTTCTCTATTGCTGTTGAATTCTCATTAGTTTTTATTCAAAGACTAAAGACTGTTACGTTAAGAACTATCCTCTCAACACTCTAATTTATATGACTTATATGCAACCTTTTTTTTTTTTGTTAATTAATTCTATGAGACGTCAAATCCCTACACTCCTTTCTTAGTAATCATAAGCAATAATCAATCAACCCGATTATCGAGTATCATATAAATGAGGAGTAATTGAATTGTAAATGAACAACCAGTAGTTAGTAATTAAAATCATGCATTGATACAATTATAAGACGTGATGAAAACTCCAGTGAAATTCAAATGAGATTAAATCTTGCAACTTGTGCAATTAGTTTTTATCGATAATCATCAATAAAACAGTGGGATACTGATAATCATTCACTGGAGAGATGAGTGGCCCATGCAAGCTAATCACTGCCCGTATGATTATTTATTATTAGTCGATAATCACTTCTTTATCGTACATTGCAGACACTTTTTTGTTTATCCAGACCTATCGAGAAAGATAAATTCTTTTAATATAAAAGTTGATCTTGTTCCGAGTGATAGAGAAGAACACTCGTATTTCCTCTTAGTTATCATATAGATTGATCTTGTGACCTATAAAAATTGTTGATGAATAAATAAAATAATAAAACAAAATCTATTGGCCTCTTTTTATTTTTATTTGTACAAAATTCTTGCTTTTTTTTCCACATCATCACCTAACAATGTTTATTCTATTCTGACATGTCTAACAATATTTTATAATTAATTTAAGATAAAAACATGTACAAGGGTAATAACATATAATAGTGCGGATTACACATAGTTACATCGATTGGAGTTTCATTGTGGAGTTTCTGAGTCGAAATTTTTTTATTCTTTATTTAAAAATCTCGTAGTTCTCACACAAGTGCTGTTATGATGAAAGAAACACGATAAATTGATCAATTAATCTGTTTATTTGTTAAATTGTTGATTTAAAGTGTAAAGATATCTACGATATTTAATTAATTGTCCTTGAATATTTTGAGCGTCATTATATTACTAATTTTCTAGAACAATTTGCGCAATATTATTCCCTTTACGTAAATGTTCTCTTTTACAAGTTCTTGATCAACAAATTGAAGATTATCTGTAGACTAAACAACGTAAAGAGTTATATTTTTCTCGCCTTTTTTATTATTTGAAATATCCCATTAATTGTAAAGATATTTACAGATAAATTTCTCATAAACAAATGAAAAACAAGGAATTTTAATCAGTGTCTCGGACATTTTTTGAGAGTCATGGATTTTTCTTACAAATTCTGCAAATAAATCCATAAATTTTGGGAAAATGGCATTAATGGGAATTTTTATGCGTCACAGTTGATCGAAATTCATTAAAAAATAAATTATGATGAAATTACTAGGGAAATTAGTGTCAATATTGGAATTTTCTAAGATAGTAAAGAGCACATTGACGCGTTTGCCGTCACGAGTAATTAAAATAAAAATAAAAAAACAAAACAAACAAAAATGATGATATTTCCTACGTGGAGATTTCATTTAACTCTCAACCTCGACCCACTACGACGAATGATCTCGCCATGTATGTTCAGCCAGTAGAATCATTTGTAGAAAAATATGAAATAACGAGGAGTTAAGGATTTGATGTAAAGGAATAAGTTGTTCGTAACTTCCCTCTCTTCAGCTTTCACTTTATTGTGGTACATCCCGCAAACCACTCACCTTTCCCACGATAATTGCACGAAAATTATTTCGCAAACAATTGCACGATAATTTCAATGTCTACTTTGTATTATTCACAATTTCCTTATTCTCACAGTTCAGAATATTTTTCTTATCAACTTCAGAAAGTTATAATTAATTGATTTTCATTAATTTGGAAATTTATTTGGGACCCTGAAAGGCAGGATTGAGGTTTCCTTGCTTTGTGGTGGCACCTGGAGGTAGAGGGCTACTTAGGTGAAGTTTTTCTTGACGTTTTGCTGCTCTTGCTAGACAGAATAGAGCACCGACGAGGACTATTGCACCTAGTGCAGCTAGAGCACCTGAAATCGCTGCTCGAGCTATTGGCGGTACATCCACTGCTAATTTCATGAGGGATGTCACTTCACTTGCTAGTCCATCAACAGCCTAAACGTAAAAAAAATTAGAAATATTTAATTTTTCGTTGAAGAATAAACTGAAAGTGAAAGTAAATTCTTGCATCCAATCAAAACAGCGAAATTTTTGTAATGAAACTTTTTTCTAACACTGAATGAATACTATAGAAGAGGTTCCGAAAGATTACGGTGAAAGAAATTTCGAATCACTTTCAATTTTACATTAATAAAATTCATTGAAAGAATTGGATTCATTTCAGAAATTTATAGACAACAAAAAGTCCTCTCTATTGAAAAAAAAATGATGAGAGAAGTAAAGAATCCTTTTTCTTTTTGTTCAATAACAACAAATGACCCATGAAATCCAAGCAAACTAAGAATATTTCAACGATAGTGCAGGATTCATACACTCATTGTTGCGTAAACAGAGAAAACTGAAGCGGAAATGTAAACTCTTTAACCAAAATCTGTCTTTCTAATCCAATACAGTGGAATATTAAATTTTATGACCAGATACTTACGTCCTCGAACCACATAATGGGGAAAATTATGTCGGGAAAGGAGGCAACCTGCTTAATATCCTTGACTTGGCTAACAGCAAGATTTATTTGTATTCGTGCTCTCGCTCTCAGGGCTGTGCCCATCAATGGCTGTACATCGATGTACAAGGCATGTTTCTCTTCATCTGGTGGTGAAATACCGATTACGGCGTCTCGTAATGCAGGGTCAGCTGTAATATTATTTGAAATTTATTAATACATTGCTCTACTATTTATAAAACGTAACAAATTAAGAGACCTCGGGAGTAAAAAAAACTACTGAAATGCGGGGAAAACTTGGCTCCACGAATTCTCCGCCAAGGGAGCATCGAAAATTATGAAACATAATTTTAAAAATTCGTTCATTTTTTACTCACAGGATGAAGCGAGATGAGAATGCCTGAAAGGGGATGAATATTTTTTTTTTATGTTGAAACATACGAGGTGGTTGACAGGTCCTCGGGCCGCCATCTTGAAGTGAAGGGAAGGGGTATCCAAGCAAGACCTGTCAACCACCTCGTAAGTTTAAACATTAAAAAAAGTTATTTATCCTCCTCCGGGCATCCTCATCTCGTTACATCCTGTGAGTAAAAAATGAACAAATTTTTTAAATTATGTTTCATAATTTTCGATGCTCTCTTGCATGGCGGAGAATTCGTGGAGCAAAGTTTTCTCCACATTTCAGTAGTTTTTTTTTAATCCTGAGGTCTCCTAATTTTCAAAATCTTATTAAATATTAAATTGTCTTGCTAATGAGTGCCTTCAAGGGAGAGTATTGAGAGATTTTCTTTCTTAGAAATTTTGTTTCATTTCCGAAATTGAGTCTCAATATCAGAATCCACAAAGGAACAAAGATTCTAATCAGTTTGAACATTAAAAAACAGTTATGAACCTGTGGTCACATATATATTATTAAATCTCTTCTTCGTGTTGATTAGATTTGATGCTTCATAGAAATACAGAAATATTCCATCATCACCGATCCACGTATGTGATCACGCTCAACGTTGCTGAGCTTTGGACATTCTGAATTTTGGATCATGACCATATGCCACCTCCAAATGGCCCATAATAATGATTTATTTGGGACTATAAAAAATTCCCTTTTTCTCTCAAAAGGAATACCATCGAAAATTTCTTTTCTCCTTCAACGTTTGAAATATTCTTTGAGTAGTATACATGGTCATAACTTCATTCTAGAGAATTGACTTCAAATAAAATGCACAAATTTGGTATCCATTTTTTCATCCATATACACTCAATGAACAGAGTGGCAAAACAATCGTTACATAGGTGTTTAAAACACGAGAAATATTAAGAAACTTTATAAAATTTCACTGTCGTATATTACCACAATAATTGATGTCTCCTCGAAAGTAAAAGCAAACTTATTTAGTAGCTTCTTGAATAACAGAAATAACAATGAATGAAAAACACTGATAAAAGATTCAATCTTCCCACGGCAAATTAACGACACACAGTTCCAAACGCCTGGGAGTATATGATCCACTATTCCCATGAATTTTCATTGTTTCTTGTGGATAAGAAAAATATGGAACTATACTTGACGCCCCGGAAAACTCCATTCACGTCTACTGTTGTTTTTTTTTTGTTTTGTCTAAAGAATTGAGAGGAATTGTCGTGATGGTTCAGTGAACTTTGAACTCACCCAGGTAAAAGTGGGGAAAACTGACGAGGACGGGTGAGTCGTACTGGCAGAGGGATACGTTGAATGTTCCCTCCGGGGCACAGGGTGGGCCTCCTGGGCAGTAGCAGACTTGCGAGTGTTTTTTCTCCGGTGTCGTGAATACGTCTTTGGGTGGAGTGAATCTGTAGCCGGGGATATCTCCTCTCGTGATTACTTCTTCCTGAAATTTTATGAATAACTTAGAAAATGAAATTCGAATTATTTTAAATCCATGATTAAGTGGTAAAAAGACATAAACCTAATGTTTCTACATAAAATAAAAAATAAAATGTGTGAAAAAGGTCTTCACAAAATCAAAGTCCTTTGGGAAAATTCACTGACTGCTTCAGATCCCGAGATATAAAATGTTCATGCTCAAACGAATGATGAAGATTGAAATGAGATTGAATTGATTTCAATGAAATAACACACTTAATCAACAAAAATTCAACACAAATTCTTCAGTCCAATAAAACTTAGGCCTCCAGAGAGTCGTAGAGTCCTAAGAGTCAGATATAATGGTCTATAAATTCTCAAAAAGGGAAAGAATAATTGATAAAAATCCCGTTCACCTTGAAAACAAGTGGCAGAATTCTGCAGAGATCCTTGTCGAAGATCTTGAGTACAGTATTCTTAGTGATATGTGGTGGAAATATGCTGCCATCACCACCAAGAAGTGAGTCGCACTCGTCAGTTTTCCAGTGTCCAATGCTATTTTTACCATTAAATCGATCTATCATTCCATATTTAGCTATGTCACTGGCACCGGTGAAGATAGTGTAAGTATCAGGATGAGTGCCATTCTTGCCATAGAGAAGACCAAACTGATCGTACGGCAATTTCTGTTCCTTCGGGACAACATCCTTGGCGAGCTTGAGGAGGGGATCCTCGTAGCCCCAGAGAAGTTGATCGATGGAGACTTCAACGAAGGGCTTTATCTTTAGGATATCCATTATCGAAGCCATCGCAAGACGCAAAAAACGTGCTGCGTGACGGGATTGACTTGTTGCTGATAGCATGGGAACGTTGGGGACAACTACAAGATCATCTTCAGAACCACTTGATAATTCCTGCAATAATTCAAATGTTGTTATTCATTTTTTTACTTTCATCTTATTTATTATTAAATTGTTCTCGTACCAAAAATTGTTTCAGATCTGAAGAAATTGGTTATATTTCTGCGAAAAAAATTTCCTTTCGAAATCTTTTGCCAAAGTATTTTGCATATTCTTAAATCGCCTTTTCTAATTCAGAGTCAATACATTATGAAAGGAGAGTTTTTTGATAATAACTAATTGCGTTTATTTGATTTTATTCTTTTATTAGACCTGAAAAGGAATCGTCCACATTTGTTCTCCTCCATCCGGTTCTTTGTTTACACTCTGTAAAATTACGGAATGTTCCGTTACCCTCCGGTCCTTCAGATGAATCCTGAGATATCCTTGACATTTTTAAACGATCTCTTACGGATTCTCCATGAGTTAAATAAACCAAATATTTGAAAATCATTTCTTTTTCAATTCATGTGATTATCAAATGTCATGGATAAATGGATAGAAAGTCTACGAAATTTTGTTTTTTTTTTTTTTTATTGGTAAAGAAAGAGTTTGAATGGACCAACCGGAACTAGTTTACAAGAGATTAGATGTAAAAAATTGGTCCCATTTAGCACACGAGCTCTTATGGGGTTATATTTCGAAAAAAAAAAAAATTCTTTTGGTTAAAAAGGCCTATAAAAATCTCAAAAAATTCTCAAAAATGAAAAAAAAAATCGCTCAATCGCTTGCCACGAGCTCCAGTCGTTCTCCAGTTTTTCCAGGAAAACATAAAATGAAAAATTGCATTTTCTGTTTTTTTTTTTTTTTTCAAATTTTCAAATGTTTTTTTCTATTTTTTGCTTCCGAATGAAAGCATTGTCATCGACCTATTTTTACATTTTGTAATTTTGGTTGAAAACGATGTAGAATGGTCTGAAACGTAAAAATACGAAGTTTGGAGCCAATGTCCATCTGTTCGCGTGTCCACTCGGGGGTCACTTTTCCTTAAATTAACCAATTAATTGAGAAAATCATTTCCGAAAAATCTGAAATTTTGCGAAATTGTTGGTATTAGTTGGTGCTAATTCTGTGCCAAATTTCAGCTCGATCGATTGAGTAGTTTTTGAGGAATAGTGATTTGTTTGTAAATCGTTTTTTGTGAATATCTCAGAAATGACCAAACCTATTGGCTTTTTTTTTTTTCAAAATCTTCGTCTCGTTGTGTACTATCAGAATCAACCAGGATATATATACCGGTCGATGCAAAGTTTTAGAGATATGGCCAATTTTCTGTTTTTTGCAGAAAATTCTTATAAACACGCTAACTTTTAAAATAATGGAGATATCAACTTGAAATTTAGCATGAAGGTGACTCTCATGATTCTCATGTTTGGTATTTAAAATCAGCTCAATCGGACAGGTGGTTCCGGAGATATTCAACTTTTGAGATATGAAATGCAAAACATTTACTATAATAATACGCGAAAAGGATTGAAAGCATCATTCGGAAGCGCTCCATCAATTGATTGATGGCGAAAAAAAATACACATGTAAAATTAACAAACTCCACAATCGCAAATCTGTAGTTACAAATCTATAGCCGCATGTCGCTGCCGCCTGCTTGTTTTTTACTTTCGCTGACCTCCGTGCAGCAGCCGAATCAATTAAAGCGGTTGAAGAGGGGTAAATGCTAAAAAACATTCTGAAAATGAAATTATTTTGCTTTTTTTTTTCTGAAAAATTTTTTTTCGTGTTCCATGCAAAAAACGAAAAACGATGACTCAACAAATGACATTTTTGTCACTAGGCCCGATAAACCGCGTTTCTAACCTCACTTCGTTCGGTTAGAACGCGGTTTTCGGGCCTCGTAACAAAAAATTGTATATGTTCAACGGCCAATAAAGTATTAATTGCCCTGGTGACATAATCTACTATTAACATTAATTTTTTTTTATTTTTAATGCATATATGGAGTGATGAGAACCGGGAAGTTTTAGTTGTGAACCTCAATGGTTCGCTCCGACTTGAACGCACCCAAATTCGGGAGCGAGCTTGCGAGCGACCAACAATACTCCGTAGACCGGCCGCACCCCTAGTTTGTTATTGATTTGATGCCTATGACATCCTTAAAGCATTACTTTGCTGTGTAATGTATGATTTTTTCAGTATTAAACAAGTAAATATAATTTCCATGGAATTATTAGATTTTTCTTTCCAAATGGAAAATAACTGAATCGCCTCACAACTTGGAAAAATCCCCAAAGGTGGACGAGTTTTACGTTACATTAACTCTGGGATTACTTTCACATTCAGTGAATGTGAAGCGATTGCAGACACAACGAAAATGGATTTATTCGGCAACCGAGATGTTCATTTCATTGCCACTGAGTTTCAGTGCAAATGTTGAACTGCGATTGAGATATTCTGAGACAAAATAATGAGGGAAGAGGGATTTTTACTCTGAAACACCAAGACACGATCACGGAAGTAATTTTCAATGCATGTAACAATGCTGATTCGAGTATTTTCCCCTTCTCGTGGGTATCGCGAGCATCATCATCGACTTAGATGAGTCGACGGAGCGTTGCAGTGAGTTGATATGGTAATTGCATATACAGAAATCGCTTCTGATATGAGTACGAGGAGTGTAACAGAGAAGGACATCTGTCAAAACGTTTTCCGTCATTTTCAAGAGATCTCTATTAAAAATGATTTGATTGAAGTGAATCAAGTCTTGCAGATTTTTTTTTTTTCCATGAAATTAAAAATGCCCTTGCAGATTATTTTTCAAATATTTTAAAATCAAAGAAATTTAGAAAGATACCTTTTTTGTACGAAATTTTATGGGCTACAAAAAACGTCATTTGAGATTCTCCCATAAAACTGGTAATTTAGAAGATATTTTCAAGATACCCTATTTCACATTTCTAAACTCCTTTTGCTACAGAATCATATCGTTAGAGATTCCCTTTCAAAAATTCCATCTAAGCCTCACAACTTTCATTCGAACACAATTTCCTAAGATATTACCGAACATTCTTCCATTACGTCACGATTTAAACATCTTCAAGACCTTTTTAAATGTCGTTTGTTATTTTCTAGATTTGAAACATTGAAAACGCATTCAAAATTTTGAACGTAATTCAAAATCTGCATTTCTCAATGAAGACTTCAGAAGTGATTAAAGAAGAAATTATATTTTGAGAGTTTGAAATAACTCCATTCATACTAAGAATTTATGATGAATCGATTCATCGGAAAAATAATGTTGACTCACCAGGTAGTTAACCATGCTCTTGTGTTATTCATATGTGACGGAAATATTTTTAATTAATGCAAAAAATTTTGAAAATAATCATATTGTGTTTAAAATTTTTTTAAAATTAATTTAAACAAAAGGCTAATGAATATAAAATAATCCGAAAATTAATAGGTTACAAAGTAAATAAAGAAAACTGAGTCCTCCTTTCTGTATATGCAGACATTCTCAAATTTAATAAGAAAAATGCAAATAATGAAGTCGTTGGGCAATGAGTCACATCAACTGACTCATAAAATTTACTCACAAACGTATGCAGAAGCCCACGAGTAATTTATTTAAAAATCAAGTAAACGCATGAATACAAACCTCTGAGAATGTATAGCGTTTCCTCAAGTGATAAGTCACAGTGCCATTATCATTGAATTTTAGGTCTGTTTTGTCCCACTTTTGAATGTAGACATAGGGCCCAAGCTCCTGGAGAATGGGCTTGTCGCCGTTATTCAGGAACTCATCGGCATTTGTTACATTGTAAATGAAGACTCGAAGATGAGGTACTGCTGGGGGTGCCTGCCACCATTTGTAAGATCTGCCACCGTCTTTGAGGACAACTTCGCTATTTATTATTGCTTTCATTATGTTTGGAAAGAGGGTCGCTATTAGTACTGCAAAAATTATTAGGAGAACTCCGGCTGCCACTGCCGCCCCTGAAACAATAGAAATGAATATTTGAGTAAATGTCTTGTTCGATTCCCCTATTGCTGATATCAAAATGACCCATCAACATTGCCGATTTTAAGGATATTTTTTTTTTTTTTCATACAATTGATATTTTAGGTCGAATTATGTGAAAACCTAAAATAAAATTTTCGAAATCGCTGGTTTTATAATTAAAATAATTAATTGAAGAATGATTATTTCAAATCACTTGTATGACCTTGAATGACGTCACACTTCTGGTTCATCATCGGCTTTTTCCGGCCATTTTGTATGTAGAGGGATTCAAAGACTGAGCGGTAAATGTAGTAGAGGAGCCGATGAAAATATTGTTTATAATAATGTCGAATTTTTGCAACTGCTGTTTAATTCTGACGTGGGTGAATTGTACACAGTGGATCAATGAATAACCTCAATCAATTCGCGACACTCATTAACATTGGAGCGGAATTAGCGCCTCTCTACGGTTCAACTCGACAGTTAGGGAGGTGTGACGTCATTATCACCTCTCTGATTGTAATTTTTAAATATTTTTATCTAATAAAAAACAATGATGAATCCAAGCAATTTATCATGAATTGGTCTGCCCTTAGTCAAAACAATCTAAATTAATGATTTTTGTCCGAAAAAAATTGATAATATATGCCAATATTAAGTTTTTATTTGGAAGTTTGGAGAATTCTCTGATAATGAGAGGAAAAATAAATATTATCCAATAACACTACAAATTACAAACAATTACCAGCAGTAATTATCCCTGTAATTTATTCACACGAGAGATTGCATGATTCTTAAAATAGAATAGGCAAATATTATGACACGTGTGATCAAAAATGATTACCTCCTAATGAATCAAGTAAAGGAATTTCTTTAATTATTATAGTTAACATAATTAATGCGATTGAATGATGAAATTCCCATGATTCAACGATATATTGAATTTCGTGAATGTTCTTTTGGAATAAATTTTTGATATACACGCGTGTTATTGCGTTGTTACAGGGCCAAATAAAAGAGGATCTGACCCCTGCTGAGATATACAAGGACGTCCAGAATTGATGATCACCTTCGTATTACTTGATACATATTAATGATGGCAGACACTGTCCTCAAATTAAAATGACAAAAAATCAATGTCAGAATAATTCCACTTTTACTTTTTGTGCTTTGTCAGTTCAGTTATTCTTTTGAATAAATAAACGAACGTTTTTCATCCTCACTTTTTTTTTTATTCTGCACACTCATTTGACCAGCAATGAGACAACATTAGTATCGGCGTTGAATTGTATAAATTAAAAAAACGTTCTTTCATCATCAATCATGGATAAATTAATCATCACTTTATTCCATTATCATCAAGATTTTTTTGCGCTATTGTCAGTTAATTTTATTGATTGAATTTCAAGGAAATTATCATCAACTTTTTATTAATGATTGAGGAATTATCATAAAAATGTAAATACGGATATTCTCTCGAGCGTAGATTCAAGGCAGTTCCAACGCGGAAGGTATATATGACCGAATACGATCCGGCCGATGTACCATCACTTTCTAGGATATACAATGGCTGTATTGGGCTTCTCCGGAAATAAACTCATTCGGATCCGCTTTTACAACTTCATTCTACTTCAATTTTTCACATAATATAGTTTAAAAGCGTTCATAAAGAACTCTCCGAGCTCAATACATATATAATTGAAAGATAAAACTGATAATTTCATGATGACAAAGAAAGATATAAGAAAAGTTCAGAAATGAGTGAATATTTTCATGTTCTTCTAATCAGAATTAATGGCTAAATGATTAAAAGGTCGAGTTCGCTGTATTATATCCGGGTATTCATGTAATTATTTCGCTAATGATCGATATTATTCTGCTAATGGGAAAATCCCATTATCAAAGGAAAACAAAACTCGGTACAACAAAAAAAATATTACTTATGTAATTTATCCCGTGATCGAGTGATTGTAGGTCACAGTGTCAGAAAATCTTTCTCGCAGTGATATCAATATAATATCTCAACGAAATTTAATGTTAAAATGAGTTGTCGCGTATTTTTTTCCTTGACTTTCATAATTAATACGGCACAAATTAAAGGAAAAAATAAGGGAAACGTAGGATACCCCTCCCCTCTCAAAATAAATAATAAATTCTGCATTAAATGAATATTTCAATAAAACCAGATGATTTTCATTGAATTAATTCGATTGCTCAACTCAAGATTTTTTGTGATTGGCTAATTTTCTGCACATTGACCTCCCCACGAAGAATGTCAGGGGCACAGTGTCCTTGAGGATGAATCTCACGTGCACGTGTTGAGCCTCTGACAGTCACGGAATCCCTCCCAGCGTTTCGGCGTCATTCAAAAGGTCGGCCGTACACTGACCCCATCCCTTTAAAATTTTTACTGCAATCATATCCTCCGACATTCACTGACATCTCCAATGATACCACCGAATTTCCACTTTCAACTTTCACTCGGCAACTGCGCATCAAATAGAAAATATATTGTCTTTCACTTTTTTGTCATCACCACTCCATCGTTTGTTTTGTATTGACAAATTGAATATTTTGTTCATTGTCTTAATCATCATCTTCTTCATTTTTTCGAGGACGTTCAATATTTTTATTATTTCTTGAATTGGTTCAGAATTTCGCTCTTTTGAGTTCGTAATTTTTTCATAGATAAAATATTCGATGATTTTTTTTTTTCTGAAGAATTAATTGATTCATTCTTGATTTAGAACAAAATTATTTTTAATTCGAGAGTACACGCAGAAAAATAGTTGACACTGTAGAGGTGTCGAATGAGAGTGTGCGAGAGTGATGATATTGTTAAAGATCAAGGCCCGGGATCGAGATGATTGAAAAATTGAAGAAAAAAAAAAAATGAGCAAAAATTGATATGATAAATACGTGAATTGAAATCAAATCATTTACATTAGTCTAATCGACTGTTTTTTTTTTTATTCTCCATCGAGACGAGAACATTGTCAATCAAACATTTTCCTAATGATTCTATAGTTGCAGTTATATATGGAACAAGATCAGAGAAGATAGATCTGGTTTTATTTCCAAGAAAAGAATTCTCTTATCGAAGAAATGATAACCCACTTTATTTTTGAAGACTGATTGACTTTTCTCTGCTGATTTTTCTCTTTTGCAACTCGGGGAATTCTCGACAATTACGAAGAGAATCTTGGGAAGTTTGACAGTAGATTTCTCAATGTTGAAGCGAGAACAAGTGATCCCCAAATTCAAATCCATAAGTACTTGGTGAGTGTGTTGTAACAGAATCAATCATGCTGAGCACAAATCACTTCGATGCGCGCCAACGACCTTTTACGAATTATTGTTGGGTGAGACCTTGTGACCCAAATGTTGAGACACCGAAAATGTACAGTATATTGAGGTCCCCTGATCATGAAAAATAAAAGTAAAAATAGGATTAAAAACTGTCATTATCTGAATCAATGATTATTTTTGATAATAATTTACTTGAATGTAGGAAATCATGTGATTTGTACTGATAACTAGGCCAAATTCTTGAATTTGAGTTCTTAAAAATGGATCAAACAGAAACTTTAAGGAGGAAGTTTGTTTCAAATTGTCTAGTCCGATGAGAACTGAAATAACAAATGACGAACACATAATCATTTATGTCAATTGATGTACTATCCAACGATAAATTCGTTTAATTCTTCGAATCTCAACCTTCGGGATTTGAACTCACAACCTTCAGATTACTGAGCTAACGCTCATTGAGAGTTATTGTATCGGATTCCGGCATACATCGTAAAATGGGAAAGAACAAATGGATTCTAAGAATGCATCCCTAACTAATTAGTTGGAACGAACTATGAGCTATTTGTTATGGAAATGCAAACAAATTAATCAGAATGAATAAAAATTATTGATAGCAAATCCGTAATGTAGAAGAACTGGATGATCTCAAAACAAAGTAAATAGGTTCTAGATATTATTTTCATGATTATCTATTGTCAATTTAGCGCGAAGTCTCCAATAAAGCACCAGGTGTAGCGTCAACCGTATATTGCTGCGGTCTGCGCTCAATTATCAATTTTTGCATTATGTATTTTGTTAGTTATATTACGGAATATTATAACAATGTATTATTGCCGTCCAGATGTCTGAAGAAGAATAGATTATATTCGAGACGTCACGCTGAATTGACAATAGATAATGTCGTCCTTGCTTCTCTTCTCCCTATTCAACAAAAAAATTGTCACAATTTAGCACTAGAAATAAAAAAAACAAGTAGGCCATCACTCCCATGCGGCTGGTGTTAAGCATTGGATGGAATGCGTTATGTATTATTAAGTCCAATTTATTATTCTATTATTATAATTGTTATAATATGTTTCTCCTTTTTTTTCTACCAATTCTATTGGTAACAAGCTTCCGGATGGATTTATAATTCATTCTGTTCTGAAATTTTGCGCTCAACCCCAAACTTCATCCTATTTGAAGCAGAAAAAAATGAGAAAGAAATAGTTGATTGTCTGTATCTCACGAACTAATGGACATATTGATCTCAAATTTTACACAGAAGTCTAACTCAACAATATCAAGTACTAGTCAAAATTTCAGCTTCTCACTCCAACTTCTAATCGAATTATAGTCTGTATGAGCGAGTTTCGAGAATGAAAATAGAAAAACTGCTATATCTCGAAAACTTTCAATCGGAGGATATATATATTTTGATTGTGCTAGATAGAAGACATCATGGCGAACATTAAAAAAAAAAAAAATCAAAATCGGTTCAGTAGATTTTGAGATATTGAACAAAATAGTTTTACACACTCAGTTGAATATCTCCGGAAGTAATGGTTCGATTGCGCCAATACACAATCCCAACCTTAAGTTTCATGAAAGCTAGAATCGTACCAAATTTCAGCTTTCTATCTCTATTATTTCTCTAGTTATCGTGGTCACACCGATTCCAGCATGAAAAAGAAAAACGGCCATAACTGTCTCATTGTTCCGTGGTCGATGGAAATATTTCGGTTGAAATCGATAGATATAATAGTCAGGAATATTTTGACGGAAAAAAAATTTTGATCGGTTGAATAGTTTTTGAGATATTCGACAAAAACGATTTTCGAGGAATCGCTATATCTCAGGAACCGCTGAGTCGATCAAGTTGAAATTTTGCACACAATTGTATTTTATTAATATCTATTATCTTACAAAATTTCAAACTTTTTTCATTATTATTTGGGCAGTTATTGAGAGAATTGTGAAATTTTTTCCGCACATACACACACACATACATACATACACACAGACATTTTCTAAAAACATCATATCTTTACGTTTCATGACATTCTACATCATTTCCAGGCAAAATTGGACGATGTCAAAAATGGTCGATTACATAGCTTCCTCGTCCGGAAGCAAAAACAATAAATTTCGAGAAAATACTCAACTACGTATTCAATAATTATTTCAATAGATTTAAATGAACTTCTAATGCAAAAGATCGCCGGATGCCATGAGCTGTTAGACTGCCATCAGCAGACGAGGACAATGAAATTAAAGAAAAAGTAATAAAATCACTCGACAGTAAAAAAAAAGTTAATCCATCCGGTTTTCAATAAAAAAATCCACGAATTCAATTTGCATTTCACCTTCATCTTCGAGTTCAAGATAATTCTCTAATAATTAGCCATTTCTAATCAGTGTGTTGTCGTCATTTTTTCGAACAGTTGAAGCATGATTACCTGTCAGTAATTCATCATTTTTTCACTTAGGTCATTAGAAAATTGCTTGATTGATATTCCATGTCGTGGTGGAGCGATTGGTATGAATGGAACTGTTTATTCTAGAGGACACACAATATAATAATGTAGGAATGATATTATTCAATTTTTTTACCACGAGGTCATCGTGTTTTCTGCGCAAGGTAAACAGCCTTGTCCCCACTACAGCCTCACATGTGTTAGTATGAGAGGCGTGTATAGGGATTAATCACCCGAGAAAATTTTTTAATTGATCAAATATCTGCTGGTGAATCAAAAATGAAATTGGAGGCTTGAGATTAAAACAATTTATGCTAATTTAATTCAATTTATTGTGATTAGATAACACAGATATTGAGTGATGAATGTGCAGGATATTTTATATTCTAGTGAATTCAGTTGAGAAATAAAAATAACAGATGATTATTTAATAGGTGTCAAGTGAGGAAAATGTGAGGAGTTTAGTGGCAATTGTATTGATAATTACATAGTAATTACCAAAGTTACTACTCCCTATTGAGTTTAATTCGAAAATTGTAGATTGAAATGTATATTTTTTTTACATTTATTATTTCAAAATTCCGATGGAAACTGAAATTATAAAATTCAATTCACAAATTCAAAATAAAAATTTGAATTTAATTTTCGGTTTATTAAAAATTCAGTAGAATATTTATTAGAATTTTTGTTTCGAGGGAAAGAATTCCATGGAATTTTACACAGAAATAAAATTGTTTATCAGTCTCTGCAATGGAGATATGAATTTTCAATGATAAAATATCGAGATCAATCATAATAAAATTTAAGTTTTCCCGTTTATTCAATTTAATTTTGATTTTCATATTTTTTATTAATTTTTTTTTATTAAATTCTCCACAAAGTAACAATTTTTGTATTGAAAAAATTCTCCAATATTCCATATAAGTTAAGTTATTCTTCTTGAATATTTCATGAATTTTCACTTAAAATTCAAGGTGTTATTTAATAAATATTCTTTGTATATTTTTTTCATTGAAACAAAAAATTTTATACTAGATTAATGCATTGATGGGGTCAATAAATCGAGTGCTCATGTGGTGAATAACCCCGTAAATCATATATGCGTAATCGTGAATTTTGCCCACCCTGGCAGGAAAATTCCAGTTGCCATTACGAAAGACATTATTGCTACTTGTCAATGCGCATGGTGAAATGTAAAATATGGGTCACGCATTCTTAATCATTTTCAAATACATTTTAAATTTTCAAATGCTTTATTTTAATGTTCTGAAGATTTTCGGGGGAAATGCCTAATTGTATTTACATTTAATCTTGAAACCTACTATTACACGGTTTGTTACACACCAGTGCTCATGATCTATTCATCAAAAACCTCAAAAAAAATCTACAAAAGATAAAAAAAATTAAATAAATAAACGAGGATATTTATTCACCGATTAAAAGTGAAAACAATATCCGCAATTATTAGTGACGTGAAGCAGAAATCCCCGACAATTTCAGAACAAGTATCTATTACGTATCCTCTCAGCTATACTATTTTGATAGGAAGCGGCACTTTCGGCGCTCCAATTCCCACTGTATAAAACAAATGATCATTCTCTCACACGATACACACTGTATATCCCAATTGGACAATGACTGAATGACTTTCCAGTTAGCTTATGCTTTCTAAACTCTAAAAATCATTTTTTAATCCTGAAATCAATTTTAAAAAAACGAGTTTTTAAGAATAAAAATCTCGATGGGAGTAAGTGAAAATCTCACCTTAGAAAGCAGTTTGTATGCTCTAAAAATGAATCTTCACATCCGTTACGGTTAAAAGGACATTTTCCAATTTCGAATATTAGAATTTAGTAGCCAAGTGGTAAAAGAAAAAACGGGTTTTATAAGAATTTAATTCTCGCTGAATATTTCGAAATTCAAGAGAGCTACGGTAATTTCCCATAAGGACCTTTTGAAATTACACCATCTCCCTTTAAATCTAAAATATTCAGCAGAAATACAATTATATTCAAGTTCAAGCCAAAGGAGAAAAAAATCTATGAAGAATGATAAAATAGTTGAAAAAATTCCCAGTATTTCATTTCAAAACATCAAATAGTTACGTTATGGTACTCAAAGAATTCTTGGAATGCATTAAAAAATGTTTTACATAATCGAAAATTCCTAGAAATCACAAGTGTTCGTATAAAAAATTTTCTAAAAATCTAAAATTATATATAAAAAATTGGAAAAACAACAAATTGAAAAAAATTTATTCACCCGAGAAAAACAATAGCATTACTTCCGTTTACATTGAATAGTCTCGAGACAGTTGAGTCTATAGACAGTGAAGTGAGTACCTATGGTATGCGGAATAATTCGCAGTTTGCCTTGGAAAACTTGTCTAGAAAACAGTGACTCCATCGACTTATTCATTTTCTTCAAAATAAATAGATAAAAATATCAAGAAAATTGTGTAATTTTTCAACGTAATAATCTAGCTCAATTCAACCCTAAATTTCGGACTTTGAAGTTGGAATTTGCGGAGTGATTTTAGTGATATACGACAAGTTTGACGAAATTTTATTAATCACAAAGTTATTATACAAATCACGTATATTTTCATGCAATTGTAGTGGTTCTATTACTAACTGAGGGGAACGTGCGTACCATTAGGTTACCCCTCCCCCCTCTCCCTCTCTCTCTCTCTCTGTGTATCCCACTGGTTTTACTCGTGATTACAGGAGTGAGGCGAGAGAGTTACCGTCGCGCGCAATTCGTATCGTTACGACAGACTAGAATCTACTTTTGCAATAGGAGAGGCTAAATGTACCTGAGGTACAAAACTTTCGCAGGTGAATGGCGTGTGCAACTAGTGATCCACTGTTCTTAATTACTTGAGATGAATTAATTAAATTAATATTAAAAATATGGGGTTTATGGATTTTAGCTATCTTGGTTTGAGAGAATTTATTTTTCATTGTTAGAATAGAAAAAATCAATGTTTTTTTACTGTTATATAGTTTGTTAGAGATCTCGTTATCTCGCTAATGAATGATTTGAGAGGAACATGACCAATAATATTTTTTGTTGGAAATTTTGTCAGCTAGAAAAGGAATTTCTTGTGATTTTCTCATGAAATATGATTTTTTCGAGAAATTATTATTTATTATCAAAATAAAGCAAGAAAAAAATATGATTTGGAGTAATTATTGGGTTTTTTTTTTTGTATTTATTGCAAATAGGGTCGATGAATTTGATGACCTTGGAGCTGGCCACGAGCTAATAATAAAATAATCTTTCAAGTTCACTTCGAAAGAGGTCATTTACATGGAATAAAAAAGAAATTTTTTTTTTCGCTCTAAAGATGAACTTGAAAGGATGATTTAGAAAAAAACGATTATCATTGAGCAATGAAAATATTCCAACATTTCAAGACAGTGAGAAAGTATTTCTCGAGGATGTTTACACATTTTCTAAAAATCCGGTTTTTTCAACCTTCATTTCCTTATTAATTATTAAATTATCTTGATAGCAAGATTTTGAAAAAAATCCACGAGATGTCGTTCCTAATGATTAATTTAAATATTCCAGTTGGAATAATCATAAAATGAAGAAAATAACCTCACCTGCGACTAAAAAAATTAATCAATAAATTTCTGAATATATCTCTTTTTTCATAAACATTCAAAATCGAAAGAATCTTTCCTTTCATTTCCTATTCTTCATAATTTTTATGATTCTCAGTCACTCAACCTCTCTAGTTCATGTGCTAAGTAGGGATGTGAGTGACAAAAATTACCGGTCAAATGACGGTCAATTACCACGGTCATGATGGATAATTACCATTTTTATGAATCTGACAATTCGGTCAAGGATTCAAAAAATGACCAATCAATTCTGACCGTCAATTTTCATCAATATAAATGGCACGCAAAAATTTTCGGATTCATTGCGATTTATCAAATGTATTATTTATTAATTCATCCCAATAAACACTAACTTTGAATGACGAATTGTGATTTAATTTCAAACTAATGAAATAAAATAACCAAAAAAATTACCGAAAAGAAAATGACCATCAATATGCAACTATATAGGAGAATTTCGGTCATTTTTTGATATTCATCACGCTACTTGTGGATAACGGTCATTTTGAAATTAACGGTCAATTTTCCCTATCCTGACCGAATTGAAAAATGACGGTCATTTCATATCCCCTGTGCTAAGTCGTGAAATCCAAAAAAAATTCATCTCAATTCCTCAGTCACTTGGAACAAAAAAAAATGTGTTTCGAAAATGACAAAAAAAAACCTACTTTGCAATGGATAAAAAAATTGATTATAATCCCATGCGAATGATTTCACGTCTAGTAAATTATAAGAATAATTTCATATCATCATAAGAATAATGCATCAACATCAACTGCACCTTATCCATCCACTAATTACCCCCTGCCTCCTTCACCTCAACTGACAAACCACAAAATCCAACCACAACTAAAGGTCGTCCGCAATTTTATACATTGAAAATAATTCCGATTACAAAATCCTGAGAATTACTCACAAAAAAGGTGCAGAAATGAGGCAAAAAAAAAATCAAGCAATACATTGAAATTTGTCGCATTATTAGACCTCAACTCCAAGGAGAATCCAAGATCGTTGGGAAAGAGTTCAATCAGTGGCTCTCATCGTCTATCGAAAAATCATGTACACGTGTGTATGGAACACTGGAAAACTCGTTGAGCCGGTGTATAAATGCGTGTGGTTCAACTCAACTTACCTTACACCGAGCCCCCACCCCTCCCCCTACCCCACCGCCCCTTGGAATCCGGTGCGTATATCGTGTCCTCGTTCACTCAACTTTAAATTTTTGCTCAAGATATTTCCTTTCGAGTGAAAAACTGAATTCCTCAGTGAGAAAAAGGCAATTTTAATGAGATTTTTATGTATATTTAGAGAGACAACAAATTTCCTCAGAAAATTGCATAAAAAGAAAAAAATTGAATAGAGGGAATGAGTTAAAAGTCATTTTATAAATTTTGGAAATATTGAAAAATTAATTTTTGAGATTTTAGCGAGAGTAAATGCGTTTGAGGAATGTTAAGAAAATTGGAAATAATGGAAAAACCCATCCAAATGTCCAACAAGCCTGACCGATAGTGCGAGCGATGAATCGATTCTAGAAAGTTTGCACGATAACGGTTTTGAAACTCCTGGGCAAAGGTGCTTCTCCGTCCCCGCCAACTTCGTGGTCAACTACATTCTAGTATTCGTATACTCGGCCACTGAGACTCGACGTTAAAGTGAAAAAAAAATAATAATCAGAATTAAATACTTTCAAAGAGTGCACAATCATGCTAATGGGATTTCAAACGCGAATAGAATGATGCATAAATCTGTTTGAAATCACTCATTAGATTTTTATTGAGAATTTACGAGAAGAATCATCATTTATTCCACCTGACGATTTCACTCTACTCATTAAAATTGAGGGGAGACAGAAAAAATTAAGGAGAGACGAAAAATAATGTTGTAATGACTTTTTTTTCAATTAAAAATGTCAAAAGACATTTTTTGCAGTGAATTTTCTCACCAACAATAAAGGCTTTCTAACATTTCCTCTTAAAACCACTCATTTTCCAGCTGAATCCACAATCGAACAAAGACATTATACTGAAATTTTATCACGTTTTACCCCCTCCCCATATATTTCACTCTACCCACCTTCATTGTCCTCGAAAACCATGAATAAAAGCCTACAATCACCGTATGAAAACTAAGACCCCTTCACAAAGGCCTGCTCTGATGCTCATTTACATGTCAAAACCCGACAAATAAAATTGACTCATCCGATTACCGCAGTAAGGAGTCAATGCACTCTGGCAACCTCTTTATCTTCACCCAAACTCTTGAATTTCGTCCTTCGAGAGTCAATCGAGTGGCACATGTAAACATCACGAGTGCCAACGTCCTGGAAATTCCCGATTGTATCGATTTATTTCTCGGAAGAAGTGAAAAAGAAATTTTCTAAATAATTCGTACCCACTCGTTCAGTTAAACGAAGCAATAAATATCATTTACAACCTGTGACACTGAGAAGTGAATCTACGAGGCTGTAGTTACGACTGTTTAAACAATTTACCACTCAGAAAATAATAATAATAAAAAAATGGTGTTCAAGTGGTAAATATCGACTGAACTCCACTCATTTTTCTGAGAACAGCTATTGAGGGAGACGACACCGACAGAGGAGTCAACGGTAAATTTTTCTTTTTTCCTTCATCACCTACTATTTCTCCCAGTTAAACAACAACGTGTACTCCACCATTGACACTAACGTAAGATATATAATTTGTATTACATGAGCGAGTTAAAATTATATAAATAATTTCGCAGAGTTAATTTTATTTCATAAAAGAAATTTCACAAATGTATTATTATGACCTGGATAATATTGTAAATAATACAATAAGTTGACTTGGAGGCATATTAATGTGCTGCATGGTATGTTGACGTTTGGGTAATACACGTGATGTCATTGGAGGTTGAAAAATAAAACGTGGAAGGCATATGGTGGTAGAGGAATTCAATGAAGATGTTAATACTCGAATTATACGTGGAAAATGAATTACGAGAGGAGAAAATAAAGTAGTTCAGGATAATGTTGGAAAAAATAAATTTTCTTGTTCTTTCTAGGATAGTGTAAATTATTAATTTAGTGATTACGTAGGAAGTTGATGATTATGAGAGAGAATGATGGATTTTTTTTTTCAGTTGAGAGAATTTTATAGGAAAAAATGACACTTTGATTTCTCTTGATCATTAGTGAGATAATTTTGAGGATAATAGATAAAATCAACTGATTATCTAACGTAATGGATTTTAGTTAGATGAAAGGATTGACTTCGTTATGGTTTTAATGGTGAAATTGATTTTCTAATAAAGACATGAAAATGATGAAATAATTTCAATTGAATTAATGACATTGAGCCTTTCAATTTTTAAGCAGTCAACGACGAATAATTTTGGATAAGATTGAAAGGGTGAAAACAGCGATTGAATTATTGGAAAAGGATTAACTGTATCAGTTGTGTGATTATCTCGGAAATTGGCAATTTCACGGATTAATGTCAAGAGACCTTTTTTGCAACTGAAGAGATCCTTAATAAAAAGTATTCCCTTTCATTAATCATTGCTGCGCTAATTTACCAATTAATGCTTACAATGAAATTAAACGATTTAGAAGCAAATTTGGAGTCATTAGTTTTTGATAAATATCTTCGAATCTACAAGATCTACTCTAAAAAAAAATCGCCATCTCCTCTCAATTCTGAGATATCAAGAAATAACTGAAATAATTGAATTATTTCGTTCTACCATTGAATTATTAAAAATCTTTTCAAAAGAAGGAAATTTTTTGTAATGAATCATCAACAAAGGATGTTAGGATCATGGGATGCATCATCAAATTGCACTTGCCATTCTAACTGTAATCCAGCGGTCGTTACGCTCCACGGGATCCTCGTGGTCTACGTGACTCGTATCATCCCTTCCCACCCCCACACACGTGGACCCCTTAATTCTGGTGACATCGATGCGCGTCGAGGCGATAAAACCCAACCATTTTAATGCAACAGATAAAAACACAACTACGATTCTATTTATCCTCGATCATTTTTTTTTCCCCCTGTCTATTCGCGTGAAACGACACATCCGGAGGACAATGTCTGCACCACGACCCAGATACCTCCTTTTTATTATAGATCGGTAGTAGTTTAATATCATACAGTTATATATACAAAAAAACGAAAATATCAACACTTAATTTTCTAAAGTACATAGCTATGATAAAAGTAGATCAATTCAGCTGTCTCTCGATACCGAGAAAAGGATAAAACAGTTCAAATTTATATTACTCATATTTTTAATTGTTTAATATCTCGGCAACGAGTGACACTAGGAGAAATCATCAAGAGACACTTTTTGTAGAGAATTTTCTGGGCTACAAAGATAGTCTCTTGGTAATTTCTCCTAACATCAGTCATTAACGAGATAATTAATAATTAATGACCGATACGATATGTATCCGCATCGAAATCAGTTTAAATACCTCGATAATATGATTTATTCTAGGTAAAAATGTCAAAAAACTTTTTTGAAGGCCAGCAAAATTCTCTACAATCAATGTCTTTTAACATTTTCCTCTGAAATTATTCATAATTTGGCCCGTTTTATCCCTCAAATAAATGAATAAAAATGTGCCAATTAGTACTTACACCATCGTCTGAGAAATCCCCCTTGTAATTTAGAAAAAATTCCACTATTCACCCTCATCTTTGGATTGAATTTGTCACTGTGTCCTCAATTAATCATTAATTGAAAAATTGTTGTTCCCCTTCTATAAACTCCTTCTCATCTGTTTTTAAAACTCTATTCACTTTTCTTCAGACAATCATCATAATAATCATAGAACCGTTGTACATAATTAACATTAAAATCGCAAGTTATTGTTTATAATTTTAGCAAAATGAAAATTGTTTTGTGGTTACGATAACCGATGGCTGATCGTTTATTTAGCAAGACGGAGGTGAAAGTCGACGCCAAGTATGCCGTGTTTTCGTTGGGATGACGAGTAACTGAACTGTTGGATTTATTATTACGTTTGTAATTTTTAAAATTTTCTTTATTTATCAGGCCAATTTGTCAATTAACTGTCACTTTTCACTACTTTTCTTTTTTAAAGTTTCTTATGGTCAAATCATTGTTGAAAATTTATTAAATTTAATTGATGAAATTAATTTATTCTATCGACCGAAATTAATAAAATTGAAATTTTCTCAGATGTTGGAGCCAATGTCGACTGTTGAACGTCGACTTGATTTCGTGGTTTTGAGACACACGATCGTCCCGATGTCGGCCCGGACACTAAAGGTGGCTATGGCTTGCCAAGAGAGTCACGGTGTGCGCCTGAGACTCAGGTGAACGATTTATTATTGCCCCCACTTTTGCGACTAACATTAACCGACCTCTACCTTCTCTTTTTCAATAAGAGGATTATCCCTCTATTAATATTTACCATTTCTCTCATCTTGTTTTGGTGGAAAAATTCTTTTACTCGTTTTGTTTCATATTGGGAAGAATTTTGTTTTGGCATTTTAATTTGTAAATTCCTAAGCATATTTTCCCTTCGATTTGGAGTCTTCCTGGCCTCTGGCTTGTTTACTGGATACAAGTGTTATTTCCAAGATTATAATCTCTTTATCAAAACAAATTTATTCGGAAATTTATTTGCTCATTTAATTCGTTAGTCTGAAAATTTAATTTTTATTTTTTGATTCATTTCTTTTTTTTTTCTTATATTTTATCATCTTTGTGAATGGATTTTTATTGCAATACAGAAGCTTCCGTCTTTTTATGATAGCAATTCTCACGGATATGCGACAAACGTCGATACAAATTTTCTATTGTTAGGCTATTTCTATGTCGTGTTAACTGAACGGTGGAGGCGTTCGAGGTATTTAATGAAACGATGGGTAACGAACAGTCGATTGACACGCGATTGCTGACAGGAGAGTCAGGCAATAACACCGAGCCGTCGATAGAGGAAAATGTCAAATTGCAACAAATGAAATGTTTAAATGGATCTATGTAACGAAGTTATTAGCCCAGAACTTGGGAGATTTTAATGATCAAAATTATTATAACAGAGAATATTGAAGAAAATTAATTTTAAAAAATTGTCCATCATTTTTAGGGAAAATTTGTTTACTTTTCTCACTCTGAAGATATTTGAAGAGCAATATTCGCATGAGGTCTAGATTCATATCTAAATGAGATTTACCATTTTTAGTAATTTTGCAGTCATCTTGGAAACGAGTGATTTCACGAGAAATTCAGAGATCGGAATAAGTGATATTTGAAGTTGAAACAATTAAAAAATTAGGAAATAGATAGAAATGAATTGAATCCATTAGATAAGTCGCTCTCTTTTCAGCCTGTGGTCTCTTTCACTCACTAGCTCGGACAGGCATAATTTCAGTAGAGGTATAAGGTAGTGGAATAAACTGATATATTGAATTTAACTTGTGAGTCTATATGGTTACAGGAGATATAAAACTTGACGTCAACGTCAGAAATCATAGGTTTAGTTATCACCATAAGATTATTCAGGGCGCAGACGCAAGAGTAAAATTTCGGTGGGGTCAACAGGTGTCGAGCAATCACGCTGGTGTATGACACTCTCGTATCGGCTCTTGTACCGTACACAATAAATTATTATCTGTATACTGTGTCCAAGGTTAAATTAAAATTAAAATTATAATATCTTGTTATTGGGGTTTTGTTAAAATTGTAAATGTAATGTGTGTGCAATTTTGAGAGTCGATTTCTGACAGCTCGTAAGTACAATAAACTTGTACTATCTGTTCAATTAATTTAAACTTTCTTGGAAGTTTATTCTCCCGTCCTTGGGTTTTCCCTAAAGCATCCTCGTCCCTGAGATCCACAAAACTTAATGATTAAAACAAATAAGTATTTGTTAATTTGGTTAAATTAACTGGCGCCAACCGGGTAAAATTGTTATTAGTTGAGCCTCGACAGCCTTGACCCAGGCCGCGTCGAGTGGAAGAACAAATGATTAAAAGTTAATCAAAGAAAATAATCTTGTTGAAAATTTAATTATTGAAATGAATAAATTTGAAGGGAGAAAAGTTCTTCTGTCTCAATATTTTAACTGAAAAAATAAATGAATGAGTAATTTTGGAAGAACTAAAGTTACGATTAAACTCACGTGACGAAAATAATTCATAAACGACAAAAAGGAAAATTTCTTTTGACAGGATCTCCCAGAATGACTTATGAACAAGATAATTCCATATTTAACCAAATGTTGGAAATCATCAATTTCTCGCACTTTATCACTCTACTATTGAAATATCTCGCGATGTCTTCAACATGAGTCATCCACATAATTTAGCAATTCACAAAATGAATTACATCTAATCGACTCATCAGACCGTTTATTTTCCACACTTGTAACCCATAAAATGAACATTTATCTCTCAACTCATCACACCTCGCACGACATATCAAACATTTTCCCTCTGAAGTGTAGAAATGACATTATTCCATTTTAACGTTCCTTACGTATCACGTTTTGCTGTTAATAGTACTATCAACAAATAAATTTGAAATGGAAAAGTAGCTAGAAGCCAGATAGCTCAGTTGGAAGAGAACCCGATACTCAAATATTAAATACCCTGTTTCAGAAATGTATTAAAAATTAAGAAATTGTATTACACAAATATATATTTCTTAAGAATACTGTTTAAAACTCGAGAGTCAAAAAGTGGCCAAAGTTTATAAAAAACTCAGATAAATGACAATAATATTTTTTAAGACTAGTTTTTAATATTGTATATACCTGTAAATAATGTAGCATCTAAATAAAAACCATGTTGAGAAAAAAAAAAAAGAAGAAAACCCGATGCATAATCGGAAGGTCCCGGGTTCAAATCCCGGTCTAGACTATCCATTTTTTCACTAAAAATTCTTGTAAACTAATATCGAGAATTACCCTGGTCCCCCTCGTACTCCAGAAATCCTATCCAATAATATCCTGTGACGTCACAAGATGTGGAACACTATATGAACTCCTGTCTTCAGTGATAGTAGTATCAACGTTGATAGTACTATCAACAGAGACATTAAACACCGAGTTTACCTTATCTCTTCAGTTTTCCTACTTTGAAATGAGTTAAGCAGCGCAAAATTCACGATGATTTACCATTCTATTTGTATTCACTCTCTCAAGTTTGTGTTTATAAACATGAATGACAGTTCTAGTCATCAATGAGCATAAGAAAAATCCACGCATGGGATGTGCCCTGTTGTTGTGCACTGCCCAGCTTTCATTGTTGTGTGATGTAACTTCCGGCCACAACCTGGGGAAAAAAAACTCTCACTGAGTCATAATTCACCGCAGGAGAAATTGCAAACATCAAATTTTTCATTTGATTATTTTTACTTTTTTTTTTTTCCTGAAATTATGATAGACGTTATGTGCCACTTGGCATATAATGTCTGTTGATATTTTCATATAATACTAGCATTAGGTTACTTAGTGCGCGCCCTGCGCGCCTGCGCCTTCATTTATTTACCGGATGTACGTCATCACCAATATCGATATTATTTGCGATTCAACTTTCGAGATATTTTCGATTATTTCGAGTTCGATACGATTTTACCGTAACATCTCTTTTTATAATATGGACCCAAAGTCCAATGATTCGATATCTGAATTTTTTATTATGATGAAAGGTTTTGGTCATAGTTGACGGTCAAGGCAGGAATTTACAGGAGCAACAAAAAAAAACTCCGCAAATGCAGGTTAGGTTTCCATAATCGCCGAATACTCTAGTCTAAATACTAAAGAGGAATGCCTTGTGCGCTCGAAACGTTGTACATTAGCTTCATAATTTGTGAAGTTTTTCTGAATTTTCATTCTCCTTTTATCATAATAGAAGAAGACATAGTCGGATTCGTCATAATGTTTAGATCTTAATTTTTAGATTTCTGGAGAAAACGCAATTCCCCAAGTTTGATCATTTGTTTTCGTTCTCTTTGGAATATCTAGAGAAGTATTTGATACGCACTTTCTCGAGGCCCTGAAGCCGAGTAAATACTTGCGTGACTGGTCATCGCTATTTGGAAAAAAAATAAAAAATAAAACTTTGAAAAATCTCCTGTAACCTCATGCTTTGACGTCAGCAAATGCTTATACATGCTCTTCTCTCATTCGATGTTCTTTTCTGTTGATGATGACTCTTCCCAGGATATACTCCACTGCACCATAATCAAAAGCGTGCACGTTGGATACGATTTCATCCCAGTGCATAATCTCAAGTATTTGCGAAACGATCTTGTAGGTTTTGTTGCTTAAGTAACCCACGCATGTACTTGGAAAGAAAAATCTACTTATTAACATAATAATAATTTCCTATACGATTGTATTCGCGAGACAATAATTCGTGTGAAGTTGGAATGAAAAAAATTAGATGGAAATTATCTGTGACGAGTCATGATGAAAATGCGAGGATTTTTAATTACCTTTTATAAGGAGGAGGAAATTATGAGCAGAATTTCTTTGGTGAAAATAATTTGGGTTTTTCAACAAATTGTTGGGTAATCGTTGAATATATTTGAATGACGTAACACGATTTGTTTGTGGAAATGGTTGGAATCGATGAAGATTTTAAAATCAATGGTTAATGTGGTAACTCTCCATAGCATAAACGGTTGGAGTTGTCAGTTAGTAATCTGAAGGTTGTGGGTTCGAATCCCGACTGGATAATGTATCTGAATTCTATGGATTCTTTCTGAAAGCACCTCTTGTTCGGGAGCTGATGGCCAAATTATAGATTCCCATATATGGTCAAATCAATAAAATTATACACTGCTTCATGACACTCAAACTTGCATTTACGGTGTGAGTTGAGTCAATAAACTTTTTATATTCTTGCTTTCATACATCAATCAAACGAATCAAACTTACGCTTTTTATACAAAAGCCGAAGTATATTTTCGTTTAAACATACTAGCGGGAATAGTTGTAGTTTAACCAGCGCAAGAGCGATAGCTTATCTTCCATTTGGAAGTGCGTTTATTCCCACCATGATATTCCAATAGCTATAACTTTTTAGACTTTCATAAAAGCGGGTCGAACATCGTATGGTAGACTCATCGATAATAGAAAAAAAAACTAGCCGCGCTAGTTTGACAACCACTTAATAACCGCCGTTTAGAATGTTATCTTTTGATGTCACACTCGGTTCAATCAGTAGCGAAGATTCTGTTGTCTCAAAAATTTTAGGAGATTATAATGTCAATTTGAGGTTGTCGTTCGAACTTTATGAGGATGATAAAATCAATGGTAAATGTGGTAAATCATCATCACATAAAATTCACGAAAAAATATATCTCTACCCTAGGCGTTAAAGAATGATACTTTTCAGTAATTTAGTTTCACTCTAAACGACTCAAGCCACAAACCGTGAAATTCGTATTTTGCTCTCTCTCAGTCAGTCATACCCGCGCTAAATCTCAATTTTCCCACTTCCTGAAGCAATAAGTGGACTACTAAAGTACCAAGCATATATATCGTGATTCATCAAACTCATCGTCTATGGAAATTTATACTTCGGTTTTATCTAAAAACAAGAAATTATTCTGAGAGTCATATACGTTTTATAGTTAAAAAAATATTCACCTTTCAATAAATGAAAGGCGAGTTATTGCAAGTGCACGAATGATAATTTTAAAAAGCAAACACTTGAACTTTTTACGTCATATTCATTATGCTCCTGATGTCTAGAGGTAGAGTTACATAAATAACTAAGATGCTAATGCAATATATAATTAAGATCGAGGAGGAATAAATTGTATATTGGGTGCATTAAAAGGGGAAATACATTAGTAAATGGAACTTTCAATATAGAGAATGGTGGATTGAGATACAATAAACGGGCAATCCATGTTTAGCGTGCTGAGAGCTTGAATAAACTGTGAACATTATTAAAAGTGGATATTACATCTGAAATTACTCGTTTAGATACATCTGTTATGTCTCATCTCAGTGGATTACATTTTCAAACTTTCGAATAAATTCAGTTCTCAATCTTCAGCTGAAAAAAAATAGTAATGAAATAAATTGACTCCGTGATTTCTATTTCATCGAAATTTTTAACAACATGTTGAATAATTTTTTCATAATTCTCGTGACGTTAATAATTCAATAGTTATGTAAAAAAAAAATATGTAAAATTTCCATTCCATTTTTTGTTAGTTGAATATTTAAATTTCCTGTTTAACTGCTCTGTGACTCGAAAATTGTACTTTTTTACAATGTTGTAATGATAAATAGTTAATATGGTTGAATCACGATAGCAGACGAATGACTTTCAGCACGAAATGTCAACGATCACTCGGTTAATCAAAAATTGATATAATGACCAGTTCATGCAGGATGTCTGTTATCCATTACCATCGTCTCTTTGTTTAAATCCACTGACACAAATGCCCGTCAATGTCAGTTGATACGAACTTTAATCAATGAAACGTGTTGAACTTGAAAAATAATGGGAAGAAATGAAGATTCTTGAGGTTTTGGTTTTCTCCTGTTGCCAGAGGCTGGATTCAATAGTATGGAAGTCAAGTTGATATTGTTTTAGCGAGGATAATGCTGGTTACGCAAGCATTGAGAAATATTACTGGAATTAAAATGCTGACAGAGTACGAATCACCTGCCAATGTCGCGAGTATCATAAGCCAACGGATTCTATACTAAAATACAAGAGCTTCATTGATTAAAGTGACGGTTGACGTAAATAATAATTTTGTGTTGTCTGTATTATGAACTTGAACAATTTTCTGATTCAATATAATAAATGAAAATGAGCGTAATTTTTGAAAAATTGCAGAATCAATAAATCAAAGAATTTTAAAACAGTTTGATTAATTGAATCAATCAGTTACGTGGTTAGCTAACAAAATTGTTGAGTAATGTTAACATTTGTTTTAATTATCCAATAATATACCGGATGATTGAGAATAATTTAAACTGTCCAATTTTTCAGTCACGATCTCATAATTTTCTCTTCATTTTTTTTTTTACGTTCCATGACATTTCTCTGTCAAATCTTCCGCATTCGAATCACGTATATATCCTCGTAGTTCACGTGCGCATCCCATTCTGCCCCACATCAGCATTATGCAAGAAATGCATCAACTTCTCTGGAGTTAAGAGGAGAAAAGAACGATGAAATGATGATGAAAAATGAGAAAAAAATTTAAGTATAAAAATTTATTATCCGGTTCCCTTGTATTTGTTTCATTCTATTCATCATCATTTTTTTCTTCTTTTTTTCATTAATAGAATGAGTTCGTCAAAAAACTGGAAAATCTGGAAACGTTGAATATATTCAAAATTTATTCCTTGTTTCATTCCATTATTGTTGATGACTGTGATAGTGCATAATTATACACTCAGGGTGATCTTCCTTACATTGAGCAATATTATACCCGACCTATAAACTCATTAAAATTGAAGAAATTTTTTCTCAAGTAAATGTAGTAGTAGATTTTCTCACACTTATGCGTTAAGTTCCATTTTATTGCAATCCATATTTTACAACCTTAGGGAGGAAAAACCCAAAAAGAGTTCAACTATTTGGCACTGACCCACCTGCCGTCAGGGTAAATGGGTTAAAGAGCCCATAAAAAATTCAATTCATACGTTCTCTCAATTCGCAATGCGTGTCTCACATTCACCCATGAATTCATTTACTTCTACTGAATTTATTCAAAATCCCACGTGTTACTCTCGCCAAAGTTTTGGAAAGTTTTACTCTAGCGAAGAGAGAAGAACAAACAAAACGTTAGAAGATTAAGGTACAATGAAAGCTTCACGACCCAGGAGAGACCCCTGATTTCTCATCATTCATCTAAAAGAGTAGGTATGCTAGGCGGGTTCTGATCCAAAGATCGCCACCGGCGGTAGGTGGCAGCACGGTCGCCGAATGTTCTGGATGGATGACGTCATCGAGAACATTCGAGAGGGATGACTCATCCGTCAGCGTGGGGGTGGGGGTACTTTATAATTCCTGTCGAGACTTGTATAATAACATTGAGTCACGCGAAGATGGCGGCATTGTTGTAAACTGTCTTTGAGAGATGATATGATAATAATTGTGGAACAGATGATGACATAAATACATGAAAAAGTGGCGATATGGGTGGGAATACTCGATAAATCCTGTTGAATCTTGTATGAAATAGGATGCTGTAATGAGTCATTGGTTTCTTAGGGAAAAATTAGTCATATTTATAATATGTATTCTAGAATATTCTAGAAGCCAATAGCGATACCATCACAAGAACTTGCTGTTATTCCTGAAAATCCGAGAAAAAGAAAACGATCAGACAGAATACTGATGAAATTGGGGAGATCCATACAGGTGAAATAATACCTCATATCACAGCATCAGTGCCACCTGCAATAGAACCTGTAATAAAATCGAAAGATATAGATGAGGATGATGATGATGATGATGATGATGATGATGGAGATTACCATTCAATGAATGAAGATGGTGAATATGATCTAGCAGAAGGATATTTGCAATTGCTGTCCAATCCGAATGAAGCTAAAGAGTTGGATCGTATAGCTGGAGTCCGCAAATTGAATAAACGGTTAGTCATTGGCATAATCCCCATTTCATTCGAGCGAGGAAGAATACAAATTGGTGCTGATGACTATCAACAAACTCCAGGACTTCTCGAATTACTCTTCAAAGCAGAACCGAATGTAGAGATCATTACAAATGAGAATAAGGAAGCATTTACAAAGGTTGTAAAAGCTACAAATCTTGACATGAAATATTACAATCCAGAGAAAGGTTTGAGACGACATAATAGAAAAAAATTTGAAGATTTTATGATAAAACGAGGGGGAGGATTACCAAATCAAATGATCGCTAAAAGAAAATGGAATATGGATTATGTGTACTGGGATGATCCGAATGAGTTGGTAGACCGACTCCGATTGCTATATGCATCTCAAGCTGCTGGTAATAATAATCATAATAATGAAATCGTCTCAATCATTGAAGAATTGAGGGAAGCCGGATTGATATATTAAAAGTGGTAAACATCATTACACCATTAGTATCAAAATGAGTGTTGACGTGTTTGGACGACATTTGACTGGAGATGAATATGGTCCACAAAATATTCGAGGACCGCCAGGAGTAGGTTTTCAATTCACATCAGACGAGCAGTTTGATATAAAAAACAAACGATTATGCAATATTGATGATGCTGTAGAAGATAATGATGCAATTTCCTTAAAGATCCTCAGATCGCATATTGATTCGCTTCAAAAGCTCATAACGCGCAACCGTAAACTCATTCACGGCATAGCTAACGGACCGAAGACATTGAAGCGTTTAGGTAAAGATCACTCTAACGAATCAATTGAAGGTAATAGTACAGACTCACAAAAAGATATCATAGATAATATTCCAAAAGAAGTGAAACCTATCAGAAGAGATCTGAAAATTCTTGAGAAAGAAGTTAATCACCATCCTAGAAATGAAGTGAAAAATTCAAGGAAAAAAAGAAACATTCAGAACAGAGAAGGAAGCTGTGGTTGAGGAACTCCATAAACCAGCTCGTAGAAATTATCCTAGACATCATGTGGACATACGCAGTCTCGATGAAACCTGGCAAGCTGATCTTGTGGACATGTCAGCATATGGCAAAGAAAATAATGGATATAAATTTCTCTTAACAATTATTGATATCTTTTCCAAATATGCTTGGGCTGTACCAACCAAAACAAAGAGTGGACTAGATGTGACAAAAGCTATGGAATCTGTACTCAAACAGGGGCGTGTACCTCAGAAGTTGCATGTGGATCGAGGAAAAGAATTTTATAATAAAGAATTTGAGAATCTTATGCAAAAATTTAGTATAAAAATGTATTCGACTTATAGTAGTTTGAAAGCATCGATTTGTGAACGTTTTAATCGTACATTAAAAGAGAGAATGTGGAAAAAAATTTCTCTTCGAGGATCATACATATGGGTAGATATACTTCCTGAAATCTTATCATCATATAATGATACAAAGCATCGAACGATTCGTATGAAACCGAGGGATGTGAATAATGTAAATGCAAAACTCCTTCAACATCACATTTATGGGAAATTTCAAATCAATAAGATTAGAAAACCAAAATTCAAAGTCAATGATAAGGTGAGAATCAGCAAATATAAACATGTTTTTGAAAAAGGCTACACCCCTAATTGGACGACAGAAATTTTCAAAATCAGTAAAATAAAGGGGACTGATCCATTTACTTATAACTTAATGGATTACCAGGACAACCCAATCGAAGGAAGTTTCTATGAGGAGGAGTTGGCGACAGTTAAACATCCAGATATCTATCTCGTTGAAAAAGTAATTAAAAAACGTGGAAATAAATTGTACGTTAAGTGGTTGGGTTTTGATAACTCTCATAATAGTTGGATTAATACATCTGATGTATAATGTACAGATCTGTTTTTTTCATAAATAATAAAAATTCAAAACTAGAAAAAAATATGAGATATTCATTTTATTCTTCACCTTAATCCTAAATGTGTACAATGCATGATAATAATTATACAAAAATATTTTCTATTCATTCACACTGTATCCCCAAGGTAGAGTATCGGTTGTATGAGATGAAATCATACGCTTATCATCTTCCCAACTTAATACAAGTTTCTTTTGGGATATTGGGTGCACCTCATGTTTTTTGCTCTGGATTAAATATTGATTCCTTACGATATGTTCATTATCAAGGAGGCAGTTTTTATAATCATCGAATGTAATTTTCCTGAGTGTAGCGGCTTTAACACCTTTAGCTTTCTTTTTAGCTTTATCATCATCCATCATCCTGAATGCATATGTCTTCGCTCGTAGACCTACAAATTCAAGCATGATTTTTCCATTACTCTCATCCTTCATGAGGCCCAATACTTTCTTATTTGCTAGTGGTATCCCATACTCATTATCAAGTTTATAATCAGATGTATCAAACATATGTATATCTTGTTTAATACACTCATAGATATTTGGTACTCGGAACAAATACAATAAACTATCTGTATCGGTATACATCAATTTAACTGCATCTCCAAATTTAGATTTTACGTAGTTGTAATGGAAGTCATACACAATCGTTTTTGATATGTCGAGAATTGTAAACCCAATGTAGATAGGTTTCTTGAAATATATTGATGTTCGATTCATTTCAATAATAACCATATCATCATCAAACACAGTACAACTCTGAAAGTTTGGTCTTGCTATCATCTATCAATGCTTTTGCCCCATATCGACCATCCCAATGTGTGATAAGTTTGATGTCTTTCTGCTTCCTCACATTTTCCATTGTTTTTCCGAAGACTGTATTATTCATCAATTTATAGAAGTTTTTCTCGAATTCATTCGTTGATTGTTGTCTTTTGCTAGTATTCAAATCGATGTAAGGTTTCAACCAGGGTTTCTGATTGAATTTCAGAATACGATGAATGTGTTTTAGTTTCATCCCAAGAGCTAAATATTGATTCAAGTTCTTGTAATGTATGACATATTTCTTTTTTGGGAAGAATGTGGTTGCTAATTTTGTATGTTTGCTCCCTGGAGGGGTGAAATGTTCTGGACAAAGAGGAAAATCTTTATGTGGTTCATGTAATTCTCTGGGGTATTCTAAATCCACTTCGAGGATATACCCTACTGGAGAATCATTTGGAACATTTATAATATCTACAGAATCGCTATCAACCCATTCAAATGAATCATATGGTAGGCTGATGCTCATCGCAGCCCCATATAAATTGTTGACATCGAAATACATCAAATATGATGTTTCTGAAGATGGATCATAAGATGTTCCCATAAATGGATTATTCGCGTGGGCATATCTGTTCGTACATTGTGATATACCACCTCTGATACCTTTCTCAATGAATAATACCATTTCAGGATCAGTGAGAAGCTCCAAATTAACTTCTGTATATTTCAGCATGGCATCAAAAGCTAATAGCAGCCAGGTGCTGTGTAGTAATTCAGAGGATCTAATTCATAGGTGTCAAGACAGTTACGACGGAAATTCTCGAAAATATCAGCTAACAATAAGACATCAGTTTGTAGATAGAGATCTGAATATTCTCCCAATGTCGTGATTTTGAATTCATTCCACACGCTGGTAACATGCGGATAATCATCATCAGCTATGTACTCATCAGTTAATTTTGAATAAAATTTCTCTTTTCTTGGCAGTTCAGTTTCATTTAGTTTATCCCAATTATCAATGTATTCATAAGGGAAAACCCCCTTTTTACACAATAAATTGAATCTTGTAGAATCAGGTTGATATTTTTTTACTATTTCCTTATGATCATTGTCGAGATAATTTGCTAATCTTTCACGACTGCTCCCCATGAAACGAAACGAATCAATGAATCGTAAGTTGACACAAGTCCCCGCAACATATTTGGTGAAAGAGATATATCGATCTTTATTGATTGGAAGAATCTTCACAACACCATCGAATGTTGTCGCGATACTTCGAATAATGAAATGGGCATCATAACCAGAGAGATTATGGAATGCAATCGGTATGGTGTGAGAATCTTGATATGCTAGGTTGCAACTATTATGTGCAGCTCCACGATATTTTCCCGTTGAATGAGAATGATCACGAACCTTATCACTTTTGACAAAGGGTTTCCTGCATATATGACACGTTACTGCTGATTGGAAATCTTCAATTTGCTCATCTGATAATGTTTCCATTCTCAAATTTGTCTTCAAATGTGTATCTACTTTATATGCTAGTGACTTCATCTCTGCTGTAAACCACTCAATACAATCAGAACCTCGTCGGGTTTTAAATTCTGAGAGTGAATCATCAAAAGCACATTTTACATAGAATGCAGCACTATGAGGAACATGATGATCATCTTTTGTTGAGTCTATCATACACTCCAAGTCTTCATAAACAGCAAATGGAACTGCTTCCCCATGTTTAAAATTTTTGAAGGTGAGTATTTTATGGGTCTCTACAGGCATTATCATTCGTACTTTGTTCAAGTTTGTACAGTCCTCTTTGTGTTTTTCAAACGAATGTTTATGTCTGAAGTGGCAAAGACATCGATCACATAGCCATGTGAAGACTTTGCTTTTGGAGATTTGGCTACCAACCAGACGTGATAAATTACGAATCCATGCGAAATGGAAGATAGATTCATTAGATTCTCCCCAATTACTTTCAACCACTAGTAAGTGGATTGTTTCCCGACTACTAATTTTCTTACTCAAATAAACAGGAAAGATAGTGTTGTTATGACCACATTGTTCAATCCCATAAACATGGATTGTTAAATCATTCATTTCCTCGAACTTGGAGATATCTTTGAGAACCATCGGAAAATTGAGTCCACCATATTTGAGTATGCTGCAGAAATCAGAATATGAACTAGGTCGATCTGCATGAATTTTGGTTGGATGAAGAGCTGCTGTAATCGACCACAAAAAACAAAACCGATCATTATTCCTAATATTAACGACAGCTTTCTTGGCTTGGATATCCTTTGGCAGCTCGATAAATGTTGAATCCCCACCTTTCAAGGGTTCATATTTATTTATGTTGATCACTAAATTGATAATTTCACTTAATGTCCAACCGGAACCAGTCCCTTGGAAATCTTCTTGCTTTGTAGTAACATCAGCAATAACAAATTCTTTGAACCAATCGTTTAAATCTGTTGTCTGGAGGATCACTTCGTTTTTCGTAGTGAAGTATTTCGTTTCTTCTTGAATTTCATCTGATTTTACGATAGCAAATTTGCATGAGAGCACGCAATTAACTTTCAAGTTACCCTCATCAACCAAAATATCTCTCAAATGCGTAATAACTAGTGTCTCACAATCCTGAAGGAATGATCTGACATCTTTATGGGTTAAATTGATGACAACCCCTGTTCTAATATGATTCTGGAATGCAGATTGTAATTCCCCCCACTGTACTCGCTTGGAGGACTTCTTTCGAGCTTTTTTCCTCTTCACCCCCTGCCCCCGTTTTATATAAGACTTGAAAATTTCTCTCAACCATAATAATTCTGCGATTGTCGCTTGTATTCCACTTTTTTCACCACTAGATTTCACTTTTTTGAGATATTTATTCAATAATCTAATATTTTTTTCTGTTACATTTTTCAAATTTATTATCTGATCAAGTTGAGCGTGCGGAAGCATACGACTTGCTTCTCTTAACATACGTAGTAATTCTTTGCTTTGTTCATTCATTTTGCGTGCTGTAGTGATTACTGACCCACCTCAAGTGAATCTCTTCCTTAATATATCCTAGAAGATGAGTCATCTTCTATAAAAAGAAAAATCCTGAGAAATTCATTTGATACCGGAAGCGTGATTGTCTCAAATTTCATTCTAGCATATTCTAGAACATTCTCGATGTTTTGAGAACTCTCCATAGGGTTCTAGAATATTCTATAGTAGGATGATGATGATGTCATAGATTGATAAGATTTGCGTATACCCTAAAACATGAGTCATCTTCTATAAAAAGAAAAATTCTGAGAAATTAATTTGATACCGGAAGCGTGATTGTCTCAAATTTCATTCTAGCATATTCTAGAACATTCTCGATGTTTTGAGAACTCTCCATAGGGTTCTAGAATATTCTATAGTAGGATGATGATGTCATAGATTGATAAGATTTGCGTAAATAAACCTGCAGAGATTTTCCAGTGCCAGTTCCTCAACCACTTTCAGAGTGTGGATTTGGTGAAAAATCTTTCTACTAACTGAAGCAGTAAGTATATCTTTATAACAATGCATGGTCTAACTATATAATGGAAATTATACTATCAGAAGAAAAAGTACTAACATAAATTTTCTTTGTTGTTTCAGTTATACTGGTAGAAACATGGACTTATCAACAATTAACAATGTCGCATGTAGAAGTTACTTGCCAACGAAGAAGATGATGGAGTTGGATCCAAACGTACTTTACCCTATTACTGGATTCAAAAAAGTTTCTACGAAGTTTGGACCAAGTATCATGATTACCATCAATGCTGAATTTACCATCTTTTTACCAGAGCGAGTTGTCAAAATTATCTTAATTAATGAACCACTCTATGAGAAGTTACAGAAGGCTGCCTCAGAGAGTCAAATCCAGCTTAAATATCTTGGTCAAGGGACAAGATTCGAATTCATTGAAGTCTGAAGTGAAAATTCATCGAGATCAATCAGTGTATGAATATAGATATCCAATCAATGACATGTTTTGTAAATTGAAAAGAAAATAAATCCCCAAAATTATTGAGAAAAACAATTATCAAATGCTCTTTTTTGAAATATCTAGGAGAATCTTACCCATAAATAGCCCATTTTTGGATTTAAATTACCCCACCTTACCCTTCATTAATGTTCCAATCTGCGAATTAATGGAAAAGGGGAAAGTATTATATTACAGTTGAATTGCCATTCGCTTGATGATTAGAAAAAAAAAAATGAGGGATGTTTGAACTTTAAAGCCTTAACTCTTCAAGTTGTTGGTTATTACCAACACTTATCGATTGAAACCTATATTATCATAAATCCATAAGAATGTTCCAAGTATTCCCTTGCTGTTAGAACTTCCCTTGGCAGTTGTTTTACCAGTGCCACTGCGACCAAGCAATAGCACCGTATTGAACATTAATAAAATTGAAATTACTAAATTGGTGGGATTTCATTTTATTTTTTTATTCATACATACACACATATAAAACATTATAAGGAATATAAATATAGCAATAATCATTCATAATTATTTTGAGAAAATTATCCAATCTGATAATCCACAGAGGGTACAATTTCTTCTGAGTGGTACAGGCCCATCCACAACATCTCCCCCATTCTCGGATGTTGGATGATGTTGATAACATCGACGATATTCTTGAACTTCATCCATATTCCTCAACCTCTTTGCTAATGTCTCCCACATTTCATCAATGTGTTGCCATGCGAATTTCACCAGGAATCTCGTCATGAAATGGATGGAATCTGTTTTTCTCCAATAATTCATTTGTATCCAATCGGAGAAGTTGTTGGTGAGTGGTATAATTCTCAATGAGACTGTGCTCTCGATGATTCCAACAACTAGGGGTGCTCAAATCTTCTGCTTTCGAGCACCCCAAATCGTTCAAATCAATAATCACCTTATCAGTATAGGATTCCAGCCAGTGTTTCTTTTGGAGTCCATTCACGAAAATCACTGTTGCTCCTTTAGTGATCTGTGTTATTGTCTCCTTAACCTCATCATATGCAATGAATCCTGCATCCCAGGGGATTTCATGATGATTATCAATAACCCACTTATTGATACGTCGGTATTTTGATGGTAATTCTTGCCATCCACATGGTGGTTGGAAAAGCAGACAAGCACAATCCTTATTTTCAACTGCTTGAACTGCCAGTTCTTTCACAATAAATTCTTCAGTTGGGTGTTGGAAACCCTGCACATCCAACATCAACATTGTAAAATCACCGAGTCCTGCCATTGTGATGATGATAGCAAATCAAACTTTGGATTGATGGTGAATCACACGAATTCAACTCATTTTATAGGGATCCACTCACCCCCACTCTAATTTAATCCATCATGGAACATTCATGAGGATTCTCGAATATTCTAGAATACATATTATAAATATGACTCATTTTTCTCTAAGAAACCAATGACTCATTACAGCATCCTATTTCATACGAGATTCAACAGGATTTCTTGAGTACCCCCGCTCATATCGCCACTTTTTCATGAATTGATGACATCATCTGTTCCACAATTATTTTTATCATATCATCTCTTAAAGGAAGTTTACAACAATACCGCCATCTTCGCGTGACTCAATGTTATCATACAAGTCTTGACAGGAATTATAGAGTACCCCCACCCCGACGCTGACGAATGAGTCATCCCGCTCGAATGTTCTGGATGACGTCATCCTTCTAGAACATTCGGCGACCGTGCTGCCACCTACCGCCGGTGGCGATCTTTGGATCAGAACCCGCCTAGCATACCTACTTAAAAGCGAATGTGTTCCTACATTTCCCTTATTTTTCCCTTTAATTTTCACCATATTTCTAGCAAGATATCAACTATGAAAATCAAGGAATAAACTATGCGATTATGCGGATGACATTGCCAATGTGACCTGAAAATCACATTCATATTAAAAAACCACGAAAGACCCTCATCGAAAAATGTGTCTCACGGAAGAATAATATGTAGTCTAATATTTGAGAAAACAATCAATACGATTTCCCGATCGGTTCAATTGTCAAACGTCATTATTTCTGATAATTTTACATCCATCTCTTTTCGATCCCCTGTACATCTCATTCCCTCTTGCGAGACAGTCTATAGTGCTAGATTATATCCTACAATTTTCATGAAAAATCTGTTAACCCAACTCACTCGTAGCTTCCATTATACCTTGAATTAAACGAAAACCATTAATAATCATTGAAAAAATTCAAAGAAAAATAGTCTGACGATTGCTCTTAAGTTCAAGTGTTTACCCTGACGTAAACTTCCATCCAATTACAAAGAGAAGAGTGAATAACCTTGGAGTGGAATTATGCTCCCTTGATCCATCCTTTAATAGTATATTTCGATACAAGTGAGACGGAATTCCGACGAGTGTGAAGTTGGGGCCCGAGGCGAAGCCGAGGGCTGCCAATCACACGAGCTAATAATTCCCGTCTCACATGTGTCGAACAATATTTTTCGACAGTGATACGAAGTTCGCTTTTACGCGAAGTTTCGTTTTTACGTTTAGCGAATGGCCGAACTGTGCCCTTTTCATTTACTAGTAAACGAAAAGGCACATTTCGGCACGAGGTGAACGTAGCAGCAATGTCAAAAATTCATATTTCCTGTTTTGCCCCAGTGCCTCAAGGTGAGCGCATGAATAAATCAACTGAAAACTTTGAACCCGGGGTAATTTTTGATGTTGGCTCACTATTGAGTATTAATTATCATATCTGTTTTTTCATTTATTATGTACACCGTAGCGAGTGACCTAATGTTTTATTGTAAGATAAATATATTACCTTAACATATGCGAGAATTGAATTTGGGATGCCTATATATGTATAGGTTATTATTATATTCTCATTATTCTTCATTTACTGTGAACGATATCATTTATTCAAAAATGCGAGGATAATTGGAGAACTAGGGAATCTTTCAATTCTTAAAAAATTGCCCCTTTCTATTTAGTAATCATTGATGGAGTTGATTAATTAACAAGTTAGACAACTAAATGCACTATTTATTCATAATTACAGAGTTTATCTAATATACTCATGAAAAACAATGATTCTTCATACTTTGTATCAACTACTGGCAAATGTAATTTAATGGGGAACGAATCGACGAGAAACAGTCAATAGGATTTGTTTGTCAGCAATAAATAAAACCTTTTGTCATTATAGCAATATGCGATAATGCGAAAGACATTTGGATTCTTCACATTATTGACTCGATAAAAATGATTGAGAAATCACAGAAGTCACTTGAATGAAGAAGATTATCGTACCAGTGGATAAATACATTTTTCAAATGATTCTTTAGAAGAAAAAATTGTTTCCTTCTTAAAAAAAAAAAAGCAACAAAAAAGTTGATAAACTGTAGAAGAATTAAGTAAAAAAAATTTTTCCTCAAACAAATCATCTACTCTACGAAAAAAGAAATCACCTTTAACACTGTATCGCTCCCTCTCTTTTTGACTCAAACAAGTCATGAAAAATATCATATTCAGAAAGACGTCATCCTTGTCCCAAGATCAATCAAGGCCACACGTTGTTGTCCTTCAATCCACCCAATGAACTATTCATCGTTGAACTGGTTTACCATTTCTTTCCCCTCCACAAATAGAGATCACAATGAAGAATGACCCATTCAAAGACATGAAATAATCACATGCCTAATTGTTGTTTAGTCTTCAACTCAGACAATTTTTTTGTTTAATTTAGAGTTGGAAAAAAAAATGTTGAAATAAGTGATATGTGAAAGTCACATCGGGAATTATCGTTTGGACTGCGTTTGTTGTGCTCTTCTTCTTCGTTACTCTTGCCTCGTCAGTTACATTGTGTTTTATGTTATGCTCCAGATAACAGGCGGATAGTTGACGCTCTTCATTCAGCAGAGGTCATCGAATTTGTAATTAACGTGAAAAATGTGTCTACAGATTTGTGATTATATTTGGGGAGAGGAAATAAATATTTTAATAATCTGCTGACCCTGAACATGGCGTGATATTTGACATTGAATATTATGGAGGGTAATAATCATTGAGAGAAAATTGCAATCTTACTTTGTAACTTAATTCTTAACTCAATTCTTTCGCAATCCATCCAACTATTTTATTATTTTTTTCGAGTATGACCTAGCCGAGATCGTCGAATGCTATTAATTATTATCCATTTCTTATCTGTTTCTATTTTTTCATTTATTCCATCCTGCAGATTTGAAATACTATCGTGCAATTGATACTGATATTGTAATCTTCTCAAAATGTTTCATAATGCCGAGGAAAAAAATTAATAGACGGAGGAGTAAAAAAGATATTAATGTTTTATACATTTGCAATGTGAATAGTAGTAAAACACTCGTTTATTAGTAATTTTTTCCAATTTTTTTTCTCGTCCTGAGGTTTTGATTAATTAGAATCGTTTATTATAATTTCGTGGAAAATTCCGAGTTTTCTCTTTATCTTCCTGGATTTTTTGCACGAGGTAATCTTTCCAGGTCTTGGTTACTTTTGTTGTGGAATTTTTCATATTTATGATTGAGGGCTATCAGGAATTTTTCCTTCGTTGAGAAAGAGATCTCTCACGTTTGTTTATTTAAGAGTTTATTTAAAAATTATATTCAATGGAAAGAAAAAAACAACAAACTTTGTTAAATATGAGATTATCTCGATAACGAGTGACTCTAGGCAAAAATGTCATAAAATATTTTTTATTGGAAATTTTCTCCTCTATAAAAAAAGATTCTTTGACCTTTTCTCCTACAATCACTCATTTTCGAGATGAACAAGAATCAACGAAAAAAGTCGAATTTTATTTCATCCAAAAATGATAAAAAGATATTAGAACAGAGTTTGAATTTATTCCCGTGACATCTCCAAATCTTGATAAAGAAGAAACCTGCATCCCTCAGGATAATAACCCCATCTACCAGACGAATAGCTCACTAAATATTTTTGTCGAGAGACATTGAATGTGAATGAAGATTATGAAACGACCGGAGAGCGGAGAACCCAGCGAGGAGAGAAATTGTGGAGTGTTCTTTGGTGTCTCAATTTTCGTCTTGGAAATCTCTCTCTCCCTTGAAACAAAACGAGAAATAATTTTAATTCATCAGGATGCAGGCAAATGTTTGGAGCATGATGACAACAGTCAGGGTGAGTAAATCATTCATTAAACATCTTGAAATTATTAGTCAATGGAAGAGATAACCTTCAAGCGAGCTTTTTTTGATGCAACATGAAGGACAAACGCAGGATAAAACTCCAAAAATGATATTCAAATATTCACGTGAATTAACATAAATATAAAGGGGAAAAAATCATTTCAAATATTTGAGATAAAACTGATGATTCTATTTCATTAATAGCCTGCGGTTGTCAAACGTGTCATCAACCCCACGATATCGGCAATGCAGCAGAGGAGATATGCCAGCTCCATCGATGCTGATATCGTGGTCATTGGGGCTGGACCTGGGGGATATGTTGCTGCTATTAAAGCTGCTCAACTTGGCATGAAGACAATTTGTGTTGAGAAAAATCCAACTTTGGGTGGTACTTGTCTCAATGTTGGATGTATTCCTTCAAAATCACTTCTCAATAATTCACATTACTATCATATGGCACACAGTGGAGAGTTGAACAACCGAGGAGTCGTTGGTGAGTATTTAGATGACCTAATAGAGTTGTTTTTACTGAGTTTAAATCGAATTTGCGGTATCACCCCTAAATATCATGCCAAAATATTATAGGACATAATATTATGGAATTTTATGGACTATAAAAAAGATCTTTTGACATTTTTCATTAGATTCATTAGTTTAAGAGATATCTTGAATATAATTTGCAAAGTATTTCTCAAATGACTCTATTTCAAAAAATTATCCAATATGAGATTATTTCGATAAGGGTGGAGTTTAGGGAGAAAAGTCAAAAGATATTTTTTTGTGGGGAATTTTATGGGCTACAAAAAAGGTCTCTTGACATTTTCTCATAGATCCATTCATTTCGGAGGTAAATCCTCAATTTGAAAGAATATCAAATTCAATTTATTGGGAATTATTGAAAATCATCACTAAAATAATATTTTTACAGTTGAAAATGTAAAATTAGACCTTGACAAACTGCTGGAGCAGAAAGATACCGTGGTAAAAGCTTTAACCGGTGGAATATCTGGATTATTCAAGAAAAACAAGATTGAGTGGGTCAAGGGACATGGAAAGATAACGGGGAAGAACCAAGTTAGTGCTCTGGGACCAGATGGATCTGTCGAGACGACAATTAATACCAAGAATATTGTCATTGCTACTGGAAGTGAAGTAACTCCTTTCGCTGGGATCGAGGTGGATGAGAAGACTATTGTTTCTTCTACTGGGGCTCTTTCGTTGAATCCAGTGCCCAAGAGGCTCATTGTCATTGGTGCTGGAGTCATTGGACTTGAGCTGGGATCAGTGTGGCAGAGGTATCAATAAATGAGTGATTCACTCATTTTTAACTCATTTTTTCGCAAATTTCGCAAGTTTTAACTATTTTGAATTGTTCACAAATTATCTTTTTCAATAATTTCTCATCTCCAAAAAAGTTATTTCACAATTTTTTTGAATTTTCAATGAGATATTTTCTAAATAAATAATTTTGAATAATTTTAATTGCACAAATTCCTTTTGAAAAAGGTTGGGATCAGAGGTCACAGCTGTTGAGTTTATGCCCTCGATAGGAGGTGCAGGAATCGATGGAGAAGTGAGCAAAACTCTCCAGAAGATAATGACTAAGCAGGGACTCAACTTCAAACTTGGGCACAAGGTGACAGGGGCTGAGAGAACTAGTGATGGAATTAATGTTACGATTGAAGATGCTAAGGATGCCAGCAAGAAGGAAACTCTTGGCTGCGATGTTTTATTGGTATGTGTCGGCAGGAGGCCATACACTCACAACTTGGGACTCGAGGATTTGGGGATTGAGAGGGATGAGAAAGGCAGAGTTCCTGTCAACAATAGATTCCAAACTGTTGTACCCAAGTAAGTTTTAATCCAGTGCATAATCGAAATTATTATTAATATCTTGACAATGTATTTCGAATAAAATCGAATATTTTGATATAATTTCGCAAATATTTCTGAAACTATTGATTATAGGAAAAAAAGTCGAAAGACGTTTTTTGTAGATTGAAATTTCCTATATAAATTACATCTATATTTATAATTAAATTACTAGAAAATCGAAATTTTAATTTCAGTATTTATGCAATTGGAGATTGCATTCATGGACCCATGTTAGCTCACAAGGCTGAGGATGAGGGAATCATCACCGTGGAAGGCATTGCTGGAGGTAAAGAAAGAGAATTTTTTTTTTTTTTTTTTTTTTTTTTTTTTTTTTTAAATTAAATCCTTAAAAAGTCACAAAAATTATGAAGAAATCCCTCTAAAACACGAGAAAAATGTTTTTAATCACCAGGTGCTGTTCACATCGACTACAATTGCGTACCAAGTGTAGTATACACTCACCCAGAAGTCGGTTGGGTTGGCAAGACCGAGGAAGATCTCAAGAAAGAGGGAATCGATTACAAAGTTGGTAAATTTCCATTTATGGCAAACTCCAGAGCCAAAACAAATCTGGAGACCGAGGGTTTCTGCAAAGTTCTGGCCTGCAGCAGCACAGACAAAATACTTGGTGTGCATATGATTGGACCAGCTGCTGGTGAACTCATAAATGAAGCTGTACTAGCAATGGAATATGGTGCAAGTGCTGAGGATGTCGCCAGAGTCTGTCATGCTCATCCTACGTGCTCTGAGGCTCTCAGAGAAGCTCATCTGGCTGCCTACTGCGGCAAACCCATCAATTTCTAATCGAATTCATCGAAGATATCGTGCAAATCAGTCGTGAAGTTTTTTCATCTTGTTAGAAAAGTTGAATTATCTCGACAACAAGTGATTTTGGGCGGAAATATCAGAAGACATTTTTTGTTGGAAATTTCCTCAGCTACAAAAAAAGTCTTTTGACACTTTCATCTGGAATCACTAGTTTCCGAGATGAATGGACAATTGATAAAAAAAAAAAAATGGCGAGATGGACTTGTTACAGTTTGCAATTTCACACCTGAAACGAAAGAAAAGTAAAATTCATATTTTACTTATCTTTTAACCCCTAGTCTGAGGAGGAAGAAGGATGAGCAAATGATAAAATAATTGATGCACTTTTGTGAAACTCAATGGACATTGCACTTTCGTTCGAACCCGTGGGGTTGTAAATAATTGAAATAAATAAATGGTTAATTTTTTTTTTTTTTTTGAGGAGGTCGGAAACCCTGATCTCTTTACCATCATCATTGTGCGATTAATTAATTGTATTTATTAAAAGTAAAATCGTTGAACCATGAATATTTGGAGTAATTTTCTTTTATCAATCAAATTTCCAATTTTCCATGAAAATTCTACAATCGAGTCCAAATAATGTAAAAAAAGTCGAATGTCATTTGATTTTAAGAGAAAATTTTAAAAAAACCTTTTCTTTTGCCTTTTTTTCTCGAGATAAAACCACAATTAAAAAAGGTAGAATCACTACAATCATCACATTTCACAATTAACTTGAATAAATTTTTTCCATTTTAAAATCCTACAGAATCTTTTCTCCATCTAATCTTTAATAATATCATATAAACAAAAAACGAAAAATCTGATAATTCCTAAAGTAAATAATAAAAACCTCGAAAAATTTCCTCAAATTCAAAAATTCCCCCCAAAAAAATCACGTGACTCTCTTCCCCCCGGCGCCATTGTTGCCGGTGATATGGCTGGAAACATCAACATCGAATACGTCAGAAACGGCAACGTTGCGTACTCACAAAACAGTCCCGAGTGTAGCACTTGGCCGTGTCTACATGCTACCAGCAACACACCCAAATGTTTGTATTAATTTCAATAATCTAGTGATGAAAAAAAAAATTCAAAGTGTCATAAAAAAAATCCACCACCAAATATGTAATCTGAGGTGAATGGAACAATAGCCCGTAACAATGTGGACAACAACTAAAACAACAAAATACGGTGTTGGTGAGTGAGCGCTCATGCTTTCAATTTCAATCATACCCGCATTTTATCTCAACCCCTGGAGAGCTGTCAAAAAATTTTCCCCCCTGAGCCCCAACGATCAAATAAAATAAACTAATCTCCAATGATGAATCATTGGACTCTATTCCCCAAATAAAAATTTATTTATCAACAAATAATTTAAATAAAATAATGAAACATTCAAAAACAAAATAATTTTCACAAAAATAAATTTTCCATACATTTTATCAATATTTTATTATCAAAGTTTCAAGTAAAAAAATTATAGAAAACATGCCTCATTTAAACGTGTACGAAATTTGACGCAAGCGCTTGTGTATTAGTGTCTCAGTTTGTTCCATTCATCCATTGATCGTATTCGAGTAGAGTAAAAGGACCGACGGGGGTTTGATAAGGCAAGACCCGTTTACAGGTCCAACTTGCAATTGGACTTAAATAAACTCCCCCTCCAGCATCTGCCCCCCCCCCCCCTTCTCTTCGCTAATTCAGATGTGAGGGGATCACAAACCTTGAGATGAAAATAAAATAAAAGTAATGTGTGAATATGAGAGAGACAAGTTGAGAATGAAAATAAATTCATTTTGAATGGATTCTATTGATTGTTTAATAACTTATTTATCACTGACGGTTTCATGAATGAAAATTATCGATGTCATTTGTGGATAGCTCATTGAGGGGGCTATTTAATCCATCAGTGTGTGCATTATGAGGGAAAGTAGAGAGACGAGATAATTGAATGGATCAGGTGGATCGAGTAGCACTTGAAACTCTATCCACTTTAGACGTATTATGCGCTTGAATGGATGAGGGAAAATAGTCAACATGTATCGTATTTGTTTTAGTTTATTTTAGTCAATTAAATTTGGTATTTATTGAATATTTTGTAGTTGAGGAGTTCTGAGAATGGTGATAACGTCTTGTTTCGATAAGAAAAGAAGACAATTGTAGAGATGGTAGGACGTGATTACCCACTTCACATGTGCCATTTATACTTGCGTTATTGTCGTCGATTATTATACTATTGTGAATAGTTGAATAGAAAAAATTCCACTGGTGCATGATTTCTTTGTATTTTAGTTTTTTGAGAATTTTTCTCTTTATTTTTGATGGGGAATTCCCATTATTTTCTTGGGAATCAGTGACTTTGGGAAAAAATGTCAGGAGACGAAAAAAAAGGCTTTTATCATTTTTCCTTATTGTCAGTAATTCTTTAGATAAATCTATATCTAACGGACTGAAATAACTCGACTCACGTATCACCACGGAATTCGATATTTGAGCCAATCAGACTAGAAAAAAATTGTTTGTAGTTGACGAGGGTGGAAACCAAAAGCAAATTTGACGTTTGGAATTGATAATATTTTCCCACTCGTCTACCAACCGAATCGTTTCAATCGATTGCACTCCCATATCACTGAGGCAGGCTCCAACATTTAATGAATACTTTTTCAACTAGACTGTAGAATTTAATTAGAGGTATTTTTTTGTTTCATTATTATTGTGCCGTGTGACAGAAAAATTGTGCATACTGAGGTGCTATTATATTTCAGTAAGCAATCAGATGCTAGTTGAGTAAAAAAAGGAAGAAATAACTTTTTTTTTCATTTTATGCTGAACTCATTTTCTCTTTTCCCCAATTTCTCTCTCTCTCTCTCTCTCTCTCTCTCTCTCTCTCTTTCGTTCTTTCTCCACATTATTTTTCAATAAAATTACAGAGGAATTTTTACAGTTACTTTTAGCATTCATTGGCAGATACAGGTTTTACGTTCTTAAAGTTTTTTCACTGAAAGAATTTTTTTCAGAAGTATTTGCTGATTTTTCTCATCTCTATTTCTCTTTGCTCGTGGGCATCTCCAATGAATAGTGGAAATTCACAAATGTCCAGTCGTGCAGAAAGCGTGGTATTGTCAATAGGATTTCATCCATGAACCATTGATTTAGTGAGGAATTTAAATGACATTACCCTGAATGTATGAGTTGTTGACACTGTCCCACTTGTACCTGATACTCTCAGTATTTTTCATATTTTTGTCAATTGATATCAGAGAAAAATTCTAGACAAATCGGTCAAGGGAACACGATATTTTTACTTGATTTTACTTATTACTTGATGCGTCCATTTGACCACAACTCCAAAAACAATATGCACTTGTAGAAGACACTGGCTTATCCTATCAACAACTAGGGCATTGACTGTATTTGTAACTAACGTTTATGGTATTTATTAGTCCTTGAGTTTTTTTTATCTGAATAATGCAGTGGAGGGAGTTATGAAATTTGAGGTTTTGGTTATTTAATAGCTGTGGATATTTCATTTTAGAAAAATATATATTTGCATGGCAATATTCATGATAATGGCAATTGTTGTTGGATTGTTTATTTTATTTTGTAGAGTGATAATAAAAGATCAGTCCAAAGTCTACTTTAAGGTCAGTTTTTGTTGGATATTTCTGGATCTATGGGAGATAGCGGATTTTCGTAAGGACCTTTTTTGTAGCTCTCACTTTCTTCTACAAAAAAGGTTCTTATGAAAATTTCGATATCTGCCTTAGATCCAAAGATTGGCAGTAATTGAGAATATTAAAAAATTGTTGCAGCCGCAACAGACATAAAATTCATAATTATTTTAAATCAATTCAAATTCAGTAAATTCTATCAACTTGGGGGGAAAAATTTGAGTAAAATTCACGTGAAACATTTTCTTTATTCAGTTCTTAGCAAAAGATCATAAACCTCAAAATTTCCATGATTAAAATTCTACGAAGTGCTTGTAATAATAGATTTATGATTCTTTTCAATTTCCTATTTCTAGTCTACATTTGAAAAGAAAATGTACCCATCCACTGCACTCATTATCTTTAATCCTCAACCATTCAAAATATTTCCATTCGGTAATCCTCAGTTTCTAAAACGTTCTATTATTTCTATATGCAATACGAAACATTGAATGAAAATACCTTTCTTACGGTCATTTTTGAGTCAACATAGAGACCCAAAACAATGATGAAGTAACCGTTCGACGCATCCTAATCCCTTTTACCTGAGTACTCCTCACTTGCATTCAAACCGTATTATCATCGAGGCACCTAACCATAGTTTATAAAATTCACCAATCACAATTTACCTCATCATCCCTCCCCCTCTTTTTCTAAATCCATCTCCCAAATTTTACTTTAACTTGTAACCAGTTCTAACTTCACTCTTGAGCAAATAATATCTAAAATTCATTCATAACAATGTTCAAGTTTTTTTAACATAATGTTTTAAAAATAAATATCCAAGTCAAACCTGGAATCGGTGAGTTTTGAGAATCTCACAATTAACAAAATGAGATGACTCAATTCTCAGAATTTTCAATTTTTCCACAAGAAAATACTTTCTCATTATAAAAATAAAATAATAAACGTCTAATGACCCATCCCTCTCTCATTCATATCCATCAACTCCATAAAATATATCGACTGTACAATCGCCCCTTCCAAATACTCCTCAACATTTTTTCCAAAAACCAAATATTGATACAGGCGTTGAGTACATCTAACAACCATCTGGCAACAAAGCCCACAGAGTCCTCAAGTTACGATCGATATAAACCGCCATTACCATGTAATACATTCTCTCGACTATACAACGATTTTTGTGGCGCATTGTTTACGTCTGGTAGAGTCATTTGTTGCAAGGTTTGCTCCTGCTCATCCAGCCTCCCCCACCCCCTCACGTATATCACGATTCATTCATCCCTCCAATTCCCTCATCTCCATCTCTCTCTCCCCCCCCCCCCCCCCACTGCTACGCACTCTCTCTCTCTCGCTCTCTCATTCCCAGTCTCCTCATGCCCTTTAAAGGTTCCCCTTGCAAATGTTTTATACCAAAGTAGGGAAGCTATTGATTCGATTCCCCGGGAAATTCTGGGAAAGTTAGTGTGCGGGACAGAGAAAAAAACGCGTTTTTGGAGGGGGTGAGGGGGTAGAGGGGACGAGAGAAAGAGAGAGAGAGAGAGTTGAGGGGTTGGAACGAGCCTTAACGTGTCGCTGAATTTCCTTTGTTCATGGAAATATGGATAATGCCGAGCAACCCTCACTCGTAAACTCTAACGTGTGAACTTCGCACTTTTATGTATGTACCAACACAAGCAGATGAATTTTACATATTAATTGTTCTTGGGTGGTAGATATGTACTGGTGGGAGAGAGGGAGACTATTGTTCAAGGGCTTTTGTGGGGTTGACAAATTAATGAGGTTGAGGAGAATTTGGAGGGAATAATTAATTATAGAGGAAATATGAATTGGAGGGGGGGGGGGGGGGGAAGGATTTGTACATGGTGATGGGTCTTAATTTTGGTGACCTTGAAGACATCTCGGAACGGGGGAGGAAAGGAAAGTAGTCGATATTGATCTGGGGTCAGTCTTTTGTAAATATCTTTGCTATACATTATGTTGTACAAAAACTATGATACAAGTTCATATAGCCAATTAAGAACGCATTTCCCCGCTTTCTTCCTGATTTAATTCGGTCAATATCTTCAGAATGAAGGGGTTTATGAGAATTTATCAAAAGAACGTTTTTGTAGAGAATTTTACGAGCTATAAAAAAGGTCTTATGACAAATTCTCCTAAACCCCTCCACTCCGAAAATATTTGTAAAATAAATTAAACATAAATTTTTATCTCATCTCAATGCAGGGTTACCAATTAAAAAATTAATTACTTCCGGTTCTGCCTTACCCCTGTATACAATTGTTGTTAACTACTCTTGATACAATCAATGAATCCATAATTATCTCTTTAACGAAACATTGGCCTCAACAAAAATTGATTGAAATCAATAACTTTATGGAGAAAATAAAAGAATTATTATTTCATGTGGGTGGAAACACGTGTTCTAACGCCCCACCCGTTGCCGAGTCACGCACTATGAGCCTTCTGTGGACACAAGTTAGCAGTAGGTTTCACGTTGAAAGCAGGATGTAAGGCATGATGGGCTAGAGAGAACTATCCAGCCACACACTGATGCCTGCTCTTTGCGTAAAATACTCATTGAGATGCATCTCGCGTTGTCTCTCACTGCCGTCAGACCGGAAGCCCCTGTCATACGCACATTGTCGCACGGGCATCCGGTGAATTCTTCGGTACCCCCCCCCCCCCCCGCAGTGCTGAGAAATACCATTTCTTTGACAAATTTTAATTTATCAGTAAAAACTGAATATCAATTTATTTTTATTGATAATTTTTTTGTTTTTATTTATTTCAGCCGTTTATAATTGGAGGGGTGATACGAGGTATGGGCTGCCCCTAGAGATTGGCGAAACGGTGCAGATATTGGAAGAATGTGCAGGTATTTATACAAACGGAAAATGTTGATTTTATTTCAGTTGATTGATGAGAATTTTTTTTAAATGTGATATTTCATTTTTTTAGTTTCATTGTTTATTATAATTGAGCCATTCGATTTGGAAGAATTGTATTTTATTGGTGTTGTTTAGATTATTAAATACTCTCCTTCAATCAATTGATCATAATTAGTCATTTAGTAGTTAAGTGATGGACCAGAATGAGACAACTCAATTTCAAGACGAGTTTTCTATGAATATCTTGGGGTGTAAGGGAGATGGTGGATTTTTTATAAGGACCTTTTTTATAGATCTCCTCTTGCTCTACAAAAAAGATTTCTATAAAAATTACGGTATCTTTCTTAGATTTCGACATATTTTCCAAAAATAATCTTGAGATTGAATTTATTCATCTTGTTTTATACAGATTCTCCAATTATTTTGGGAATATCTACTCAACCAAGGGATTTAAAGGAAAATGTCAGAAGACCTTTTCTGTAGAGAATTAAATTTTCCATGAAAAATGTCTTTTGACATTTTCTTCTAAACCTATTAATTAAAGAGATATTCTTAAATAAATGAAGATGAAATTTTCATTCTCATCTGATTTTCACTCTAAATATGAATAATGATAAAAAATAATTTTAAAAATAATGTAAATAAATTGTCTTTTGTTCCAAAGACTGGTACCGTGGTTTTACAACGAAGAATCGTGCAGTGAAGGGCATATTTCCAAGTTCTTATATTCAGCTAAAACCATGCAAAATAGAAAACGAGGGCCTCTTCGAGTCAGTTATACCCGTGGAGGATCCTGTGGTGAGGGAAGTCACCCTCGTACTGCGGGAATGGGGCTCTATCTGGAAACGACTATACGTAGTGAGTATAAAACCTCTGCCAACAATTTTTTTTCATTTTTTTATCGCCCTCTCTCTCTTTTTTTCTTTTCATCCAGGAGTTTTTCTTTGCTCTATACTTTTTACCGCTTTTCTGAGCGTTTCACTCCATTTTTTTTTGTATTCATCGTTATGTATCTTGCAGATTTGCCTTCATACTCACTTTTTAATTACACACAAGTGTTTCACTTGAGACTGAAGGTTTTTGTTACTTATTTTTCAACTTTTTCACTCGTTCTGTTGATAATTGTACACTTTCATTTATGATAAAACGCAATATTTTTGCGAATATCTTGGAAACTAGATATTTTAGGAGAAAATGGTAAGAGAGCTTTTTTGTGGATTAAGAAATTTCGAACAAAAAAGGTATTCTCTGATTTTCCCCAAAAATGGATGATTATTGAGATAATTTGTTAACTGTATCAATGTTTCAATTGCAACACAGCACTTTTTCTAATTATGTCGAGATCTCTGAAAATAATGAGTTTAGGAAAAAATGTCAAAAGACATTTTCTTCTAGAATCAAAATTGGTAGAGATAATGGGCAAATTCGTATAATGTCACTAGTTCACTAAAAAAAAAAAATTGTGCAAAGAATTTTCTCAACATTCTCACGTCATTTTTCTCGTCTACTCTATCTCATTTTCTCTTCCTATCGATCTGAATATTTCAGTGCCAAGCAACGTGAATTTTTCCGGAGTGAAAACCCCGTGAATCACATCCACTGTGCCTTATCTCAATTCACCATAAAAGAGCACATACACGACAACAACGAGAAAAAATATATATATATATCTTTGAGATTTCATGCAACATGAAATATTGTATATTGAACTTTATTCACCAGCTTCACTGACTCATGCACAATGTGTCCTTTGTCAACAGGAACGAGAGATCTACAAATTCAACACACTGAGAAAAGTTATGAGAGAACTTTTGGAATGGCGGAGGCAATTATTGGCTGGTACATTGACCACCGATCAAACTCGAGAGCTCAAACTACGAATTATCAACAAAGTCGACTGGGGAAATCGGTGAGTGACAAACTATCACAGGATGTGCATGATTTTTTTTTTTTCAGGCAAACTAATATGAATTTATCTCGAGAATGAGTGATTTTATGACAAATTTTTAAAAAACATTTTTTGCAGCTGACAAAATTTGCAACAAAAAAGTTCTTTTTATTATTTTCATTAAAAATCATTTTTAATGAGATAATTGTCCGGTCTTTTTGCATTTATCTCAGAATTGGGTCATTTTAGGGCAAAATGTTAAGAGATCTTTTTTGAAACTTATGAAATTCTCTACAAAAAAGGTATTTTCATATTTTCTCCTTAAATCACTGAAAATCGTAAAAAAATAAGGCAAAAGAAATGAACACAATTTAATCCTTAAGTATTCCATTACTTTCATATATTTTCATCACTCAAAATTCCTTAAAATTGAATTTAACATATTAGTATAACTCTAAGGAAGGCAGTTCACCTAATAACTCAATTCGTACTCAATATCGTCACTAAAAGATATCACTTAGCTTCATGCATTGATTTCTATCCAGACGATTATGACTCGTACTGGTCATAATCCATTTTAATAAAACTATGAATTGCATACTCAAGTTGAATAAAAAGATAAACTGTTAATTTATATCAAAGTCTTCGTATCTTTGCATTCGATTCAACTACAAAATCCATCGGCTTCACACACATTCTATAGGCAATTCGAGTTTGAGAGGTTTTTCAGAATAATTTTACGATACGTAATAGTAAATTCAGCAGCAGAGTCGTAAAATCATTCAAGTAGGAAATTCTTTTCTTTTCTAATTAGACAAATATCTCGAAAATGAACGATTTCAATCGAAAAAGTCAAAAGACTTTTTTTGTTGGAAATTTTCTGATCTACAAAAAAGGTCTTTTGACATTTTCCCCTGAAGTGAATAATAACCGAGATAATATCCTTCAACTGCTAAGATAAGAAAAGTGGAAAGCCTTAGTTTAACAAAAAAAATCATCAAAGGAAAAAAATTTCTAAGTAGCTGATGAATTTAATAATAAATTATGCATCAAATGGTCCCATTGAGTCGAGTACAGTGTCCAGGGGCAAATCGTATCATTAACTCGCAAACACTCACCACTTTGAGATTGAATCTCGATAGTTTCTCAGTGTTCATTCACTGGTATTTGAATAGAATCACAGGGAGAGTAATAAAAGAATAGGGATAAAGAGTTTACTCAAGGACGGCATTGAGATGGAGCTATAACTTTAACGTTTTTACTAGATTCTCTTTTAAAACACACTTGGCACCTTTGTCTCATTACTTTATTGAGCAACTAACTCCTAGGATCTAATGATCGATGATTAGCGATTTATTGTTGTCAAAAAATGTGGTAAATCATGATTACAAGTTTATAGAACACGTTTATGGCGCCCTGGACGGATTTAAAAATTCATTATCTTTGAATCTGAGTGGGATAGAGAAATTTGAGTAAAAACCTTTTTTGTAGCTCTCATTTCGTTCTACAAAAAAGGTCTCTATCAAAATTTCAATATCTCCCGCAGATTTCCAAAAAACTGATCTTCGAATTATTCAACAGTAAAATTTACAATTTTTTTATCTTAAAACATTATTTTCTTATTTAAAAAATCAATTATTAAAAAACATGAAAATCATAAAAATTGCAGAATCACTATCTTTGAATACTTTTAGTAAATATTTCAAATATTATATCCATCGGAAAAATGATCAATTTGATTGTTAAAATGGCTGAGAGATATTTCATTGAATTTTAGTCGTTCAAAAAAATTATTTTCGGATTTAGTAATTCGCTTTGTATGAAAAATCGATCGAGTCACAGCCCACTGATCCAAAGCGAATCGGCCGTATTAATCCCCTTTACAATAAATTTCATTTTCATTTATGTAGATTTTTTTTTTCACATTTATTGCACCGATTAACGTTACGAAGAATAAAACATGAAGAAAATGATGAAAAAGTGAAAATCTTGCTCATAATTAGAGAGATGGAATATTTAAAAATTGTCAGATACTCTCGGTTCCACTAATAATTGAGCTATTAATCTCATATGGGGAATAAACATGATTAATGATCGATTGAACTCACATTGATAGCGCAACCGAATTACATTCGAAGGCACCCTAACGTCTTTATCACAAAAAATGGGAGAATTATCGGGGAGAGGTGGGGGGGGGGGGGGGGGGGGTGGACCTAAATTTCTGTGTCTTTCGAGTATTTCTCAATCTCTGGGTAAATCGGTGACATCTCGAGGGTACTTGGGGCTGATGGTACTGACGCTGGAGATGCACCACTGCTTGAACCTACGTGCAGACGACGGCACAATTCATCCAGTACTTCATTGAAGAACATCATGTTCAAGTTTTGTCCTAGGAGGTGAAGCAAGAGGAAATCACCGACCTGAAACCGAATAATTTGTTGATTTTATTTTTCTGCAATGTCTATTTATGCAAAAATCTCCGAAAGGGAGGGATTTAGAGGAATTTATCAAAAGACCTTTTTTGTAGCCCATAAAATTATTCACAAAAAATGTCTTTTAACATTTTTCTCTATACTCATTCATTTCTGAGATATACAAATAATTGAATATTCACCTGAGTCTCTCTGACGAGTGCATTGGCCCCCGATGAAGTTGCAAATTTGAATCTCTTCTTGAGAATAGTCTCCCTTGTGCTTGGCAACAAAACAACAGCCATACTGTAGAGCAATGCCAGACCCGACATAGTCGCAAGTATGATAAACCAGAACCACAAGAAAATGAATATCTTCTCATTGAGTATATTCAGTGCAAGAACACAAAGTGCATCGAGTCTCTGAATCGTTCCAGATGCACCAAATTTATGAAATGTACACTTTGTAACTCTTGGAAATATCTCCACCATTGGATCACTTCTTTGCTCCTGATTCATGTTGCTGAACTTCAAAACTTCAGTTCCATATGTTAAAAATGCACCACCGAGAAAAGTATCGACGAAGAATATATTTCCAACCTTGAAGAAAAAGTCATCTATTTACGAAAATACTTCAAACAAACTTGGAACTCTACTTCATTAAAATTATAAAAAGTTGAAAAAGTTCTGATTACCAGATTAAATATATTCAGTGGAAAATTTATCCATTTATTTCGGAAACGAGTCATTCTAGGAGAAAATGTCAAAAGATATTTTTTGTGGAAAATTAAATTTTCAATAAAAAGTGTCTTTTAACATTTGCCCCTAAATCCACTCATTATCGAGATAATTCAATATTCGACAACATGTCAAAAATCTACTAATGACGTTTTATAAATTTAACGTCAAATGAAAAGGAAAATATAAAAAAAAAGAAAACTCACAACATTAACGAAATTGAGAGCTTCACAGAAAAAGTATCCAGCAGCATAACTATTATGCAAGTGCAGAGTATCCATGATATACTGAACAAGCTTGGAAGTCCTAGCCTGTCTCTCTTGTTTTGACTCTACCATAGCCCCTCGCATACCCTCTGAGATCATTCTGACTTTGCCCTCCTCCCACTGTTTCCACATCCAGTGGGGAATATAGAACAACAATCCCTGGAAGAAGAGCATGAATGGCACCCACTGATAATACGCGTGATATCGCTTCTCCCCAATGTCAGTGCCCAGACCAGGATGGGCCACTTGACTCCCAACTTGCTTCATTTGATTTGCTGGAAGGGTGAAGGTGTATGTGATCCAGCAGAAGGTATTCATCACGTGTTCTGGTACTGCAGAATCTCCTATGCAACTTATTGGATCACCTGAAAAAAAATAATTGAGAATAATATCATTTTTTATTTAAAAACCTCAAATAATTTTAATATTTTTATCAATATCTTTGAATTTAAGGGAGATAGCTGAATTTTCATAATGACCTTTTTTGTAGAGCAGAATGAGATCTACAAGAAAGGTCCTTATGAAAATTTTGCTATCTCTCTTAGATCTCGGGATATTTTCGAAAAACTGTTGATCAAGTGATCTTTTCCTATTTCAATTTTTTTCGAGTTTGAAACATCAAATTATTCAACTCCGAAGAGTAAAAAAATTAGTTGGGTATTTTTTCCCCTTCTTTATCCATTTAAAACAAGAAATTATATGATTTAAAATAATTTTAAGCATCAAAGATGCAAAAAATTTAATTCCCATATAAAAATCATAAATAATTACTCGAGAGAAAGTGAGAATAAACTAAATTCAACGACTGAAATAAACATCCACAATTCTCGTAATCCGCACGACACATGTGAAGGAACAAACAGGTGGTAAACAGCTTAGAAGATACGAGTGAACACATGCGTCACAGCTATTCATACAACCAAAGTGCAATCTCATTTGCCATTCCCTCTTTTCCCTTGTTCTTGTTAAAAAAGAAAAAAAAATATCCCATTGAATAAATCCACTTACCAATCAAGTTGTTGGCTGTGACAATGATGCAACAGGCGAACAAGAGAGCCGATGTGATTCTGTAGTGCGCCCTGAAGACTACATTATCGATAATGGCCTTGTCTATGAGATATCTCACTTTCACGAAACCGGCAACTGCCGATACAAGACCGAACACCGCCATCCTGGATATGCCTCAGTGGCTGCAACTAAAACTAAATAAGATTAATGAATTTCAGAAACTCAAGGTCTTGATCTCTTCACTTGAGCTCCAAAGGAAATTATGTGACAAGACGAAATTATCCGATTTTTTTGAAAAATCGTGGAAAAAAAACTTGTTCATCAGTTTTTGAGAAATATCTCGTAATCTACGAGGAATAATAAAATTTCGGTGAAGACATTTTTTGTAGATCTGATTAAGCTCTACAAAAAAGGTCCCTATCAAAATTGCGCTATCTCCGCTAGATTCCGAGATATGCCAGTAAAATTCACTCTAAAGTCAATTTGAGTTATCTCTTGACTCATTTTCAAAATCACTCTTTGATGAATATCTTTGAATCTGAGGAAAATAGACATATTTCCATAAAAATCTTTTTTGTAGAGCAAGAAAAAAGCTACAAAAATGATATTCACAAAATTTTCGCCAGCTCCTTTAGATTCAAAAATATTGATAACAAAAGTTGAAAAAAAATTGTTGAAAAAAAATACTGAGTTTCCAAAGACTGTTAGATCTTCATTAAAACTTTTATTAGTCAATTAATCAACCGAGTCTGTGTGACTGCGCGTGCCACAGAGCCGAGGAGGTCAATCACCAACTTGAGAATAAGCTAGTCAACAGTTGATTCACCCTGGAATTATTTCCCAGCCACTGGATTTAAACACGAGCAACGAGAATCACTGGTTCTCTACAGCTACTGGGAAAACAACGAGTGCACTATTTTTTCACTCGCTATTTTAATTTCTCTTTTATTCTCATCCTGCGGTTTGTAGAAGTCCAAACTCCTCAGGTATTGTGTTACAAATGAAAAAGGCCAGTGGTTATAGTGTGGGCATTTACTGAAGAGTGGCCTTCGGTATACTTGAAGCAATTGAATCGAATAAATCATCGGTATGTTGATGGTTTATTTTTAACTGATGATTTTCAAAGCGTGAGAAGAATATTCTAAAATTTTTATTTCTTTTTTGGGAATTCAGGTAAACGATTTGAAGTTTCTAGAAAGTTCTTTGAACCTTGATGACCTCTATACCAGTTCTGACGACGAGAAATTCATGAATTTAGAGATTATTTTATGGTGTAATTTCTAGTATGCTTTGGGAATGTTGATTGAATTGAGAGGAATTTTCTCGTAGTTGGAGTCAAGAATTTTTCTCACTTTAATTTCATTTTTTAATTAAAAATATTTTGATTGAAGAGATGAGTTTAGGAATGAATCTGTTGATTATTTTGTGAATATCCCTGGAACAAGTGGGTTTAGAGGAATTTATCAAAAGTTCTCTAAATCTACTGGTTTCGAAGATATTGACAAAATAAGCTGGATTAAAATTAATCATTTTGGAAATGAGTCTAGAATGGAATTACAAGTTATTTTGTAAATATCTTCAGGAGGAAGAGGTTTAGAGAAATTTACTAAGAGACCTTTATTGTAGAAAATTCAATAGTTTACAAAAAAAAGTCATTTCACTTTTCCGTCTAAATCCACTCGTTTTCGAGATATTTAAAAAACAAAGTGTATAAACAAATTTTGATTCCATTACGAAATTGCTTCATCAAATGAATTAATCTTTGTCCATTGAACTGTTATTCACGATTAATTCCATTGAAAAAATAACCTTGGGATTGATAAAATTGATTTCCCTCCACCAATATCCTCTCCAGACAGCTCAATAGAGTCCAGTGGAGGACAAATAATCTCTGTGTGACTCGAAAACAGGAAAAGACGAGAGATGAGCAAGACGAGTAATTTCCGGAGCCGAATAGATCAATTAAAATTTGATAATCTTTATTGCATGGGAAACTACGTGAGTTTGTATGAAAATTTGAGGCCACAGAGACACGCGCTCTCCAGCGCGAGCTAGAATTCATGCCGGATGAGTTGAATAATGGTCATTCACGGGCTAAGGCCACTGAGGAGTGTAGTAATCGTGAGTAATGGAAACTAGGGTTGGAGTCATGAGGTATCTCATTAAGTTGATACTTTTGTGTGAGTCGAGATCTTTTGAAGGATCTTATGATGGAAACATAAACATGACTGAAAAAGTTGTCAAACAAGTCTCGAATAAATATGAAATTATCTCGGTAATGAGTGATTTTAGGAAAAATGTCAAAAGACTTTTTTTTTTGGAAATTTCGTCAGCTACAAAAAAATATCTTATGACTTTTCCTTCTAAAATCACTCGTTGGTGAGATAAATGCATAATTAACAAAGAACTTCGAGACAAAAAATGCCAATAATGGTATCATTTATCAAATCTACGTTGTTATGAAATTATCTCAGTAATGAATAATTTTAGGAGAAAAGATCAAAAGACTTTTTTGTCGCAAATTTTGTCAGCTTCAAAAAACGTCTTTTGACATTTCCTCCTAAACCCAATAAAAAAACAGGAAATCCACTCCAAAACCATGTTTTCATACTCATGAAAAACCCCAACAAAATGCTAAAAATGACTGTAAATGCATCTGCAATGAGAAAGATAATTTCAATTGTTCATTCGCCATTGAATATCTTAAGATAAAAAATCATTTTCACATGCGTCATAGTGACCCTGACTCACGTCCTTTTCCAGCATGACGCGAAGGGAATGATAGATGTATCACTCGTATGGTGTTCCAAACGCAAATTCACTACAGAAATTTACATTTATCTACGGTGAAAGGACAACGATCTTTCGAGCGTGTTATGGCATTTACGATATGTAATCAGAGGTACAGTTAGTTCTCCCCATCGCCTCGAGTGTCTCCAATTTTTCTCCAACGCCCCCAGACACTCGTTCTGCTCAGGATGAAGGGGGAAGAGAGAAAAAAAAAATGTATAGAAATCGTTGAGACTCGTTATTTGGGGAGAAAAACACGTTAAACGAGTTTTTCGACAGCATTCCAATGCCCTGGAGCTGCCAAAATGAGAACAATGCTATCTTGGGTGAAGCTCAAGCTGCAGAGGAGACGGTCTACACAATCTTTACATGGGAATATCAACAGATACGCTTCAAACAGTCGACATGCACGAGGGGGTGCGTGGGTGAACTATTTTTCACTGAAACAGTGTTTCAATATTTTTTTTCTCGTATCTCTCGGCTTGAGTTTCTCATCACAACCGTACATTATGTCAATTTAAATATAATTAAATGGACCTCGAGGGGTTCATTAAACATGAATTTATCAAAAATCATGAAAACTTCGTTAAAAGTAAAAATTTCAAGTTTTGAAACTGTCTAACACGCTTTTAATCTCTCTTTTTTTTTCTTATCTCTCGTACCCTCGTGCTATCCTTGGAAGCATTGGCACTCTAGTGCCTGCAGATGATGATTAAAATCCCGGAAGTGTATGAAAACTTCTCATGAATCACGAAACCTTGGAAATTCCAGTGAACACAGTTCAATTAGTACTCATATTATCGATATCTCTGAAACCAGTAGGTGTAGGGGAAAATGTCAGAAGACCTTTTTTGTGAATTATCAAATTTTCCACAAAAACGAATTCTACAGAAATCTTCCAATTTCCGCTGGATTTCGAGATATTTACAAAAAAGTGTCTTGGAGTAAAATTGATTCATCTTGTTTCAGCACTTTACCACTCATTTTCGTCAATATCTTCGGATTGAAGGGATCGAGAGAAAAATGTCAAGAGACCTTTTTTTTAAAGCACATAAAATTCTCGAGAAAAAATGTCTCTTGACATTTTCTCCTGAACCCCTTTACTCCGAAAATATTCACGAAATAAGTAGTCAAGTGATAAACTGACTTGAATAAAACTTGGAGATACTTTTTTCAAAATAACTCGAAACCCAGTGATGATGACGAAAATTTAGTAGATACCTTTTTTATAGCTGAGAAAATTCTCCACAAAAATAGTCTCTTGACATTTATCCTTAAAACCACTCATTATCGAGATAATTCGAAATTTATAAAAAAAAAAATCAAAAATTGATTCTGCTCTGTCACATTTAACCACTCCATAACCAAAATAAATCGACAAAACTCGAATGAATTTCCCACAAAAGATAGAAAGGCGAAAGGGTGCTGTATAAGCATGAGGGAGAGCCCGAAAAGGCGCTCCGAGTGTGGGAAGGAAACGGGAGTTACTCCAGCATAACCGTCTCAGAAATACTGGCAACAGAGTTCAACATGTTGAACCAACGCTGATCCACAGTGTTTTTTCAAGTTTACACAAGACTAAAACCTTCCAACACCTCAGTAAACTCTAAATTTCCCCTTTTATGATGTAAACAAATGTACACATGTTCGTGTTTTATATCACAAGCGATAAAATGCACCATAAAACGAGTGAAAAATAAAAAAATTAGAGCAAATTATTATGTCTTATCAAACAACTTGTGCTCTATTTCTTCACTTGATGATTCCTTTTCGTTCAGTCATGATTAAATGATGAGAGAATGAGGGACAGATGATGATTAAGGAGAAATGAGGTAGCCTGTTGCTGTTGATGTGCTCCATCACATGTTTCCCACGTTATCGGCCGACTCATCTCGATTTTTTTAAAATTCACATATCAATAAATTATCAAATTAACAATTTCACGTATCAAATTATTTAAGTAATTAATTAATTAAATTGATGAAAGACAAATTATTATTCCACTTTAATGGATTTTTCACACTCAAACGCTCACCTAATCCTTAAATCCTGTTTCAAAATATCCTGCACTGGTACTGACGCTTTTTTAATATTTATTTCACTGATGCATTAATGGAGAGACTCAACTAATTGTTTATTAATCAATTTTAATTGAATGGGAATTAACTCTGGTGATTGGTGGACTTTTATTTTAATTAAAAATAAATACAGGACGCGCGTCGCGCCAACTCGGGGCCCCGATAGTGCGACTCACAGGCGACTGACTCGAGGGGTTCACTCACTCAACGCATCGGGCTTACCGTGGGGCCCCACCACCCGCCATATTGTGGCTAAGCAGAACAACTGAGTACAATTGAGAATTAAGGGGCAAGGATCCAGGTCCATTATTTTATGAGTTATAGAGGAATTCATTGTCATTGAGAGGAATTTTTTTTAGGGGTTATTTCGGATTTTTTTTTTTTTTTTAAGTTCTAGAGAGCAATTTTTGGAGTGGAAATTGACTCAGTCGGTAAGAGAGAGTCAGACAAAGAAATTTAAAACTGTACAGCTGCCGTGTTACTGTCCTCGTCTCGCTGTGATCCCCATTATGGAGCGTAAATTGAGTTCATAAAGCGCAAGTATTTTTCTTACTTATACTCTATATTTTTTTTCATCATTTTTTTAAATCTCAGATGATTAATGATTGATAGGAATTATTTCTAATTTATTTTTTATTCGATAGGGGATGATTTCTACAATTCTACATTTTCTACAATTTTTCTTTCAATATTCATGAATTGATTGTTACAATGAATTCAATCACATTTTTTATTGAATTAAGAATTGTTTGTCAATAGAAATTTTGGAAAATTGAAGATTTAAATGACATTTGTTGCAAAATAATTTTTAAAAAATTCAATAATCGTTGATAGTTTTTTAATCAATGAATTCAGAATTAATTTCTTATTCATCGAAAATTTCGCGAATTAGTGAATTGATGAATCGCAAATTCTCCTGAAATCACTTATTACAACGATATTTCAGCATTTGCAAAAACATTGAAAATTCAATTATTTTCATTCTCTCTCTTGACTACTGAATAGATTAACTAATTACCATTGATTGACTCATTGAGTTCATTGAGTAATCAATAACAATTTTAAAAAATAGCATCAATGATGATAATTTTTAGAAAAAAAATTCTTTCCCGATAGCAAGACACTAATGATCTCATAATTGAAACTCTAATCTGCCTGAAATAGTCACCACAATTTTCCCCTCCCTCATCTCTTATCATCAATGAACAAGCATTGTGGGGAGGTCGTGACATAATCCCGTCGTGTCACGAACACCAACTGTTATTCATTCGTGGAATAATAAGCCAAAGATAACTCGATTTCTATGAAAATTGATTTAGTTAGGAAGAATAAAGGGAAATGGCTATCGTGTTTAAAGGTGAGGGAGATACATACCACGAGGCAGACTACCCGGCTTGCGTGCAGAGGGGGGATATGAGCCAAGGTTTTCAGCACGGTGAATACACGGTAACTAACCGAGAACCTGTTCGTTCCGTCCTGCACAAATCCCTCGACTCCGGGACTCTTTAAAGTTTTTTCATTATTGTTTTTTTTTTTTTTTTTTTTTTTTTTTTCATCAAAACTCTCTTTTCAAGCTCAAACTGCTCAACTCCTACCGTTGTTTAAACTCTTTAAAAAAATTTTTTCTCATTTTTCTGTCGTAATCATAGTTTTCAGGGGTTTCTAAGGAGATTCAAACACTTCCGACAATATTTTTTGTCTTTCAGCGGTTGAAATTGAACAGAGCTTTTGTTGGCTCCGTGTTTTTAATGAATATCTTAGAATCTAGAGGAGATGGTGAAATTTTAGTAAAGACACTTTTGTAGCTCTTTTCATGCTCTATAAAAAGGGTTTTCATGAAAAAATCTCTATCCCGTTTAGATTCAAAGATATATTAATCGAAAGATTAGTCACATTGATTTTAAGGAGTTTTTCAAAGATATCTCAGAATCTAGAGGAGATAGCGAAATTTTTATAGAGACTTTTTTTGTGGTTCTTTTTTCACTCTACAAAAAAGGTCTTTTGACAAATTCATCTAAACCTACTCATTTCATAGATATTTCCGATTTTGTCTCATTTTTTAATTTTTTTCATCTTCCTCACCCCCAACAGTAAACTGTAACGTTTAACAACTGTAAATTTCTCATGTACCCTGAACATCCACAAGTGCTCAACTACATTAAATACTTGGTCCACTCAATTCTCTCTTTTATTTCAATTTTTTTTTTTTCTTTCATTTAACTCTCAACTTCTCCACTAATTTTATTTTCTCTTTTCTCGTTTGCCCCTCCCTCTCACCATTCTTCTGCCGCTCGCTTACGCAGAGAGTCCACAAGGGCATACCCAGGGGGGAAATTTCCCGGGGCTACTTCCATCCACCTGAGCCACTCTGTGTCTGTGTACATTAGAGATCTCTTGATTTGTACGTACACGATTACACCAATCCAGTCTGTGAGAATGCTGGTGGGGGGAAAAAAGGTATCGTCGAGTTATACACGGAAATCCTTCGGCTACTGGCACTACCTCGCAACACGCTAATAGTTGGAGGGAGTTTGAAAGAAGGAAGCTTAATGAATGGAGGCAATCGACAGTCTTATTAAGTGTACAAACTGTTCTCCATCTTTATTAAAGGATTTTCATTGATAGAAAGAGCTCAAGATTCATAGCAAATTATGTTTTTTATTGATTTATACGAAATTTCAATTAATTTTTATAAAATCAGTTTTTTCGAAAATTCACTTGATTTTTGTTTAAGAAATATCTCGGAATCGGAGAGAGATACAAAAAATTTTGTAAATATCTTTTTTGTAGAAAAAATCAAGATCAGTAAAAATGGTTCCTATGGAAATTTCACTGTCTCCTTTAGATTCTTAGATATTTAGCAAAAACTTCATTACTGGGTTAATTCATCGATAATAAAAATAACTCGCATTAATGATTAAAGATTCTGTTCTTCTCATTGAAAATAAAAATGTAATTCTCGATCTCCATGAATATTGAACGAACGAAAAATAAACTACTAGACAAATTTAATCACCCAACATTTGTTCTAATTGAGAGCATGCGGGGTCTCTCGCGGGATTTGACCCTGACATCCATTACTTTCAATCCTTTTACCGCACTCTGCGCCCAGCGTCCGGCTCAATTTACAACTGCGCGAGCCAACTTGCAACAGTGTAATCCTCTTGTTCCAGTATTATTGAAAAAGAGAGAAAAAAAAATCTAGAATTGAGAATTTTTTTTTATCAATTGAAGAAGAATTTTCATTTTCTCAGAATTAGAATTTTCGTAAAACAACCCATTCTGCCCTAGTAATTTTTATAATACAAATGGAAAAAACTTTTCATCCGATGAAATTAATTTTTGTAATAATTACTGGGGCAAAACGGATCATTTGAGTCTCAAATTGAGACAAATTTTGTGATAATTTTATTGTTTAATCCATTTTTAAATTCCTCGAGTTGTCGGTACATCCAAGAGAATGAAAGAGCCAAAAACTCTGAAAAAAAAATGGCACGTTTGAAATTTTTATTGAGTGATTCACAGGTAACGAAATGGCCGACTTTGGTTTTATTTGACGTTCTTGGAAATGGAAAAGAGAGAAGGAAAAAGAGAATACGTGTGTTGTATACACAACTGTGGGGTCTGAAGGAGGAGGAGGTCGGTGCCTCCTGCGACGTGACGCCACTGCATACCGTACATATACTAGGACCCAATACAACCGGTTATCATGAGCGAACGCCTTCTCCACTCTCTCCACCTCTCTTAGTTCATCTTTGTCTCTTCAAACCCATATACAGAAATGTACACGTTGCCACAGAGATCCGACATTTATCGAGAGGGTATATAAGAGAGTATGTATCTTCTGACACCCGGGTAGAGTCGGGGTGGATACAAGAGGATTCGTGAGGTCGAGATGAAAGCCAGTGGATAGAGAAATAAATTGAAAAAATTCAACTTCTGATTTATTGGAAGGAAATGAATTATTCAATGGGAAAATTTATGAATCATTCATACAATTTTCGTTATTAAAAATTTTGGAAATTTTCTAGTTTGTGATACAGTAGATGATGGTCCATTTTACCTCAAAATTTAAGTTATTAATTTATCATCATCTATAATTAACGAAAAATACATATTTTTTCACCATACACTCACCATCGAGATAATCCATGTGAAAAATCAACTCGTTACGTTTAACATCACCACTGAATTGAATACTCATCAAAGATGATTCACCTCAAGGATTTTTTTTCGAGAATTTTGGTTTTGACATGATTCCACTCAGCTAAGAATAAACCATTCCAACAAGTGGAAACCCAAGCCTCAGTTGTCAACTCGACAGATTAAATACGACCTGTGTGCTGACACGCTCTTCATGTCACCCGATATAATGAATTTCCTCAGCTCCCACTATCTCTAGAAAATAATATGAAAAAAAAAAACAATTTTTATTGAAAAAGAATGTTCTTGACTCTTGCAGGAGTGGCACACGTGTCCCGATAGAGAGCACTCGTATTCCGCAGTTGCCATGAATAATTATACATCTACCTTATGAACACAGAGTTGAATAAAACGTGACAGATATGTAATCGAGAAAGAATAGATGTGAAGTTATCTGGACACTTGTATTGAGAAACGATCGTTTATCAGCTCAACAGCAAAACCAGAGCCAGTAATCGTGTTTGAGTGCTAGTCCAATGAACGTTGAGGAAGGTAGAAGAGAGTTGTATTAGAGTTTACTCACTCGGGCCCTCCTGGGTAGACTGTAATTATAGCAAACAAGTCTGCTACTGAAACGGATCCGTACAATCGACAAAATTGCGATACTGAGAACTGTAAACTCTGTATTCTTTGAATTTATTGGTATTATGAAGTTGTGGAGCTGTAAAACAGGATAGAACAGGTCTACTCTTCACTTTATCTTGAATATCAATTTATATTGAATAAATTGATTTTTGTTGAAAATTTTTTCAGCTACAAAAAAGAGATTCTGATATTTCTGCATAAGATCGATTGTAAATTAGCTATTAGCAATACTTTATAGCTAAAAAAATTATCCATGAAAAAGTTTTTTCCTAATTTTTATTGATCATTTAAGAGATAATTGGGATAGTTGATGAAAATGTTGAATAAAGAAAATTGAAGACGCAAAACCTAATATAATGAATTGACGACTCATTCTCTAATCATGCCAGTATCTCAGGAGTGAGTCTTTTCAAGAGAAAGTATGACATCTTTTCTCTACCTGGGAGAATTCTCTACGAGAAGGACCTTCCGATATTTACCCTCGGAATGATGATTTTTTTAAAAATATTTTTCGAATTATCAAGGTGAAATGACTAGACGAGTAATATATCTTATCATCTTCCAATAACGGGCCATCCTCGGTCTCTCCTCGTTGAATATTCATGGTACACCTCTAACCTTAGGAGCCATCCGATATCTTTGGAAAGGGGCATAGGTCCCACCATCGGACACTGCCTGAGCCTGTCTCCACGCATCGAAGTCTCTTTTTCTCTCTTCCCCTGCATTCCATCAACCAGTGGGGCCTTTTGGCCATTCAGAGGTGCTCTAAGGCCCAATCGGGTCCCAATTCAACTCCTTAAACATCATGAATCCACTCTCTCCTCATAATTTGTCATTATCAATTCTAAATTTCAAAAAATATTTATCGATTATCTATTTTCCTCTGATATTTTTTTCACTAGAAAAATTCAGGAAGAGTGTTTCTCTCGAGTTATTTTTGGGGCTCTCAAGTGCCTTGGCATGTTACGCCCATGTGAAGTAACATGGCAAGGGTGTGGGAGTCGTTGTGCACAACCGGAAGGCTTCTGAACGGCTCGTACACTGGCCAAGACTCATTTTTAGGTATCCCCAGGTCAAATTCCCATGAGGTAAAAGCCTTTGGACGGGTAATCGTGAAAGTGGTCTGGCCTCCGCCATTTACTGCTGATTCCCCATGGGCAATTTGCGAATGGCAAATAACTTTTCAGTCGTCTTGCGAGGATGTCATGCGAAATTACTGAAGAATTTCTCACAATTTTTGGAAAACGTTTCTTTTTTTTTTGTCTTTTTGCTTTTTTTACTCCTGAAAGAATATTTTTAATGAATGGTCAGGACAATCTTAGAAAATGACTTGAGATAATTTTTAAAGAATGGAAGGAGTAAAATATGGATTGTAATCCTTTTTTGTCTTTGGATATTTTCTCCTAGAACTACGATACTTGTAGAGATGAATGCTTCATTAGAAAAAATGTTAATATATCCCTTCCTGCATTCTCCTCATTTTGCTAGTGTATGAAGAATGATTAGAATAGAAAATTTTTTACTTTGAATTGTTTAAATAAGAGAAAACCACTCAGAATACCCGCTTCCCAGGCCTCCCATACAGAGCACAGGAGGTGAACGATCATCGATGACTGCGGATTCGAAATCAATTCAAATCCACGAGTCGTCCTCACGCTCAGGGAAGAGGATTATCCCTCTTCATCGTGGCTGCATCAACTCCACTATTGAGTGAAGAGAATGTGAAGATATACTACAGAAATGATCCTGTGAAGTATGATCTTAATTGTTGAGTCGATCGCAAGGGCTTACATCAACTTAAAAATAAGTATTGACTTGTGAAAAAAAATACGCCGATACGCCATCTAGTGGTGTCAGCGCGTGGCGTAAATTAGTGCTTTGTCTTACGTATTTCAATTTATTTTACACGTGATCATGAACTTTAGGCATCCCTTGTGGAAAAAATGAACCCTCCAGCCTTTTAACACAATATACAATTAAAGTGTATTACATTATGAAATCATCATGAGGAGAAAAATTGGAAAATATTAATTAAAAAGGGCCATCAGGAGGATGTGTGAGGAGAATTTTCGGTGAATATTGAATGTAAAAAAATTCTGAGCACGTTTAGTCTTCGTTTGGCACTCCACCAGGAACCCTCTTGCCTTATACCTGCATTCCATTTGTGGGGGGTGTGTACGGGGCACGAGTATAGGCGGATTTGAATGCATCAGGCGTAAGGCATGCGCTCGGGGTCATGTGGGAACTTGAATAACTTGACGCTATAGCAAAATGAGACAATGGAAATTCGATGATCAATATTTATCATCTAATTATAAAATGTTAATCACCCTTCATTGACAATCAATTAAAAAATCCAATAATTAACGCTATCATGAATAATAATAATTAGTGAATATTTAATTACATAATTTTATTTTTTACAAGATAAGACTGCGGAAAACTCATTTCGAAATAAACGATTCCTGATCGAATGCGTCTCCTGATAATTTCTCTTGTAATCACTCACTAGTGGAATAATTCCATAATTCCCCAGATGCAATTTACTCAATTAATAAAATTTTCCGACAGATTATCAATTCTTTATTTTCATCACTTGTAAAATGACATGTGGGAGTGGGAAAAAAAAGTGAAAATTGATTTCATAAAATGAATATTTTATTGGGGTATTATAAACACATTTATATCTTTTTTTATCAATTTCTCGTTCCGTGGACATTTCATCTTCTTGCTTTCGATATAACAATAGAATATATTTCATAGAGTACCATACATACTTTCCAAAAAAGTCAAAACAATTATTGTGAAAGAAACAGGGGTTGTATTGTCAATCAGCCAATTTCTTCAGCATCCTTCGCACCAGCATTTCAAAGATGGACTGCAGTGTCCAGATACCCGGCCCTCTTCTTTACAAACACGACGACATCCTTCATTGTCCCAAACAGCACATGGACCCTTCCATCTACCAGATAAACAATCAGCCTGTACGGTATTCACACCCAGTGCCACGAACATCATCATAGCGAAAAGTAGATACAAGAATTTCATCTAAACAGAGGGAATAAATGGTATTAGAGTTTTCCTTTTTCATAATTAAAAGTCAAAATTTGTTTAAAATAATAGTTCATATAGGAATATTCTGACGCACTCTCATATGGGCAAATAGCTGTTTTTTTACATCTCCAGGGAGAGAAATATTTGGTAAAAATTACCCTTACGTCTTATAAATTTCCATAAATTTTTTTAATCATTTATAACTGGAAATTTAATGAAATTCAATTTTAAACAATAAAATTTGAAAATGTTACTCTTCTAATGCAGTAATTTTTATCTAGATTCCAATGAAAATTCCAAGTTTTGTTAGAAAGGTGAAATTTAACATGAGTTGGACATTATTTATTCTCATCAGGACAATATTTCTCAAACGGAAAATGAAATTCAATTTTTGGATATAAAATTTTATTATTTAAAATTAAATTTGACTGAATTTTCAGTTAAACATGAAGAAAAAAATTCTATGGAAATACAAATTTATCAAACGGAAGAGGTAAAAGAAAATTTCAGGATTTAGAAAAGAAAAAAAATCTCTAAAAAATACACAAAAAAATAAAATTTTGTGTTCGATATGAAATTTTACTAATAGCGTTCACCCTTATAGAGATCTGCATGTAGATACACACCTTGATAATGAGAGAATAAAACACTTGGATAGGCAAGTTAACTCGTATGATGTCGGAATAATAGTGCTGATGAGAACAGCTAAATCGTCGTCTTTTATACTGAGAAATAATGCGTTAATTAGAGAAAAAAAAACGAGATTAAATGTTGATTGAACTTTGAATTTATCCTCTTCAACTGCTGAATAATAAGGAAAGTTGAAGTATTCTTGGAGCTCTAATCTGTAGCCATTGTATAACTCGATGAGGAAAAGACGCTCAATTTTTTTTTTTCTTTTTTTTCAAGTGGAATGGGCGAAACTTATTGTTATAGATAAACCGATTGCGTGAGCCAGTTGAATACCCTCGGCGATTTTAATCCGACTAATCCGATTCTATTTTTTTTATACTCCCGAAAAGTAGGAGTTTAAAAAAATATTAAGAAATTCATCAATTTGTCATTAATAAGAGAATTAAGTAAAAAATCCATGGGATAAAAATTTATATATGATCCAATTTCCCAGTTCTATGATGATAGGTAAATATGAGATATTCTCTGTTAAACCAGGCACTTTAATTTTTCGATGTGTCTCCAAAAATTCTAAAAAAAATTTGAATCTGCTATCTGAACTGAAATTTTTGTTTGTGAATTATTTGAAATTTTTTGGTTGCGTATTAGATAGTTGAGAATAAATTGATAAACTTTCTCCTAATTTGATGAATGAGAAAGAAAAAAATTGATATAACAATTCTTTTTTTTTCTCTCTGCTTCTCATTGAAATCATTTTCGATTTATTACCACCACATTTGAACGCAATTGAACCCCTTTCAATAGAAATGAAGATATTGAAATTCATTCTTTCATTAAATTTTTTTTTTTCCTGAAAAAAAAAAGAATAATCCGCGTGTGTAATGCGTAATTACATATTGTTTCAGTTTTAATGATTGGAGGAAAAAATAAGGCTAAATATGATAGCCATCTGACATGATAAAAATATAAATCTTGGAAGAATTAACTAAATTATTTTTGTGATAAAGAATCGCGATATGAATTATGATAGACATCAAATACACTGTCGCGTGCGACGACCTCATAGTCAACACCAGAAACCCGTTCTTCGATGTTTGATCAGCCAAGAGAAGATTCTCGAAGAATCAATTTTCCTTAATTTTCTTGTAAACCAATCTAGATAGCGACTTCTAGTCTTTTGCAATCGATTCCTGAGATGATGATTTGACCTTTGGCTTTTGGGTTTTCCAGTGATTCGTTCAAAGCAAAAGGCTCCAACTACACGTAAACAGCGCGTAGTCCGTATCAATTAAGAAAATAGCATCCTCCTCGTGATGGAAAAAATCAAAAGTCCGTTTTCCTTGAGCTATTGTTGGAATAATCTGGAAAACAGTCCTGCATAAGTATAGTTAAGTGGTCGAACCGGATAAGTTAATTAAACTCAAGGACAAGTTATATTGATCAATATCTCCAAATATGATACTCCCCCCCCCCCCCCCCTCCCTATCCAACATCAGATAATTGAAATGAGTTTGATCGATTGGAAAAATAAAGAAAGTTAATATCAAATCCTAGTACTGAAAAATTTGAACATGTTTTTTTTCTTGCAGAAAATTGGGATTAGATTTGGTACCTCGTCAAGGGGCTCACATGGTGGATCCAGACACAATGTCGGTGGTGGAGCTCTACCACGTGGTAATTATTCCACAAATTCATTTCACCCCTCAAATGAAAATTTCATGAATAATTAATAATCTCTGATTAATTCCCCAGCACGTGCAGAGCGCTGAAAATTCCCAAGGTGCATCGGCTCGAGGCACATTACGCCGTAAAGAGCACAAAAAAGTACTCACCCATCACCTTTACTTTTGCATGCGTGACTTTGGCCATTCGGTGGGTGAAGACGCTGAGATTTATTTCTCCTTGTTTGATACGAGACGTGGACAGTACCTGAGTGAAAGATTTTTAGTGAGAATATCGAAGGAGGGCTTCTCCAATTATGTTGAGAAGTTGCATAGTAATTGCACAATATTTACGGATCTTGGTAATGCTGATTTGAGTCGTGACCTCTACGTCATTGCCCATGTAATGCGATGTGGTCGAATGCTCTATTCTGATTCGGGTAAAAATAAAGCTGGAAGTGCTGTTTACAGAAGGCCCCATGGGGTAGGTGTTTTGCCACTTGCTGAGGCTGCACAGGATCATGCTGAGGAGTTGGAAATGACTTTCAAGGTAAAATCAACAAGGATTAATGAGAAAGTAACTGTGTAACGAGAATGATTGGATTTTATTCATAGATCGATGCTGGGATTATATTCCCCGGAAGAAATTTCTCTACGACCCCACCATAAAAATCAATTAGAATGCAAATTGAATCAGTGACAAATTCAAAAAAATTATCAATTAAATTAAAATTACTTACAGGTATACCAAGGTGAAGAAAAAGAGTTCCACCAGCTTCACGAACAAATAATTCGCAACAACAAGTGCTCCCCCCTGCCAGGCCAACCCAACTACGGAATAGTTGTATCCCTGCGCGTTCTTCACGGTGAACTCTCTCAAGTTCGTGAAGACAACCCCCTCCTCTTCAAGAACATCTGCCTAACCCGAAAACTCGGTTTCTCCGACGTAATAATGCCAGGCGACGTGCGAAATGACTTGTACCTGAGACTAGAGAGAGGTGAATTCGAGCGAGGTGGAAAATCCACTGGAAAAAATATCGAAGTAACGATGCTAGCACTTGACGCTGAGGGTCAACCCTTGGAATCCTGCCTCTTTGGTGCGGCAGGTATGGAGGGTAGCTCAGAATACCAAAGCCTCGTTATCTATCACCACAATAGCCCCTACTGGGGTGAATCAGTTAGACTCGCAGTGCCAATAGACAAATTTTATGGTAGTCACATCAGATTTGAATTTCGTCACTGCTCAACTCGTGAGAAAAATGACAAAAAACTATTCGATTTTGCATTCGTTCGTTTGATGGATCCAGACGGTGGAGCTACAATCCAAGATGGCGTTCATGAACTTTATATCTACAAATGTGAAGAACGTGCCAAATTAGACTCCCTCAGTTACCTATCGCTTCCCAGCAACGCTAGGGAGCCAAATTATCTTGGGATTCCCCCATTCACTAGATCACCCAAAGAAGCTGTGTTCATTACAACTCTGCTTTGCAGCACAAAATTGACGCAGAATGTTGATATTTTAAGTCTTCTCCAATGGAAAGCCCATCCTGACAAAATATCAGAGGCACTTGGCAGGGTTTTGAGGCTCGATGGAGAGGAATTAGTAAAGTTCTTGCAGGATATTTTAGATGCACTCTTTGCCATGTTTCATACCGAAGATGGTAACTCTACTACACATTCCGGTCTAGTGTTCCAAGTGCTCGTGTCAATTTTCAGTCTCTTAGAAGACTCAAAATTCGAGCATTTTAAACCCGTGATGGACGCCTATATCTCGGGACATTTTGCAGCAGCCCTTGTTTATAAAGGGCTTTTAAGTAGTGTGCAGCATTGTGCAGATTGGGTGACAGCTGCGGAGAAGCAAGAGCCTATAATGAAGTGTTTTAGGTCTTTAGAATACATCTTTAAGTTTATTATACAGAGTAGATTGCTATTTGCAAGGGCAACTGCTGGACAGTACGAGGACAGCTTTAGGAGGGATTTATTTTGTGTTTTCGTGGCTCTCAATAAAATGCTGACGATTCAATATGAAATGGTGCAGGACTCACAACGTGCATTATTGATGTCGATATCTGCGGTTTTTGTGGAGCTTACTCAGGTTTGTAATATTTTTTAGCTATTTTTCCATTCATTTTTGTATCAATTAATTATCAATATTTTGTTCTACTTTGACTCTGTTTGAGTATGCTGCAATTTTGATCAAGACTTTAAATGAATAATCTCGAATGAGTATTCATAATAAAAAAATACATAATTATTTCAGGTTCTTCCTTCACTCGAAGTTGCCAAATTGACATGCACAATGCTCGATTCAATCCCCAGAGATCCACCACTTCAAATTATCCAAGCAAAATTACTAGCCATAAAGAATCTAGTAACTTCTATACTATTCCAAGACGACGAGAGTAGAAATCTTCTCCTCTCGACAATGTGCAGACACTTGAAGATTCACTTAGCAAGAAGAGAAGAGCTGAGAATGTGCACAGAGATCGTAGGAGAGATCCTAAATTTCTTGCATAAACGAGGGAGAGACACTAACAAAGTTAATAATTGCATTCATCATGATATTGAAACTTTGTGTGTATCTCTTCTGGATATTCTTGTACAGACGATTTTGATAATTATCAATGCTAATGGACCGGTTCTGGGGTGTCTCGTTGCCTGTTTAATTGGTCTACTTCAGCAGCTGGATGAGTATCATTATGCCAGGCTTTGGGAGGAACTGACTAGAGGTGGAGAAAGAAAACCTTTGAAGGATTTTCTTCTGAGGGTTTTTCTCGTACTGAAAGACCTTGTTCGACAGGAGATATTTCCACCCGATTGGCTAGTAATTAGAATGCAAGCTAATAATATTATTTTGAAGAGTTTGGAGGAGTTGGCGCAACCACTGGCGTTCAAGTTTCGACATGGAAACTTTGATTCACAGTTGTGGTCCATGTATTTCAATCTTGCTGTTGCTTATTTGACACAGCCATCCTTGCAGCTGGAACATTTTTCAGAAGTTAAGAGGGAGAAGATTGTGGAGAAGTATGGGGATATGAGGGTGCTAATGGGATTCCAGATACTCTCAATGTGGTCTAATTTGGGGGAGAAGAAATTGGAGTTTATTCCAGGTATGGTGGGACCTTTTTTGGAGGTCACACTTGTGCCTGAGAGTGAATTGAGGAAGGCGACGCTTCATATCTTCTTTGATATGATGGAGTGCGAGCAGAGGGTGAGGGGGAGCTTCAAATCAGTGGAGTCAGAGCTCATTGATAAACTCGATATTCTCATCAGTGAGAACAAGGGGGATGATGAGTATCGACAGTTGTTCAATACTATGTGAGTATTATTTAGCTTTTACCAATCATTTTCATAGTGATTTTTTTTTTTTTTGTATTTTGTTGATGTTGATTCTTATTTCATGCTGCTCAGGGAGCATCTCAGTGCTGTGTAAGTTTTTGAAAATATTGATTAGGATGAATAATTGATTCATAGTTTAAAATTTATCGAGAGACCTTTTGTATAGAAATATTATGATGATCTGTGAAAATGGTGTTTAGATATTTTTATCTGAACCGACTAGTTTCAAGCTTCATGAAAATGAAAATATCTCCATAATGAGGAGTTTTGAGAGGAAATATCAAGAGACTTTTTTTCTAGATAATTTCTAATTTCTAATTTCTAAAAAAAAGCTCTCTTAACATTTTCTCCTAAACCCATTAGTTTTGAAGATATTTCCAAAATGAACTGTATGAATTTTTTTTTTAATTATCTCCTCTCATCACTTCACTGGAAAAAAAAAAAAAACAAGAATAATTGAATCATCAATTTCCTATCTAGGTTATTAGATCGAGTACAATCGGAGGATCCAACCTGGAAAGACAGTGGTACCGCATTCATCACATCAGTAACTCGGCTCCTCGAGAGATTACTAGATTACAGGAACGTCATTCAGGGGGACGAGAACCGTGACAAACGCATGTCATGCACGGTGAATCTACTGGTAAGATAAATGAATTACTTTAGACATAAACAACATCTCAATACCAATGCACTCAATTAAATCGAGTGTAAATTCTTATACCAAAACAATTTACGCCTCGGTGTATGAGTTGTTAACGCTCTGCAAATCACCGTGATAATTGACCGTGAATTCTACCAACGCCACGTGGCTGGGGTCTTTAAAAGCATCGTTGACTTATTAGCAAGCAACAGTCAACGATTAGACACGTATTCACGTGATAGAAGTTTTTATTTTCTCTCAAAAACAACATTTTTTAAACATATTTTCTTCACCAAAAATTGACCTAAAAATGTGTAATTAATCGTCATCATTCAATTAAAAAATGGGACCTGTCTCTCTTTTTCTTCAGAATTTTTACAAAAATGAATTCAACCGCAAGGAAATGTATCTCAGATACATTTACAAACTTCATGATCTTCATCTTGCGGCTGAAAATTATACAGAGGCTGGATTTACCATGAAACTATACGCTGATCAGTTGAGTTGGGACTCAACGACACTTCCGGCTGATCATGCTCATCCACAGCAGCCTGAATGGCAGAGAAAAGAACTCCTTTATCATCAAATTATTCACTACTTCGACAGGGGAAAATGCTGGGAGAAGGGTATACCTCTGTGTAAGGAATTGGCAGTTCTGTATGAAAATCGTCTCTACGATTATGCTAAACTCAGTCATATCCTGAAGATGCAAGCGAAATTTTTGGATAATATTCTGACGCAGTTGAGACCAGAGCCTGAGTATTTCAGAGTTGGTTTTTATGGATTGAGTTTTCCACTTTTTGTCAGGGTGAGCAAATACATTTTATTTATTTTATTTGGTTCTATTGTTTGTTTATTTAACTCGAAAACGAGTGGTTTTAAACGAAAATATTAAAAGAGCTTTATTATAGCTTATAAAATTTACAATAAAAAATGTCTTTTGATATTTTCTTCTAAAATCACACGTCATCGAGATAATTCGATTATTAAGAAAATGTGAAAATTGAGTTGCTTTCACAACGGAATTCAGTATTTTGCTAATATCTTCGGAAGGAAGAGGTTGAGAGAGGTTTATCAGGAGACCTTTTTTATAGAGAAATTTATGGTCTACAGAAATGCTCTTTTGATATTTTCCTCTAAACCTGATATTATCAGAGATATTAGCGAAATGAGATCTATGAGATTTTAAAAGTAGGAAATGTTGTGAGCAAAAACACTTTATTCAATTGATTTTATCCTCTACTCTACTAGTGTTTGATGGAAGAAAATATTTGTTTCTTGTTTATAGAATAAACTGTTTATTTACCGAGGCCTGGAGTACGAGAGAATAGGTGCCTTCACTCAGAGACTTCAGACTGAATTTCCAAGTGCACAAATATTGACGAAAAACTCACCACCGGATGAGAGTATTATTTCCTCTGAGGGGCAATGTAAGTTAAAAAGAAATCGAGTAATAAAATGGTACAATGAGATGAATAAATTTAATTTTGAGTTTAGTATTTGGGGATTTCTCAAAATAATCTCCATTAAATTTCCAATTTTGGAGATGAGTCTGAAATTAAATTTAAAGTTACTTTTGAAATATCTTGAAAAGTAAGAGTTTCATGAAAAATAATCAAGAGATCTTTTTTGTAGAGAATTTTCTTCTCTACAAAAAAGGTCTTTTGTAATTTTTGCCTAGAACCCCTCCTTCCCCCAATAACCCATCTCAACTAATTCCATTCTCCAGTCATTCAGATCTGCAATGTCAAGCCCATTCCAGAGGAAAGCAGCTTAGCCTGCAGTTCCTCCGAGATTCCCGACCGAATAGTCGCCTTCTACCTCGTCAACGACGTCCGCAAATTCACCTTCGATCGACCCCTTCATCGAGGCCCAGTGGACCGGGAGAACGAGTTCAAATCCCTCTGGATCGAGCGTACAACTCTCCTGACAGAGGCCAAACTTCCAGGAATTCTTCGCTGGTTTGAAGTAATAGAACGTCGCACAGAGCTCCTAGCCCCTGTGCAATACGCCTGCGAAACAATGCAAAACGTAGAAACGGAGCTTCGTAGATTGGTAGCCCAGTATACAGCAGAGCCCCACCGTAACATAAATCCCTTTAGCATGCGTCTCCAAGGTATAATAGACGCCAATGTAATGGGAGGAATTACAAAGTACCAAGAAGCCTTTCTAACACCAGAATTCTCGAGACAAAATCCTGAGATGGTACCTCACGTCAATAAATTAAAGAATCTCATCCTAGACCAGATGAGTGTCTTGGAGTCAGGATTAGTTCTTCATGGACAAATAGCACCTGCAGGTGTTCAACCACTTCACAAAAGACTAATAGAGAGATTTACACAATTGAAACAGGGGCTTGGTTCACTGACTAGACAGAGGACAGTCCATCAAGACAGCATTATAAACTCCCCTTTACCTCCTCTTCCCATCAATGATAAACAGAGACCTGTAACCTTGGAGACTATTGGGTCAAGAATGTCCCATGCAGACAGTGATGGATTACTCGAGGACGAGGGATTTTATACTAGAGTTGATGGAGCACCTCCGCCCATACCTCAGAGGGAAGTTAGACCAAGATCTGTGGGGTATGGATCAACACCACCTAGACCCACTCATCATAGAACTCTGAGCAAACCTCTGAGTCCTAAATTACCCCTGAGGCATTCTTTACCAACTCCAACTGAGGGCAATGAACAGGCCAGTATGAGAAGCTCTTGGAGTGAACCTGGAGTTGAACAAGCACCTCCTCTTCCTCCCAGGGGGTGCACTCCTGATAAGAGGGAGGGTGGAGCTTCTGCACCTCCAGCTCCACCCAAAAGACTCGTTCATAAACGAAATAATGAGTGGACTGAGGATGATGGAGATGATGGTAATGATCTCAGGGACAGTGGAATTTCTACAACTAGTTTGCTGGATTTTCAGAGTCATTTGAGTAATATGAATAATCTGAGTTATGAGGATTTTGAACCTAGGTCCAGGAGCAATGATAATATGAACATTTCCCCGCCTTCTGTGATAAGTGCATTGGGGTTCCAGGGGTCGACTACTGTTTTGAGTAATGAGGTAATTATTTTTTAGGGATTTTTTTTTTTTAGGAGTGTTGGGTCATTTCAAAACTTGTTATTTTTCAGTCAAGTCCACCACCAATTCCACCAAAAGCCAACCAAGACCTTCCATCAGCACCATCGACCCTCGAGCGACCATCGAATCGTCTCCACACATCTCCCCACGTTGATAACTACTCGGTACCCAAACTACAGACCCTCTCAGTCGCCTCAGACACCGAGAGCACCGTCTAGCATCATCCTAGTCCTTAGCAGTTAGTCCCATGGTCAAAATTGGGAATTTAACTATTTAATTATCTACTTTAATCTCCAATTATTCCAGCTGCATAGATTCTTCATTTACCCCAAAAACCCCCCCTGGACTACCTTTTTTTCTTATCACAATTACCATCCCCAAAATCTATTTTTTTGTATTTTATTTATAAATTCAAACATAAAAAAGCCAATGAAGAATCTCTTTTATGCTGATAGTAGACGATATCCTTAAATACAAATTTTTTGAGGTCAATGTATTGAATGATAGTCTTGAGATTAGGATATATATAAATTATGTATTTTGTCATGTTTCTTCGTATAAATATATACAAAAATCTTGAGTATTATGAGAAACCCCTGGATTGTTTTTTCATTCAGGGCTTTAAAGAATTACAATTTAAAAATGGATTAAAAAAAAAAACATTTGTATAAAACTTAAAAAATACATAAAAAATCTGAGTAAAAGAATGAACAGAGAGAAATAATTGTGTGGAATGTTTACATTGCACGATACTGAATGAATGGATTATTAAATAGACAATTATCATAAATTGAGTACGATTATTTTGAAATGAGCAAAGAGAGATCATTTAACTGGGCTCCTCCAGTCATTGCAATTGTCGCGAGTTCATTTCACTCATTAATTAATACTTATTTATAAAAATTATTAAACGATAAATTTGATTAACGACAATTGCTCTGTTACCCAGTGACTAATTAATTAATTAAATTGCGAGAAAGCTAAATACATCTGTTGCAGATGGTAATAATAATATTTTAGGCTTACGTACAGGCACTCACACATATGGACTAATGAATTACATATGGCTTACATTAATTTTGTCTTCATTCCATCGAGTACAGTTAATGGCCACTCAAAATATTGAATTATCTCTCTCTCTCTCTCTCTCTCTCTCAGTTTCTCTATAATTTCTCTTTCTATTTATCTCTCAATCTCTAAATTTGATTTTTATTGTAAAATTGCATTTAAAAAATGGCTAAGCCTTAAGGTATTTCAGTTTGTACGGTAATTTCCTTGTAGACGGAGTCTTTCAAACCGGTGTCTCGGCGTTAGTATCCTTCCTGAAAAATGATAATACTATTTTGAAAAAATGTGGATAATCTGGGCTATTTGTGGAATTTTTTAAGAGGGATTAGATTGATGGAGATATTTTGGAGAATTATCTCACCTCTTCACTATTGTTGATTAACCATCACCATTTCCAGGTAAGCAGATTATTAGAGAAAATATACTGTTAGCTGAGAATATTCCAACCCCACCTTAGATGGATTTTCATTAATACATAATGAATGGAAAAAAAAAGCAGTAGAAATTATAAAAACAAAAATTATGCAAATTAAAGTAATAGATTTTTTTGAAATTATAATAATTCTCTGAGTTAATTATACAATTATCTTGGTAGTTATAGATTTTAGGAGAAAATGTCTAGAGTCATTTTTTATTGCAAATTTCAAGAGCTACAAAAAATGTTTTCTGACATTTTTCCCTACAATTGCTCATTCTCGAGATAATTACATAATTAACTATCTACTTGTCCACATGATGAGTGTCTTTGCTAGATTACTAATCATCTACCTCCATGAAAAACCTCTAGAATACCCATTAAACAAATAAACCTTCCCCAAAAGAATAAATGAATAAATAAACTCACTCGGTCTCAGTGATTGTCTGCTCATAATGCTGTTGATGTTGCTGATGCTGTTGTGCTCTCAGTACTGTCAAATCATTGCTGTGGTGAAGATCATGGCTCAAACTACCCCCCAGTATTCTCCCACTCATGGGCAGAATATACTCAGGAGCATCGAGGACAGTTGGCGTTATTTTTCCCCTCTTTAAGCTCCCATACCTCTCAGACCCACTCAAATTATCATGATGAGATCCATGAAGACTTGCTCCTCTCTTCAAACTCCCATATCTCTCACTTCCACTGTGATTATCATGTTGAGAGTTCTGCGAGTGGTGACTGAGGCTTGATCCAAGGATCCTAGAGCTCATGGAGAGCATGTAGGGAGTGGGAGAGACCGTGTGATCTTCCTCAGCAGTATAAGGAAACAGATACTTATCATTGATGTGATGAGTCTTTTCCTCACCCTCTGAACAATTTTCCTCCATTTTTTGGGGTGAATTCATGTCTGGATAGGGCAGGGGATTTGGACTTGAGGTTTTGTTGGAGGCCATTTCATTGTCAGAAATTGTTCCACCAGACCACTGACTTCCTCTTATATCGACATTCGTTGGTAAATATGCTTCTGGCAGTTGAGAGCTCCAACGAGGGGCGTAAATGGGTTTTATGTTGGGAAAGAGTTCGGAGTTTGAGCAGAGAATATTCAGATCTCCAGAGGTCGGATGAATGTTGGGAAGGTAGCTGTGGGAGACTGGCTGTTGGTTGGAGACACCCATGTTCTTGTGGGATCTCGAGGTGGTCTCTTCGTCGTCTGAACTGTGGGAACTGGCGAGATCCAAGCTTCTGCCCCCACCTCCTTGGGAACCATCGGAATCAGACTCGGAGTCCCTTCGGGCTCCTCGGGACTCGTTGGTTTCTGGAATCATGGAGAATTCTAGTTGGGATTATTTTGATTGTTGAATGGAGGGACTACGAGAGAATAGAAATTTCTTGAGAATTTTATACAGTGAAAGGTCTTTTAGCATTTCCTCCTAAAGACATAAAATTTCTTCCTTTCCACCAAAATCAATGAAAACGAATGAATAATCCCAATGAATTCAATGCAATCAACAACAATTATTAAATTTACCTTGACGTGTATGTAGATTAGCATGATGCGCCCTCGTAGCATACTGATCTCGATCGCTATTATAATTACTAGTGCTCGTGCTAGTGTGTCTCAGATGTGCATCACTCCTATAGGGACTGCTTCCAGTTTTATTAGTGCTCCTCGATGTAGTACTGCTCGTAGAAACCCCTACATGTACCCTCCTGCAAGCATCACTCCCCGAATACGAGGCATAAGCCAACGCCGATCTGGACTGTCCATTTACATTTTGACTGCTGCTTCCATTGTTACTGCCCTCCAACAATGGCGCCTTCTTTCCCACACATTTCAACAGACTCAGATACAAATTCCTCCTCACCCTTCCATTGATAAAACAATATCCAATGAGACTGAACGATGCGTGTACAAAAACAGCTACACTCAGTAAATAACTCAGCATGGGAGAGTTCTCAGAAGCATTCAACACAGCCAAAGTCCAAGTGGTCCCCAATAAGGGTAAAGAAGCCACTGATAACCAGAGTAAAGTTCTCAAGTTTCCAAATCCCATTATGTGTTCCTTCAACGTAAAAGCAGCCTTAACAGACATGATTAAAATACAAAAGTTGATGAAAACAGTTGCACAAATTGGTCCAATCAATGACCAAACGACAGTCTCATAGATTGATAACCAGCAGAAGTAAAAGTTTCCATACTGATCAGCTCTTACACCAATTGTCAATCCAACTATGATTGCTGGCATTGCGTAACCAACAGTGTAATAGAATCTCATCTGTCCGTGATTAACGTCCCTCATTTCGGTTAACATTCGGTAGAGGTGGATTGAGTCAACAAGGGTCCAGGCGAAGGCACATAGCCAAGTGTAATGAAGACCAATTGCTGTTAATTTACAGGGAAACTCATTGGAGACGAGAGGTCCTCTGGCTTTCAGGGCAATTAGATACAAGAGTTCTGCTAGAAAAACACAGAAGACTAAATTCTTGTGGATGGAGTTTGAATTTGTTCCTCCTCCTCGTATCAATGCTAGGATCAATAGAGCTGAGAGTAAGAGAGGAAGAGCTAGCAGAAATGAACTGTAGCTGGTGACATCCTCGAGAAGTGAAGGCTCTGGTACGTATTCCAGGTCGAGAACGTCAGTTAGAACGGCGAATGTAGCTAGTTGGAGGTTTTTGACTTGGAGAATTACTCCTTGACAGGAGCAATGCACAATTTGTCGGCCAGCGGAATCAACTTCATCGGTTTCTGTTGTACAACCGATTCTACTCCACTCGCCAATTCCTCTGGCTGTACTCCAGTGGACACACTGGGGATTGGCTCTGAGCTTTGTACCATCGTCTTCGATTATCCACAGTTGAATTTGAACTGGAGATTTTAGAGACGAACCTGACAACGCTTTGGATCCATTCTCACATGGAACAAGAACAGATACCGTCACCACTGGGGATCCAACAGCAACTTCCACACCCCATCGAACTGTCACCGAGTCATCAAATCGTTTAGGAAGAATAGCACCTAGCTCCTTATACTGTACATAACTCAATACTGCTTTCTGGGTATCATCAGGCTCAATATCATTGACTTCTCCCTGAGAAAGTGGTTTGATCCCAAGAAGGCTCAAGGGAACCTTGATTTTAGAGTGAGGATCAAACCTATTGGGATCTGCCATATAGTTATTGTACTTTGGAAAGTTTATGTAAGGTCCTAGATGAGCTGGAGTTGATAAGAATGATGAAGTGTCAGGGAGAACGACTCGTCTATCAGCTTCAGAGGGTCTTGCTGTTGATAATGATTTATCTTCTTTATACTCCATAGCTTCGTACCCAAATAGACTCTCTGATGTCACTGTGTCCAGTCCCATGACTACATTTGAATCGACAACTTCAAAGGGATCAGTGAAGGTATTGTGTTGAGATCCTGTTACGATTTTTAAATATCTTGCTAGTGCATCTAGAATCTTGTCAGGACCATCTCCATTCAGTGAGTAAATTCTTTCCCAATTGCTCAAGTGTTTTTTGCTTAAAATTGCACCCGCAATTGCCACTAAATGAGGTACATAGTCCTTGTCCTGATTATGTGTCAAATGGAGATCAGCTAGACTCTCTTCGTATCTCAATAAATTGATGAATAATGATTCAGTGACTAGAACATCAGCACCATACATGGACTTTGTGGTGTTGACAGCTTTATGGAGATCTCGGGCCATTTTAACTGCTACATCTCGACTAAGAGCTAAATCTCCATTTTCTAGAGAACCAAGTTGATAGCGGATCTCAATGAAGGCTTCGGAGGTGCAGTTGAAGAGGTCTGGGGGCTGCCAACCGCCGAGTTTATCATCGCAGGATCGAGATGCTTTACCCTCGGCGGTCCCTGGACAGTCTTCGATGGCATTAAGACCGAATTTCGTGCGGGGCCACCAGAGTTCTTTGGAGTAGGACCTGGGACAGCCATCGTAGACGACTTCACAGCCTCGAAGAGTTACTTCTGCATAAGGATTGGGACAGTCTGTGCAAGATCGACCAATAACTCCTGTTCTGCATCGGCATTGACCAGTTTCTGTATGACACCTAGGTCCATAGCTACCCGTAGCATAACACTCACAAGGAATGCATTCCTCTTGCCCCGGTGGCTGATAATGATTCTCCTTACAGTAGCACTCTCCAGTTGTCTTGTTGCAAGAAGGATTATAACCCTTGGATTCATCACAATGACAGGGTCCACAGACCGGAGAGCCCCACCAAGTAGCTGGACAAGGCTGATCAACCCTAATCTCACAATACTCCCCAGAATATTCTTCATTATTGCATTCACATTTGTACCCCTTCCTCGCTTCTGTATCCTCTACACAAAGACCAGAGTCACTGTGACAGGGATTCACCTCACAAATAGCCTCGCAACTATCTCCAACCCTTCCAGCATTACAAATACACTCAGACGATTCCCATTTCGTCAAGCAAGTCGACTCATCAGGGCACGTTACACTGCACTCATCATCAGCTAAACACCCAGTGCCTACATTCTCCTGAGCTGTTGGTCTCTGCAGAATACTTTGATTAGTTCCTATTCTCAAATCCTGAAGACAGCCATCAAAGAAAGGTTGATCAGTATTGAGTGACTGATCTGCACCCCCTAGGAGGATCCTTCCAACATAGAGCCCTTGGAGTTTAGCAGGTAATGGAGAGATCAACGGTCTATTCCTATAATCAATGTCCAAGGACACATGACCAGACTGCCAAAGTATCTCTATCCTGTGCCACTCCCCGTTATTAATCGGCGTGGGGGTTTTCATAATATCAATACCATCCAGAGCAGTCTCCAATCTCCCATCCTTCAATGAGAACAACGCAGAGCTGTTCTGACCTATCTGAATACTCATGACAAAGGCATTCTTAGCTCGTGTTCTGAGGCTCAATGCAGTCATCCAGGGAAGTTGAATAGGTCTTAATAAAGGATTGAAGCTTAAGACTCCATCCCCATGGAATCTCCAAGGTTTTCCCACCTCATCACCGCACTGAGGTCCAGAGAAACCTTCTTCACACTCGCAAACAAACCCTGACCAAATCTCCCTACAGGTTCCGCCATTGTTGCAAGGTATGGAAGCACAAAATGCCTTCTTCTCAGGACATCCACTCGTTGTTCCATTATCAGCAACGAAAGAATTCAGATCTACGAATTTATGATCGATGTAAACATCACTGATACATCCAACAAAATCCTTATTAGTTACTTGAAACTCTGAAGGGATTGCGGGGAGTCCGCCTAGTTGCATGGGTCCAGTGAGATCGAGAAATCTGTGACAAGTCTCAGTGAAAGAATTACAACGAGGTTCGAGAACTTGTTCAGCAGTTCCTGCACAAGCCCATTTCTTTCCCAATCTGTCTCCATATCTGAGGGCTAAGGAGACATCACACTCGTCTAAAGCTATTGTGACAGTTCTATTAATGTAGATGATTTGAACCTCATGCCATTGTCCATCAGCAACTCCTCCTGGAATCTCAGCCCTAGCTCTGGTGATCTCATCCCCAAGAGAAAAGCTGAATTGAATTTTAGAGTCTACTATTTCAAGTGCAATAAAATCATGTTTTTCGTTGTATCTTCCGTTATAGAGTAAAAGTCCTTCAGGTGATTCAGTGGAAAATTTCAGTCTCAAATGAAGTCTGTGTCTTTGTTTCAAAGAAGGAAAAGTTAAGAATGTTGTGGGCCCGAAGGATCTTGCCCTCAATTCACAAAAGTTTGTTACACTGTCTGGAGGAGTTATCAAACAGTTTTCGCAGCTGAATCCACCCCCAAAACGATTGATGCACTGTGAATCCCCTTGGCATATCTTTGGGGAGCAGGTGTCAGTGTTGAGGGAGACCTCGCAGTTTATTCCAGTATAATTGGGTTCACAAACGCAGGTGTAGCCGCTCTCCTTCCTCTGGCAGGTGCCACCGTTGGTGCATGGATTCGAGTAACAGAGATTCACCTCCATGTCACACAGATAAGCTTCTCTACTACCTGTAAAACCTCTTGGGCACTCGCAGGAGAACGTTGTCACTGGATAAATTGGCCTGAATAGAACTGTATTACTACTAGCAAAACCTGAAGCATTTCCAAACTTCAAAACAGTCACACATTCCTCGTAATTCAGACACGGTTCCCTGACGCATAGATTGTCATCAAATGGAAGAACAATTAGTGTTGATAATCTAGCTAAAATTCCACGATTTAAGTAGACCCTTTCTTGAAGATATTGAGGACTGTAGAATTCATCATTATTACCTGGTTCAACCTTTCTCGCTGAGAAGCTAACGTTCAAGATTTTTGATTGCACATCTGTGTCTTCTTGGACACTGAAGATGAAAATATTTTCCCTGGGACATGGAATGATCGCTGCAAGTCCATCCATAAAGTAATTCAGTAAGGGACTTAAAAATGCTTCAACTGTCATATCGTCTAATCTCACGGTTATCGAATTATGCAGCATTTTATCTGTTATCAAACGTATGGACATGGTCATGGTTGCTTTAGCCTCATTAACTCCATCCGATACAGATACCTCCATAGTTGCAACTCTTGGGACATTAGTATTTAATTGAGGTGATAGGTTTATCTCACCGGATGTACGATTGAGAGTTATCAGGTTGGCGTTATTACCGGCTAAAATACTGTAAATGAGTTTGTCGGTTACATCGGCGTCAAAGGCGGGCACGCGACCGATAGATGTGGTGGGGAAAAAGTCCTTAAAGTTGTTGAAGATTATCTGAAAGTCTTTGAGGACAGGTGCGTTGTCGTTGACGTCAGTTACCATTACTTGGACGAGTACGTCTGAGCGAAGTGGTGGGGATGAGGCTCGGACGAAAAGTTCGAATTTTTTCTTTGTAGATTCGTAGTCGATTTCCTCAAGGGTGATCAACTCTGCGCGATCCGCTCCTTGGGCAGTGGTTAGTGAGAAACTATTTGCGTCTTCTCCACCGATTATGGAGTATTGGACGACTGCGTTTGGGCCCTCGTCAGGGTCATGTGCATAAATTTCGCCGACTGTGGAGCCGATGGGAGAGTTTTCAGGGATGTAGAGGACGATTTTGTCGCTCTCGAAGGCGGGAGGAGAATCGTTAACGTCCTGGATTCTGATGACGATTGGAACGGTTGAGGAGAGGGCTGGAATTCCCCTGTCTACTGCAACTGCTTTCAAGGTGTATCTAGCGACTGATTCGCGGTCCAGTTGTTTGGCTGTTCTGACGATTCCGGTAGTTGAGTCAATTGCAAAAGCCCCATCACCGTCGTCATCAAGAGTGTACCTGTTGAAATAATAAAATTATTATATTCATATGATGGAGAAAAGAGTCATTTAAAAAGCAAATTGAGCGAGTTTCGAACAGGCAGAAATTGATATGTTGATTAATGATCATTTTCAAGCTGTTTTTTGTCATTCGAAATAGGACAAAAGATATGATCCGTTCAGAGTGATCCATCCTGCTAACTCTTAGAATAATTCTACATACCTCACTCTCCCATTCAATCCCATATCAGCATCAGTCGCAGAGACTTTGACGACACTTGTTCCCACAACAACATCTTCCAGAATAGTCCCAGTATATTGTCCAGCATCGAAAACAGGAGCATTATCATTGACATCAGTAACAGAAATTTCGACATCCGTAGTATCTGACAAAGAAGGAATCCCTCCATCCTTGGCAGTGACTGTCAACAGATATCCAGACGATCTTTCCCTATCCAATGGCCTAGTAGTCGTAATTGCTCCAGTTTGTGGATTAATGGTGAACTCAGCAGCTTCCAATCCATCTCCATCAGAGCCCAAGCTATAAGTAACCTGAGCATTCTGTCCAACATCCGAATCCGTAGCACTGACCACCAACACAGTAGTTCCCACAGGTGCATCTTCAAACACAGAAACCGAATACGGTGCATTCTCAAAGATTGGTGCAAAATTATTAGCATCAGATACATTAACATAAACTAAAGCAGTATCTGCACGTCCCCCAGAATCCGAAGCTGTTACCGTCAACACAAATCTCTTTTCCTGCTTGTAATCAAGAGGCTGCGCAACGGTAATCAATCCTCCGCCATTTTGCGATGTAATAGAAAATCTTCCCCTTGTATTACCCGCAGTAATATCATAATGTATTTTAGCATCTTCATCAGGATCAGTGGCAGTGACAAGCGCAACTGACGTACCCGGAGGATCATCCTCAGAAACAACAGTCTCATAGTTCCTAGGCTCGAATGTCGGATCATTATCGTTGATATCAGTTACAGTGAGTACTACAGTGGCGCTGCCCAACTTTGGGGGTTCCCCCGAATCCGTCGCAATAACCGTAAACTGATATCTAGAGTTTTGTTCTCTATCTAATTGCTTAGTAGTATGAATCCATCCACTCTCTGGATTGACAGAGATCGGAAAATTTTCAGTTGAAGCTCCAGAAAAATCTCTGGCACCTATAGAATATTTTATCAGTGCATTGAGCCCCTTATCACCATCATACGCCTGCACTCTAACCACTGAATGGCCAATTGGTACACCCTCAGACACTGTCTCTTGCAAGAGACTCGTGAAAAACCTCGGGGCATTGTCGTTGACGTCTTGAACATGAACAAGCAGTTGAGTTGTATTTGATCTTGCCGGTGAGCCCCCGTCCTGTGCTCTCACCACAATCCTATACAAATCCGTTGTTTCGTAGTCCAGTGGCTTCACTAGAGTCACGTCTCCACTCAATGAATCAATTGAAAAGGTATTCTGAGTGTTTCCGCCAATAATGGCATATCTTATGGCTGCGTTTGCACCTGTGTCAGCGTCTGTAGCACGAATTCGTGCTATCACTGGATTGACAGTATAATCCATATCTTCTGGGGCTGTTGTGGAATAAGATCGTTCTGAGAATTGAGGATAATTGTCATTGTCATCTAAGACTCTAACAATTAATGTTGTGGTGGCAGTTTTTCTGGTTGATGGAGAGGGCGCCTGATCCACTGCATTGATTATCACCGTGTAGACTTCAGTTTTTTCCCTATCCAGTGACATTCTAGTGGTGACAACTCCCGATTTTGGATCAATCCTAAATGTAGCAGAATCTTCAGTCAGAGAAGTCATTCCTCCTCCAGTTGTAGAAACAATAAAGTACTCAACTTCTGCATTACGTCCAAAATCTTTATCCGTAGCCTTAACTGCAATTACAGTCGAGCCTAATGGCACACTCTCCCTAATAGGTGCTTCATACTCAGGCCACTCAAAACTCGGTGCATGATCATTAGCATCTAAGACATTGACCTGCAATGTTGTAGTGCCGGTTCTCGGTGGGAAAGAGTCGTCGACAGCCAAGACTTTGAAGTAATGCACATCTACGCTTTCACGATCGAGTTTAGCGCGTGTTGTTACTTTCCCAGTCATTGAATCAAGGAGAAAGAGGGCACTGGATCTTGCATCAAGGAGGGACATCATTGAGTAGTGAACTGTGCCACCTTCTGGATCTCTAGCACGAACTACTGTGACAATTTCACCGGGTTCTTTTTCCTCCTCGACAGCAACTGTGTAAAGACCCTGCTCGAAGAAGGGAGAGCGATTGCGAAGTTCTCGACGAACTCTTCGGCCAAGATCATCGTCTTCTAATTGCTGATGATGGAAAATAATTTTTAGACGATGCTCAGCATCGGCTAGGTGATTTGTACTGCATCTCAGGGTCATTGAGACTGCGATTTTCCATAAAGGATCGATCAGACATTGCTCAGAGGCGGATACCAAGTCTCCGGCAGCTCCTTCAATCAAGAATCTCGAGTCAGCTACACCTCCCCATCTTACATCGCACTCTTTGACTGCTATTTCAGGTAGAAAGTCACGTAATGCTGCGACTAATTGTGATGTACGTAAACAAATCTCCGTGAATTTATCAGGGGTAGGCATCGCAAAGGACGCAAGGGTTTCAGCCATCCAACCTTTCGTTGCTGCCAGGTCTTGATTCTCACCGCCACATCCAGTTATTAGGACTCTCAGGGGGAGACTGTAGAAGTCGATGTTGGGACGACCTAGGCGTTGGCTCGTTGAGTCTATGTGAAAGGTGAATAGTCGGGGGTACTGCAGTCCATCGCAATTGAGGGATCTTGCCAGGGTGACGCGACCATTGTGCGGATGGACTCTCAGGAGCTTTCGGGCGAAACGAGCTGTATGGGAGGAGGCTTCATATTTTCTACGACCACCGAGTCTTGGGACACCTGCCTCGAAAATCAACGAGCCTGGGGTCAGAGTCGAGGACAATAATGCCAGATAGGCCTCCGCAACGTGCGCTAGACCCGCTAGGAGGCACGCCACGGATAGGATCCATATTGTCCTCGTCATATCACAAATTTGACATTTTTTTTTTTTTTTTTTAAGTGAGCGGCGACAGGGTTAAGGTGAAGACGGCATCGTGAGCGATCTGAAACAAAAATGATGTTTTCAAGATTATCTCAGCTCCAAACAAGTCTTCTAACATCTTTCTCTAAAAACCACTCATTTTTGAGATAAAGTCATCATGATAAAATACAAGAGTTGACTTGACTGTAGATATCAAATTGCTCTCAGTAAATATTTCAAGAATTTCTATTTATAAAAATTCCAAATAAAATTTTCAACCGGTGTCAAGGGATTATCTTCAAGTATTTGATATGTTAATGTGACCACCTGAGCCATGTCATAAAGTATGTTGAAAACTTAATATAAAAATTTTCAGTATTTATCAAAGAAAATTGGAAAATCTCTCATTTCGAGACTTTATATCCATTAAACTGAGTGATTTATCTTTTCTCAATGAATTAATTTATCTCCCTCTCATACATGGTTTTCGATAGTTCATCAGCATTAACTTGATGCGATATATTTCACGGTTAAATCCCACAAGAAGTAAACACCAGAGGAAATGGAAGTAGGGGGGAAAAACGCCAACTCCAATAAGTATCTTCTCGACATTCTCCCTGTATTCATTTTGTTTCACCGGTCTCATCGTACCTGGGGATCGTGAGACTAGTTGACCGGAGGAAACTCATCCGTTGCAACGAGAGAAAACGAGAAGAGAGAACATGGGGGGGGGGGGGGGGTAGGGGAAGGTGAGGTGAAAAAGTATAAGGACTACAGAAAGGTAGAGCCATCGACCAGTCTCACTGGCACGCGAGTTACAACCGATGCCTGGTATTCCATTGGTCATGTATAAAAGACCCTCTGTGAGAGGGAACAGAATGAAAAATTTATTTTATTTCGAGACAAAGTTTATCCCCACAATTTTTTACATTAAACTTGTTATCACTTTTCTTTTACTCAAACGAGGGTAAAAAAAATTTTAATGGACGATTCGAAATAAAATTTACTTTAACAAAAAATTTGATAAGAATCTAAATTTTGTGACTTTTTTTTCCCCTCAAATCAGTTAAAAAATGTGTGAGAAATAATGAATTGAATTTTTTAACAGCAATAATGAAAAAAAAAAAAAAAAAATGGTGAAAAGAATTTTTTTTTGTCTAATATGTTGCTCACAATGTCTCAAAGCTATTTAATAACACGATATCGTGCCGTTTAGTTTGCGTGGGTCTTCCTCAGGTATCATTTTCGTACAAGTTGGCCCGCCAATCTGCACACGAGCTATTAATTACAATACAACAGAGAGAGAAGAAAATATCTCCCTGGACTTGTATGGAATCCGGTTCTACCAATTATCGAAGGCAGTTTGGAGTCCCTTGGGACGTCGAGACCCTTCTCAAATGCTACCCAACACGCTCGAGGCCCTTCTCGAGATACTCTTTGTTACACTTTTTGTTTCACCCTGGGCAGATTGAACCGATAGAGTATCTAGACTCGTCGAGATACCCTGAGACACCCGGTATAACTATTCACGTAAAAACAAGTTGTCTGCGTTTTCTGCCAAGGTCGAGGCTATCAGAAGAGTGCGTGAGATATTCAATTGCGTTTAATTTCGTCATTATCAATGGGCGGGAGTCGTCGAAATTCCCGCAAAATGCGATTTTTTCGGTGAAAAATGTCCGGAAGAAATTAAAGAATTTTTTTTTAATTAAGAAATCTATAAAATTCAGCAATTTACAAAATTTCTTCGGCTTCTCTCTTCCTTTATCCTCAATTGCCTGCAATTAAAACCGCGAAATTTCAAAGAAAAAAACTATAAAAATTCTCGTAATTCAATTAAACGTCGTTAATTGTTAAATTATCTCAGTAATGAGTGGAGTTGGGAGTAATCATGAAGATATATTTTTTGTAGGGAAGATTCTCGTCTTCGAAAACGGTCATCTGACGATCCCTCCTCCTCCTCAAATTACTCATTCCTCCGATAATTGAAGAATTTAAACAATCCAAACTTCATTCGAACATGTCAAATTTTGTCTAATCACGTGATTATCTAAACAATTATCAATTTCACGAGAAAATGTAATAAGACCTTTTTTGTACAAAATTTTCTTCTCTACAAAAAAGATCTCTTTATTAATTCTCCTAAAACCACTATTTCCCGAGATAAAAGCCTAATAATAATAAAAAAAACTTTCACATCGATCCCAAAGAACCCCATCAGAAATCCTCAAATTCAAATCATTTTAACGCCTACAGAATTACCCTAAAAATCATCGTTATTATCTCCCTCATCACATCCACCCCCTATTACCCCCTTAAACATTCAATTACCCTGAAATAACTCCAGTCTACATCACCCAGACCTGCCAACACAACTGAAACAAAAGGGTAATAAAAAAAAATGCATAAAAATCTTTATAATTGCGAGTCCCATCCGTTAATGTCCGTGAGGGAGTCACGTGAATATCCATTCCCTCCTTCTCAAGTATAACAATTGTATATACGTACTTCCCCTCGGCTCCCACCGGGGAATAAGGAGGTACGTATATACTCCATACGGACAAAAAGGATTAAAAAATGTAAAAAATAAACATACACTTTTTCCCCCTCCTCCCCACCCAACTCATGTGACTCGAGTAGTATTATACCTCGTAGAGTCATGGCGATGCTCACCACAGATAAAGGTTTCACGGAAGAAGGCTCGATTTTATAGAACCCGTTCCCACACACTCACCATCAATATCACTGGCTCTTAAGGTATACAAGTAAACGGGTTTTCTCAGTATATGTGTGTACACAATTTTTCACGCTCCAACGGTGTCTTTAAAGATCGTAAATTAACCAATGCCTCTCGTCGTTGGCTGTTTATTGGATGGTGCATCTACAGGGAAATTTTGAAAATACTCGAAACATCTTAATTAGAGAGAGGAGCCGGTTGGGCGCTTATCCAAGAACCGGTGAGGCTCGATGAACACATTCAGTCGAGTGGAGAATAAAGGAGGAAAATAAGGCGAGATGAAATTATGAGAGTGAAAAATTATCAGAGTTCTATTTATGGAATGGTTTTCTATTGATGAATTCGGGTCAATCACTCGGGGAATCCATTCGATATCCCGTCGAGCGTAGAAATAATTCCGTTAAAAAAATTATGAGAACAAATAGTGAATCGATCGGTCCATTTGAGAATGTAATGGTGACCTTGATTTTTTTTTTTTTTTTTTTTTATCAATCATATCGGATACGTGATGGAAATTGCATCTTCATCTCATTGAATTGCTATAATTTCGAATTACACTAGAATGATGTAAATATCGTTCTCCTCTAGAATTGATCTTTCGGAAATGGTATGGAATATTCACGACATCCTTCTATTCAGGGAAAAGGAAATGGATTGTTAGATGTTGAGTTATTTTTATTACAGAGGGTTTTGAGAGAGAAGATATTTCATTAGCAGAAGAAACGGTAATATCATTTAACAATATGAAAAGTTAATCAATTAACCCATTATCTTGGGAATGATTAATTGAAACAGAAAATGATAATAATCACTTATTGGTGGGGGATTTCAATAATTAGTGATGGAAATTTCAGTGACTGAATCATCTTTTTTTTTTAAATTAAATTATAATCTCGTTAATGAATCATTTTAGAAAAAAATACAAGAGCACTTTTTTGAGGACAATTTTTTCAGCTACAAAAAAAGACTTTTGATATTTTGTCTTAGAATCACTAATTGCCGAGATAATTCAACAATTTGAAAAAACCATCTCAGTTGAAAATATCAAATCTCCACTAATTTAGCTATATCTCTCGTGAACGAGTGATTTTTGAAGAAAACAGTAAGATGCCTATTTTGTAGAAAATCATTTCAACTATAAAAAATATATTTTGACATTTTCAGGTAAAATCACTCATTAACGAGATAAATCAACAATTAATAATATCGAATTATCACTAATTGAGCTCAAAATCTCACTAATGAGTGATCCTAGAGTAAAATATCAAGAAACCTTTTTTGTAGTCGCTAAAATTCTCCATAAAAGAACTCTTCACATTTCTCCCTAAAACCACCCCCTCTCAAGCTAATCCCATAATTAACCAAAATTTTCCATTTGCCACCCCCCAATATCACCACATACCCCAGAAATTCTTTTCCTGGCACTTGAATACTTTCAGGAAATTCATCTCCCCACAAGAGAACCAAAAACCCAACAACAATAAAAAGCGAGACTAGTGTTATTCGACCCGTCATCCCTCGCACACATTAATTTACCAAAAACCGTTTGAGAGGAATGAATCGACCTCGCCGCCCGAGAAAACAGGGGTTGAAGTTGAGCTCATCTTAGCGTACATATAGAGTACAAGGGTGAGTGACTCACGTATCGCAGATTGTGGCGGCTGTGGGGGGGGGGGGGGGGGGAGTCACTTTCCCCTCGAAAATATCGATTTACTACGTTAGCACGACGAAAACACGAGTAGAGTCGGACCCTTAACATTGGCACGCGCGTACCATCTGAACATTTTCCTTTCTTCTCTCTCTGTCTCTAAATAAATAAATCAATAAAAAATAAAAAAATTAGATAAACAAATAAATATGAAGAATAAACATGAATTGAGAAAATTTGTCAATTTTTTTTTTTTTTTTTTTGTAAATATAAAATCAGTGAATTGGTAAAACGGTTCAAGTCGATTTCATCCTGGCATCAGTTTTCGATGAATATCATGGAATCTATGGTAGATGGCGAAATTTTCATTATGATCCTTTTTGTAGAGTTCAATGAGAGCTACAAAAAAGGTCCTAATAAAAATGTCTCTATCTCTCATAGATTTCAAGATATTGATTAAAAACTGACCCTAGGATGAAATTGACTTGAACGGAAAAAAGGAAATTCTTGTTTGGAAAATATAGAAAATTCGAGATCTAGTTTTTACGGGAATTTTTATTTCCATGAGCTTAATAAAATCTATCCTCCCCCTCCTCAAAAAAAGACACATATACCCCTGTGATCTGACATCCACCCCTCACCCTATTTATACATAGACATGTCCACGCTAAAACGCCATCGAGTCAACGTATACTATACTTATCGATCCTATAAACTAACAATGGGTTATCGAACTCACCTCCACACGTGTACTAAATTCACCCAGTACTAACAATGAATTTTATAAACTCGATTATCCCATATCAATCATCAGTATTCATCGAAAATAAAAGTGAAAATTCCCAAAGACCCCGAGCCAAGGCCACAACAGCTTGCGAAATTAAATTTTAATAAAAACGTGTTCAATCTCATCTCGGGAATGATCAAAGCCCCAAAAAAAAATAGTCTCTTGCCTTTAGCTATCCTAACTTACTAAAGTTAATGATCCATTAATGACTATTACTCGGTAAAACGCAGTCAGTAAACCAATAAACACGTAACTAATGTTGTATATCAATCTAGTCTGCGTGTTCTTAAGCTATACCTAATAAAATAAATGATTATTTATGGGGTAACGGGAGGATTGTAAATAATATGTATCTGACAAATGAGAGTTGTTCATAGAATTCTTTTGCTAGAGACGAAGAAATAAAATTGATAAAATTGAATGAATATTTTATGGAGGTTCAAAATTTTCAATTTCTTTTTTTAATAAATTTTTTTGATTTTAGCTGTTAAAAATATATTGTTCCACCATTTTAACAAAAAGAATAATTAATCTCATACAAAAGAAAACAGCAGAGAGAAGAGAAAAAAATGTGAAAATGTCGCGTTTCTCTCGCTATCGAGGTGAAATTCCGTTTCTTTCGACAGCATTTTTGGCCTTGAATGTTTAACAATTGTATATTCCAACGATTGTTTAACATTTTCCCTCGTATGAGAAAAATACCGGTTGCGCGGTAGGTACATGAGGTATCCGTGAGGCACTTTGTGGATAAGATGCTATTCAAAAGGGTCACTCACCGTACGCTCAAGGTCACTGTGGACCTGTCACATTTTCATAAATAATATCTAATTAATCCTTTAATTGATCTCGTGCACATGTGGGTTAAATATTTTCACACAATTTGTGGGATTTAGCACTGGGGGAATTTCGGTGGTTTGGGATTTAATAAAAATAAATAAAAACACCACGAATCAACGACTGAAAGAGAGTTGTGACTTTAGCGGCGTCCAACACCATACTATAGATACGGTAGAGTCGCGTGAGACGATTCACACACATGGGCGGGGGTCGCAATGGGGAGACGCACACGGTCCAATGGGCCTGTGTATCGATGGAGCGCTTGTGTGTGCACCATTTTCGTGGGATTTGAATTGTAGAGGGCGCGATTATTACTCTATCTTCACAATCTGCGGATTCTTGAGAATGAGGAGTGGGGGAAATAATTTCTTGAGATTTTTTGGCAATTTTTAAAGGATTTGAAATGTTTATTTTTCGTCTTTTGAGGCATTATTTGAGTTTTTTTGGGGTTTTTTTCGCGGTGGGAGGGGGTGTTAGAGGAGGTTGTTTACTTATCGATTGAGGTCAATCGAGTGGAAAGGATTATTTAACCCTCACGTGTCAATGCGCAGGTCTGAAAATAGTTTAAATAAGTGAGAGATTTTAATTAAAATTCTCTTGTGATATTTTTGGAGAATATCTTTGCGTTTGAGAGAGATAGAGGGATTTTTGTTGAGACATTTTTTGTAGCTCTGGTTTTGATCTGTAAAAAAGGTTTTTATAGAAATTCCGCTATCTCTATTATATTCTGCGATTTTTAGAAAATACTGATCTTGGAGGAAAATTTATTTATTTAGTTTTTTTGGAGTTTCAGGGAGGAATGGACGAGGTTTGGAGAAATGTTTATTGTACCGATGTTACGTGTGAGAGTCCGAGGAAGAGGTTGGAGCCTCTGGAGAAGTTTGCAGAGAAGTATAAGCAGAAATGCTCCAAGAGAACTGTTGAGAAACTGAGGGAGTTGGTCGAAGATCCGATCACCGAGGATAGTACACCATGGATTGATAAATTACTTCATCAGTTTATTGGTGAAGTTGGTAGCAGAGGATTTGTATCCTTGATGAATCTGTCAAGTGGTGAAACAAATCGTATTGGAGGATAATTCCATCGAGTCTATGACTTGATTTTGTTTTTTACAAATATCTTCGGAGTGGATGGGTATACGAAAATTCATCTGAAGACCTTTTTTGTAGAGAATTTCAAGGCCTACAAAAAATGTCTTTTGATAAATTTTACTAAACCCCTTCACTTTGGAGATATTCAAGAAATAATCCAAACATGATTTTTTTGTTTCTTCTCTTATCATAGAAAAATGTTTGTTGATTGGGTGATTATCTGGAGAAGGAGTGATTTTAGGATAAAATGTCATAAGACCTTTTTTGTAGCTGACACGATTTCCAATAAAAAAGGTCTTTTAACATTTTCTTATAAAATCATTAATTACTGAGATAATTCAATGAAAGATAATTAATGACACAAATGACATTGATTGGATCGTTTAATTGATAACTTATTATTCCATAGGGAAAAAAAATTTTTTGTAGAAATATTTCCTCAATTCAAAGAATAGAGAGTTAAAGATTTGCCTAATGTCGTAAAAGTCCTGGAATTCTTGGGATGGAGAGCAAGAGAAGTTCCAGAGTATCAAAAACATCTGAAAAAGATGGTTGAAATCATCGGTCGTCCTCCGGAATTGGAAAAATCCTCAGAGGTCCTCACCAGCTCCGAAATTTTGGAGCAATACTTCACACATTTAGGATTCTTGATAATTCTCCTACCAACGCAGGAGGAGATTGTGAAAATTCTTGGATCTCTCCATGAATTATTAACTCGACCAGAACGAACAAATGTTTCAGCAATAAAATTGAAGTATTTGCATGAAGCTGTAGGAAAATCCAGTCTTCCAGTCGTTTTATCAAGGCTCATTGATATTTGTCCTCTAGAAATGCGAGAAAATCTTCTGGAAATCGTTTATGATTTAGTCATGACATCAGACATTTGTTGCAAGTCTTTCATTTTTTTTAAAATTTTAAATAGAGAGGTTTATGAAAATTTATCATGAGACCTTTTTTGTGGGAAATTTAATGGACTACAAAAAAGATCTTCTGACAAATCGTCATAAACCCCACCATTTCTAAGATATTCACAAAATAATCAGCACAATTATTTTAACATCATCCTCCTTCCACCTTCTCTCCTCATCCTCATTCTATCCTACGTTTCAACAAAAATTGATATTTTCAACATTTCAGGTCACAAAGTGCTCCAGGAAGACATTCTCAACTCGCTCCTACCACAATTAGAATATTCCCACCAAAAATTCCACAAGAAAAACAGCAAAAATGAGCTAATTCTAACAATAAGAATCCTCTGGATGTTGATGAAGTCAGCTCAACCTTCTAAAACTCATCCTTCAGGTTTACAAAATTTATCTGCTCCTGATTATTCAATCACAAGGTATTATCATTCCCCAGCACATAGATTGAGAATGAAATAAATTGAATTCATAAGAAAATAATTTTATTTTAATTCATTTCAGATCTTTGAAAAAAGTTTTCATGACAATTGTTCATGAATCATCATCAGAATTACATCTAAAGAAGATGAGAGATGATTTGATAATGATAATTCTGGCTGGATTGATGTGTATGCCCTCCTGGAATCTCCACAGCTGTGGATTAGCGACAGACATAATAATTATATCAAAATCTCCAAAAATTCCAGTGACTAAAGATGACTTATTTTTCATGAAGACTCTACTAGCTCTCCTCTGCCATTTTGCTGCCTCCCACTTCTGCATTTCTGTAATTTCATCATCATGAATTCATTCAAACTCAAGTTGAACTGGATTTTTCACAGATTATGAAGGAAAACAAAGTGATTTCTGGGATTATACAACTTCTCTGCATTGATCAAGAATTGAAAAAACCAAAAACTTGGTCCCAGTGCTCTTTTTTGACTCCTTATGTGCTGAGGACGTTGACGACACTTGTACCAGAGCTGTGGGAAGGTTTTATAAAGTTCCAGGGGCCAGTGAAGCTTCAGATCATGTTGGAATGGAGCATGACGATGGATTCAAATCCCTCAATTGTTCTGGAGACTATCAAAACTATATCATCGATAATTTCCATTAACAATCTGGAATTGATGACTCAATTTAAAACTGCTGGAATTATTAATCTATTATTCAGTGAGTAATTTCGTTGAAGAGGATGAGTTTATAAATTTTATACAGATTATTTGGGAGATATCTCTGAAACTAGTAGATTTAGAGGAAAATGTCAAAAGACCTTTTTTGCAGTTTATAAAATTTCCTCAAAAAAGTGTCTCTTGATAAATTCCTCTAAACCCCTTCCTTCAGAAAATACTTGCAAAATAACTCTCAACTCGCCTTCAAAATGACGAAAATTTCACCCAAAATCTTTCACGAATATCTCTGAAACTAATAGAAATAGAGAAAAAAGATGAAAGACTTTTTTTGTAATTCATAAAATTATCTACAAAAAAGTTCTTCTGATATTTTCCTCTGAACCACTTCCTTCTGCAGATATAACCAATAATCCTCTCTTCTTTTCCAGAATTAATCAACAGAACTCTAATTCTAAACGAGCTAACCCTCTCCACTCAAACCATTCTAACTCTTCTTCTGACCACCCTCGAAACCCTCCTCCAAAACGAAACCCCCTCCCACTCTACCGACGACTCCCAAACCCTGAAAATTGTCCTCAAACTTCTCAACCGATTTCCCCAAGAAACTGAGAAAAATTTCATCATCAACCAAAAACTCATAATCGCCACAGCTTCCTTCATATGGACCTGCATTCTCCCCCTTTCCACAACCCTAAAAAAATTCCTGGACCACGGAGGAACGTACCTGATTCTCGACAATCTCGAAAAATCCTCTCTCCTCCCTCAAAACATATTCTTAGGAATTTTATCAGACATGTGCACCAATTCCTCTTGCATCCCTCACTTGTCCACTTGGAGAGGCCTTGACAAATCCAGAGGATTCCTCTCATTACTCGCTAAAATATGGAGAAAGGAGGAGCAAAAAATAGGTGTCAAGAGGACATCAAATGGTTGCATAGAGGACATTGAACTTCCCTTGATGGGTAAAATCCAGTGGAGAAATACTTTTTACACAAAAATAATTGAAAATTATTCACCAACGTTGGAGTCATTGTTGGGATCAGTGAGGCCCAAAATCTACAGCATCAGGAAGCAATTGATGGAGAATTCTGATGTGTACGAAAGGGCAAAGGAGCATTATAAAATATTGGTAGATGATTTGCCTTTTGAGGACTCTATAACTTTTTCCATTATCGATCAATTCTTCAGGTTCACTAGGGGTCAAGTGTGGGGGGAGGTACTCAGGGAGTTGAAGCAGAAGGGAGTGAACCCTCTTGGAGCTGATGGTGAGATGCTGCTTGTTATGTGCCAGAGGCATCGGGAGTGTGGTGTCTATGTGAGGGATTGTCAGGAGAAGATTCTTCGGGGGGTAATGGAGAAGGAGAGGAAGAGAGAGGTGGAGGAGATTGAGAGGATCAGGGATGCCAGACTTGTTTCAGCTTTGGAAGCTGCGAGGACCATTGATCTGATTGAGAGGACTGCGGATAAGAGGTATAGGATTAGGAGGAGGGATGAGCAGAGAGCAATGGTTGATGGGAGCTTGAGGTTTCCTGAAGGAGTGGAACCTGGGGATTGTCATCGGACGTATCCTGAGGGCTGGAACTTCACTGTAAGTGATTTTTTTTTTTTTTTTTAAAAAAAGTCTTCAAAAGAAAATTTTTTGGAATTCATTTTTCAGACAATTCTGAACCAAAATCACAAAATAAAAGCCACTCGTTCATGTGCTGACTCTGAAGAAATTGGAAGAATTTCACCGGCGAGTTCAACGACAACAATCTCGTACAATTATTCTGAAGATTGGGATTATTAATAAAAATAGAAGTCTCGTTCGAATTGACAAGTTTTATCAATTTTTTAATTTATACAAATATTTTCATAACGATGAAATTCCACCAAATCGGCTGAAAGATATTATTCAAAATGCTCTCTCTTTCAGATGATCATCAAATCATCAAAATTCTCTGTAACAACAGAAGATAACTAAAAATACAATGCAATATTCGATTCTGATGAATGCTGAATAGTCAATATCTCCGGAGTGAAGAGGTTTACAAAAATTTATCAAGAGACCTTTTTTGTAGCCCTTAAAATTCTCCACAAAAAATGTCTCTTAATAAAATCCCCTAAATCCTCTCACTCCGAAAATATTCACCAATCAATCTCCACTGGACCCATGAACTCATCTCATGATTTCGCTAAAACCCTCAAATAAAAAAATTCCCTTCATTACCAACTCCCATCGCTGTCAGATGTCGCTACACCCCTCAATATTTTTTTATCCTTTCGAAAGCCTCAAGATGGCCAGCGCATAACGGTGTACCCCCCGCCGTTCACAAGAGTTTCCCATCCTCATATTCCCCAGTTGTCGTCAGTTCGTGCCACCATGTCGTACGATAAACAGCCTGGAGGCTTTGCATTACCGGTTTAAAGTGTTTCCCCCCAGTCCATTCCCACCAGTAGTCCATCATTTCCAGTGTAATTAAACCCCAAACAATTAAAATCCCTTCACAGACCCCAAAATAAATCATAAAAAAATTTATAAAAAAGTGTTGTTTCTCACAGTTGAAAAAATAATAGATAAAGAGTGTGCGAGAGGGAAGGAGCACACGACCTCGAGATACGACTAGTTCGAAGGACGTCAGCTCCTTCAGAAAACGAAAAAAAAAAAAAAAAAAAAAAAAAACAAGAGAAGATAAAACATTTTGATCAGAGAAAAATAAATAAAAAAAAAAAAACCAAAACGATTTATCCCGAAGGATAGAGGGGCATTAAATCGTCGAGGAGAGGATTTATCACATCCTTATATAAGGATATCCCCTTGTTTATTCTCTCACTTTCATTTGTAGACACAATTTACCAGTTTTAACCGTAAAAATATGGCGTGTGTACAGTGGTGTTTCTTAATCCGTGGGTGTATCGTTGGTTTCACATTGTGCCTTTTTGTTGGATCAAGCATCTCAACACCAGGTGAGTCTTCAATACCTACATTTCCATACGGAGAAGAGGAAAATACGTATGCGGGTGTCTGGTTCGTGGTGGTGTGATGATCGAGGGGCGGGGGGGGGGGGGGGGGGAAGAGATGAGGAGATCTCTGACCGTGCAAAGGGGGGGGAGGTCGCCTCACAGTGGGAAAACGTGTCTGAGATCTACACCCGCACTCTTCCCATCATTTTTTTTTTCTTCTCTCAATTTATTTCGAGTTTTTTTCTCCTTCGCAATCCAATATATCATTAACTCGTAGACAACATCATTATTATGATTATCATGATGATGTCGAGTGTTTGGGGGAGTAATAGTATTTTTAATTTCCGTACTTTTGATTCTTTTGTTGTTTGATATTTAACTTGGAAGGGAGTGATTTTAGGGGAAAATGGAAAAAGAACTTTTTTGTCGGGGAGGAAATTTACAAGAAAAAATGACTCTTGAGATTATTTGTTAAGGGCTCTCGTTATTGAGATAATTCAATGATTAAAATGAAGAAAATTCAACTGGGATTAAACAATTCTGTTTATTGCTCGATTATCTCAATAATGAGTGGTTTGAGGTAAAAATTTCAAGATACCTTTTTTGTAGCTGGATAAATTTCCAATGAAAAATGACTTTTAATATTTTCCTCTAAAATCACTCATTATCAAGTAAATTTCATCTTTAACAATTGAATGATTTCTGCAGATTTTTCTCTTGTTGAATTTTTCTTTTTCTTCAAATTTCTTTCCACTAGTTTTTTTCATTTCTCTGACTTGAATATCAAGTTACTGAGATGATTATATTACAGATTCAATCAATTTTATAATTGTTCAGGTTGATGAATAATTCTCAAAGTATCGCGTGCACTTTGCTCCATGATAAATACGTTGTTGATGAATTAATGAAAAAATAAAACTCGACTTGAGTTGAGTCTACAGAACCACTGTTTTGTTACGTCTCGTGTTTGTGTAATATGTTTTGAGGTGAATTGGAACTTAAGCCTGAGAAAGAAAATTATTATTTATATGGGAATTGGTATCGAGGCCGTATAAAATCGTCTTACAATTGGATTTGTTGAGAGTTTAGACATTGGCATGGTCACTGACGATTTTGTGACGCACGTGGGGGGAAAAAAAATTAACGTCGAGTTTATTAGCATTCAATTACTGGTGAAAAACATTCAGCCATTATTTTAAATAATTTCCATATTTTATTTCGAATGAATTGTAAATTAATTCAGTCGTAAGATCGTGAAATTGAAATTTAGAAAAGTCTAAATAATATGTCCGAATTATTTTGCAAATATCTCTGGAGTGAAGAGGTTAACGACAATTTATTAAGAGACTTTTTTTGTAGCCCTTGAAATTTCCTTTACAAAATATCTCTTGATAAATTCATCTCAACCCTTTCACTCCGAAGATATTTGCAAAATAATCCAAAGATGAATTTTTTGGTTTTTACCTTCTAAATTCATGTATTATTTTGCAAATATTTTCGGAGTGAAGGGGTTAACGACAATTTATCAAGAGACCTTTTTTGTAGCCCTTAAAATTCTCCACAAAAAAGATTTCATGACAAATTTTCTCAAACCTCTCTATTCCAAAGATAATGAGCCCCTCAATTTTCATTCTTCACAATAAATCCCATAAAATGAGAAGAATTTTAATAAAAACTTTCACTCATGAAAAATCACTAATAATCTCCACTTTTCCTCAAAATAACCGGCGCCTGGACCTTATCAACCTGTCAGGTTACCCTGTTAACTTAAAAAAAAAAACCAAAGACCTTCTACGGTCCGGTTTTCTCAGCTCTCCGAGCACTTACCGACTGTGTTAAGGAAAATGGGTCGATCTGGCGTGTTTTAACCAGTCCAGTAAGAATTCACTTTTTATCATATTTCTTTTTTTCTCGTATCGATTTTACTTGCAGTCCATCTACTTGTATAATCGCGTGTCAGTAAGGAGGGAGGGTGAGACTTTTTTAAAAGGCAGTGAGACCTAACTAATGGCAAACAAGCCGGACCCTTCTCCATTGGAATAGGTGACTCATTCCACCCACTATACTTGAATATCCATAGTCATGTTAATTCTACTCACGAGTCCAACAATCTTCTCTGAAGAACAATGAGAGAAAATTACTATTCAGTGGCTCCAACTTTATTTCCATCGCCATATCGCATTATTATAATATTGTTGAGCACATTGAGGTGATTGGAATCGCATCTACAGTTTCGTAATGATGAAACTGTCGATTTATTGATTTTTTTTATGACATATTGAGGTAAACTGGTTAAGCGTTGGAGAATGAACAGTTTTCTGATGATAAATATGGGAGTATTTTAATCAGAAGTGAATTTAGGAGATAATGTCAGAAGACCTTTTTTGTAGAAAATTTTGTAATCTCCAAAAAATGTATTTTAACATTTTCTTCTAAAATCACTTGTTTCTGAGATAATTGAGTATGAATCAGTTGATATCATAAGTCAACTTGAATACACATCTCATTTTTTCTTGAATATCTTCGAATATAAGGGAGATGGAGAAATTTTCATAAGGACCTTCTTTATAGAACAAAAAAAGAGCTACAAAAAAGGTCTTTATAAAAATTCTGCTGTTTCCATTGGATCCCGAGATATTTTCAAAAAACGAATTCAATTTCTCAATCGAAGAAAAAATTTTTTTTTGAAAAATTGTCAATTAGGATAGGAGTAGGGGAGGTCTAAGAAAAATATTCTTTTTGTGATGTTGAATAAGTAATATTTGACCTTTATTCAAATTCTCTTGGAGGGTTTCCCTCCAGCTGGCCACCGGATGGTACCTTCCGCCATGGAATTCTCCCTCGATCAATATTCACGTTCTTACCTCGTGGTTTTCAAATATTATTAATAAATAACAGCTCTTCACAGCCATCTGGATGACATATGAACACATTGTGTCACAAATTATGCTCAATTAGTGACATCATTCGTATTCAATAGTCCCATTGTTTCTTTGAATTATATAGCTTTTTTTCTCTCTTGAAGAGCAGATCGATAATGCGAATTTTATTCACTCCATCCTCGTGAGGGAGAGATGAGTTGGTGCTTCGGAATTACAAGGTTGAGAGGTGGAGAGATTGAAAGTACATTCCAATTTATAGACACAAAGGCGAGTGTTTGTGATCATTATAAATAAATAAGTGAAGAGTGAATTATTCATTCTGTCAATTGTCAAATTATTTCGGTAATGATTGATGATAGGAGAAATTTTCAAAAGACATTTTTTGTAGGAAATCTCAAGAGCTTCAAAAAAGTTTTCTTGACATTTTTTCATAAAATTGCTCATTTCGGTAAAAATACCCAGGTTAATAAAAAAATCATATTTTGATTGATTTGTCTTAATAATTTATTATCCAATCATCTCTATAATAATTGATTTTATGAACAAATGTCAAAAGACCTTTTTTATAGAGAATTTTATGGTCTACAAAAAAGAGGTCTCTTGACATTTTCTTCTAAAATGATTTGATTCTGAGATAATCACCTGATTACCCGAAATTCCATGTTTAATGTTGAAATAGAAGCAGAGGAATGAATTTATTTCAAATTTTTGATTCAAAATTTAGGTAGTAAATTGGGGGATGCAACATCTACACCTACACGAGGTCATTAAGCCTACTTTAGATTTGATTGCTTGATTGGACCCTCTCTCGTAGCTCACACATTAATTTATCCCAAGTGCATCACATCATCCACACACGCACATACAGAATGCGAATATTGATAATAAATAATAATAAAATATACAATTGCAAATGATGAATTTAATGGCCACTGATCTTGGCAAAGGAACATCAGAATTATAATTAGTCCATCGTTTGTGACGACGGGATTTTGTCTACTGACCTCGTGCTCCAATATCACGCACAATATTTTCCCTTGTCATTTTTAATTCTCCATAGCCCCGATTAATCTCTCGGTCGGACGTTTAGAACCATAAAAATTCACTGATTGTGACTGACTATAAAAAAACAGGGCAGAGGTCAATTTCTCTTAGAACTCAGTGTTTCGTGAATATCTCGAGATTGAAGAGACATAGCAAAATTATCATTCATACCCTTTTTGTAGGAAATTTTATGGTCTACAAAAAAGGTCTTCTGACATTTTTCCGTAAATCGACTAATTTCTGAGATATTTCTAAAATAATCTGTACGAAATTTTTTTTCTCTAAAAAATGAGAGTAGAATTTAATTTTAACATGTCTCGCGAATATCTCTATGAGAAATGAATTTAGAGAAATTTATCAAGAGACCTTTTTTATAAAAAATTTTATAAACTACAAAAAATGTCTATTGACATTTTTCTCTAAACCCGCTAGTTTCAGAGATATTTGCAAAATAATTTACACAAAATTCAAAAAGTAGAAAATAATTCACTTTATATTGAATTCTCAATGATACCAACCCATCAATTGATCGTTTTATTAATAGCAAACCATTGAATAAATTGTCGACCCGATTGTCTTGACATTCAAGGACTCATTGAATTTAAAACCCCAACAATAGGGTCATGGGGTTAAGTGCCCACTCTAAACTCATTCCATTGGATTAAAACGAACGAATGCAAACTGTCGCCAAACGGAAAGTGAAATGAGTTTAGCAAGAGTGAGGCATCTCAAAGGGCTGCAAAAAAACACACATGTGTTGCTAAAACGGGTCGTTCGTGACGCACAGAAAAGCGCAAAATTGGCAGGGTTCGTTGCCCTCTGGCTGACCGAGGCTTGTGGTAGAAAATTCTCAAACGTGACTGTTTCTTGGACGGTTGTATTAAACTCACCATGCGGATATGCATTGGAGCCTATAGATGCATGGATATACCAGGGCATCATCTACAGAGTGGGTATTAACCACACGACTAGCAGTTGCCTGGCCTCGCCCCGAACCACTCGTATATTGTGGCTTTGAATAAATATCCATGGCTTCGGTGAAGAATTGAAAAAAAAAATTCATAGATACTTAGTTGGAGTCTATTTTAAACTCAGAAAAACTCAACCTCAGGAATTTTTGTGTATCTGTTGAATTCAAGACAAAAATGATTATTTTCTTTTTATTTTAAAAAACGATTGATTTTAGAAGAAAATGTTAAAAGACCTTTTTCATTGGAAATTTTATAATATACAGAAAAGATCTTCAGACATTTCCTCGTAAAATCACTCGTTATTGAGATTATTCAACATTTGATGAGAATGTGAAAAATCCACTTACTAATTTTTCATCTTTGACAACTCTGGAATTAGTTTTTGATGAATATCTCCGAATCTAAAGGAGATGGAAAAATTCCTGTGAAGACCTTTTTTTTAAAGAGAATCGAGAGCTACAAAAAAGGGGTCTCTATAAATTTCTTTTCATCTCTTTCAAATTCCGAGATATTCAGCAAAAATTAAAATATTCGTTTTAAAATTTCTCTTCCTTTCAGGACAACAACTCATTTTTTTACTCTTATCGTGATATACTATTATTTATATATATTTTGATGTTGATGGAAGGTCAGGGCTACCAGGCAATGACCGGAGCACACACCTACAAAAGACAAGGGGGTAAAAAAAATAATTAAAAAAGCTCTGTGAAGTTGGCATCGAAGTTGGAGAAAAAATTTTTTTTTGAAGTGCAATCGATTGTACTCATTGAGTACCTGAAGGTACCATGTTCCATTTTTTTAGTACCCCTCACCCCTAGGCGTAGGGGATGAAGGAAAATTCGTGCAGCGGCGAAGTAATAGGAAATGAAAAAAATCCTATGGATATGGTCTCACTCTCGAAAGTACCTGAGTGTATCAAATTTTTTTTCCTCCTAACTACCCCCCCTCTATAATTTACCCCCTCCCGGAATCTTGAGTTTGCGAGTAGTATACAAAAATTATGAGGATAGGTTCCAAATCGTTAGTACTTTTATGTACCATGTATATTTATTTTCAGAACTCCCCCCCCCGCCCCCTAGGCGTAGGGGATGAAGGTAAATTTGTGCAAAAAAATTTTTTTGGAAGTGCCATCAATTGTACTCATTGAGTACCTGAAGGTACCATGTTCCATTTTTTTAGTACCCCTCACCCCTAGGCGTAGGGGATGAACGTAAATTCGTGTAGCGTCGGAGTAATAAGAAATGAAAAAAATCCTATGGATATGGTTTCACCCTCGATAGTACCTGCATGTACTAAATTTTTTTTCCGTTCACCCCCCCTCCGTGGTTCACCTCCTGATAGAGCTGGATTTATACCTGCGTGAACTTTTCCCTGTGAAGGTACTAACGTCCAGGTGCCACGGGCTCACTGAAATATCAACTTGAAAATTTGTACAAACGACTTGAATGGATTGACACGTGCGTGAACTCTTCCCAGTGAAGGTACTAACGCCTAGGTGCTATATTCTCACTGTAATATCGAATTTGAAATTTGTACAAACGACTCGAATGGATTTACACCTGCGTGAACTCTTCCCTGTGGAGGTACTAAGGTCTAGGTGCCACAGGCTCACTGAAATATCGAGTTTAAAGTTTGTACAACCGACTCAAATGAAGCAACAGACGGTGGAAGCCTTTTCTATGAAGGTACTAACGCCTAGGTGCCATATTCTCACTGTAATCTTGAATTGAAAGTTTGTACAAACGACTTGAATGGATTGACACGTGCGTGAACTCTTCCCATTGAAGGTACTAATGCCTGAGTGCCATATTCTCACTCTAATATCGAATTTGAAATTTGTACAAACGACTCGAATGGATTTACACCTGCGTGAACTCTTCCCTGTGAAGGTACTAACGTCTAGGTGCCACAGAATATGGCCCCCCAAAGAATATCCAATCAAAAAAATGCCAACATGTACCTTTTTGCATATCGAAAAAAAATTTTAAAGTCGGGAGCTCCGATTTCTCGAGTCGCTTAATTTGACATATTTTGCCTTTCATCACTCTCCCTCACTTTTGACATAGCCTGGACACTTTTTTTTCGTTGCCCATTTAGGGAGTACTTCTCCAGTACCCCCCGAAGAATATCCAATCAAAACCTCCCATGTCCCTCCCAGGGCACCTATAACCCTTCATTTATAGGGTTTTGGATGGGAAATTTCCCTGGCTTTCCAATGAAAAAAGAATCAAGCCTCTAGGACCAATAGTTTAGGAGATATGGCGGTTCAAAGATTTTGAGGTCCTTTTTTCACAATTTCACCTCCCACGTCCCTCCCAGGGCACCTATAACGCTTCATTTATAGGGTTTTGGATGGGAAATTTCCCTGGCTTTCCAATGAAAAAAGAATCAAGCCTCTAGGACCAATAGTTTAGGAGATATGGCGGTTCAAAGATTTTGAGGTCCTTTTTTCACAATTTCACCTCCCACGTCCCTCCCAGGGCACCTATAACCCTTCATTTATAGGGTTTTGGATGGGAAATTTCCCTGGCTTTCCAATGAAAAAAGAATCAAGCCTCTAGGACCAATAGTTTAGGAGATATGGCGGTTCAAAGATTTTGAGGTCCTTTTTTCACAATTTCACCTCCCACGTCCCTCCCAGGGCACCTATAACCCTTCATTTATAGGGTTTTGGATGGGAAATTTCCCTGGCTTTCCAATGAAAAAAGAATCAAGCCTCTAGGACCAATAGTTTAGGAGATATGGCGGTTCAAAGATTTTGAGGTCCTTTTTTCACAATTTCACCTCCCACGTCCCTCCCAGGGCACCTATAACGCTTCATTTATAGGGTTTTGGATGGGAAATTTCCCTGGCTTTCCAATGAAAAAAGAATCAAGCCTCTAGGACCAATAGTTTAGGAGATATGGCGGTTCAAAGATTTTGAGGTCCTTTTTTCACAATTTCACCTCCCACGTCCCTCCCAGGGCACCTATAACGCTTCATTTATAGGGTTTTGGATGGGAAATTTCCCTGGCTTTCCAATGAAAAAAGAATCAAGCCTCTAGGACCAATAGTTTAGGAGATATGGCGGTTCAAAGATTTTGAGGTCCTTTTTTCACAATTTCACCTCCCACGTCCCTCCCAGGGCACCTATAACCCTTCATTTATAGGGTTTTGGATGGGAAATTTCCCTGGCTTTCCAATGAAAAAAGAATCAAGCCTCTAGGACCAATAGTTTAGGAGATATGGCGGTTCAAAGATTTTGAGGTCCTTTTTTCACAATTTCACCTCCCACGTCCCTCCCAGGGCACCTATAACCCTTCATTTATAGGGTTTTGGATGGGAAATTTCCCTGGCTTTCCAATGAAAAAAGAATCAAGCCTCTAGGACCAATAGTTTAGGAGATATGGCGGTTTAAAGATTTTGAGGTCCTTTTTTTACAATTTCACCTCCCACGTCCCTCCCAGGGCACCTATAACCCTTCATTTATAGGGTTTTGGATGGGAAATTTCCCTGGCTTTCCAATGAAAAAAGAATCAAGCCTCTAGGACCAATAGTTTAGGAGATATGGCGGTTTAAAGATTTTGAGGTCCTTTTTTCACAATTTCACCTCCCACGTCCCTCCCAGGGCACCTATAACCCTTCATTTATAGGGTTTTGGATGGGAAATTTCCCTGGCTTTCCAATAAAAAAAGAATCAAGCCTCTAGGACCAATAGTTTAGGAGATATGGCGGTTCAAAGATTTTGAGGTCCTTTTTTCACAATTTCACCTCCCACGTCCCTCCCAGGGCACCTATAACCCTTCATTTATAGGGTTTTGGATGGGAAATTTCCCTGGCTTTCCAATGAAAAAAGAATCAAGCCTCTAGGACCAATAGTTTAGGAGATATGGCGGTTCAAAGATTTTGAGGTCCTTTTTTCACAATTTCACCTCCCACGTCCCTCCCAGGGCACCTATAACCCTTCATTTATAGGGTTTTGGATGGGAAATTTCCCTGGCTTTCCAATGAAAAAAGAATCAAGCCTCTAGGACCAATAGTTTAGGAGATATGGCGGTTCAAAGATTTTGAGGTCCTTTTTTCACAATTTCACCTCCCACGTCCCTCCCAGGGCACCTATAACCCTTCATTTATAGGGTTTTGGATGGGAAATTTCCCTGGCTTTCCAATGAAAAAAGAATCAAGCCTCTAGGACCAATAGTTTAGGAGATATGGCGGTTCAAAGATTTTGAGGTCCTTTTTTCACAATTTCACCTCCCACGTCCCTCCCAGGGCACCTATAACCCTTCATTTATAGGGTTTTGGATGGGAAATTTCCCTGGCTTTCCAATGAAAAAAGAATCAAGCCTCTAGGACCAATAGTTTAGGAGATATGGCGGTTTAAAGATTTTGAGGTCCTTTTTTCACAATTTCACCTCCCACGTCCTTCCCAGGGCACCTATAACCCTTCATTTATAGGGTTTTGGATGGGAAATTTCCCTGGCTTTCCAATGAAAAAAGAATCAAGCCTCTAGGACCAATAGTTTAGGAGATATGGCGGTTCAAAGATTTTGAGGTCCTTTTTTCACAATTTCACCTCCCACGTCCCTCCCAGGGCACCTATAACCCTTCATTTATAGGGTTTTGGATGGGAAATTTCCCTGGCTTTCCAATGAAAAAAGAATCAAGCCTCTAGGACCAATAGTTTAGGAGATATGGCGGTTCAAAGATTTTGAGGTCCTTTTTTCACAATTTCACCTCCCACGTCCCTCCCAGGGCACCTATAACGCTTCATTTATAGGGTTTTGGATGGGAAATTTCCCTGGCTTTCCAATGAAAAAAGAATCAAGCCTCTAGGACCAATAGTTTAGGAGATATGGCGGTTCAAAGATTTTGAGGTCCTTTTTTCACAATTTCACCTCCCACGTCCCTCCCAGGGCACCTATAACCCTTCATTTATAGGGTTTTGGATGGGAAATTTCCCTGGCTTTCCAATGAAAAAAGAATCAAGCCTCTAGGACCAATAGTTTAGGAGATATGGCGGTTTAAAGATTTTGAGGTCCTTTTTTTACAATTTCACCTCCCACGTCCCTCCCAGGGCACCTATAACCCTTCATTTATAGGGTTTTGGATGGGAAATTTCCCTGGCTTTCCAATGAAAAAAGAATCAAGCCTCTAGGACCAATAGTTTAGGAGATATGGCGGTTCAAAGATTTTGAGGTCCTTTTTTCACAATTTCACCTTCCACGTCCCTCCCAGGGCACCTATAACGCTTCATTTATAGGGTTTTGGATGGGAAATTTCCCTGGCTTTCCAATGAAAAAAGAATCAAGCCTCTAGGACCAATAGTTTAGGAGATATGGCGGTTCAAAGATTTTGAGGTCCTTTTTTCACAATTTCACCTCCCACGTCCCTCCCAGGGCACCTATAACCCTTCATTTATAGGGTTTTGGATGGGAAATTTCCCTGGCTTTCCAATGAAAAAAGAATCAAGCCTCTAGGACCAATAGTTTAGGAGATATGGCGGTTTAAAGATTTTGAGGTCCTTTTTTCACAATTTCACCTCCCACGTCCTTCCCAGGGCACCTATAACCCTTCATTTATAGGGTTTTGGATGGGAAATTTCCCTGGCTTTCCAATGAAAAAAGAATCAAGCCTCTCGGACCAATAGTTTAGGAGATATGGCGGTTCAAAGATTTTGAGGTCCTTTTTTCACAATTTCACCTCCCACGTCCCTCCCAGGGCACCTATAACCCTTCATTTATAGGGTTTTGGATGGGAAATTTCCCTGGCTTTCCAATGAAAAAAGAATCAAGCCTCTAGGACCAATAGTTTAGGAGATATGGCGGTTTAAAGATTTTGAGGTCCTTTTTTCACAATTTCACCTCCCACGTCCCTCCCAGGGCACCTATAACCCTTCATTTATAGGGTTTTAGATGGGAAATTTCCCTGGCTTTCCAATGAAAAAAGAATCAAGCCTCTAGGACCAATAGTTTAGGAGATATGGCGGTTTAAAGATTTTGAGGTCCTTTTTTCACAATTTCACCTCCCACGTCCCTCCCAGGGCACCTATAACCCTTCATTTATAGGGTTTTGGATGGGAAATTTCCCTGGCTTTCCAATGAAAAAAGAATCAAGCCTCTAGGACCAATAGTTTAGGAGATATGGCGGTTCAAAGATTTTGAGGTCCTTTTTTCACAATTTCACCTCCCACGTCCCTCCCAGGGCACCTATAACCCTTCATTTATAGGGTTTTGGATGGGAAATTTCCCTGGCTTTCCAATGAAAAAAGAATCAAGCCTCTAGGACCAATAGTTTAGGAGATATGGCGGTTCAAAGATTTTGAGGTCCTTTTTTCACAATTTCACCTCCCACGTCCCTCCCAGGGCACCTATAACCCTTCATTTATAGGGTTTTGGATGGGAAATTTCCCTGGCTTTCCAATGAAAAAAGAATCAAGCCTCTAGGACCAATAGTTTAGGAGATATGGCGGTTCAAAGATTTTGAGGTCCTTTTTTCACAATTTCACCTCCCACGTCCCTCCCAGGGCACCTATAACGCTTCATTTATAGGGTTTTGGATGGGAAATTTCCCTGGCTTTCCAATGAAAAAAGAATCAAGCCTCTAGGACCAATAGTTTAGGAGATATGGCGGTTCAAAGATTTTGAGGTCCTTTTTTCACAATTTCACCTCCCACGTCCCTCCCAGGGCACCTATAACCCTTCATTTATAGGGTTTTGGATGGGAAATTTCCCTGGCTTTCCAATGAAAAAAGAATCAAGCCTCTAGGACCAATAGTTTAGGAGATATGGCGGTTCAAAGATTTTGAGGTCCTTTTTTCACAATTTCACCTCCCACGTCCCTCCCAGGGCACCTATAACCCTTCATTTATAGGGTTTTGGATGGGAAATTTCCCTGGCTTTCCAATGAAAAAAGAATCAAGCCTCTAGGACTAATAGTTTAGGAGATATGGCGGTTTAAAGATTTTGAGGTCCTTTTTTCACAATTTCACCTCCCACGTCCTTCCCAGGGCACCTATAACCCTTCATTTATAGGGTTTTGGATGGGAAATTTCCCTGGCTTTCCAATGAAAAAAGAATCAAGCCTCTAGGACCAATAGTTTAGGAGATATGGCGGTTTAAAGATTTTGAGGTCCTTTTTTCACAATTTCACCTCCCACGTCCCTCCCAGGGCACCTATAACCCTTCATTTATAGGGTTTTAGATGGGAAATTTCCCTGGCTTTCCAATGAAAAAAGAATCAAGCCTCTAGGACCAATAGTTTAGGAGATATGGCGGTTTAAAGATTTTGAGGTCCTTTTTTCACAATTTCACCTCCCACGTCCCTCCCAGGGCACCTATAACCCTTCATTTATAGGGTTTTGGATGGGAAATTTCCCTGGCTTTCCAATGAAAAAAGAATCAAGCCTCTAGGACCAATAGTTTAGGAGATATGGCGGTTCAAAGATTTTGAGGTCCTTTTTTCACAATTTCACCTCCCACGTCCCTCCCAGGGCACCTATAACCCTTCATTTATAGGGTTTTGGATGGGAAATTTCCCTGGCTTTCCAATGAAAAAAGAATCAAGCCTCTAGGACCAATAGTTTAGGAGATATGGCGGTTCAAAGATTTTGAGGTCCTTTTTTCACAATTTCACCTCCCACGTCCCTCCCAGGGCACCTATAACGCTTCATTTATAGGGTTTTGGATGGGAAATTTCCCTGGCTTTCCAATGAAAAAAGAATCAAGCCTCTAGGACCAATAGTTTAGGAGATATGGCGGTTCAAAGATTTTGAGGTCCTTTTTTCACAATTTCACCTCCCACGTCCCTCCCAGGGCACCTATAACCCTTCATTTATAGGGTTTTGGATGGGAAATTTCCCTGGCTTTCCAATGAAAAAAGAATCAAGCCTCTAGGACCAATAGTTTAGGAGATATGGCGGTTCAAAGATTTTGAGGTCCTTTTTTCACAATTTCACCTCCCACGTCCCTCCCAGGGCACCTATAACCCTTCATTTATAGGGTTTTGGATGGGAAATTTCCCTGGCTTTCCAATGAAAAAAGAATCAAGCCTCTAGGACCAATAGTTTAGGAGATATGGCGGTTCAAAGATTTTGAGGTCCTTTTTTCACAATTTCACCTCCCACGTCCCTCCCAGAATATGGCACCTAGGCGTTAGTACCTTCACTGGGAGGAGTTCACGCAGGTGTAAATCCATTTGAGTCGTTTGTACAAACTCTGAAGTTGATATTTCAGTGACCCCGTGGCACCCAGGCGTTAGTACCTTCACTGGGAAGAGTTCACGCACGTGTCAATCCATTCAAGTCGTTTGTACAAACTTTCAATTCAAGATTACAGTGAGAATATGGCACCTAGGCGTTAGTACCTTCATAGAAAAGGCTTCCACCGTCTGTTGCTCCATTTGAGTCGTTTGTACAAACTTTCAAGTTGATATTTCAGTGAGCATATGGCACCCAGGCGTTAGTACCATCACAGGGAAAAGTTCACGCAGGTATAAATCCATTCGAGTCGTTTGTACAAATTTCAAATTCGATATTACAGTGAGAATATAGCACCTAGGCGTTAGTACCTTCACTGGGAAGAGTTCACGCACGTGTCAATCCATTCAAGTCGTTTGTACAAATTTTCAAGTTGATATTTCAGTGAGCCCGTGGCACCTGGACGTTAGTACCTTCACAGGGAAAAGTTCACGCAGGTATAAATCCAGCTCTATCAGGAGGTGAACCACGGAGGGGGGGGGGGGGGGGTGAACGGAAAAAAAATTTAGTACATGCAGGTACTATCGAGGGTGAAACCATATCCATAGGATTTTTTTCATTTCCTATTACTCCGACGCTACACGAATTTACGTTCATCCCCTACGCCTAGGGGTGAGGGGTACTAAAAAAATGGAACATGGTACCTTCAGGTACTCAATGAGTACAATTGATGGCACTTCCAAAAAAATTTTTTTGCACAAATTTACCTTCATCCCCTACGCCTAGGGGGGGGGGGGGGGGGGAGTTCTGAAAATAAATATACATGGTACATAAAAGTACTAACGATTTGGAACCTATCCTCATAATTTTTGTATACTACTCGCAAACTCAAGATTCCGGGAGGGGGTAAATTATAGAGGGGGGGTAGTTAGGAGGAAAAAAATTTGGTACACTCAGGTACTTTCGAGAGTGAGACCATATCCATAGGATTTTTTTCATTTCCTATTACTTCGCCGCTGCACGAATTTTCCTTCATCCCCTACGCCTAGGGGTGAGGGGTACTAAAAAAATGGAACATGGTACCTTCAGGTACTCAATGAGTACAATCGATTGCACTTCAAAAAAAATTTTTTTCTCCAACTTCGATGCCAACTTCACAGGGCTAATTAAAAATGAAGAATTAGAAGGGAAAAGGTTGGAAAATCGTGGAGCGTGTCGAATTTACGTTGGCCACCGACGCGAATCGTTCCAGGCTTTTGCTCCCCAGCTTACGCCATGCACCAGCACACGTTACATTGTACGACAATAATATGCGTCCGGTGATTGTTTCAAATGAGAGAGAGAGAGAGAGAGAATTGGAAATAGAGGGGCAATTAAAAATGTCGAAAGTAGACCAGATAAATATTTACGTATTCTATGGAGATAATCTTTGTTATCTATATGATCAAAGAAAAAGATTTTTATTGTCTCTTTGTGTCTACAAAGAGTATCAAAGAATATTGAGTCAATTTGGTGTTGAATTCGGTAGTGAAGTCTTCAATCTTGAGAATTAAATTTTTCATGTTAAATGTGAAATTATCTTGACAACGAGTAACTTTAGGGGAAAATGTCAAGAGACATTTTTTTTTTTGAAAATTTTATTAGCTAAAAAAAGTTTAATTACCATTTTCTCCTAAAATCACTTGTTTTTGAGATAAATTATTAAATAATATGAGATGATTAATTATTCAACATGAATAACAATTTTCCAACATTTTAATCATAGAAAATTAAATTTTACAGACAATAAAAATCATGATTGATCATTGTCACTAAACCCTGTATATATCGTTGCCTCAATTGGTTAAGAATTTATTGCTCTTTTAAAACTCATCCCGAGTGTAATTTCGCACACATGGTCAACACATGTATCATTAATCTGCCTTCTTCACTGCTCTAAGCTTTCACTTAGCTTTTATTTTAATCCTCTTGTCTTGGCAGGAGAGAATGACAAACGTAATTACAGAGGAATAAATTTTTTCGGTGAACATAGGACGCGGTTTCGGGGAGTATAACCATGTACATAACAGGAAGCCCCTGTCAATGGCCGAGCGTACGGCCACATAATGTGACCCCTTCACTCCAGTTGGATATTATTATTATTCCATTGAGTTGTTTATCGTTTTATTTTCACTCACCCATTTCTAGAAATGTTCAAAATTTTATTTATAATCACATACGAATTTTTTAAAATTAGATTTATCATAAATCTAAATTGTCCATGAACTTTATCTCAATTACGATATTATGATTTTCTTTGATGATAAGTTTTTGGAAAATATCTCGTTAATTAAAAGAGATTCTTGTTTCTCTCTACAAATAATGTCTCTACAAAAATTTTGATATCTCTCATCCGATTCCAACATATCTTCCAAAAACTGAAATTAGGATGAAATTAACTCGGATAAAAACCGATAATTCTTTTCCTTCGAAGTAGAATTGAATTGTCATGTTATTCAACACCAAAGAACATAATTTCCTCGACTTATCGTACTTTCTAGTAATTTTAACCATAAAATACTTGAAATTCTCACTTTCATGGGTTTTAAAATTTTTTCTTCGAAACACCAGCTGATATTTTCCACCATTACAGTTGAAAAATAGACGCCATTAGTTTTCTCTGATTGTTCAGAGAGTGAAGGGTCGGAAAGGGAATGAGCACAGTCCCATTAGAAAGCAGAGAAATTTCAGGATTTGAATAACAATCCATTGCGCTCTGAATAAATAAAATATCCCGTAATTCTTTCTACATTTCCCACAACAATTTTAGTATTAATTAATTCATTCATTTATTCTAAGATTAAATGAACCCTCCCCCCCCCCCAACTCTCTCATTAACTAATGGTAATCCCTATTCACATTAATGATAATAAAAATGTTAAAAAATCGAATTAAAAATGTTTTGACTTATGCACCTCTTGATTAATTAATCTTCTCAATTGTGCAATTGTTTACTGCGAGATTTATTCAATATTTAATTTAATTATCACGTAATATGAGAACGGTATTAAAAGTAACACTTAAAATCCCGTACACAAGTGTCACACGGGAGTCATAGCGGGTAAAGTCAGCTGTGAGTGTAACGTAATGGAGAACAAAGGAGTCATGAGAAACGAGACGGTATCGTCTTCTCGCCTCAGTTATTGTCCTTGTTTTCATTGCCCTCCTGTTTCTCATTTCTCTTCCTCTCTTACTCCTCCTCACCCCCCTGTCCATACCGGATAATAGTTCTCCACTTTCGTGAACACTCGATCCTGAAGATTTCCGTTTGTTCAACGGACTGGGAAAAATTGTGATCAATAGCGAAGAGAAACGGTTCAAGTTGATTTCATTCTGGAGTCAGTTTCAGATGAATATCTCGAGATCTGATGGGGATAGCGATACTTTTGTGGAGACCTTTTTTGTAGAGGGAAATGAGAGCTACAAAAAAGGTATCTTTGAAAATTTCGGTATCTCTCTTAGATTTTGAGAAATTTTGAGAAAAATTACTTCGGAGTTGCATTAACTTAGATGAATGAAATATTTTATTAATTTATTTATCAATGAATTCAGTGAATAAATAATTATTGGGATGCATAAATTAGCAATTAAAATTTAACATTTCAAGTAATCAGTAATGATTTCACTTGATGAAAGCACTGAGTTGGCGTTTACACTGTTTATTTTTGTTATTCAAAGACAATTCTCTCAACTCTTGGTTCGAAGAGTTCGAAGCAAGAAGGACTGGTTCTACGAGTTCCAACCGGTCGCGATACTGTAACATCGTTGAACCAAAAAAAATAAATGAAAATAATATGTTAAGCCTTGAATTGAGTAGAATTAAAAGAATCTATTATAAATCCAACGACTTGACAGATCTCTCCAGAGATAATATAATCCGGGGAAGCGGATAACGTCCTTCATGCAGATATAAAAATCGAGAAAGTTGTAATCAAAAAGTGAAGATTGGGGGAGGGGGGGAGGAGATTAAACTCTTCTGCTCACTTCAAATCTTAAATAATATATATATATATATCTAAATGGAGAAGAATAATTCACTCACAATGAATCATATCAATTTAATGAAATTCATTTATTCACGTGAAATTGAATACTTAGAAGAGACAAAAAAAATTTTAATTTCAAAATGAATATATCATACAATTAAAAAAAATTATTCTTTAAAAAATTTAGAAAAATTGACTTTGAGAGAAAATTCAACCCTAAAAAAAAGTTCACGATTACAATGCTTTAATTCAAAACAAACATAAACTCTGTCTTCCATGAAATCACAACCTAAACATCAGATGCAATAGGGTTTCTCTTATCCAACGGGTACGGGACCTGTTCTTGAGCGTTTGTCTCCGAATATTGGATAAAAGAGACCCAACTCCAGCAAGAAAAACAGGGTATCAATGTCTCCGTTGTTGTTTCGTTCCATTCCCGGATTATTGGGATTATTGTAAAATAGGCCTTATTGTAGACCGGTCCGTAGACAAATCTTTGACTTTTCACATGCTACTCCTTTCGTTTTTGAAACACAGCGCAATTCTACGCGCATGACGTCATGAACGAGGATAGACGAATTTCCACGAGTGTTTGATATTAGAGACCCTACTGACTAAATAAAACGAGTACAGTTTATCAGACTCAAATGAATGGTCTCCAGATGCTGAAGAGAAGAAATGAAACTAAAAATTTATGTTGGGATGACAGACAATGCGTTGACATCTAGTATGCAATAAGAGGCTCGTAGGTGCGCATCAAATGCTCATAATAATACAGCTAAGATAACCACTAAGACTTATAGTCTTCCATCTGTATTTTCTTGGCAGAAAGATGTCCTTGTATTTACGTAAGCAGCAATGTGCTCTGGGGTTACGCAAAGGCACTATAATCGCAGTTGTCTGGAATTTATTCCCTCCTGTCGAAGAAAACATGCGATCGTTAATTCATATTTCTAATAACATTTTCCTCTTCTTTTTTTCATCAACACAAACCACCTATCGCTGTATTTATTGTCACTGAGGTGAGTTAAGAGGGATTAAAAACGGATTCATTCGCATATATTGAATTTCAAGTTCAATGTCGAAACGATTAGCCGCTCGGTGCGATCAATACGGGTTTATTTACACCCAAATGCTCGTTTCGCGCATCTTTTGATTAAGATGATGATATTTTCAAACATGAATATTCATTGGATCACTTGGCTTGTTTATAAATAATGATTGCACAACATCTCAAGTGATTATTGATGTTTTACTTTCGAATGGGAGCATTCTGTCATTTTTCTTTGTTTGTAGGTTTTCGAAAAACCTTCTGCAATGAATAATATGCAAAATTATTGACAATAGTCATCTTAATGGATTCTTGTCTGGGATTAAATATGATTAATTCACACTTTATCTTTCTGAGTTATTATTGGAATATGGGTAGGAAACATGTGAAATGAGTAAAAACAATTCAATGAAAAGTTAAACGTAGAATCTTTATTAAGAGGTCTTCACGACTCCTCTCGATATGAGAGACTGACTTTTGAAGAAAACTGCAGTGCTCCCTTGCCCTGGCCTCTGGCCTCTATGGTGGTCCTCTGTGACCATTTCTATGAATCACTCTGCTGTTCTTTTTATTACGTTTCAAGTGTCAACTTATGTGTTTACATAAACACCCTGAGAGAACGAACCAAGCATAGTGACGCATACAGTGAGAAATAAAATAAATGAATTAAATATTGCTTACTTCAATAGTTATGACCTTGAATTGTTAATTCGAATATGAAAAAATCGTTTTTAAAAATCATTAATTCCCTCGATATCAGTAGCAAGTTATTAGAAGCAGGAGTATTCGATATCTGGTCTCAATAACTGATTCTCTTGTGGTTGACTTTCAAACAAATCATTTTCTTCCATGATCGTGAGTAGGTCGAGCTGATCTCAATTTTTTTTCCATCTGCTTTGTGTTTTTTTTTTTAAACATATTTCTTTCCTCCCCTTGTCACGACGCAGCATCTGAGAGATCTCACCGATTCAGGCGTGACAATGACTTGAATCACTCGTATATTCCCAGGAATCGTTCAAGATCCAATGGGAAAATCTGAAAACCGATAATACTATTTTTACTTTTTATCTCTTCCAAATGGCAGAAAATCTGTATTTTCACGATGTATTCCAACTTTCATTTCCGCAACGTCATCTAGTAATTTCACTTTTACTAGCGTATACGTAAAACGCATTATTACCGTCACAGTGTAATTAGATCTATATCGGATTTTATTTCATTTTTAAGGCTGAAATTCAAGTGAATTTTTAGATGTTGGAATTTCAATGGAAAAATGAGAATATTAAGAATGTGAATCAATACGGAAATTATGAAACACGTCAACACAGAAATGGATTTGTTCATTATTTCGAGAACGAGTGATGTTGAAACAAAATGTCGAAAGATATTTTTCTTTAAAACGGCTCGTTCCGTAAATAATTAATCAATTAATATTGTTAAATAACTCATTACTAGAATAATTTAACAATTAACTAAATCAATTAAATTGATTAAATTTCAATGTTTTCCTCTGAACGTAAAAAACATTATTTTCCTCGAATCGATCGAGTGTTTAAGCCCAACAAGAACAGTCCCCCCTTTGTATCTTCTTTCAGAGTGAAAAAAAGACAGCCTCGAAGTCAAGAACCCTCCCCACAATTTACGTTCTGACATTAACTGTCGGATGCTTCACACTCACCAATTCCTCTCATAAATAAAGGCTCAAGCTGTTGGGATGTTAAAAGGCTCACTTACCAAACCAATTGGTATCGGTATTTCCTATTACGAATCTCCAATTTGTTGAAGGCAATCCGCAATTACAATGACGTTTTTTTAAGAACGATGTCAATCGTTTTTGTTTTTTGGCAATTGCAATTTAAATTTTGCATTCAAAAGAGTTTGTGGAATCGATTCGATAGAATAATCTCGAGGTTTTTTATTAATATTTTTCTGCATGTTCCGATGAGGTGAATCTTTCAGTGTTCGACTCATGCAAATAAACATTCCATATATCGTCGAGAATTTTTTATTTTTTAGCTATACATTCAAAGTCTAAATTTCAAGAACGTCTAAGGAGAAACAGGTTTTACCTCCATTCGTAGATATTGGAGACAATCAAAGTCTGTCATTAATAGCATCATCGATGAATGATAAGTAGGGGTGAATAAGAACAACAATAGTGAAATTATCCTGGCTGGACCTGAAGCCATCGACAATGACACCGATCGCTAACCCATTGCGAGTTAGTAAGCCACCAGCATCTCCCTACATAGAAGAAAAATTGAGATCATTAAATGGAACGTAGTTGATATATGGATTTAAGGACGGAATTCTCTCTCTGAATGAATGTAAATAGTTCAACCTTGTTTGCAACCGAATCGCGCAACGGGTTGAATGCACAAAGTTGGTTTTCCATCAAGTCTACTCCTCGTCTACAACAATCTTCCCTTCGCATAAGAAAAGCCGTAGACCACGTCATACATTCCGATAGTGTTGGAGAACCTTGTGCTGAAGCACCCCAACCAGCCCAATACAGTAACAGCACCATCCATTGTTTGTCGTAGGCAACTGAATCGGCTGAATTGTGGAATTCCACTCTAGATGACACTTCAGCTGTAATTTTCAGAGGATAATGTAATGAGATATTTTATTGAATTGACGCATTTTTCAATTACGTTTATATCAACTGTTAATGTAAATTATCGAATACTTGCTTTGATTACAGCGATGTTGTGCACTTTGTAATTTATGCTGCGATGCATAGTTGCATAATGCTGATAAAACATTACTTTTGCAACTGGTACATGTCTTGATGAGGGATCGTCGAGTCGATGTTTTCCAGGTATAACCCTTAACAATCTTGCTAGCTTGGCAAAAACACAATGTGCAGCAGTGAGAATATGGTTTTCAGTTATGATACCTCCGGCACACCTGAACCAGCCGCCTATCCATATAGAAACACTGTGCGTAAACTGCAATTCATCAGCGATGTGCCCACCAATGATGCTGTTGACTCCTAAAAATTATTCATTGATATTAGTTGACTTTATATATTTTCAACATAATTTATCGGAAACTGGCACGAATCCGAATATTTCAACGACAACAATGATGGGTTCTCATTAACTTACCATGTATGGATACTAGAATCGTTAGTAGAATGAAAATCGGTGAATTAATCATGATAACGAACTCGATGCTTGGAACCAGATTATTACTACAGTATCCAAGTATTTTCTTTTTAATAATTATTATATTCTACAATCTCACAATCTCCCCCAAGAAGTGTTGAATACTTTGCAAAAGCTTGTTTCTATTCATATGTATATTTTTTTCCTATCATTGCCACGTCTGACTCACCGATATAAAATTTTACATTCTTGGTTATTTTTTTCCACTCGAATTTCGGCCAATCACAATGCAGTATTAAAGTGTACGTGGCATCTTGAAGATAGTGTGGAATGAGATTTATTTTCCACTATATGTATTCTTAGTCTATAGTACTCTTCTTCCCTCATAAACAGAGCAGTAGTCCACTTCATAACTATCGATAGTTCCGGAGAAATCCGTTAGACTTTGACTTGATTCAGGTATTTTCTGACATGATTCTAGTCAAAAAACTGACTAACATTCTTCTACCTGAATCAATTCAATTTTCTACTAGTTTTGGGTGCAGTTATATGATGAAAATAAAAAACCAATCGAAGACTTGATCAGTCAGACATAAAAAGTCGAATCGGCTACACGAAGAAATAAAAGACGAATACTAAACATTCGACCAATATACGCTATATGTCATGTATCTTGACCATTTCTGTCGAGAAGTGTTGACGCCTAGAAATTATTCATCAATGTCAGATCACTCTCAACATTTTTTTAAATATCATATCAATTATTCAGTAGCCAATTGATAAAATGGTTTAAGTCGATTTTATCCTAAGGTCAGTTTTTGATGAATATCTTGGAATCTATTGGAGATAGAGACATTTTTATAGGGACATTATTTGTAGCTCTCATTGTACTCTATAAAAAAGGTCAAAATGAAAATTTCGCTATTTCCCATAGATTCCAAGATATTCATCGAAAACTGACACCAGGATGAAATCGACAGAACCGTTTTACCAATTCACATTAATTTTACTGAATTTACATGATGACCAGTAAATTAATAAAGCTGAGTTGAATACATTATTCACTATCTTCCCCTCTTTGATTATACAGTTAGAGTCTCAATTCTTTCATTTTGGAAGTCTATTTGAAGAAATAATCATCTTCCTTCATTTTTGTCCACTGTTGATACCGCATTCATTCAATTCCATTTAACAGATAACATACTAAAGATTTAAAAGAGATCCATTTTGTCCCACCCATCTCTTATTATTATGAATATGAGTCCCTCATCCATTTTCCTGTTTGATAATTCACTAGAATAATTCTCTCCTTGTTTCGACCAAGTTGATGACTCTTCTGGCAGGAAGTAATAAGTATAACCCAGCGAGAAGAATGGTACGAGTGTCAGTGGCATATTTCACAAAAATTTAATTTCTTAATAATCGATGGGGATATCTCTTCACTCCACTTTTCTCCATTGAGTTCACCCTCTATACTAACCCATCACTCTACTTGATGATACTCTTGAGAAACTTGAGATAACAAAAAATAAAAATCTTTTTCTAAATTGCTTCATTTTTTATTTTGAGTTGTGAATGAAATCATCTGTGTATTAAATAAATGAACGGTTTTAAGAGAAAATGACAAAAGACATTTTTTGACAAAATTTTCTCTAAAAAATGTTTTATGACATTTTTCCTACTTTTTGATGTAATTTCGTAATTAATCATTTTGATTTTTTTTTATTAAAAAAAAAGTGGAGAGAATAATCATTTCTAAAGATGCGCTTTATCTCTTCTGGAAAGTTCATTCCGAGAGAAAAAAAAATTCTTTTCATTTTAAAATAAAAAGTTTAAAAATTTTACTGTTCAAGTCGTTATCATTCCATCCAAAAAAATGAAATTATTCATGAGCATGCGCACATCTTCTTAGTACTAAGTAGGACGTTGCACCCAACGGTGCCTCGTTCGATACTTGGCGAGAGTGAATCGACCACTCACTGTGTTGGCTTATTTTATTTATACCCCCCCCCATGATCGACCAGTTGTGCACTCATGAAAAAATAGAACAGACGATTTTAAAAAAATAAAATGTTTCCCAAGAAAAAAATTAATGGGTGAGTTTTAATTGAATAGCAGCCAACATTTTGTGATCTTCTTTTCAATGGTTCGAGCGTTTGTGTATGACCAAAACCCATTGAGAGATATCTGCAATGTGTGCAACAGGGAGATTTAGAGAGAGGGCAATTGCGAGTGATTCGCTTTGAACTAATCTCTCGCGGTTTAGACTACGTTCTTACATCAGCTAATGTATATTTTTTTCAAATAATTATAAATGCGTCGAAATCTGTTGAGGGAATAACTCAGACTCTCGATTTTTCTGAATGTAAAAGAAGAATAATTTAGTTTTTGCTGAATATCTCGGAATCGAAGGGAGATGGCGAAATTTTTATGAATATCTTTTTTGTGGAGATTTTCAAGGGCTACAAAAAAAGTCTTTTAATATTTTTCTGTAAACTCACTGGTTTCGGAGATAGTTGCGTAATAATGGATGTGAAATAATTAGACTTTTTGACGAAATTCGAATATGAAATTTTTATTAAATTCGAGATTATTTCGATAATGAGTGATTTTAGGGGAAAATGTTATAATATCTTTTTTGTAGCTAATTAAATTTGAAACAAAAAATGGCTCTTGATATTTTCTCCTAAAATCACTTATTTTGGAGATAATTCTACATTCATCATCATGAGAAAAATCGACTTTTTCTGCTCCATTTTTCCGTTCATTACTAAAATCGCATGTGTTCTACTCTGTTAATTCTCGAAATTTCAAGGTCTAGAATAACATCTCGGAACATGAAATGCAGGAAGTAATTACAACCCAGACTAGATCACACGACCTTTTTCAACTCCAAAGGAAATTGATAAAATAGTCCAGGACCGTTTCTTACAACTCGTATCGATACTTTATCGGCTTTTGATATCTTAAAAATGATCAAAGTATCTCGTGCCTATTTCGAGAGTCATTCATCCTCCACGACGTTCGATTATTGCTATTAATACTGGACGTATCGCGTGCTCTCTTCAATTTGTCTCGTTATTGCTCTCGTCCATCGACTCAATTGACCGATAAATAAAACTCCATTTAAAAACCGAATTATCTCGATACTGGGTGACTTGAGAAGAAAATATCAAGGTACTTTTTTGTCGGAAATATCCTCAGCTAAAAAAAAGGTCCTTTGACATTTCCTCCTAAAATCACGTATTTCTGAGATATGTGCATAATTAAGAAAATTGTCGACTTATTGCTTGTGAGTTAATTGAAATTTATCTTTTTTCAATATTTACAGATGATTATTATAACTACGAAACTATCGGCGAGAGTCAGAGGATCGTGAAGCACGTGTTTTTGGATGAAGATGTGCTCGACGTATCCAGACAAAAACGATACGTAGAACCACCTCCTGATGCTAATGCAACAACTTCGCCATTACCACAGAGTTCAATTCATGATATACCATTGATAAATGTGGAAACCGGTTCAACAGCCAATGTAACATACTCAACTGACAACACCTCTAATTCAACAACTCCACCAGCAAATACAACAACTATTGCAACGACCGTGAAACCAGAGGCCGGGAAAACTGGACAGAATATGATGGCTATATCGACACCACCTCCGAGTGTCTCCAAAGGACCGGTTAGTTGGAAAAATATTCATTTTTCGTGTCTTTAAATAGAATAAGATTTTATTATTTCCGATTTTTATCAAAGTCGAGTGTTTTCATCGAGATTATAAATCATTCCATTTGATTAATTATAATAATTTAATTTTGGTAGAAAAAATTTTTGGGTTCATATCAAATTATTTCGCTAACGGAGCATCTCACGAGGAAATTTCATAAGACCTTTTTTGTAGCTGAAAAAAGTTCCTAAAAAAAATGTCTTTTAATATTTTCTTCTAAAATCGCTAATTATCGAGATAAATACGATTAACGTATTAGTAGCAAAGTCATGAAATTTGGAGAGTAAAAAAAACTTTTGTGTTAGATATAGAGTTATCTCAGTAATGAGTGATCCTAGGGGAAAATGTGAAAAGATCTTTTTTGTAGCCGCAGAAATTTTGAAGGTAAAACATCTTTTGAGATTTTCTCATAAAACCACGCCTTATCGGAGTAATTCACTATTAAGAAAAAAAAAAAATGTTCTCAATCACTAAAAAATGATAATAAATAATCGTTATTTGATTTTACAGTTCATCTGGGCGAATCAAACGAGATGGGAAAATACAACCAACGATAGACCAATGACAAGAGCCGACAACAAGACAACAAAAGTGAATTTAACCCAAACCGATATTTCCACAAATACATCAGACCTAGACAGCATATCAATCGACAAATTCAAAGATCCAACAAACACAACATTTACTCAAAACAATATAACAAAAACCGAAAACGATAATCATCTGTATTACAACAGCACATTCATCGTGGACGAGAGCATCGGAAAAAGTTTCTGGGTAGATCTTGACAGTCATCCAGCCAAACAAATCAATACTCTACTGAGTCACAGTCATCGTAGGGCAGCAACAGTTAAATTATCATTTGATTTTCCATTTTATGGACACAAAGTTCGTAATATTACAATTGCAACTGGTGGATTTTTGTATACAGGAGAATTTGTACACAGTTGGCTTGCTGCCACACAGTACATTGCCCCTTTGATGGCAAATTTTGATACGAGACTGTCAGAGGATAGTTATGTAAAGTATGCCGACAATGGTAAGCAAAAATTATTCAACTCAATTTTAGTTGACTATTTTATTTATTATTTTGTCAAATGTCAAGTTTTTTTTATCATTTTTGTATTTATCTCGAGATCGAGTGATTTTAAGAGAAAATACCACAAGACCTTTTTTTAAAGCTGACAAAATTTCCTATCAAAAAGCTCTCTTGACATTTTCTTCTAAAATAATTAATTAACGAGATAATTGTATAATACGTTTGCCTATTTTCTCATTACATGTTTCGGTTTAAAAAAATCATAATTATTCAAAAAGTAATTGATGATTAATGAAGTGATGATAATTAATAAATGTTTATTCATCCCACAGGCACTGCATTTACAGTCGAATGGTCAAAAGTTATTCTCCAAGATAAACAGGATGCTGGACCATTTACGTTCCAGGCGACACTCCATAAAAATGGAAATATCGTATTCGTTTACGCACAGATGCCACTTTTGGTTGAGGAAATTGAGGACACTGCTCATCCCGTCAAAGTGGGACTCAGTGACGCCTACATCATGGACAGAACTCTCTACTGTAAGTTTTATAAATAATAGTAGAGATTCAGAAAAGGTCATTTCGAGATCGATCTAGACAGACTATAGACTTGATGTATTGCTAGCACTTGGCAGTGCTATTTCAGGATTTACCTAGACTATTGGATCATCTCCAGGTCTCTGAGAATAATAGAGAAACGTGGAACATGATTATTTACATTATGACTGATTATAAAATTCTCTCTTGTGGTTCAAAAATTGGATGAATCCATTTTTTTTTAATTCTTCCAATTTTCCAAAATATCGAACAAATGCAAATTATTTTTTATTTGTTCGTCTATCTCAAAAACTAGTGATTTTCTATAAAAAATTTACCTTATCACTTTTCTCTAAAATATTCATTCATTTATTAATTGAATAATAATCTAGAAAATATTAATCATCATGTGCAAATTGTCAATTTGATTTTTATTTCTTTTATTACAGTCGTCCGGAGAAAAACAATTTATGAGTACCATCGAGTGAATTTCAATCGTCAAGATATCAAAAATTGGACAGTTATCTACCTCAAAGCTTTGCCAACGTGTTTAGAGATGCACAACTGCTCAGATTGTTTGACTAAAGTCCCTGACTTTCAATGCAAATGGTGTCCAGAGTTGAATCAGTGCAGCACAGGCACTTCCAGGAATAGACAAGATTGGTTGGAGAAGGGCTGCGAGCATAGGAGCATCAAGAATGAGTCCAGTTGTCCAGCTAGTATAGCCTTTACAAATCACACGGTTGATCAGGGTCATCGGGTTATTGATGAGGGAGAATTGTCAGCAAGTGTCGAGCCGAATAGATTATCCAAAGGTTATTCTGTTTCGGAGCAAAGTAATTAATTATTTGCATTGAAAATCATCATCTTCCTTCATTATCAATCAATTATACTTTAGAATCAATCAGTTTTTCTATGAATATCTCAGAATCTAAGAGAGATAGCGAAATTTTTGAAATAACATTTTTTGTAGAAAAATGTCAGATCTATAAAAAAGGTCTCTTGATATTTCCTCCTAAAATTACTCATTATCAAGATAATCCCACATTTAACAAAAATGTCTAACAACAAAATATTGATGAAATTGCTTTTCAGAACATGGACACATGAATATGAATCACATGGGAGTTTCTGGAGTTATTGGGATCCTCTTGGTGGTCTCACTCATTGCTGGACTGGTGGGCTGGGGTGCCTACGCTTATCGCAATCCTCACAGTGCATCTGGTCAAATGTTAATCAGAGTAAGTTGAATAAATTAACATGAAGTAATAAAAACTGAAATAATCAACTTTTGGATCAACTTTTGTCATTCCTTATGCAACCAAAGATGAGAGATGTACGTTATATAATTGATTAAATAATAATTTATACAATACAATTCTCATATCTACTTTTTAATAATTTTTTAGTACCGTCCAAGTCAGTGGAACTGGCGTCGAGGTGAGGCTCGTTACACAGCTGCAACAATTCACATGTGATGAGATAGTAGCCGATAACAGTCGATACTGAAACTGTCGGAAATTCTTTCTCCTTTCGCCTTTTTAATGATGAAAAAAATTATATCTAATGGCCTCGGAGCCTTTTACTACTTATTAATTGCAAATCGTCATTTCAATTACATTAATGGACCAATAATGTGATATCGTACGACAATGCGATTCTACAAATCAATTTTTCTTTCATTTTTCACGAAATTGTCTATTTTTCAAGGGATAACAAATTGAAGATTAAATCATGAGAATTTTTTATTAGATGGAATGTATATTTTCAAATTAATGAGTCTTTTAGATTAATTCAGAAATGAATTGGTGAATGTAATGAGTTCAATTCCATATTTTTGATAATTTCTTAGTTGAGTTAATTTGACTTTGAGTTTAGATTTTCGTGAATATCTCCAAATCTGGAGGACCTAGTGAATTTTCTATAGAGACATTTTTTGTAGAGAAAAATGAGATCTATAAAAACGGTTCTTATAAAATTTGCGCTATTTTCATTCAATATCGAGATATTCTCCAGAAACTAAATTCGAATTTAATTTATCTCGATTTACAACTTTATTGATGAATTTCGCATTTATCCCATGAACAAGTGATTTTACGAGAAAATGTTAAAAAATATTTTATGTAGAGAAAAAAATTTCCAACAAAAGATGTCTCTTGACATTTTTTCATGGAATCGTTTATTCTCGAGATAATTAGATATTTAATGAGGAGGAAAATTGAATTGAGCTCTAAAATTTTACCACTTCACAACTGTAATTAAAATTGAAAAAATCCAAGTGCCTTCGCAGTCAATTACCGGAAAAAGGATAATAATTGCCGCTAGAGAACAATTAAAATAGCAATCATGAAACAGGCAATTGAATGATTATGTGATTCTTAGCAAGATGTGGTGAACTTTGTTATTATTTGAGAATGTGTTTCATTTTTAAAAAAAGTTTTTAACTAAACCAATTTGTCGCATGTAATATTTCCTTTTAATCTGCGATAATCATTGTAATAATTCAATGAAAAATACAGTCGATGATTTTTCATTGAAATAATTTCAATCGCAAGAGAAGATAAACAGAGAATCAACAAAATTATAATTTAGCTCTGTGAGAGTGAAATTTTTCAATCAATTTTACAAATTTCTCATTGAAAAAATAAAATGGAGATATATAAAAATATCTATTATATTTATGAGTATATATATTTTATGGTGAATTTGCTATTGAGGCAGAGTACTCTTTAATGAGCACGCATGAGGAGATAAAACAACAAATATATATTATTGAAAAAAAATCATATGATCTGATAGTACTGATCGGTTATAAAATCTATTTTTTTGTGTGTACATAGTAGATTAATTATCAATGATTATTTTTACATAACTCTTAAGTAAAAAAAAAAGTCATCAAAAGGTGCCTTTTTCTGAAAAAAAACCAATCACTTCTGGATTTTTCAATCGAAGGTACAAAATTTTATGAAATTAATGTACAAGACCGAATTCACTGGATTGAAGAACATGAAGTGCTCGTCTATTATGAATTTATTTACACAATCATATTTTTTTTCTTTGCACGGTGCAATTTTTTTTTTTTTTTTTGAAAATTTAAAAATGTATACATATCTGGTAAATTTTTATGTTTATGAGAAATTGAATAAGCTTTTTATTATATTTACAATGTACGATTGATTTAATAGTTTGTGATAATAAATATTTCAATTTCATTGTGGATCTTATATTTTTTTAAAATATTAAATAACATTAATTACGAACCCAATCAATTTTCAATCTCATTATTTATCAGAATACTTGAAATTAAAATTTTTCCCTCATTATTACACATTTAATTTGAATTTCACTCTTATATAGAAAAAGGATCTGCTATGTCGATCACCCGAAGAAAAATCGCTCTGATTCAGGTAGAATTTCCTACCTGAATCAGGCAGATTTTCGACTTGAACCAGGTTAAAAAACGGGCTGGCTACCTGAATCAATCTGTCTCTACTTACGGTAGATCGGAGAATCGAATTGATTGAGGTAGAGCCATCCTACTTGAATGAGGTAGATTATCGACTTGAATCAGAACTTTTTTTTTAGGATAATTGAACTATGATCGATAATATACCGGCAGTAGTTCCAAACGATTTCATAATTAACAACACACTTTGCTTGCCTCATAGAAATATGAAGTGTTCAGATGTGATTGAGAAATCCTCTGTATCACAATAATTGTGAGTATAACCAACATTCGAGAATAATTGAAACATTAAAGCGCTAATTGTTACGATTTAACTGTTGTTCGAAAAATCCAGGAACAAGTGATAATGGAGTCTAGCACGAGCTCTCCTCTATTTGGATCGCACAAAAGCATCACAATATATTGTAAAGATCCATTTGATAACACGTGTTACATTTTTCCAGAGAAATATAAAAAAATTGCTTGAGGATCATTTGAAGGATGAGAATCATCTCCGGAGCCAACGAAAAGGCAGCATATAAACGATTCATGGCATGAGGAAAAAGTTCTCCTGCAATGTAATAGAAAAAAACCAATTTTAAAAATATCGAGTGGGAAAGATTCAGAGGTGAGTGTTAAAAATTCCCCGCTAAATTCTCTATTATCATCAGACAAATCTCAATCACCTGAGAAGATTATAAATACAAGTGACGAAATTCCAGAAGGAATAATTCAGGTAAAGGGTAAATTGTATGAATGTACAATCTGTAAGTGTAGATTACCTGATTCAGAGTCTGTGAAAAATCATGTAGAGGATATATATCATCAAACTAAAGTTAATCAACTTACAATGGTTGAATCAAATTCCATAAGTCAAAAGCAGAATATTGATTCTTACTCTTCGTCGTCAACATCATCATCAACTTTACATAGCGATGATATCACTGATTCATTCACTAATGGAGACATCGAAGCCTTGAATAATACTGGGGAATTATCACAAGGAACTCGAGAAGAATTTCCCTCGCTGGGTGAAGAAGTCTTTCTCACAAAATGTCATTCTTGCAATCAAACGATTCTTGGTGGTCCCGAAATAGTTTCAGCTCACATCAACAGTCAAAGACACAAGGGGCGGAGAGGGAGATGGACAAATTTAAAAGTTCAAGAAGATCCTGAATTCAATAACAATAACGACATCAAATATTTCATCATTGAAAATCCTGCAAAAGCCTCTGAAGACCTGATCCGAATCGTCGAGGTACCGAAGGGAGCCATGAAAAATAAATGGAAATCGTTCTACTGGTGTCAAAGCTGTAACTTCAGAAGTTCTATAGATGGCATTCCACATGCACATTTAGAGTGTTCTTTCCATTTAGAAAATTCTAGAATCAAATCTGAAACCTGGAATTTAAATTGTAATCTCAATCAATTGGGAAAGCAGAAATTTTCGGTGAATCCCTTGGAAACTCAGCAAGACGAAATTACAGAAGAAATATTTCATCAATTACCAGAAGGAATAATTAAACTTGAAAATCAGGATAATTTCAAGTGCCTATTGTGTCTTGTCATTGAACCATTGGGTAATGGAAATGTTAGTGTCCATGTCTCCACGGAGAGATACAAAGAAAGATTGGAGATATCGCAAGGAAAGAGGCAGGCTTCATTACCAAAAAAAAAAAAAAAAATCAAACAGAATTAGAATTTCGAGAGAAAAATTCCATTCCATCAAAATTATTTCATGTCACAAGTGTGATGAAAAATTTAAGTCTGAAAAGGCTCTCCATAGTCACATGACTAAACACTTCTGGAGAAGATTTTTGGAGACATCAGAAGACACCCAAACTAATAAAAAAGATGGAGACTTTAATCAAATTCCAGCAGAACCAACAGAATTACCTGAAGACGAAGATTATCACAAACTTGAGGGCGTAAAATCGATCGACACACCACTTAAACCAATCCACCGTCCCCGCAATTTCAAAATAAAACCTCTGGACATCGCACTCAACGACAATTTGAATATCTACGAGCCTGATAAAAAGATGATGGAAGAACTCGAGCGCGGAGTTGTCCTGACCATCAGTAACAACGAGGATATCTACTGTCTCGTGTGTCGAAGGATCATCAAAAATTCTTTACAATACATCTACCAACATTTTCGCTCGAAAATCCACTCAGTAAATCTCCGAAAAAGAATCGATGATCACTGGGTACAGGGACGTCCAGATCAATTGAGTAATTTAACTTTTGCTGGCATTTACATAGAGAGATTCCCAGAATCAGATGTCAAGTGTCATGCCTGTGGAGAAATCATGAAAAATCACTCCATCATACTACTACAACACATGAATGATCCTTCCCACATAGAAAAATGTTCCTCACTGCGAGCAAAATCTGTGGAATTATTCAATACTCTTTCCTCAAGAATAAAACCTAATTTTTACAACTCACAGAAATATTGGTGCGTCCCTTGTAAGATGGATTGGACCGTCGAGATTGAATTCCGAGAGCACTTGAGGACAGAAAAACATGAGAGAACTATCGAATGTTTCAAAAATGAAATCATGATGTTCGATTATTGCCCAACCTGCGCTACTCTCTGGTATGGTTTTCTGAAGACATTCAACTACCACTCAACCTGTAAAATGCACCGTTACCACGCATCCAGTCATTTTTATCTGGTGGATAAAATTCCACATTCTGCGGAGAGACTTCTCCACGAAGGTGAGAGGAAACTCGAGGAGATTTTAACGAATTTAGACTGTCGTAGGTGCTACGATAAGGAGAAAGAGGATCAATTGATGAAGGATTTAGAGAGGATTTGTAAAAAGAAACATCCCTTTGGTTCCAGGATCACTGGAGTGGGGGGACAGAACAGTGACCTTGACATTTTCCTCGACTGTGGCACCAATAATTGCTCAGTATATTCGGAAGAGGGCTTCAGTCGTGACCAGATATTACTTCGTTTAAAGAACATACAACAATGTCTCAAAGGAGATGTTGAAACTTGGTATATCGATCGTGTGATCCAGGACTGTAGAGTCCCGATTATAAAGGCGACCCACAGGCCCACTGGAATCGAGTGTGATCTCTCCTTTACTAATGGTTTAACTGTGGAGAACACGAAGATGATTAAGGCTTACTGTGAGAGTTATCCTCATTGTCGTAAGCTGATCATATTCGTGAAAAAATGGATGGAACATTGTGATATCACTGGAGTACATGGGTTCAATAGTTATGGAATTACCTGGCTGGTGATATATTTTCTCCAGGTGAAGAGGATACTGCCGACGGTCTCCGAGTTGATAGAGAGAAGGAGAGAGTCAAGGATCATTGGGGGCTGGGAGACCGGAGTTTGCACTGATTTTGAGGTTTGTGATAATGACGAAAGCTTCAGAGAACTCGTCATACAGTTCTTCCAATTCTATGGAGCTTTCGATTATCGAAATCAAGTGATTTGTCCGTTGGTGGGAAGAGCCATTGAGAAGAGAGATTTTCAGAGACCAGAGGTATTACCACCGATGATGAAACCGTATCTCGATTATCTCAAGGGTGAAGATGATCGTGAGGCATTTAGAGTTAATACTGTTATATGTCTGCAGGATCCTTTCGATCTTGCTCATAATGTATGTAAAGCTGTCCCAAAGTTTGTGGTTCATAAGTTCAAAACTCTCTGCTCTCTCAGTGCAGGAGACGCTCAGGCAGAAGACGCTCGAATTAATAAACAAAAGTAGATTATAACTTCCATGCACCTGGTATTGAGCGTTTAAAGAAAGGCGTTACTATTATTATTCTATTACTACCGGCATTATATGATTTAATTTCCTTTCTTTTTACCAATTTCATTCGTAGTGGACTATACTACTAATATATTATTATTCTATTGGTATCATTGTTATATGATTTAATTTTGTTTTTTCTTTTCATTTCTTTTGATAATATTATTATTCTAGCACTATCATTATTGTATGATTCAATGCCTTTTCTTTATTTCTCTTTCTTGGTCGTTATTCTAAAACTTCTTATTAGGATTTTTTTACGAAGTGGAAGAATATGAAATAAATTCAACATCATGAGTTTAATGAAGATGATTCGTGAGGAATTGTCCTCTTGTCTTTTCCACACACACACACACACATAAACAGAAATATTCTGAAATATGATTACGAATCTTGGCTCCATGTTTTATGACATTCCAAGTCATTCTGGTGTTAAAATCTTCAGGAAAGTGGAAAATTAAATAAGAACTTATAAATTTGAGGCAAAAGTCAATTATGATTGTCTGTATCTTAGGACCAATAGCCAGATTAACCTAAAATTTTACAGAGATGTGTAAAATAAAGATAATCACTATTAGCCCAAATTTCAGATCTTTAGTCCAAACGAGTTCTAGATATGAAAATAGAAAAACGACAATAACTCGAAAACTTTCAATCGGAGGGTATGCATATTTTAATTGAACTAGATATGAGATATCGTGGCAAATATTTTCAAAAAGAAAAAATTGAAATGGGTCTAGTAGTTTTTGAGATATTGAACAAAGTATTTTTACACGTAAAGTCAGATATCTCTGAACCTACTGGTCCGATACCGCCCATACAAAATACCAACCTTTATTATAATAAGACCTAGAATCATACGAAATTTGAACTTTTTATTTCAAATATTTTTCAAGTTATCATGCGTACACCGTTTTGAAAAAAAAAAAACATGAAGAGTTGAATCGAAATCCAGCAGAATCAACAGAATTACCTGAAGACGAAGATAATCCCAAACTTGAGGTCGTAAAATCGATCGACACACTACGCATCTCTATATAACATGTATCAATGACATCAGAGTACTTGGATCACATAAATTCTCAGGGGAACACAAAGACAAAGAAATCAAATTTAATGATAATTGGATATGATTAGCGAACAATTCTCACTTGCCAGAATCTTCATTAACATCTTAACAAACGTAAAAAATGAATGACAAAATCTAAAAATCGTCGCAATACCGATGTGATTATTATCTTGAGAAATTGTTATCGTTCACTTCCGTGCCTTGATTATAATGTGAAACTACAATATAAAAAAAGAAACAATATATCAAATTTCAAATATTTCTATAATATTGTTGGTCTTATCGTTCTATCAAAATTCAGGGTATTACAACGTCAAAATGTTATATTCATTAATATTCATTATTTCAGAAAAAGTTGGATGAAATAAATATCTAATTTTTCACATTCAATGACATTGATTTGGACCATTCTCCTCTATTTATACATCATATTTATAATGATGATTAAATATTACTCCTAATTTCGTAAAATTAATTACCTGTAATTTGAAATAAAATAAAGTAGAAAAAACACTTTATGAATGAAAAATATCTATATCTTTCTATAACTTTGTACATGATTTTAGATATTCATAATATCTACAGTAATCTTATAAAAAATTATTCTACTGTGTACTGGGCGCAACGAGAGCCTCATCGGGAATCAAAACGTATTGCATACATCGTTGAGTATGTCATAAAAAAAATCATTCCACTCATTTATCAATGGGAAAGATACATCTGTGATATCATGCAGATGTTGGTCCCATCAGAAATCGATGGAGACGGGGCACAATTCACTCACGTAAGTATGTGTTTTCTGCAGGATTATTGGAGTATCACGAGGGAGGACGTTCTGGCCCAATACTGAGATCCCAGTGATCGCAATTTATTGGACAATGATGATACGATACTGCACTTGCATGCCCTGATCTACCTGATGTCATGGATGCACCTTGTTCCCATTTGTCTGTTGCTGGATCATATATTTCTACAATACTAAGGAATGTCGAGCCATCATAACCACCTGGAAAAAATTAAAAATTATTTTATTTAATCGTAATTCATTCATTAACAATCAAAATGTATCTTCCAAAATATTAATTCCATTCTTCGATTAATTAATTCAATTGGAAGATCGAATTATCTCAGTGATTAATGATTTTAGAAGAAAATATCACAGAGCATTTTTTGTAAAAAATTTTATCAGCTACAAAAAATGTCTCTTAACATTTTTTCCTAAAATCATTAATTACTGAGATAATTAATCTTTAAGGATTCTTTACGAAATCAATTTGATGTTTTCATTCATTTAATTAGTTGCAAAATTCTTTCGTTATGTTTTTCTCAATTAAATATTGAGTAATATAGTTGTATTCATGTTACTAACCCATAGCATATAATTTTCCATCCAAAACAGTGACACTCAGTGCACTACGTGCTATAGAAACACTGCTAATTGATTTCCAACAGTCATTCTCAGTGTCATATCTCTCAACGGTATTCAATTGACCAGTTCCATCATATCCACCAACAACGTATATATACTGTCCTAGACTAGCCACACCAGCTCCTGAACGATTTGATTTCATTGGAGCCACCATTGTCCATTCATCATTCTCAGGATGATAACATTCTACTGAGTTCAATCTGTGGGTTCCATCATATCCACCGATTGCGTAGAGTAGTCTGTGATTAAAAATCATTTAAATTGATAGAATGTCGGAGAATATTAATCAATATTTATTAATAATTATAATTAAAGGCCAGAAATAATGACGAATTTAGTGGAAAAATTGTGCAATCCTATTGAATATTCAATAATCTTCATTACGAGTAAATTTAGTAGAAAATGTCAAGAGACACTTTTGGTAGAGAATTTTCTTAGCTACAAAAAAGGTCTCTTGACATATTCTTCTCAACTCCTTTGTTACTGAGGTATTCCTTTCTAATGAAATAATATTTTCCAAATGATCAATTCGATAGTTTAAATAATTTATCCAGTTGAAAAATCAAATTATCTCGGTAATTAATGAATTTAGGAGAAAATCTCAGGAGACACTTTTTGTAGGGAATTTTCTCAACTATCAAAAATGTCTCTTAACACTTTTTCCTTAAATCATTAGTTTCAGAGATATATCCATAATTAACAAAAATTTAGAATTTTGAATGTTGATCAATGAGTTTTAATTACCTGTTGACAACAGCAACGCCAACACCAAGTCTTTTAACATGCATAGGTTTGATATTACTCCACGTATCATGTTCAGGATCATAACACTCAACACTATTGTGATATTGTGCTCCTGAGCATCCACCAACAGCGTAAAGAAGTCCATCCATAACAGCAACACCAACACGATTTCTTGGTACAGACATTGGTGTACATGGTCGCCATTGGTCGTTCACTGGATTATATCTATCCACCCAATCACTGTCATACCTTTAAACAAATGCACCCAATAATTAAAAGTTATACAACTAAAATCATCAATTAAGTAAAAACGTAACATTTAATTTTTTACTTTTTGTAATTTCAGAAAAGAAAATATTCTCAATTAAAAATACAATTATCTCAATAATGAGTGATTTTAGAATAAAATATCAAAAGACCTTTTTTGAAGATTATCAAATTTTCTATAAAAAAATGCTTCTTGACATTTTCACCTAAAATCATTAATTACTGAGATATTCAATTTTTAACAGAGAAAGTACTTTCTGAGAGATTAGTGGGATGATTGAAATAATTGACTCATTCAAAAAATCAAATTATTTCGGTAATAAACGATTTTAGAAGACAATGTCAAAAGACATTTTGTGTAGAAAATTTAATAATCTCCAAAAAGATTTTCTGAAATTTTCTCCCAAAACCGCTTATTTAGAAGATAAAACTTCATAAAGGGAAAATAAAAATCAATTGAAATATGAGTTAGCATGAAATCAATGAACAAACCTGTTGTCACAAGGTGCTAATCTGCTTCCAGGTGAATTATTTCTCCCTCCAACAGCATAAAACATTCCCTTTAAAAAAGCCCCACCAAGACCAGACCTTGGTACAATCAACTTGGCATGCTGTGTCCAAGTATTATCATCAACATTGTATCCCTCCAAAATATCCAAAGAGTGTTTCAAAAATCCTCCAGCTATGTAAATAACTCTAGGAGTATTTGGAGTTCTCTCCTTGACAATTGGCTTTTTATGCAATGTTAAATCTTTAAATATTTGTGCTAAATATTCTCTACACGCTGGTACTTTTTTAAGTACATCACAATTTTTCATCTGATCACTGAGAAAACTTGGTGTTAAATATTGACAACGTACTGCATGCAATATATGCTCCATTTTTGGTCCTCTAGCATCCTCATTGTACTTGACCCACTTGAGTACAGCATTGTACACTTCTCTCTCCTCCTGAACATTCAACTCGTCTTTACGTACTAGTGAAATCAGTTGAATTGCTGATAATTGAAGAAATTCTTCCTCCTGACATATTCTACTAAAGTGTTGAATAATAAATTGATTTGCTTTACGTTGAAGACTGTGACAACCATGTTGCTCAGCAAAATTTGCAATTCCAATTGCATTTGTTGGATCCAACTGTTTTTCTAGGAAGACGCAGCATGCTTCTATCACATTGTTCACCTGAAATTAAATAAATTTTCCCTTTTCAATGTAATTTCTTCAACAAAATTTATTTCATCATTGTTGAATATTTAATTATCTTGATAATGAGTGGCTTGAGAGGTAAATGTCAAGAGATATTTTTTATTTTTTTATTTTGTCATTTTATCATAAAATTATGCATTCAACAGATAAATGGAGAATAACAAAAAATAGGTATTTATCACTTGATAATCAAAGTCTTAATTTAAAACTCCCCAGGAATGCTGTGGCCCCAGGCATTGCTCTGACCAGAAGAAAATAATTTTAAAATTATGATCAAAGATGATAAGCAGTTCTAGAGTATTCTAGAAATATCCGGGATTCCCCGAAAAGTTTTAGTAAATTTTTTTAATTCGATTATTGGAAGAATTGAAGAATTTCGTAGAATCTCTATTTTATGAAATTGATAATATCCCACCAATTATCTGAACATTTATTACAATGTAACAGAAATTTACTAGAGAAGATGGAATTAATTTTTTTTTAATACCTGAAACATTGTAGCTGCTGGCAAAAGAGAACAAACAGTTACTTCTGTCACTCTTATTTGTCCTGTGTACATGAAATACATGAGTCTTGTCATTGCTGTTGGACAGACACCCTGAAGTTTTACCCTAGTCATTTCACATTCTTTTAAACCTCCTGTGAACATTGCCTACAAGAAATGAAACAAAATTAACATTTATATTTCTCAATTTCAATTTTTTAAAGAGATTTTATTTTTCAAATTGTTGAATAGTTTAAATTGTTTAACAAAAATTACCTTAAAATAGGGACTAGCAGCAGCCAAAACGACTTTATGTGCATGAAACAGTTCAGATCCCACCTCTAGAATAACATCCGTCAGCATGTGATGACTCCTCATTATGAACATCATCTTCATGGCTTCCTTGATGTAATTAGTCATCGAGAATGTCATGTCACCAAAATCTGTTTCATCATTGTAAACACTCTCCCATTTGCCCTCAGGTCCAGTCTCCGATGGTGTCCCAATGACAAATTCCTTCTGGTCCATATCAATTTTAGGCCCATTTTGTGGTACATAATCTTCCTCGCCATCCATTAAAATTATTTCAATTTAATCCTTGATATCTGTTGTTGAAATAAAGAAGCATTCAATCATTTTTATTTGAAATTTAAATTTATTTTATTTATTATAAATTTAAAATGAATGATATGAACAGGACACGCAATTTAGTGGACCCCCTGATGATCATATCAAATATCTCGTAAACGAGTGATTTTAAGATAAAATGTCAGAAGATATTTTTTGGAGAGAATTGAATTTCCAACAAAAAGTATCTCTCCAAATTTTCTCCTACAATCACTCATTATCAAGATAATTCAATATTTCTTATTTACCCCTCACAGCTAAGAAAAATCTCCAAATAAGTAAGACAGTCTATTAAATTCAAAACTCATTTTACCTAACCTCACAACATCCCCCCAAAATCAGTAAAAAATCAGCATAAACTAACTATTTAGAATAAATAATATTTCTCCTCAATAACAACATAAACAAAAATCTAAAAAAGTGTACAAACCCCCAAGAACGTTCAATTAAAATCAAAAGTTAACAAACAACTTTTATAATCTGGAATTCCCATTGATATAACTTCAATAAACAACATAAACAATGAACTCAACAAAAATTTAAAACCACATAATCATTTACCTCCACAAAATCACTGAAATGTATCACAATATCAACTTTGAGGTTAGTTCACCACAATAAATTAAATAAATAGTCAAATAATCCGTAAAATAAATTGTCACCGATGATCTCATGTGTGACGATTGATACCAGCAATCATCCAAAGTCTCATTTGATGATAATAATTGAATACATGAAAAAATCCACTCAACACTCAATAACTGATCATTATTTTTTATCAATTAAAACAGTCTGATATTTATTAAATCACTTAATTGTCACCTTTTCACTAATTTTTCAGCTGTTGGCATGATTAATCAACGATTACAATTATTCAATAATGTGTGAATAAACCTGAGGAGGGAAACAAACAAAAAAAAACGTGTGTTATTCAACTGTGAAATGTGCCTCGTGATCAACCGTCGATGACTTGCGCAATAATTCTGAGGATTTTATTCAAATAATTCACTGTCACATCATTCACGTCAACTCGATTATTGAGGTAATTAATTAATAATTTAATTTTTTTCTAGGGAATTATTGCATTTGGAAGGAAGAATTTAATCTTTCGGTGGTTTGAGAGATTGATTCATTGGTGACGACTATACTGGCACACTTGTTGTTCGGTTCTTTATTATTTTGACGAGTCATCCTTAGACTGCACTTTCACCCACCTCCAACGACTGTTTAAATATTTTCTTCTATTTTTTATTATTTTTTTCTATTGCAGTTTTTATGGAAATAATCGTCTGACATTACGAATATCTCGTTGATATTTTATTAATTATTTTTTATTATATTTAACATTGTTATTGATTTCGCATTGATGACGATCTTGTGACGGGGAAACGTCGAAGGACGTACACATTTCCCATTATTGTTGATTCAATGAGGAAAATTAGCATTTACGAGTGTTGGAAGACATTCATCTTATTTGAATTGAGAAATCGTGAGTTGACGATTTTTTTTTTTTTTTTTAGATTTGAGATTATTTGGGGGGAATTTGTGAAGAAAGCTTGTTTGGATTATCAATTGAGTCTTTAGTTGGAGAAATTTTTTAATCTTTCATATTTTTAATTTATTAAATACGTGCCCTTGCATTCTTGGAAATGTGTAGAACAATTCAATTTTTTATGTATTGTTGAATAGTGAATTATTGATGTAATGAGTGGTTTTATCGGAAAATGACAGAAGACATTTTTTGTTGGTAATTTTATAATCTATAAAAAAGATTTTATGACATTTTCTCCTAAAATCATTAATTACTGAGATAAATCTATAATCAATACGAGGAAATTGGGTATTAGATTTTCCATATTTTTAAAACTGAGTTATCCTCATAATGAGTGATTTTAGGGGCAAATGTCAAGAGACATATTTTTTTGGAAATTTCATAATCTACAAAAAAGGTCTTTTGACATTTTCCCAAAAAATCACTTGTCTCTGAGATGAATGCATAATTACCAAAAAATCGAAAGTTAAAAAAAATGTAAATAGGTGATAAAAATGAAAAATAATAATAATTAATATTGCATTTGGTTTGCTCATTTAATCAACAGTTGAACTTCAGACATTTGAGACAATATATTTATTTCTTATTAATTACGGAGTGGTTTTTTTTTTTATTATCAACAATAACAGTGTAGTTTTTAGTAGTAGGCGTAACAAGAGTAGACGAGGTAGGTTACAAGGAACCTATCCTAATGTTTATCGTACGCCAACAAGTTTCAATGGCAGCGGATCTCAGTAGCTTTTATTTATGTTTCATCATTATCCTTTTTTTTAAAAAAAATTTCCTCATATCATTTTAATCCGCCTGGTCTTTCAAATTTTCATCATACAGCGCTGCTAATGAATTTTTTTTTTCAAACTCTAACGAGATGATTTCATTTTTTCATTCATACAAATTCATAGATAATAAATAAAATAGAAGAATCGAAGGAGAAATAAAAATTCAATATTATTTATAACTAGTCTAATGTCTCGTTCTCTCAATTAAAATGTTTTTTTTTTCTCTTCTCTGGAAATGTGAAAAATTTATTCTCCTGGGGATTTTTCTTTTAAAAACAAATTGATAAAATTTATTCTATTTGTTGTTTTTATTAAAATTACTTATATAATTAATTATCTTTAAGTTTAAAATCGCTCTCATAAAATCTGGCACACGTGTTCCTTTTTCGCACATTTTCTCATGCATTTTATTATTTTATTTTGGCATTTTTGAATTTACTTTTTTTTTTGTCAAACAATCATGTTTTAACTAAGTGGCAGGTATTCATCAAAAAGCAATGTAACTAGATCGAATTGTGGCAGTGCTTCGTAGAGAGTAGAATTAATTTTTTTATTGCCGTTTTAACGAACGAATATTCTTTGATGTTCTCTTTAAATCCAAATTAATTTAACTGAAATATTATTATTTTTATAAGAATTTTCCAATAGTGAAGTGACAAACTCTAATAAGTTGATTTCAACATTTTGATTTATAGAATTTATCTCCGAAAAAAGTGATTTTAGGAGAAAATATCAAAAGACCTTTTTTGTAGTTTATAAAATTTTCTACAAAAAATTTATTCTGACATATTTCTCTAAATCCCATCCTTAACAAGATATTCGCAGAAAAATTGGTAAATTACGAAGCAATCCGTTTTCCCAAATTTTCATTCAGACTATTTCACAAATATCTCTAGAACTATACGATTTAGAGGAAAATATCAAGAGACCTTTTTTGTAGATCATAAAATTTTCAATAAAAACTATCTTCACCCATTTCCTCTTAAAATCACTCATTATCGAGATAATTCCATATTCAACAAGACATAAAAAATAAACTCATGACTCGAATCAATATTTTGGAAGCGCGAGGATGAGAAGCATCATTAAAACCTTCAATCGATTCCAATCAATTCAATAGGCCGTCGTATCGTTAAAATTTTTCCTATTCGAAATGATTTTATACTCTCTCTGATTAATCTTTGACTGATTCAATTTTTGACGGAATGAGGATTGAAAAAAGGTGTTATTCACGTGCCATATAATCAAATTCAAATTGTGCTCACAATCCAACTCCTAAATTGTCATCTCAAAAACATAACCAGGCTCTTGTTGGCGCACAAATATATTTGTGGGCGATCGATCATTGATTCAGTAGAGCATACGCTCTACAAGTGTAAATGGACTCGACGAATATGCGTGCACTTATAATACATTTTTTTTTTTTTTTGAATTCTACTATGTACAAATTAATTCATAAGACGCATCATTTCAACTGGAAGAGGACAGATTCTTCACTAGTAGTACATTAGAGTAGATTTTTTTTATTTATCATTATGTTCATCTAGAGAACGTGAAACAGCCACCTGATCAAATCACAGATTGATCACTCCCATTTGAGAAATAGAATCTAAAATCTTTCTTCATGTGTTTTTTTTTTTTTGTTCATTTTCATTAGTTTTTTTTTTTTTTTTTCATCTACATAAGTCTATCTTTGATTCTTTTTAGGCTCGGGTAGACACTAGACAGTGGCCCCCTATAAATTTGTATTTTGATCACTCACGAATTCAATTTTTTTAAAAATTTTCTAATTCTTTTTTCCTGATCTACAAGAAGAATTAATTATATAATCATATTTTTCCTCTTTCATCTGGGATAACTAAACACAGATTCGTTAAAATTTTTTACTTATGATTTTCACTATGAGATTATTGTTTTTGTGCAATTTATGCACATGATTGAACGATTTATTACACTATTATACAGCAAAACGTAAAATTATTTAATGATAATTGCGTTATTTTTTATTATTTTTCATACAAAATAAATAGTCTCAACTAATGCAAAACTACTTGAGAATAAGTCAGAGTGTGCGTGAAGCTTTATTCAGTTTAATGATAAATGCATTTCTTTTTCCCCCAATATTTCGTTGCAAATATCTACGGAAAAATAGACTAGATTGATTCATTTACCCTTTTTTTTTTCTTTTCTTCCCTACAAGAGGAACCGAATTACGAGTAATAATGAACTAACGTGTGCACAAAAATCTAATTCGATAAAAGACTTTCAAGAATTCAAATAGTCAAATTGTTTTTTTTTTTTTTTCATCTACATTAAAACGTAAAATTCATTCATTCACCTAAACAATTACTAAATCGGTTGAAGTTAAATCGAATAACGATAAATATATATTTAGGTTTTTTTTTTTTCTAATTAAAAGATTTTCTTGGGCGGATACGACTACTGCTAAGGCCTCGCTTATCAATTATCATGTATATTTTCATTGAAAATGAATTTTTAAAATTTTTAGTCCCACACATTCATCAGCTAATAGTCTAGAGGGATATCAGTTATTTTGAATAAAATGAGATTTTTTTTCATTATGAGAATTTAAAGGAGAGATTGGATTTTTCACAACAATAGCTTCACCATATTTACCCTCAATTTTCATATCAATTCCACCACAAATACGTCCAATTCCTATCTTAAATGCGTTCAGTCTAATTTTGTTGCAATAATTTATTTCCAAATATGTAATTTTTTTCTTCTTCATCTCAGTAAAAACGAATTATCGACTGAATAATACACCTTCAACAACAAATTCACTTCGATTAATCAATTTTCCATTTTACATTTCCTCAATAGGCGCAGGAATGTCGGAATACATGTATTATTTAATAAGTGGTCATTCTACACTGTAAGCCATAGGATAAGAGTCCCTCAATTTGAATTAATTAAATGGCAGTGAATGGCCCAAATGATCTCTCAAATGAAAAATTAAAAAATTCCATGATGACAGTGATTGTGAAAAAGGCCTAAAACAATACTCTTGACCCCTCGAAAAAAAAAAAAAAACACTTTAGTCCCAATAATAAAACCTAAAGGACTCACCCACTGGCAGACAGTTTAATGTAGATATAATTACAATTTCCAACAATGAAATATCAATTAAAATGGCATTACGCTCTACGTATTGCATGAAAACAAATATTGACAGTTAAAAATAATAATTAAAATTTATTGAATAATTTTCCCATCCATCAGTGTAATAGAATCCTATAATTATCAATGTATTTAACAACAGAATTAGGAATAACAAAATTCCCTCATCGTTCATTAATTATTTTCACATCGTCAATAATTATTAACGTTTACAAGGCTGATGTCTACATTATCATGATTTTCTCCTCTTCTTTATTTCGATTCCCTCCCCCCCCCCAAGCAAATAATCACCGTGACAATTTTCACAGAATGACACTCGAAAAAATGCAATGCAATGGTGATTAATTACCCTTTTTCTCTAAAAATTGACCTATTAATTGTTAGACTGCTTAAAAATCAATGAAAGCCCCTCAGAGGCGGATACGGGTCAATGTTATCTTTAAACCATATTCATAAGAAATTTCAGCTCATCAGCTTATAAATTTCTCAATTAAAATTATAATCCATCAATCACGGTGGATGTAGGTCACGATGGTGTTGTCTAGCTGTTAGAATAGCTTTTAATTCAGACTCGAGTTGTTTTTTTGTACGTTCACTCACTGATTTACCACCTACTGATGGTTGTGCCATTCGTGGTGATGGTATAGTTTCAATGGCCTTGATATCACGATTTTCATGGCTACGTGCACGTCTCACTGGTCTTTTACCTCCTACAGTGTCATCCTGGCTCTTTTTACGAGGTCTGTCAACAGTTGATGAACTCTCCGGATAAGGATTGAATGTCGACATTGTACCAATAGCTTCTGATGATTTACTGATCTCCAGAGTACCAGAACCCCATTCACGAGAGAGTTTTCTACCTATTGCTGCACCCAATTCGTTGTTTGGTGATAAATGGGGGGATTTTGATTGCTGGAAGGGGTGGACTGTTGTTGGTGGTGGTGGGGGTGGTCGAAGAGTGGAAAATACTGGAAATGATTGGCCACGTTTTGCTGGACTGCGGGAGTAACGGGGTGTCGGTATGCCACCACTTATTGAGTCTGATTTAACTGGTTGTGATGGTCGCAATGTTGCACTGCCACCAAAATTACCAGTGCTCAATCTAGGGGGTGGTGAACCACCATCACCATGGGACAGACGACGTCCAACAGTCTCCAGGGGGCTTCGGGCACGGAGATTTGTGCTACTCAGGGTGAATTCACGGGGCTTCATTGGGGCTTCTAGGGAGATGGGGGATAAACCGAGACGGGAGCCTGATAGATTCGTTGAACTGTGACTTTTTTCACGCTTTGGAGAACGTGGCATTAGGGGACTTTTTGAACGTGAACGACCACGTTCTTTTGAAGATTTATCGTCCTTTTTAGTCGTCGATTCCTTCTTGTTAGATTGCTCTTTCTCCTCTTGTTGAACTCTGGAATTAGAGATATTTGATTTTTTTTTTTTAATTATTCGAGAATTTTCATCAATTCTTTTGGCTTTCATTCAATTCATTTAATCAGTAGAGAATTGATAAAATGTAACAAATTAATTTTACACATTTTTTTTTTAATTATTAATTATCTCCGTTATGAGTCATTTTAGAAGCAAATGTCAAAAGATATTTTTCGTAGGTAGCAAAATTTCCAATAAAAAGTGTCTTTTGACATTTTTTTGTAACATCACTCATTGTTGAGATAATGTCATATTTAAAAATTGGTTGAAAATATTTCGATGAAAAAAGTTTGAGTTATTGACATTATCAAGCCAACAAAGTTGAAATGAAATTGTTTATTTGATTTGATTTCAAGAAATAAAAATTCACCTCAGCAAAGATGGGCATTTGTCTCTAGTGAATAAAACCAGAAGAACAAAAGTAAAATTGGATAAGTTTTCCTGGGAATACTGGAGAAATATAAAAATTCCAAAAGTTGAATTGCTCCAAGTGGAATATAAACACAGAAATATGGATTATGAAAGGTTTATCCCCTTTTATGCGAAATAAACAGTAAATTCTCCAGTTTTCCTTCTTTCTCTGTTTCTCTTTATGGTTTGTTGTGGAAAACACGTGCAATTCATCTCCGTATGGAGACTTTTGTATCAAAGGGAATGTGTTAAAAATAAATGTGAGCACAGGAAGTTATTTCGTTTTAATGAGTTTTATAGAGTTTGTCAATATTTTGATGGGATCATGTTGGGAGAAAATTCTATTCTCAGTTTTCTTTAAATATCTCAGAAACGATGAGAGATGGAAAATTTTCTATAGAAATCTTTTTTGTAGAGCAAGAGTAGAGCTACAAAAAAGGTATATTCAAAAATTTCGCCATCTCTCTTAGATTAAAAGATATTTATGAAAAATGAATGAAAAATTGATTCTCACCTTCTAATCTCCTGTATCATTTCAAAAAATTGTGCCTTACTCTTTCTCCGTCTTCTCTGTTCGTGCTCCTTCTGAAACATTGAATCCTTGTAGTTGTATAGCTATAGCAACAAGTTCACGATGACTCATTAAAAACCTACCCTTTTAACACTCTTCTGAAACAATGATGCAATTTGTCCCTGTCTAACAGTGTGCATGAGTTCTTTAGCAGCATGATGGGGCGATACTAGGTCAACGCAGTTGATAAATCTGTAGAGTTTTTGAGAGAAGAACATGACATTTCTACTACGCCACATTGAGGTTTTGGGACAGTGACGTAAACGTGGTAGAGTGTATTTGTAGAAAAGATGTTCACCAGCGAGGATTATTGCACCGAGGATTATGCCCACTCCAAGAAGACAGAAGACACCAGCTACTGAGCGTACACCGAGGGGATGGGGTTGCATCCCTGCTACGTCAAGACCTGGTTTCATTCCCTCGTGACCACGTATGCAGGGTAATCCTCCATACCTGTCAAACAATTTTTTTTTTTTTTTTTTTTTTTTTTTTCAATGCATTTTTAAAAATATCTCGGAATCCGAGAGAGATATAAAAATTTTTATAGAGACCTTTTTTGTAAATCTTACTTTGCTCTATAAAAAAGGTCCTTATAAAAATTTTCCTATCTATCTTAGATTTCTAGATATTTATAAAAACAACTCACATATTACAAATATATCATCAAATTCAATTATTATTGATGATAAATTTGGATAAATAATTTTAACTCACCATTTCTCCTGAAGAACATCGAGCATTCCATTGCTAGAATAATTAGCAATAACTTTGGAAATACTCTCTTTGAGTGGATGTCCCTTGGTCAAAGCAACCGCATAGGTATCCTCATTTATAGTATCTCCAATTTTTTGGAGTGTACAGCCATTATCAGTTGCCCGATAATAATCCAAAATAGGTGTATCAGCAATAAGTATGTCCAAACTTCCATTTCTCAATCTTTCCACTCCCTCAGCAACATCCGACAATGAAAAACGTGACATGTGCGACCATAATTGGTGATTAGCACGTTGTACGTAATACTCGGCAACTGAGGCACGTGGTGCACCAACTTTTTGCGATAATAACTGTACCAAAAGTGTTGTTACTCAGTTTTTTTTATATCACTTGTGTTAAAGTTTTACAATTACATGAGTGAAATGTGATAATGAAAAGAAAAAAAAAAAAGAAAAAAAAAAACAACAACAACTTACACTTCTGTCATGATAATTTCTAACAGACGGATGAAAGAAGAATCCAGCGATGAGGGCAGCAATATTAGCAGTATAGGATGCAACAAATATAACTGAGAATCCACCCCATATATTGATAAGAAATTTATTAGGCCATGATTTAGGTGCTTTAAAAGCAACCAAATGTCCACATAATAATCCCCACATGACCCACAATGCAGATGCTATTGAAAAATTTTTACTCCTCTGTCTGCCCCAAGGATTCAATCCAAATGGGCTGAACCACTCATAAATAGCAACTGCCATAGCAGTTACATTCAAAGATATGAAAATAGTGAGCCAAAGACCAGTACTGAATGGATGAAGAAACATGAGCAATGGTATTTCTTCATTAAGCTTTGGTGATGCTAAAAAACTAACACCACTAAAAAAATATGGTGTTGTAAAGTCAATGACTTCAGCACGTATTGCTGATACACTCAGTGGTGCAAATGACAATTGTGCTTTTCCATATAATAATTCACCAACAATACCATTCCATGTACCATTTCTACCATTTCTTTTGCCAAATAAACCATCTTTAGCAATATAGAGATCAAAACGAAAGCTCAATTCACGTCCAACGAGTGAGAGAAGATCCATTGAGAAACCGTAACAGCATTTTTTTACATCACCATGTCGACATACTAATCCACGAAGGCACAAACCATCCTGGAGATTTGTTATCATTGTGAATGGTGGAGCTAGGGCTGTTACTATTTTGTAAATTGGCATTCCAATTTTCTCACCACCCTGCTCAAGATAGGCAGGCACTATACCACCACCTGGCCATGTTATTGTGTCGAGACGCACTTCTTTGCCACCTCGAATTGTTCCCACTTTTGTCCATCTGCGAGCAAATGAAAGAATCAAGGGGGGAGGGTAGAGTTTTTTTTTTTTTTTATCTGAGTTCATCAGAGCGAGGGATTTGATTATGTGGCCTCTTTTTTTCTGGAAGGGAGTGGAAATGGGGTAGGGATTTTAATGAATAGCGAGGGTTGGTGGGGGTTTAGGGGAAAATGTCAAGAGACCTTTTTTGTTGATTAGAAAATTTCTGACAAAAAATGTATTTTCACATTTTCTTCTAGAATCACTCATTCTCGGGATAATTCATGATGATTAATTTTACGAAATCAACTATTCAGGTGTTTATCTCGAAAACGAGAGATTTTGGGAGAAAATGTCAAAAGATATTTTTTGTAGTTAAATAAATTGTCAATAAAAAATATTCTTTGACATTTTCTTCTAAAATCAATCCTCACCGAGATAAATCAATATTAAACAAGATATGAGTACTAAATTAGTTTGTACCGAAGATTAAACCAAATAAATTTTCCAACAAGATTTCCTGTGATACCCCTGCAATTCCCTATTGAGTAAAACCTCTCCGTGTAATTGAGTTCTGCACGTGGAATTATTTTAACTCAATATGCATGTAAAATTCCCAAACTAATTTCAATATTGTAATTAGAAAATAAATAATAAACCGAAAAAAAATGCAAAATAATCATAATTTTTTTTTTTCCACCTCCAAGGGTCTCACGATAAGCGACCATTTATCTCACAAAATAAACGTCATCTTCAAGTTCAGGACTAATTAAACCCACCGAGAGGCTAACGAACCCAGTGAACCGAGCGTATCTTCAGGTTTATAACATCCAACCCTAAATTTCCCCAATTATCTCTTATCATTCTCTTATTTTCCCCATTATCCAAAGTCTCATACTCTTGATTCATAGAAAATCAATGTCTGATGAAATGGAAAAACACTGAAACTCAATTTCACTTTAAAACTATTTAATTTTTCTAAAAAATCTCGAAATCTCAAAAGCTAAATGAAGAACTCTCATTATCACTACAAGCCCCTATTTTCCTCCTGCTTCTCCATGAAAAAAAAAAAAAAAAAAAAAAAAAAACAATAAAAGAATTTTTCTCCTCTTCTCAGAGAACAAATTAAAAACTCGAAACTCTCCCAACTCTCTTCCTCCGTAATTGCGAAAAAGAATAATCAATCAAGACTTGAAAAAAAAAAAAAAAAAAAAATTTACCTCAACTGCGTTTTATTCCCAGGGAACTGGATAGCTTGAAGATTAAGCAGCTGAAATTCTGCTTTATCATGTGAAACCTGTCTCATAGCCTCCCTGAGTCTCTTTGTCAGTGTCCTTGACAAATTTCTCTTAATTTCAGGCATAAAATTTTTTCCCTTTCCCTCAAAAAAACACGTTGGCACAAAATACTCCTTGACCTGTGCCTCCCTCAATTTACTGATAGCAGATAATTCCAAAAATGTATTATCAAGTGCTTGTGATGTTTCCCTCATCATTCTAGCTAAAATAGCATCATTGCCAGACATTTTAATGCTGGATGGCCTGAGTGCAAGCATTCCCACTGGCATAAAAGTTTTAGAATTGAGATTTCTATCAGTGAGCCTGGGTTCATCATCATCATCAAATGAAAAACCCTTGTCCTCCCTCTTTCTCACAATTTTCTCATGCTTCCAATATTCTTGAAGACGTTGGACATCACTTGGAAGATTCAACAATGAAGGATGAGCTTCATCATCCAACACCAGATTTCCATGTCTCACAATATTCTCCATCAAAGGATTACTCTCCACTTTGGAACCTGGACCCTTTGTCCCCGATGACAATGAATTGTAAATAACATGCGAACTCAGAAGACTCGGCTCATTGGGTCTCAATTCAGCCTTGAGATCCAACCACAACCACAAGAATCTTCCTTGAAGCATGTGGTATTTACTCGCAGCAGATAGAATTCTCCTTGCATTATTGAGATCACATGCCATTATGAGAACAGCACCTGTTCCACTCTCCTCCGATATTCTTCTCAGTCTTATCTTGAGACTTGTATCAGTCGCTGGTAGATGTACGACAGTACGACAGTACAGTATATCACCATTTTTTTGGAGTAAGTGATGCATTGGAAGAAGTGTTGTGTCAATTAGAAGGATAAATGCATGCCAATTTGCTTTGTGCATTAGGGCTGATGCTGCTGCTCCAGCTTCCTCAGAACTTGTGCCCACACGTGTCTCATATGCACCACGTTTTCCCTGGAATTATTGTTATTATTATTTTTAGTGGTTTTCATCGTTTTTATCGTTGGGGATGATTTTATGGGGTGAGAGAGAGAGAGAGAGATATTGGTATCGGGGGAAGGGGTATCTGGTTTCGAATTGCTAGGTCAAACCTTTTCGGGGAGAATTGGTTCTGGAGATAGTCGGGAGTAAGTGGAAAGGGCTTGTCTACGATGAGGGGGAGTTGATGGGAGTGATTCGGAGAATAGTATCAATTCATTTATCATGATTTCATGGGTATTTTAATTATGTTGGTCATAAGGGGGTCAAAATATATTCTAAAAATGGCTTTTGATATTTTTTCATTAAAATTACTCATTTTTGAGATAAATGGATTGTTGGGGAAAATATGCAATATCTTGATAATAAATGGTTTTAGAAGAAAATTTCAAGAGACATTTTTGGTTGGAAATTTTTTAAGCTACAAAAAAGGTCCTTTTAAAATTTTCTCCATCTCCCTTAGATTTAGAGATATTTCTCAAAAACTTTTTCTAAAATTAGACAAAATCATGTAATTTGAGGAATAAATTTACAAATAATTAATAATTAATGATCAAACCTGTCTCAAAAAATCTCTATGCGTCATCGGTAGCCAAAGTGCTGGCAAATGAATTGAATCAGCAGCAGTAATGAGAAATCTCGATGCAGACCCACCTCCAATAACAATGCTGAGTATAGTTTTACCATTCTCAATATCGGTACAAAATTTATTAACAAGTGCAAGTGGATAAGCCATTGAGTCTGTCATAGGTGTCATTCTTCCCTCCACATATGATACTTCTAATTCGCTCTGTGATGATTCTATTCTCGCAGCTTCCCATGCCCTCTGTACATCGGTTCTCGATGGTGATTGTGAATGTGATAAACAAATAACTAAACGCCATGGTGATTGTGTTCTCAATCGATTTTTAGCTGCACGCTCAGTCTTATTTGCTGATGATGATGATGAATAATTTATGTTCAATGATGTCAATAAAACAAGAAATAACGACAGCCTATCACCACGCATCTTCTCAATCTCCCTCCGCTCCTTAATTATCTTCAATTCTTCCTCCCTCACCAATTTATCCCAACATCGTCATCACCATTCCCCTTTAATCTGCAATATAAACATGAACAAAAAAAAAAAAAAACATAACTAAACCAATCTCTCATCCTACAATTGTGTTTTCAAAAATCACTCATGCTTATATACACAACCCCCCCCCCCCCCCCATGCCGCTATGATGACGTAGAAAGCTACGTCTGACATAAAAAAAAAATAATATATCGTTGACCTCAAATTGACCCCGTCTGGCTAAAATAATAAAACTGACCCCTCGAATAAAAAATTCTCCAAATATTGTCCATTCATCATTCATTCATTAATCATCATCATTCAAACATAGGAAATTACCTCTTTGCACGATCAACTCGGGCCGGAATAATTTGAATATATCCAAAGATATCACACTCAAGTATCATAATTTCAATCGATTGTTAAAACCCGTATTCAATGATTTTTTTCGAAAAAAAAAAAAAAAATTTCACTCATTAGTTATTAATCACCGAATTAACATGATTATTGTAACAATTGTCTTTAACTTGTTATTCATTAATTCATATATTCGGAGGATCGAGTATTGAGGGGGATGAGGATCCTACGGATTGAGCGTCACACTCGCCCTCATTTGGACGTACTGTAGCCGTGCGTGACAGCCATTTTCGGGGAGCCCCTCCCTTGAAAGAAAATTCCACTTCAACCCTCTCTCATCCCCCACCATCAAATACCAAAACCCTGTATTACGTTTAAACTTTCAACACATACATGCCTAGAAGAGAATATTGTACGCTTGCGTATTTCCAACATTGGTGAGAGATATGTTCGAACGTCATATTATATATCTAGTATAATAATAGGGGTATGACTTTGCAAGAGAAATATTATAAACATGTCTGACTAAACAACTTTCTCACAATATTTTCCCTTTTTTTTGAAAAAAATCAATTACAGCTGAATTTTTTTCATTTTTAAATTATTTTTTCTTCCCTGCCTGAAGGTACTGCATAAATCCCCTTTTTGAACGGACTTTATTCGGATTCTACTGATCGGAAAATTATATTTGGGGCCTCGTATATTTGCCAGTTAAGCTATGGAAGAAAAATAAATCAGTAGTGAATTGGTAAAACGGTTTAAGTCGATTTCATCCTAGAATCAGTTTTCGATGAATATCTCGGAACTTAAGGGAGATAGCGAAATTTTTATAGAAACCTTTTTTGTAGAGTGAAATAAAGGCTATAAAAAAGATATCTACAAAAATTTTGATATCTCCCATAGATTTGAAGATATCCATCAAAAACTGACTCTAGGATGAAATCAACTTAAACCGTTTCACCAATTCGGAGACATTGAAAATTAATATTATCTTTTTTCAGACAATAAAACTATTTGACATGAAATGTGTGTTTCAGAATGAATATAAAGTGTCTATTGATAAACAAATGATATTAAATTAAAGAGGAAAAAAGGGGTTGAAATCAGTGGGTGACTAAAACCCAAGATAAATAGATTAGTTTTTTGTTTGCTAATGGGAATTGTAATTCCTCGTCCTCCATGTCCTTGATACGACCCCTCATCCTGAGGATTTAATCAATAAAATCGATATAATTTATCTGTCATCCCCTTTTTTGTTTTTTTAGACTTATTGTTTGGGTTTAAAACATGTCGTACGGGGGCGTGGTTTGGCAAAAGAGGGGGGAGGGGGGGGGGGGGGGTGGAATTGAAGTGATGAAAAGGGTTATTTGAATAAGTCTGGGTAATGAGAGTAAAAAAAGTAGTCGAGTCTTTGATCTGTGGATCAACCAGAAAATAATCTTTCGTATATTCGGGAGCTATTTTTAATTTACAGTATTTTAGTTTTATATACATAATATATAACTTGTACCTCTCAATTTGTGGATTTTGTTTGAGATTTTTGACATTTTTCTTTAAACTTTCAAGGGGTCTTTTTTCTTCTGAGAGAAGAGAAAAATTGAATTTATAGGATTTTTTTTTTTTTCCAAATAACTTTTAGGTAATGGAATTCAAGTTTTTTGATAAAATATGCCTGATTGGAGGAATTTAAATAGGACTAAATGTCTAGGTAATAGTTGCCTGGAATGCGATAAAGTTTTGTTCAGTTTCTCGTCTGTCTTCGTGTTGTTTTCTTTAAACTCTAGAGATTAAACACAATATCACTACCACATTATGAGCCGGTAAAGTGATGCTTCTCATTTTTAAGTTGAGGAACTATTGAATCGTAGGATAGCAGCGAGATTTGATTATTATTTGAGATTTTTTTCATTTTTGCTATAATTAACTAAAAAGATTTTGCTGGGATGCATCATTCTCGAATGCACTCCATGCGTTGTTCAGTTCCATAAAGATGAGCTTTGCTATGTTCTCGTTGACGGTACCCGTTTGCTGAAATGTTAAAAGACATTTGTTGATGATTGGGGGACAAATTCGTTTGCATCTGTGAGATTTTTTATTTCAGAGGGTAGATCGTAATTAATAAAAGTGGATTTATCTCTGCAACGATTTATTTTAGGAAGAAATGTCAAAAGACCTTTTTTGTAGAGAATTAAATTTTCAATAAAAAGTGTCTTTTGATATTTTCCCCTAAAATCACTCATTATTGTATGAATCGTTATCCAATGAAATTCGAAAAATTGAATTTTCAATTTTTATTCATTCACTCTTGCATTTGTGTAAAATGTAGAATTAAACGTTGAATATATTAATTCCACGGAATAGCATTGATACAAGACGTGCGCAGAAATTTTGAGTCTGGTGAAAATGGAACATGAATTTGTTTTGCTCTAGTAATTTCTGGGATATTAAAAATGTGTATTTTTGTTTTACAGAGAAGAATCTTTCTCGTGATTTCTGAAGGAATACGATCTACTGGAGCTTGCAACCCTCTGGCGTCGTAAATTTCTCCAGAAATTCAACGCTCATTTATTACTCATGTTTTATTCATGTTCTTACACATTTTTGTTTGACTATATCGTACAATTTTCGTAATAAAATCAGCAGTAAAATTGTAAAACATCACTTTATCTCGATAATGAGTGATTTTAGAAAAAAAATATCAAGAGACATTTTTTGTTGAAAATTTAATTCTCTACAGAAAAAGGTCATTTGACATTTTTCCCTAAAATCACACGGTTTCAAGATGAATGACAATTTTATAAAAATGTTTATTGAAAAAAAGAACCAATTTTTTATTTTCATAAATTTTCCTTTTCTCTTTTAGATCGTAAAGGATCGTCACCTTGGAAACTTTCACGTGACAATCTAATAATGCCCTTATTATTCACGATTGACCGATCTTTTCTCAGAAATATCCTTTTGCTTCTCATCCCTGACACGATTCACTAGTTTTCAATAATGAAATTCTTGTAACTCTTCCAGAGAATCCAGAAATTGAATTAATAATCGTTCTTATTTCCACGAATATCTAGACATCTGTAGGAAGAGGAATCCCCTCCTCTTTTCCTCCCACTTTGAATTCATCAGTAAAAATCTAGAGAATTGTTACGGAGAATTTAAAGAATTGGAATGAAATCTCTCCGGAATTCTTCAGGATCTTGAGAAAATAAAAATATGTTTTATCTTTATCTGAATCTGTACAACGAACGATACAGTTTAATATTCATAATGTATTCATTCATTTCGAGATAATCCCTCCTATTGAGTTGGAGTTAGTGAGAATATGTAGAATAATCCTTGTATTAAAACCTTAGAGCCAATTCAGTAGTGAATGTAATTCCAGGATCATTCTTTTATGAATATCTCGGAATATAAAGGAAACAGCGGAATCTTCATGAGAACCTTTTTTATAGAAAACATTGAGACCTACAAAAAAGGTTTCTTCAAAAATTTCGCTATCTCTCTTGGATTCCAAGATATTTCCCAAAAAGTGATTTTTAAGAACGAGAACAGGTAAAACTTTGATTCAATTTCCATTGAATCTCAGTTTCTGGTCAATATCTTCAAATCTATGAGAGTTATCAAAATTTTCATAAGGACCTTTTTTGTAGAACGAATCGAGAGCTATAAAAAAGGTCTCTTCAAAAATTCTCCCATCTCCCACCAATTTCAAGTTATTCCCCAAAAGACTGACGACCAAAATTTCCTATTTTCGTTTTTCGCCCAATTCCAATTTATTTTTCAAAATATTTACCTTATCTGGATGCACAGCGAGACAAGCTTTCCTATACGCCTTCTTGACATCTCCAGCGGACACTAACTGATGCATCTCATACCTCTGCCACCTGTCAGCCTCCGGCCAAAGTACAGTATGCAAGGAGCACAATAATGCCCTCAAATTACCTTTTTTTCCTTCAGTCCATTCCCTGACTTTCAGCATGTCGGGATCCATTGTTTTTGCCTGCTCCACTTTTCTCATTTGATTGATAGTCTTCGGACTATCATCCGTCTTCCTAGAGCTGAAGAAATTGTATCCTTGGCTACCCAGCAAATCCTCAAAAGCATCTCCACTCTTACCAGGCTTATTATTACTAAAAACAGTTTCATTAATTCCCTCATTAGGTGGATTAATTTTATTTTGCATACGTGGACTAGAATGTACTGGTGTACTCGCTGTTGCTGGACTAGATGATTGTGGAGTATTTGAATCACGTGGTGTACCATTCCAACTTGAATGTAATCCAGCACCCAGGGATCCAGCTAAATTGGCAAATGGATCTTTATTCTGGGCTGAAAAATTTGGAACTGAGGAATTACGTGGAATGTCTTCACCGGGTGTTTTCAGGGTACTTTTTGCATCTCCCCAATTGCCCATGAGATCACTGGCATCTGTGGCCAGAGGATCGAAGAGAAAATCACCAGGTGATTGTGATTTTTCACCAAATAAGAGATTATTGGAATTTTGTTGACTTTCGAATGAGAAATTTTTGGATTTTTCCTCAGGAATTTTTTCCTTTTCTGGCTGAGAAAATGAGGCAAATCCACCAAATAGGTCGGGTTCTGATTGAGGAGCTGATGAGAATATGTCGAGACCTGGTGGAGGATTTTGTTTAACTGGATTTGAGGTGTTTGAGTCAGACATTCCGAGGTTTAGGAGATCAGCTTCTAAGAAATCGATGGGTTTTTCTATCAATTCTTCTTCTTCTTCTTCTCCTCCTTCTTCTGCTTTTTCTGGTTCTTCATGAAAGTCAGGCTCTGGAGTATTTTGGGGCTCTTCAGGGGCAGGAGCAGGGGCTGGAGGGGGTGGAGGTCGCTCTGAAGCTCTTTTGGGGTGTCCAGTTGTTCTGAAATTCTCGAGAGTCTCTTCCATTTCTAGGGTGGAACCAAAGAGGGGATCTGGGGTAAGATTCTGATCTCTTGAGGCTTCCACTTCCCAGGGGGCGGGGATTCTCGAGTTTTTTGGATTCTCCTCGCCGATCATGACGTTCAGGATTATCCTGTGGAAGAGAAAGATGATTTTTAAGAATTTTTTGAAATTATCAAATGATTAATTTTTGCAAATTCATTAATTTCCTATTCATCTCGGAAATGAGGGATTTTAGGAGAACTTACCCTTTTGATCGAAAAAAACCCCTAAATACCCATCAAAATCACCAAAAAAAATCCTCACCTGAATTGTCCTCCCACCTCCAGTACATCATCCAAGTCTTTCCTCTCAAATTCCATGATATCCTCCCCTACATTAACATACCCAGTATGAAAATAGACTCCAGCCATCTTAATTCCAATGACCCTCCCCAGCTGTTGTCTGGCATGAAAGACCACAACACTGACATCACCCCTGACAGTAGCATCCCCCAGGAGAAGACAAGCCTTCCCCTCCATCACATCAAACAGCTTCATCTCCTCATACTCAGCCCTCTTTGTTGAATAAACGAGTGCTCCGTTGCTATAAATTTCAGCATAAGGTCTGCAGCCATCTCTGGCCCTCGTGAACAATGGCACTGGCTGAAGCACCACTGACCTCAGCACCAGTGGTCTCGTATGTGGCTGGAGTCCAGACCTCAATAAACTCATATAATCAATCACCCTGACCTCAGATGGCTGAAGAACTGGTGGCTGACATCTTCTCGTGGCAAATAAATTAACAGCTTCCTCAGGTGTCCTCAATACTCCAGCATAAAGTAACAGTGCACAAGCAACAGTTGCACTTGCTCTGCACCCATCCAAACAATAAATCACCACAACATGATTAAAATCAGCATCAAGATATCTATAAATATCCTGACAAATCTGATAGAGTGCTGATAGCAATGGAGCATTAGAATCCTGTGTTGCATATGCAAAATTACAGTCTATATGTTTTCCAGGTAGTCTAGTAACATTGGGTCTTCCTCTCGACAAATTATACAGTTGAATTTTAGCTGGTGGAGGATGTCTGCTCTGAAGAAATGCCCTGACATCCTCCACATGATTAGCACGATAAGCTGATTCAATACCATCAGCTGGATAAGGCATCACCAGGATCCTAGATGTTAGATAACTGGCATCTAGCTCTGTCCTCGCCATGCTCTGCTGCACTGTATGCATTACTTTACTCGAGGTGTCTTTGATGTTTTTGAAGATACTGCCAGCACCTCCACGAAGAGAGCTGAAGATTCCTGATGCTTGTGGAGGCTTTTGATGGATTGGTGAGGGTCTGGGTGGTAGGTTACACTGATTCAAGGGTTGAGTCGGTGGAGCGGGTCTGGGGGGTGGTGTGGGGGCGGGAGTTTGTGCTGGAGAGGGTCTAGAGGGTTGAGAATGTTGAGGTGGTTGAGGTCTTGGTGGTGGTGGTGGTGTTTCTATTTTTGCTGGCTCTCTGGGATCAATATTGTTTGATTCAGCAATTGCTGCTAATCGTTCGAGCAAAACTGATGTTGTCATTCGTTTTATTGGAGATGCTTCCAGACATCCACTGATTAATTCATTGAAGCAGGAGAGACGAGGATTGGGTGGGGGTGGGGAGTATTTTGCATTGACTATTGCTAGTTTGTTTCCTTCTGGAAAAGGGTGTCGAAGGGTAACAAGAGAGTAGAGGATGCAGCCTAGAGCCCAGCAGTCAGCTGGAGGTCCTATTGGCTCATTGTTCCATGTGTCCATCATCTCTGGTGATCTGTACATGGGAGTTGTGTATCTGGACATCTGGTCCTCGAGGGTGGAACGTTTCTGGGCTGACCAGGATGGATCTGGGAGGATCTGCTGAGTGGAAGCACTACCAAAGTCACAGAGTTTTAGGGTGCCATCTTCGGAGAGGAGGAAATTCTCGAGCTTTATGTCCCAGTGAATTATTGGCTGGGGCTGATTGTGCATGTGGTGGACTGCTTTTGTTGCTTGATAGGCTATTTTGCAGATCTGGGGAAGGGTTGGAGGAGAGGTGAGGGAACGCAGGAGATCGGCTAGGGTACCTCCAGGACAGAGTTCGGTTACGAGGAGATATTCGCAGGATTTTTTTTGGGTGTGGTCGACTCGCTGGGCGCATAGATACTGGATTATGTTGGAGTGACCTGAGAGGAGTTTCAGGGTGTCTATCTCAAGGAGAATTGTCTTGTTTGCTTCTTCATCCACTGCTATCAGTCTCTGGGGAAATCAGAAGGGTTTTATTTGTTTTATGGAGTTGAATTTGTTTGTGGGGAGGGGGGGAGTTTTTGGTGATTATGTTGGGAGATGGGGTATTTTTTTATGAGATCTTTTTTCCAGCTCTTCTTTTGCTCTACAAAAATGGTCTTTATGGATATTTTGATTTATCTATTAGATTTGGAAATTCTCGTTTTCTTTTCTTATTAATCTTTTTGATTAATATCTTTTAATTTAAGGGAGATAGCGAAATTTCCATAAAGACCTTTTTTGTAGAGTGGAATGAGAGCTACAAAAAAGTTTTGTATTGAAATTTTTATATCTCCATTATATTCAGAGATATTCAGTAAAAATTGAACTCTGAGAATATTAACGAGTTTTGGTTCAGCAATTTTTTATATGAATTTTTTATCGGGTTTCTGAGTTTTATTTACCTTTAGGGCATACTCCTTGCCAGTGGCTACATCTTCAACAGCGAATACATGTGCCCAGCCACCTGGAAAATGATTTTGTGTTGTTAGAAAAAGTTGACTTTCACTTGAATTCAATTCGCATAAAATCAGGAAAACTTTAAAAACCAAAGGTCTAAATTTTCTAGAGACTGATAATGGTGACGGAAATTATACAGTGTAATATCCGCTCCTATTATTAGTTACCCAGATATTGAAATCAATGCGATAAATAGAAACTAAACATATTAAAACTGCAATTAAAACCAACTCTCCCCTAATAATGCATTTATCTCAAAAATGAGTGATTTTAAGGGAAAATATCAAGAGACTTTTTTTATTGGAAATTTTGTAATCTACAAAAAAGGTCTTTTGATATTTTTCTCTAAAACCACTTATTCCCGAGATAATTCCATATTTAAGAAACAATGAAAACTCGATTTTTTACGTTTCATCATTTCGCCACTGAATTTATCAAAATCAAATATATCATTAATGTTTGAATATCAAACAAAGAAATAATTAACAAAAAATAAACAACAATTGTTTTGAAATAATGTCAATGAATATGTCAAACTATTTCATTGGCATGCGTCAACAAATACTTGGCACAATAACAGCAACTGCAGTACTCCAACAGATATCGAATTTTCCTCAAATAAAAAAAATAAAATCAATAACATGATTCATTGATCAACACGAAAAATAAATTTTAAACAAGATTGAATAATCGATTATCGATAAAAGTGGGTGGATTTGACTGTTACTCACCCTCAGCAATTAATCTGTTAACTCGTAGTTTCACATTGTTGATCTCTATCAATTGTCCAACGTATTCATTTGTGTTGCCATTGCCATTCAAGTAGCCAAATGCTGATTTAAAATAATCCGACATTATTAGTCTATTGATTAGTTGGATATTCGGGGTGATTGGAGGTCAGGAGTGTGAGTGATTATTGCTTTTTCTTAGGATAGAAAATCGTGCTGCCGATGCCGACCGTCCATATTGGAACTGTGACGTCACGAGCACTGACATTTAGGGCTGTATCAACGTGCATTGGAACCATCTTCCCTTTCACCACTTTTTTTTCTGTATTTTTTTCTGTAAAATTTTTTGTTTATTATCATTGAATATGGATCGAGTATGATCATTAGGGTCATTTTTTTGAGATGATGATTCGCTGGAGAGATAATTTTTTATTCTTGCCTCATCACTTGTATTAGGAATGTTGGTGGCCAAAGCACGCACTAATGGCGCTACGCAACTAGGTCACTTTGCATGAGCCAGACAAGGATAGCATCCACCTATCCATCTTTGTCTAACTCATTCGACATATGGGTTACCTAGTTGCCTGCTGCCATCTGCTTAAGCTTTGCCCAACATCCCTCATTCTCTCAGGGGTATCGAATCATAGTTTTGCATTTATCTCGGAAAGGAAGGATTTTAAGAGAAAATGTCAGAAAACCTTTTTTGTAGTACATAAAATTTCCTATAAAAAAGGTTCTACAATATTTCCTCCTAAAACTCTTTATTAATGAAATAATTCCAAATCAACAAAAAGTGGAAAATTTGATCATTCTAATTCGACACTTTTATTAATTATGTATTTATCTCGAAAATGAGTGGTTTTGGGAAGAAGTGTCAAAAGACCTTTTTTATAGCTCTTAAAATTTCCTACAAAAAAGATATTCTGACATTTTCTCTTAAAACTAGTCATTAACGAGATAAATTCAAATTTAACAAAAAGTTAATTAATTGTAAATTGTTCTCGAGATTTATGATTTATCAGTGTGAATATTTCTCTCACATAAATACCGATTTACCCATCTTGTTTTAATAACATCTATTGTTCTAAGAGGGTATCAACAATAAATATTATCAATTGAAACTATAGACCCCAGTGATAGCATTATTTTATCGAGTCGTAATATATTGAAGCGACATACAACCTACGTCGTATCTGAATGCATTCGAGGAACAGACCCAGGTCCAAAACCTAAACAAATGACTAAAAAGGAGAAAAATTACATTTTTCTCTCAAAGAAAAAATTGAAAAAATCATCGAATATTTCTCAACCGAAAAATAAGTTCTCTTATTTCATAATTTTATCTGCCTTTACAGCTTCAATGCTTTCATCCATTCGCAAAACAATATCTCCCCCCCCCAATTCCCAGAAAGTCTATTGTTCGTAAACCGCCAAAGAAATTCTCAGTACTCTTCTTCTTCTTCGATTTTTATGGCACTGACTACAGTTTGTCTTGCGGCCGTAAAAGTCAGTACTCATGCGTCGTTAAAGTCAAACCGATTTTTGTTCGTTTTTAAAAGAATTCATATCGAGTGGGGGTAGCGACAAATGGAGAGTGGGAGGTTGTGGTGTGATTCCTAGCCAATCAAATTAGACATTGGAGGGAGCGAAACGACCGTTGGGACTCCGACGGGACTTCCCCGATATTCTTCGCATCTTGGATTTGCGTCATTCTCGCGTCTATCTTCAGCCAAGTCGCATCACGATATTCGTGCTGAGTTAAAACTTTCAATTTTTCATCTAATTTGTTTCATCATGAGTTTCCAGTAAGTCTTTTTCATTCTGAGCATTAAATAAATTAATTGGTGAATTAATAAATTCTTTTGGGTATTTAAAAACAGTAATAACGTGTAACAGGAAGATCGGTTTTTCACATCTCATTTAATATCTATTTATCTCGATAAAGAGAGATTTTAGGAGAGAATGAGTAGAGACATTTTTTGTTGGAAATTTTATTATCTACAAAAAAGATCTTTTGATGTTTCTTCCTAAAATCACGCGTTATCGAGATAATCCGATTTATATTGAGAAGTAAAAAATCAAATTATCACTTTTTGAAATGATGAAGAACATTTTGTAAAAATTTAAATTTTCTTATTGAAATTGTCCGCAGAATCACTGGAAATGGCCAGATCAAGGTATGGGTGGACGGTTGTTACGTCAGAGATACTCAAAGAGGAGGAGTCGGAGTATGGTTTAATGACCAGCATCCGTGGTAAATTTCTGCAAATTAATTAAAACAGAAAATGAAACAAAAATAATTTTAAATGCTATATTATTGATTATTATGCTTTTTTTCGAAAACCAGTGAATTTAAGAGAAAATGTCAAAAGACATTTTTTGTAGATAAGAAAATTTTCAACAAAAAATGTCTTTTGACATTTTATTGTAAAAACCCTCAGGAACGAGATATTTAACTTTTGTTTTTTTAATTTTGAAAATACACTCGTTAGATGGATAAAATAAATGAAAAAAATTGAAAACGCCTAACTTGGAATTTTATGCTTATAGGAATGACATTCAATCATTCAGTAATGTTTATGGGAAGGACCACAACGATTTTGAACTAATGGCTGTCCAGAGAGCCATTGACATCGTCTCCAAACAACATCGTCCAACACTGATTTTCACTGATTCTGAGTTTGTTATTCGTAATAAGCACAAACTCAATAATGCCTATAAAATTGAACTCGTGAGTAAAAATTAAATTGTCACATAATCCTCAAAATTCACTCTATTTTGAACTATCCATAATTATCATGTTCAACCCGGTAATGAAGTCAGTACACAATAGAACACTAATTCTCATTAAACATCCATTTATCTTGACAACGAGTGATTTTATGAAAAAATGTCAGAAGGCATTTTTTGTTGTAAATTTAATTATCTACAAAAAAGGTCTCTTGACATTTTTCTCTAAAATCACTTGTTTCTAAGATATAGACAATTAACAAAATAGTTAAAATAGTTTCAATTATCTTTTTTCTCATTTTTCTACCAAAGTCACTCGTTCTCAAAATAATTTGCTATCGAGTGAATCCTGAAAAATCGACTATTTTTTTTTTTACTATTTACCTTGTCACTAATTAATTATTTTTCAAATATGAATTTGTCTTTTTGTTGTAGCAACAAGTGAGTGGATCTAATGACGGTATCAACCAAGCTCATAAGCTTGCCCGTCAAGGGGCTGGGTGTTAATCAACATCCTCTTCACTTGGAATATTGATAATTGTCATCTCAACCGTTCACAGACACCAGATCACCGCAGAATCACTATCATCATCCATCAATAGCTCTTCATCTTCAACAAAAAATTCAATATTCCAATTTTTTTTCTATTATTTCTAAAACAACATTGTAAGTGGTTAAATTATGAAAAACACTCTTTGGATTATGCAATGTTTAAATAAAAAAAGAAATTTTTCTTAATTATCTGAATTTGAATATTATTTAATTTTAATTCCCAAAAAAATTCAATAAAAATACAAAATGAGATTAATTTAATAATATTGAGATATTTCAATTTTTTAAACAAAAAATGAATTTTTAATGGAAAAAAAATATCAAAAAAGGGAAAAGAAAGTCAAATACACCGTCATGACATCACTTTCATGAAAATGCTTCAGCGATAGGTAAAGAAGATCTCGACTTAGTGAGATTGGACACTAAAATTGAGAGTGAGGGGGTTAGAGTGTAATTTTCAGCCAATAAGATTGCAGATCGAGGAGAAACAACTATTGGGACGTTAGACGGGACTTCCCCGGTGTTCTACGCGTTATTCTCGCGGTCTACCTCGTGCTAGGCACATTTCAAAAGTTGCGCTAAGCTAAAATTGTGAATTTTTCAACGAAAAAATATTAAATTCAAGTAATCATGAGCTTACAGTAAGTCTTCTTTATTCTGATTATCAAAATTCACTTATTCTAAATCAATTACATTTTAATGGGGAAAATTGTACTTCAGGTACACAGAGGACAATCGCCTGAAGATTTGGGTTGATGGGTGCTATGTCGCACCTTCTAAAGGAGGCGTAGGTGTTTGGTTCAACCACAACCATCCATCGTAAGTTTTTTTGAAATTAATTCGAACGAAAAAAAAACAATGCAATAATTCAAATTTCACATTCTAGTTAATTTTGCGTATATCTCGAAAATGCGTGATTTTAGACAAAAATGTCAGAGGACCTTTTTTGTAGAGAATAAAATTTCCGACAAAAAATGTCTCTTGACATTTCCTCCTCAAATCCATCATTATCGAGATAAATTGATTATTAACGAGATGTGGAAAATTCGATTTTTCTTGATATTTATCTCGATAGTAAGTGGATTTAGGAGGAAATGTTAGAGGACATTTTTTGTAGCTAAAAAAATTTCCAACAAAAAAAGTCTCTTGCCATTTTCTCCTAAAATCACTCAGTGTCGAAATAATTTCGCATTCAACAAAATATTGATATTAGGGATATTTCATAAAATTTAAATAGAAGATAAAAAAATTGATTTAGGTTTCGTAGACTAAAAGCAGGTTAATTCATAATAAATTACTTGAATTTATCATTGTTTATTATTTTTTAAAAATTGTTGAAAATTGAGATTGGAGAGGGGATAATGACGTCATACCTCCCTATATGTCGAGTTTAGCCGCGGCAAGGCGCTAGTTCTGCTCCTGTGTTTATGGTTTATGTGTACGCGAATTGATTGAGGTTATTGATGCATCGTGTAAACAAAATTGATTTTTAACATAATTAAACCTGAAATCTGACAATGTCGCGAAAAAACGTGCTTGAAAAAGGCTTCGTGAAAGCATCACCACAAAATTTACCAATTGTTACATTTGATCTTTTGTCTAAATAACCACTATTATCTCTCGATATCTAAAATGGCCGAAAGATGGCACTGATAAACCAGAGGTGTGACGTCATTCAAGGTCATACGAGCGTTTTAAAATTATCAATTTTCAATTAATTATTTTAATTGTAAAACAAGCAATTTCGAAAATTTCACTTTGGGCTTTTACATAACTCGGCCTGAATCATCGACTCAATGAAAAAATTTTTTTCATGAAATATCCCTATTGAATTGTTTTCATGGAAATATTTGAATTAATATCTCCCTAGAAATGCGGCTCAAGCCAAGTACAATGTTCAAAACAACAATCAGGCAGAATTGATGGCTGTGCAGACAGCCATGGACATGGCTGGACGTCCCTCATTAATCTATACTGATTCCCAGTATGTGTTGGACAATCTAAACGCTCTGAGTTCTAAGCATGCAACTACAGTGGTAAATGAAGATTAATTCATCTATTATCATCTCTAAAATTCTCCATTTCCAGTTATTTCTCAAATCACTTAATTTTTTTCATTACAGCAACGCATTGATCAGTCTCATGAGGGAATACGTCAGGCCCACAACCTGGCACGCCAGGGGGCAGGTATACATTAAAAGACATGCTCTGAGGCTCTCCATTGGAATATTAATCATTCTCAATTCATCTAAACCGTTCACAAACACCAGAATTACTATTATCATGCATCAATGACTCTTTATCTTCAACAAAAAATTCAATATTCCAATATTTTTATATTCTCAAGTGACAATTAATATTCCAATTTTTTTTCTATTATTACTATAACAACATTGTAAGTGTTTAAATTATGAAAAACACTCTTTGGATTATGCAATGTTTAAATAAAAAAAGAAATTTTTTTTAATTATCTGAATTTGAATATTATTTAATTTTAATTCCCAAGAAAATTCAACAAAAATTAAAAATAAATTTTAAAATTTCAATTTTTTAAATAAAAATTAATTTTCAGTAGAAGAAAAACATTTAAAAAAAAGAAATTGAAATTTTATGCAAATTTAGTAGTTGATTAAACCGCCAAAATTGATAATAATAATATCTCATTTTCATGAAAATAATTCAGCGACAGAACTCCTCTCTAGAAAAGTCACGGATATTGGAGAAACAGTGTGAAACAGCGTGCATGTGTCTTTCGTCTCAACATGGCGAGCGGCAAGGGTATCTCGGCTATTTTCCGACCCCGGGGAATTCGTTTTATCAGTGCTAGTAAAACCGGCAGATTACAGTCTGGATTGTTATCACGGAGCAACGACTGTCGACGAGGATTTGCCAGTATTGCAATTGGTGTCGATACCTGGGCCAGGAGTGGTTGTGAAAAATGTAATGTATAGGTCGATACCACATTTACCTCTGGATTACATCACGATTCTTCTCCTCTCCCTCTAAACAATGTCCTGCAGTAATTTTTTTGATTAACTTTAGGGATTTGTCTTCACAATCGTGATGATAACATTTTTGGTCATTGTCATTGCACCTGAGGTCAATCCCATGTTCTTGTACATTCCTAACCTCATTCATATGATTCAGAAGAGGAAAAAAAAATTAATCAATTTTTTTTTTTCATCATTCAATTCTCTTTATCCATATAATTGCATTGACAGCCCCATTTTGCCCCGGGGGATCAGTTTATTCAAATGTTATTTTTCTCTTAGTTTTTGCTAATGTTTAATTAATGAATCAGTGGTGATAGGACAATTAAGTGACGATGTTGATGTTAAAATTATTTATTTCAGTTAATTCTGTATTTATCTCGAGAATGAGTGGTTGTAGAGATAAATGTCAAAAGATCTTTTTTGTAGTGTACAAAATTTCCAACAAAAAATGTCTCTTGACATTTTTCTTTAAAATCACTCATTATAGAGATAATTTAGTATTTAGTCAGGTGTGAAAATTGATTTTTCACGTTTTTACCAATTCGTTGTTAAAAGTCTTCATTAGTTTTTGGAGAATATCTTGGAATTGAAGAGAGATATCAAAATTCTTTAAAAGACATTTTTTGTAGCTCTCATTTTACTATACAAAAAAGGTCATCATGAAAATTTCTCCATCTCCATTAGATTCAAAGATATTCATGAAAAACTCAAATTCACAACTGAAATGATTTATTTCAGATTCAGACAAATTCTTCTCACGGCATTTTCACGTATCTCCACATCTGTCTGCTGCTCGTAAAGACTACTACGAGATCCTCGGTGTCTCCAAGAATAGTGCAGCAAAAGATATAAAGAAAGCCTACTATCAATTAGCGAAGAAGTATCATCCAGATACGAACAAAAACGATCCAAATGCGAGTAAAAAATTTCAAGAAGTGTCTGAGGCCTACGAAGTGCTCAGTGACGATGTCAAGAGGAAGGAGTACGATACCTGGGGGGCAACTTCTGAGCAAATGGGTATGGGAGGGGCAGGAAATGCTGGGGCAGGTTTTCCCGGGGGTGGAGAAGAGGCCTATGGACACAACTGGAATTTCACGGCTAGTGTCAATCCTGAAGAGTTGTTTAGGAAAATTTTTGGTGAGGAAGGATTTAGGGCACACTTTAATGAAAAGGAAGATTATGCTGACTCTAGATATGGATTTGGCACTGCACAAGAGGTAAATTCATCAAAAATGATCTAATTTTTTGAATTTATGGATATCTCTGAATCCAAGGGAATTATCGAAATTTTCGAGAAAATGTTTTTTGTAGAGAAAAAAGAGATTTATAAAAAAGGTCCTTACAAAAATATCGATATATCCTTCGGATTCGGAAATATTACTCAACAACTAATTTTGAAATGAAATTTAAGTTGAAAATCAACTTCTAGAAAAGTTTTTGATAAATATCTCCGAATCTGAGAGGAATGCCGAAATTTTTAAGGAAACCTTTTTTTCCTAGATTTTCTTTTTCTCTACAAAAAAGGTCCTTATAGAAATTTTGCCATCTCCTCTAGATTCGGAGATATTTATAAAAAACGAATCAATTCGATAATTAAATTTACTCATTATTTTATTTTTGGTTTTCAACTCCAGGTGATAATGAATCTGACATTTTCCCAAGCTGCAAGAGGTGTAAACAAGGAAATTAGCCTCAATGTCGTTGACACGTGCCCAAAGTGTAAAGGTTCAAGATGTGAACCTGGTACCAAAGCTCTTAAGTGTCACATTTGCCATGGAACAGGAATGGAGACCATCAGCACTGGACCATTTGTCATGAGATCAACTTGCAGAGCTTGTCATGGAAGTAGAATGTACATCAAGCATCCTTGTCTTGAGTGTGAGGGCAAAGGACAAAATGTAAGTCAAAAACACACTCTAAATCCCACAAAAATCTCATTTCCCTCTAATTTTGTAAATATCTCGTCAATGAACAACTTTGAAGAAATTCATGAGAAGACACTTTTTGTAGAGAATTTTATAAACTACAAAAAAGGTCTCTTGACATTTTTCTCTAAACTAAATAGTTTAAAAGATATTCGCCAAAGATCTAAATAGTTTTCAATAATCTGAGAAAAATCCAATTCACTTGATCAGTTTTCAATGAATATCTCAGAATCTAGAAGAGATATCAAAATATTTGAGAAAACCTTTTTTGTAGCTCTCATTCAGCTCTACAAAAAAGGTCTCTACAGAAGTTTCGATAACTCCCTTAGATTTGGAGATATTTCTCAAAAACTGATTGTGTTTCTGTGAAAATGAATGAATACATGAAGAAATCTCATCCCCTCTGATTCAATATCAGGTACAACGTAAAAAGGTGATAGTACCAGTGCCAGCTGGTGTTGAGGATGGTCAGACAATTCGTATGGCAGTAGGAAATAAAGAGGTGTTTATAACATTCCGAGTGGAAAAATCACGTTACTTCAAGAGAGATGGTGCTGATGTTCACACTGAAGCTGAAATATCACTCTCACAAGCTGCACTTGGTGGTACAATAAGAGTACAAGGTGTTTATGATGATCACACAATTCAAATTAAACCAGGCACATCTTCCCACACGAAAGTACGATTAAGTGGCAAAGGAATGAAAAAAGTCAATGGAGTGGGATATGGAGATCACTATGTTGGCATTAAAATCACTGTACCCATTACATTGTCTGAAAAACAAAAAGCATTGTTATTGGCATATGCTGAACTTGAACGAGATACACCTGGTACCATTCATGGAGTCACACTGAAGACAGATGGTAAGAGAAAAAAGAAAAAACCCTGAAAATGAAGACTCCCTTTTTTTTTTGACAAAAAATCATCAAAAATGTTGGTAACTATGTGATTATCGAGGCTGAATGTACCACTTGGTCGCTTGAGGCTTTTTACTCGTGTAATTAACAAAGAAAAATGATTTTTGAGAATAAAAATAAATGAGCATTAATTGTTTTTGGTGGAGTTTTGAATTTTTAAATTAAAGTAGATATTTTATTTTTAGGGAGTTCGAGTAGTACTCAAGCGAAACAAGAGGTACAGGGGGAGAGGGGTACTGATGATGGGCTTCTGGGTAAAATTAAAAGGGCGATATTTTGGTAGAATTAATTAATTAGGTAAGTTTTGATAATTATCAATTCATCTCGTAAACGAGGGGTTTTAGAAGAAAATGTCAGAAGACATTTTTTGTAAATTATCAAATTTGCAACAAAAAATGTCTCTTGACATTTTCGTCTCAAGTTACTCGTTATCGAAATAATTGATTAGTAAAGTTGTAAAACAAGAGCACTTGAGTTTTTGGTGAATAACTCGAAATTGAAGAGAGATAGCAAAATTTTTGACAGAACCTTTTTTGTAGAGCAGATCGGGAGCTACAAAAAAGGTCCTTATGAAAATTTTTCCATCTCCTTCAGATTCAGAGATATCCATCAAAAACTGTTCTAAAATTGTGTTTTCAAGAATAAATTCAGTAATTTCAATTCTAAATAAAAATTGTTGTTTATTTCAGGTACAAAACAATGTTACGAAGGACCTTTACACCTTTTGGAATTAATAAGAAAGGCTCTAGGGGACATAACGAATAAAACCAAGGACAATTCATCATTTTCACATCCACAAGGACCTGGTGATATGCCACAGAGCACAAGAACGAGTGGAACAAAAAAATCTGATCCAAAGAATGACGACCATAAACATAAAATGGAGCAAAAAATGTCATGATTAGTCTTCTAATTATCGAATGAATATCTGCGAATGTTAATTTCACAAATATAATTTTTAATTGTACAATAAGGCTCGTTTAATGCATACTCTCGTCTTGGATTTATCAATAGATTTTCCATTTACACTCGAGGCTCTTGATTATTCCATGGGAATGTGGATATGTCGATGATACAAGTAGCAAGATTAAACATTTTAAAATGTTGAACTATGTAAAATACATTTTTCTTGTAAGTTAACATTGTCTTATTGTTTTTTTTTTTTCATCAATTTCATTCTTCAATTAAATCGAATTTGTTTTTGATTGATATCTCTGAATATAGGGGAGATAGAGAAATTTTCATAAGAACCTTTTTTATAGGTCTGAATTTTTTCTACAAAAATTTCTCCATCTCCCCTCAATTCCGAGATATTGACCAACAACGAATATGTGATTATGTAATTATTCATTGGATAAAAATTTTTTGTTTCATGACTTTTTTTCTAGTTGGAAAAGTTGACGGTTGCCATTTCCCTCGATATAAAATTCATTATCAACTTTCTTTACACATTCACAGACGGAAATTGCGCATTTTCAACGTGAAATGACACACGCGACGATCTAGAGACAATTTGAATGAAAAATTGTGCACCATTACAATCGATAATTCATAAATAATAAAAATTGTTTTCAACTTGTTCACGAATGAATGAATGATGATAAATTAATGTTCATTTTATTCATTCAAAAATTGAGAATAGTCTATTTTTATTTTTTATGTTCGCCTTTTTTGTTAACTCTGCATTTATCTTGAGAATCAGTGATTCTAGAAGAAAATGTCAAAAGACCATTTTTGTAGCTTGCAAAATTTCCGACAAAAAATGTCTCTTGACATTTTCCTCTAAAGCCTCTCATTACTGAAATAATATGATTTTGAAAAAACGTAAAAAAATCGAATTTTTTATAAAACTCAATTTTTAATAATTTATCTTAAAAGAATAGTTGAATAAATGTGTTTCTCAACACGAAAAAAATTTTCAACTGCGTTCATCACAGTTGGCCACCCCCTCGCCCTGATTCAAAGGTATTTCTAAGCAGCCAGTTATAAAAAAAAATGAATTATTATCGTTGAAAAATGGTAATAATTCCTTTGAATGCAGATAAAAATACCCCAATCATGAGAATCTCCAACAGTTGGATTTTCTCTCAGGGTCACTCTGGATATGTAAATCGATCGACTTTTTTTAAAAGCCATGAACTACGCCTCGGTCAGTAGGCCATACTTCAGGCCAATGTTAGTGAGACTTTCCGAGGCTGAGACACGTAAAACAGCAACAGCAACAGCTGCTATTGTTACTGCACCTTCGAGATAAAGACCGTAGAAAATTCTCACTAGACCGGAAGTAGTTGCTAGACCACCGGCTGCTGTAAAGTCCAATGGGAAGAGAAGACTTGCCTCTACTGGACGTATTCTAGCTACTCCAAAGGCAATTATTCCCAGAATGTAATAAGCACCTGTTGAAAAAATTGAATTATCTAGATGATTATTTACTTTAGAGCAAAATGACAAAAAACATTTTTTGTTTGAAATTTTATAATCTACAAAAAAGATCTTTTTACATTTTTCCCTAAAAACGATTGTTCCTAAGATATAGACAATTAACAAAAATGTTGAAATTGTGTGAATTATTCACGAGTTGAAGAAAGTGAAAATTGATGATAATTATCTCGATAATGAGTGATTCTAGAGGAAAATGTCAGAAGACACTTTTTGTTGGAAATTTAATTATCTACAAAAAAGGTCTTTTGACATTTTCTCCTAAAACCATTCATTATCGAGATAAGTGAGAAATTTTCAAAAATATCAAGATTGATTAATTGATTTAACAAAACAAAATGTGAAACTTACCAATACAACAGAATGGAACAGCCCTCACCCACTTTGGTGCTTTCAAGTTCTCATAGGCCTCAACTTCATGGTCTCTATACTTTCTACGAATGGCGAATTTCTGTAATTTCATTGCCAATAAAAGTCCAACATTGAGAATTAGAAGAAAATGGGCAGGTATTCCAATAGCAGCAAATACAACAGCAACTGTTCTCCCTGGTGTTGTACGTGGTACAGGTGCCCCAAAACCTTTGATCAATATTCAAACAACATAATTAAATATTTAAATCAAATTTACATCAATGAAATATCGTATTAAAAGTAAAATTAATCACCCAAAGTTGTTAAGAGAGAAATTGAAAATAAAACACATCCAGGAAATGTCCAAAGTTGTCCACCATCACCACCTTCACCATAACCCGAACTGATAGCAGCCAATAGTAGCTTCTCATGCTTAACAACATACTGTTTAACTTTATTACCCCAGAGAGGCTCCATCTCCTCCTCCTCAGCTCTCAATTGTCTCAATTCAGTCGCTAAACCAACAGCGAGATCTCTCTGCATGTTTTTGAGTTCATAAACTTGTTCTCTTTCCCTTGGACCTTCAGTTGCGTAGAACGAGGCTGCTCCAGCTACTGCCCAAAATGTCAACAGCCATGCCAAACCTGAAAGTTTAATGATTATAGTAGATTTATTTTTTACATCGTTTTAAATATCAAATTAATTCGATAATGAAAGATTTTAGAAGAAAATGTTAAGAGACATTTTTTGTCAGAAATTTAATTCTCTACAAAAAAGGTCCTATGACATTATCTTCTAAAATCACTCCTTCAGAAGATACAGGGATATTTTGAGATAAATTAAAGAAAGAAAAGAGTAGAATTTGTTGAATAATAAATATTTTACCAAATTGACAGAGTGAAAGTCTTCCTAAGAATCTAACGTGTCGCCAAAACCACGAAGATGTCTTGGGATTTCCACTGGGGTCTTCTTCAACGATTTCTTTGAGTGCTGGAAAGACTTTCAATCGATAAGGTCCCTCCCCTAGGTGCGTCTGCACTCCCGTTGATTTGATCACTTTCAGAGTCTTCTGATTGCCCTCGATCTCCAACTGAACCGACAATTCTTCTGATACTGTTCTCGAGTCGAGGGTTATTGGAATACCTGAATTATAAGGGAATATTTCATTTTAATAATAGTGATTTTCTTTTAATTTTAATTTATCGTTCGGATAAATGAATTATTCATGATTATCACGTAATTTATTGCGGGTAAAAATCACGTCATTCGTGACAATTCAATATTTCTGACTCATTGAACTGCATCACTACTCAAAAATCATCAGAATTATTCAACAAATAGGTAGTCAAGTGGTCAATTGTAGTTTTATTTTTATCAATTATCAATTTATCTCTGGAACGCATGACTTTAAATGAAAATGCCAAAAAACCTTTTTTGTAGGTAATTAAATTTCCAAAAAAAAAAAGTTTCTTGACATTTTCTCCTAAAATCACTCGTTATCGAGATAATTTAATTATCAACGACATGTAAAAAATTCGACTTTTATCAAATTACATAAATCACGTTTTATAAATCTGTCATTATCTCGATATTGAGTGGTTTTAGAAGAAAATGTCAAAAGACCTTTTTTATAGAGAATTAAATTTTAAATAAAAAATGTCTTTTAACATTTTCTCCTAAAACCACTCATTATCGAGATAAATCGATTTAGCAAATGATAATCAAGAAAATTCTTGAGTGAAATAATGTTTTTCTTGTTCAGTGATGTAAATTGTAGTTTAATCAGTGTATTCATATTGTTTAGAACAACAGTATTGATTGGGAAAGCGTTACGCTTATAAAGACAAAGGGCACGTGAATAAATATCCAGCCCCATGTCCTTGATACTGTAAATAAACCCATATGGAGCATGCGAAAGAGACAAATCGATTTTAACCGCGAAATTGTCTCGGTCCATCTCGATTAAATAAAATGGAGAGTAAACTTTCTATTGACAGATTATCGATTCTATCGATTTCTCATAAATACATGTTCAGTCGAGCTTTAAACGTTTTATGAATAATTGAATATTTCAAGTTTAGTAAAATTGAATTATTATCGTTAAAAAATGCAATAAATCGAATTTTCACGTGTAATGATGTTTCGAGAGACCAAAACACATGCGAAAAACTTTTAAATAATTCCCAATGAATAACAATGACGATAAATAACAATGAAAAAAGGTTGAAGTGAAAGAAATTGGATTTTCATTTTTTTCCCAACTAATTTTCCATCCATCTCGATAATGCGTGATTTTAGAAGAAAATGTCAATAGATATTTTTTATAGATCAAGAAATTCTCTACAAAAAATGTCTCTTGACATTTTCTCCTAAAATCACTTATTATTGAGATAAATAAATTAAACAAAACTCTGTTAACAACTTGTAACAACAAAATATTGTGACATTTATTTATGATCATTATTTATAATTAGACATCTGAGTAACATTAGTTTGTGCCAAAGAACATTTAAAGTTTCCCAGAAAGTGCATGAACAAAAAAAATTAATAAAAATTGTTGAAAAAGAAGAAAATGAAGAACAAAAAAAATGAAAATTGCAAAAAAATAGTAATAATATTTACCTGTTGCACAAACAACATCACCATCATCCTCATCATCCTGCCGTCTCTCCGTCATTCTCACTCGTAACTCAGTAACTCGACTGCGATTGTATCTCCCAGATTCTTTAGCAATGATTCGCGGATGTACAGAATTGCAAAGACGCGCGCGTCTCTTGTGTGTAATAATGTTGCTTGTACCACTGTTATACGTCCGGCTGTATTTAACAGGTGATTCATGACGTATTCTACTTGTTGTGATATCGAGAACGGACTCTCCGCCTCTGAGGTCTATTGTGGGGGTGATCGTAGTGGTATCAAGCGGCGACGGGGGTGACGGAAATGCCGGCACGTCCATACCCGTACGCACATACACAAAACCACTGCACTTTATCGGTTTTTCATCATATATTTCAGTTTTTAAAGCTATTTTTTAATTAAACATTGATGATATTTTATGAAATTGATTTTTTTGAAAAATTCATTTTAATTGGATTTTAGTTTTTGAAGAATATTTCTGAATCTAGGGGAGATAGGGGTATTTTCATAGCTCTCATTCGGCTTTACAAAAAAGGTCCTCATAAAAATTCCCCTATCTCCCCTGGATTTGAAGCTATTTGTCAAAATCTGATCTCAACTCGAATTAATTAATCTGACTTTGAATATTTCAAAGAGCAAATTCGTTTTTGATTAATATCTCTGAATCTAGGGAAGATAGGGGAATTTTCATAAGGACCTTTTTTGTAGCTCTCATTATGCTCTACAAAAAAGGTCCTTATGCAAATTCCTTCATCTCCCCTAGATTCAGAGATATTCACGAAAAACTCACCACAAAATCGAATCAACTTATCTCGTTCCACGAATTTGCAATGGAATTCTATGGCAATAAGTATCGATGATTGATTTTAGGGCAATCCTCAGTGTTCAACCGAGGGGACTAAACTAGCGTTTCGATGGAATAAAAAACATATGCATGGTTTTTGCGCGCTCGAGTAAGAACGCCTGCGCAGCGATTAATCATCTCTTCTCAGAGGAGATTCTTCACTCATCAGTCACAAGACAATAATTTTTACCAATTTTTTGCGGAAATCCACTCGTTTCAGGAGATTTTTAATCCACGCAATTGATTTTTTTGAGGGAGTCACAGATTTTTAATTCTGAACACTCGTAGTTTATTATTAAAATAACCAACAGCTGCCAAATTTAATTGGCAATCAGTATTGAGTCACGATGGTGAACATGTGGAAGATCGTGTTAGGAAGCAATTTTCATTATTATTCAAGTAGATGATGATGATTTTTCTCGGAAAGTACTTTAATTTCTCTTCATCAATTCATTTTTTATTGATTATCTCAGAATCCAGGGGAGATAGGGGAATTTTGATAAGGACCTTTTTTGTAGTTATTTTTTTCCTCTACAAAAAATGTCCTTGTAAAAATTCCCCTATCTACCCTAGATTCAAAGATATTCATCAAAAACTGATTTCAAAGTTGAGTCAATTCATCTAACTGAATGCCTTAATAATCAAATTCATTTTCAATGAATATCTCTGAATCTAGGGTAGATAAGGGAATTTTTACAAGGACCTTTTTTGTAGAGGAAAAAAATAACTACAAAAAAGGTTCTTATCAAAATTCCCATATCTCCCCTAGATTCAGAGATATCCTTAAAAAAAAACCGAACATGAACATATTTCACATCTCCAGATTCTTCAATTTTTGCAATTTCAACAAACATTCTGGTGTTTACTTGGTACAGAAATTGGAGTATATTCGTGGACTTGAATAATGACGCACCGATGATTTTATGAATGAGTGAAGGAACTATCGGTGATTCAATCCACGTGGTGAGGAGAGCACTGTGGCATTTATTTGCGTCACGAGGTGGCAAGACTATGATGCCGAGGCTATTATGTATATACTACACGTATCACTGGTGGGATCAACTAAAATTGGATTTTACAGAGATAGATCTTGGAGTATTAACATACATATAAACATTTTTTATTCCATAAATCCAGAAAAGCAATCGTCTTTTTTAAAATACAATTATCTCAATAATGAGTGATTTTAAAGAAAAATGTCATAGGACATTTTTTGTAGGAAATTTTTCGGGCTACAAAAAAGGTCTTCTATAATTTTTCTCTAAGATCACTCATTTACAAGATAATCACCAAAAATAAATTTATTCTAGGATATGAATAATTTATATAATCCAGTTGTCGCTATTTTCGTTACGTAATTCAACATTTTTGACGGTTTTACTGCGCTGCAATGTGAGGTACAATGCAGATATAAAACTTTTCATCGGTGTATTATGATTCTGTCCATCAAATAGGTCATTGCACCTATTTCTCTGACAAGTTAGAAGGAATCGATTAGCCTCTAATTAATAGGGCTGCGGCTGTTTCATTGCCGACACCAGAGTGAACGAAAAGGAGAAAGCTTAATTACTGTCTTTAATTAACTTTTATTGATCTTCAATGAATTTTAAAAAAATATTTGATTTTTTTTTCAATCAAAATTTGAAAACTTTTTTTTTCTATGAATTCAAAACTTGAATATCTCCGAATCCAAGTGAGATATCAAAATTTTCATAATTACCTTTTTTATAGAAAATAGAGAGATCTGTAAAAAAAGGTTTCTATAAAAATTTCAGTATCTCTCTTAGATTCCGAGAAATCTCTCAAAAACTGATATTTTCCAAATGAAAGATGACTCCTGTTTCACGACTGAATTATAAAACTAAATATCTCTGAATCCAAGTGAAATATCGAAATTTCCATGGAGACCTTTTTTATAGCTCTCATTTCGTTCTACAAAAAAGGTTCATATGAAAATTCCCCCATCTCCCCTACATTCCAAGATATTAAATAATAACCTATTAAAAATAAATAATTGATTATATTCAATAAAAATTCAAGTGACAAAGGTACTGAACGCTTGAACCCTCGTCCCTGAGACTTGCGCTGTGGATATTGATGCCCCTCGTGGGGTTAAACCGTACCCCTTTGCCAGTGTGTCTTGAATGGCCTCGAGTCCCTGAAAAATAATAAAAATTAATTGAGACAGGAATGCGCGGCAATTATCGCCGACTCCTCTACCTCTTGTTTCTCGTGATATTTCTCCTATTGTGTACAAGATTGTTGACTAGTAGAAGCCTCCTGGTACCCCCTGACACTGATTTCAGTCTCATTACGCATCAGAGAGGTGAAAATGCACGAAATGCGCCTGCGTATGCATCTGGAATTTATATGGCGGGTCGTCGGCCCGCAAATTCAACTTTCTGCAATTGGAATTATGGATTACCGAGGATTATCAGGTATCCTTCCAACAAAATCACGTGGAGTCCTCAGGCTGGTGTGCGAGGACCTTATCGAGTACTTCCTTTTATTATTCAAGGGAGTGAAAATGATAAAATTGTGAAATTGACAATTTGCACTCATGCTACTGCTGATCAAGTTTATCATGTTGTGGAGATTGTTAGGAGGTGGGAAGGACATGTCAGTCTAGCTATTTTTACTCCTGGACTTGATACTGGACTTGCTGTTGATCTTCTAGAAAGAGCTTGTTTGTGTGAACCCCAAATGTTCAAGGTTTTATGAATTTAATTTAATTGCTTTGATGATTCATCTTGACTTATCTTGATAACTAGAGATTTTATGGAAAAATGTTAAGAGACATTTTTTTTTGGAAATTTAATTACCTACAAAAAAGGTCTCTTGACATATTTCTCTACAATCACTGGTTCTTCAGATAAATGCGTAATTAATGAAAATTTTGAAATTGCATGGATTATAAAAACCTCTCGTATAGTTATAATTGAGATTATTATCTCGCTAATGAGTCATTTTAGGGGACAATGTCAGAGGACCTTTTTTGTAGAGAAATAAATTTTCAACAAAAAATATCATTTGACATTTTCCCGTAAAATCTTTTATTATCAAGATAATCACATCTTTTGTTTTACAAATTAGTTACTGATTTGAGTTTTTTTTCCCCCAGTGAAGTTTTCCATGAATATCTCAGGATCTACAAGAGATAGCAAAATTTTCAACAAGACCATTTTTGTAGAGTATAATGAGAGCTACAAAAAAGGTCCTTATGAAAATTTCGCCATATCTCTTAGATCTTGAGATATTGATAAAAAACCAAGTCGAAAAAATATGTATTTCAGGTATCCGTCCATCTGATATTTCCAGCAGGTCGTCCCCCAGCCTTAGCCCACAGCTACCGTCCAGAGGGTGACTGTGCAGCATCAGATATCCAGGGGAGAGATGCAGACACCGAGAGAACACAACGAGGAATGATATATCCGATAAATGTAGCTCGTAATGTCGCAAGAAGTCTCGCAAGTTCCTATCGAGTTCTTGTGTCAGATATCGAGTTATTACCGAGTGATAAATTGGCATCTGGATTTCTCGAGATGATCCATCAACGGCCTCCAGGATCTGGTTTGGTCTTTGTTGTTCCTGTTTTTGAGATTGAGGAGAATGAGAGACCACCGAGAACTAAACAGGAATTGATGAACTCTGTGAGGAGTGGTGTAGCTGTTTATTTTCACAAATATATTTGTGTTCATTGTCAAAAATTTCCGGGAATCACCAAGTGGATGCTGAGGCCAGATCCAGGAAGAGTGAGACCTTTAATAGTCACTAAGAGGGAGTATCCACATCACAGGTGGGAGCCTGTATTCATTGGTACCCGAGATGATCCACTTTATAATGAAGACATGTCTTGGGAGGGCAAGCAAGACAAAATGGTCCAGGTAATGGAGATGAACTAAATGAAATGTTTGTTTCTGATAGATATGCTATTATCTAGGATATGAGGGATTTTAGGGGGAAATGTCAAGAGATCTTTTCTCCTGAAACCACTCATAATCGAGATAAATGGATAATTAACCCCTCACGTACGGGGCCCTTCTGTCACCAAGCGTAGCGTGCGTTGAATACGACCCAAATTTAATGACTTCTAATTGATAAAAAATTTACAAACAAATGTGAAATCGAAGCTACAGTTTTCCTCTTTTCGATGATGTCTGGATGGTTAAGATGGCATTTATGGTTTTGGAAATAATTGATTTTGAGAGGAACTTTTCATTTTCTCATGGGTCGATGCAATGCATTGACCCCGTACTTGAGGGGTTAACGTACATGAGTAGAAAAATAATGAACAGAGGTGAATGATCACTCTTTCCTAAATATCTCCAAATTCAAAGCAAATGGCGAAATTTCGGTGAGGACTTTTTTTATAGAGCAAAATGAGAGCTACAAAAAATGTATCTACAAAAATTTCGCCATCTCCTCTAGATTCATAAATATTTTCAAAAAACACTTCTCATTTGCATTGAAATCGAATTAAATATTGTCCACTCAATGTGTTTACAGATGTTGGAGATGTGCCTGATGAATTACCGTTTGATTATTCTTGATGGTGGATTTCTCATTCATACCCCAGGAATAAAACGTAAACCACCAAAATCCTTTAACAAAGATAAACCAAAAACCTTAATACGTGCTCAGGAAAAACGTAATGCTCGAATATATCAGAGTGTAACAAGAGAATTGCTCAAGCAGTATCCTGCTAACCAAAAATGCAGACAATAAATGATTAAGTAAAAAAGAAAAAAAAAGCACAATAACATAAACATAAACTGTTGGCGTATTTTTGAGTGTTGAAACAACGCAAATTTACCTAGATAAAAAATATATTTTACGCTTTTTTCACTGCAGAAAATCCCAAACATGAACAATTTTATTGTTATTGTTTCAATTTTTTTAATTATTCGCAAAAAAAAATGAAAGACTCGGAAGTCAAAAAAAAAAACATCTGAATTTGAGGAAAACTTTGCTCCCGGAATTTCCAGCCAAAAAAAAATTTAAGAATTTGAAAAAATACCTCAAAAAATTTGTTAATTTTATGGAACCGAATGGAATAAGTTTAAAGTTATCTGAAGAGAGTAAAGAATTATAAAAAATGTTCAAAGATACGAGGTGGTTGACCGATCTGGGCGCCGCCATCTTGCCGTGGATACTACTTTCCTTTTCAAGATGGCGGTGACCTGATGAGTCAACCACTTCGTATCTTTAAACATTTATAAACATTATTTATCCTCTTCAGGCCATCCTCAATTCATCTCATTCCGTTCTAATAAAAAGAACAATTTTTTTGGTGTATTATTCATATTTTTTAATTTTCATTTGCCTGAGATTCATAAAGAAAAGTTTTTCCGGGATTTCGGTGGTTTTTTTTCACTCCCGAGGCCTCAAAAAAAAAAAAAAAAAAAAGACATATTTTACGCTTTTTCCAGTATATAGAAAATGCTGGAAACGAACAATTTATTATTAACTCGTGCCTATTTCTTCAGCTAAATAATTTGCAGATAAAATTAATGTATTTCATTGTAATTACGCACACAGGACTATTGTCCATATGGTATTTAGAATAATCAACACGTAAATTACACTACGACATTTTGTTTATTTTTCAATTTTTTTTCTTTTTCATTGAATTGTTTTTTTTTTCGTATAATAATAATATAATAAAAAATAATATTAATAGATTAATAGCGAATAATGTAAAATAACAAATTTCATTTTTTATTCATTCTGTGTGTGTATTTTTTTTTTAATTCGCCTTTTTAAAATGGCTACTGCCGCATGCAGCTCATTCCTGCCACAATTTGGGGGCTCCACCCTCATTGGCATAACTAATTTTTTATCTTATTTTTACTCTCCCACTCGTATTTTTAAAAAATCATCAATTTTCTTTTTTTGTTAATTAAAAGAGAGAAAAAAAATACGTTTGAATTCAAACTATTCCTTTTTTTAAATTCCTATTTTGAAGAAAATTCATGAATTTTTAAAACAATTATTCAGTTGAATACTAATCACAAAAAAAGTCAACACAGTTATTTTTTTTTTTTTCTACTGAAATTGGAAAGAAACTCTGATCAAAAATATAAAATTAATTTTTTTTAAATATGTCCTCTGTTGTTTTGAGTCATTAAAACGATTAAATTAATGAAAGAACATGTTTATGGTTGCTATTACGAATTTCACTTGAACTGATCACTTTGTCCTTTTTTTTTGTTCCAATGACTCACTATTTACACAAAGATTTCAGTGGGAAAGTGATAATGAATAATAAAACTATCGTTTTTTCACATCTCATGAAATATCGAGTTATCTCGTTAGAGAGTGATTGCAGATAAAAATTGCAGGGTACCTTTTTTGAAGCTCAGAAAATTTCCAGTAAGAAATGTCTCTTGACATTTTCCTCTAGAATCATTCATTATCGTGATAATGACATTTTAATGAACAGAATCAAATTGCTCTGTTATGATCGATCAAAAATTTGAATTTTTCGATAATAAACAATTTATCTCAGAAACGCGTGATTCTGGAGAAAAATGTCAAGAGACCTTTTTTGTAGATTAGGAAATTTACTACAAAAAAGGTCTCTTGACATTTCTCCCCAAAATCAATCATTCTCGAGATAATTCAATATTTAATGAGATATGGAAAATCAAATTATCATTCTTTACCATTAAGCTACTGATTTTATCATTTTGTTGAACAGAAATTTGAGATGATAACGATTATAAGAGATATGAGGAAATAATAATAATGTTAATAATAGTAATCAAAGACGATTAAAACTGCTACAAAAATAATTTAATCTTATAAAAACTTTTTTTTCTAGTAGTTTTTTGGAATTTTTGTCTTTTTTTTAAATCTGTCTTTTGTTAGAAAATTTCAGTGGTCCTTTCTGGGTTATTCAAATACTTTTAAAGGTACGCAGAGTAGAATGATTGTGTTAATAAACAAATAAATTGATGATTCAGCATGCTTCATGTTGATTGAATGGTGAAAGAAAATAATAAAAATTCACGATTATTGAAATAATTGCAAAATTCGATTTTTGAACTTTTCCTCATTTCCTTAGAAAATAAAATTTCCTGATTATTTGAGGATAAATTGATTCACTGAGAGTTTTACATCTTAATAATTATGTATATTCAAAATAATCATGAACATAAAAATAAAAATGATGTTTAATTCAGTTTTAAACACGACAAATTCAATTTTAGAATCAGTTTCCTAGGAATATCTTTGAATCTAAGGGAGATATAAAAAATTGGATAGGAACCTTTTTTGTACGTCTCGAGTTCCTCTACAAAAAAGGTCTTCACATAAATTTTCATATCTCTCTCAGATACAGAGATATCCATTAAAAACTGGAATGAAAAAAAAAAAACACTGTGTTGTAAAGCAGTTTTTATTAGATATCTTGGAATCTAAGGGAGATAGAGGAATTTTGAAGAGACCTTCTTTGTAAATCTCAAATTTCTCTACAAAAAAGGTTCCTTTTAAAATTTCCCCGTCTCCCTTAGATTCCGAGATATTTACCAAAAACTGAAATATTGACACTCTATGAAAATCGTAGTAATAATATCACTGAGTGTAAAAACTAAAAAGTGATATCCAAAAAAGAAAAATCATAATTAAAAAAAAAACCGTTGATTCTCAACATGCATTGTCTGAATGACGATTCAATTCTACTCTGCATACAAATTGAACAAGAAAATTTTGTTATTTGTTTCAGTGTCTTTTTTGATAATCTTACAAAATCTGTTACTACCCTAGAGTTAATATGATATCACATTATCAAGGCACCACCAGGCACCCCCCTCCCTCTCCAAGATTAAAAAAAAAATTAAAAAAAAAAAATGTCCAGCTCATCATTCAGATGATGATACTTTAAAAATTCGTTGTACTACTGCTACGATTGACTTTTTTACCTACAACTCTTGATGATGTTCTGTTTGGTGTTGGCCTCAGTCTGTAACCACTTGAGCTCAACGAATTATTCATGGCATTGACATTTGGAGCTATTGTTTTGAGACACTTTGCAGCCTCTTGAAGTTGTTTCAACAGAATTTCATTCTTTTGTTTTTCTTCATTCAATTCACGTCTTAGTTGGGCCTTTGTTTTATTACCAAATGGACATAATACCCTGTGCTGAATAAGAGATACTGCTGATGGCCTTGTTTCAGGATTGGGATGAGTCATAAGCTGTAGAAAAAAAAAATTAAAAAAATTGTTTTTAGCTTTGCAAAATCAATCATTACAGAATTGAAATTTAGTTTTTGATAAATATCTCGAAAACTAATAGAGATATCGAAATTTTTTGAAATACCATTTTTGTAGCTCTAATCACGCTCTACAAAAAAGGTCCTCATAAAAATTTCCCTATCTCCCTTAGATTCAAAGATATACTCCAAAATCATCAATTCCATCAATTTAATTACAAGAAAAATGATAAAATTACCTTAAGAAGTTCATTGAGATCCCTACTGTACTGTGGTAATTCCTTGAGATTTCCCTGTCTAATAGCATGCCACTCAGGACCATTTTTGGGTAATGGACCACTGCCAGCAGCCTCATAAACCGTAAGCCCAAGTGCAAAAATATCAGCTTTGGTCAAATGTGTAAAATCCTCGTGTAATATCTCAGTTGGTAAATATCTACAATCACCCTCCTCAACCATTGGATTACTGATAGAAGTAACATGCCCAAGATCACCAATTTTATACGTTATTTCCTCTTCAACAGTGTCCTCCTCATCAAATCCATCATCAGCTGAATCATAATTAACAGAAAGCATACGTTTCTCTTTGGAGATAAATATATTGCCAGGTTTAATATCCATGTGTACCAATTGCATACTGTGCACATATCTTAGACCCTCAGCAACATGTAGAAGCAATTGATGCAATTCAGCCTCTGAATATGATCTATTTTCCTTTTTTCTATTGACAATATCATCAGCCAAACTTCCACCATTGCAAAATTCATTTTGTATTATCATGTGATTATCTTCTGCCCAGGCTGAATAATAACGCACAACGTGCTGATGTTTACCTAGTACAGCATGTGCATATACCTCATTAAGGGCATTTTTTTCATTAACACTACCTGCCACTGGTTTTATACTCTTTTTTATCGCATAAACACAACCATCAAGACGATTTATACATTTGTAGACTGAACCAAATTCACCTGTACCAACAGCCTCTAGTTCTAAAAATTCTTGGTGATAACGGGGTATGTTTGATTCATTTAGGGCAACACGTTTTGTTGGCTGCTCTATCTCTGTGTCTGACTCGTCTGTATCGGGAAGATCAAACTTTGGTATTCTTATGTCTGGTGATCTGGAACAATTGACATTTTATTCCATTATTTTGAGGCTTTCGATCGTTTTAACAATTACAAAGTAGTGAATTTCACTCCAAGATGAGTTGTTTCTGATTATCTCGAAAACCATGAGAGATAGCGAAATTTTCAAAAATATGTGTTTTGTAGCTCACAAAATTTCCAACAAAATATGCCTCTTGACATTTTCCTCTAGAGACCCCCCATTATTGAGATAATTGTACAATTCAAGTATTCAAGTTTAAATACGTCGATTTCTCAGAGTTTTCAATGAATATCTCATAAACTATGGATTTTAGTGTAAAATGTCAAGAGACCTTTTTTGTAAATGACAAAATTTCCAACAAAATGTGTCCTATGACTTTTTGCCCTAAAATGACTAGTTACCGAGATATTAACAATTTAGTAAACAATTGATACATTAAACTCACCCATCAAGACTACGTTTTGATCTACTCCTCTTCCTAGCTGTCAGTAACATTCCATTAGGTGTAAAAGGATTAACATTGGCAGATGGTTTATCACTTTTTGACTGATAACTCGAAGCGATTGGTCTTGGTTTATCAGTGGGAAATAGCCTGTTGCATCTTGATGGCACTGGTGTGTGCATAGCACTCTTTTCAATCAATGTTTTTGGTGTTGTTGGTGAATCAAAGAGACGTAGTGCCCTAACTCTCTTGTAAGGTGGACTGCAGGCCATTGCTAATCTCGATTGAGGTCCACTGTCACGATTAGGATTTTTGCTGCAATTTACCCCTATAATAATCATAATCCATCATAAAATTTCTCTTTTAGCCTTGAAAATGCCAAAAAATTGAAATATTTTTGCAATTAAAATTCAAAATTAATGTAAAAAATTGTTATAAAATAATTTTTACAATTTTTTCACATCAATTTAATTGAATTTTTTTGGACAATTAAAAAAATTAAACACTCGAAAAATTCATGCCAATTTAAAATAATATCTTCCTGAATTTATCAAGTGCAATGGATAAATAATATTAATCCTAGAATTAACAAGAGGGTATGAGGCAGTGTCACAAAATAACAATAACCACTTCAGCCATCATCCCTCCCTTAATTATCCAGCTTAATGGACACAGAGGGTACCCCAAACAGGTACTAAACTGCCAATGCCTCCCAAAATCCAATTTTTGCATCAATAGTCACAACACGCCTCAAACTGGTAGTTTCCAAGCCCACATCATTTACCCTTCTCCAATAAAACAAATAAAATATTTCATACAAGAAACTTACGTTGCAAATCTAGTTTCCAAATGATCTCCAATCATTAAATGCTCACAAAAGCATAAAAATCATTGTTCAAACATTTTTTTTTTTTTTTTCTAAGTAATTAAACTCATCATCCATTATTTCATTCATTTTTTGAAAAAATCAATTTTTTTTTTTTTTTTTTTTCAAACTAAACAAACAAAAATACGAGAATAAATAGAAAAAAAAAAAAGAAGAGAAACTACAAAAATCATAAATAACAAGTTTTAAATTAGATTGAGAAAAAGTAATTAAAAAAATACAAAAAAAAAATGAGAATTTAATAACGTTGAAAAACGTAAAATAGTGAATCATCACAGGTAAAAACGACATATCACACACAAAGACCAAAAATATCCGTGTGTGGCGTCCATGTACCCCCCTTAAAAAAAAAAAAAAAAAAAAAAAAAAAGTAAGAAAATGCCCGTATACCCCATACTAACCTGTCACGACGATAGCTGGTGTTTTGTCATTAATTGGTGAATTATCACTATCACTGCAGTCCATTGAATGATTAAATAATTTACGTGGTTGTGGTGATGGTGTAAAATCCTCGGATGAATCTAATGCATCATCAACATCGCATCCTGAACTATTTGTACGACAGCTGATGTTGAGCTCCTCGTCCTCAATATCATAAGCGTCGAAATTTAATTTTTGTGCCACATCCATTATTCAATAATTTGAATAAAATAATATTAATTTGTCCATTTAAAATTGTTCACACAACACTAACGATTACTTGTGGATATTGGGTTATGATTAATTGATTATTATTTTATCACAATTTGAGAAATAAACGGGAGACGTTCATTCAAACACACTCTTCTCTGTAGCACGCTATGTTCGTTATGGCGATGCTCACCGTGTCCTTCGAGGGGGGACTGAATGTCATGGGCCAATCACCGGACGGCTTATCCAATCAACTCTCTTCGGGGCTTTTGAGACGGCAACGCTCATTGGTCACCTCGGGGGGAACAATGCCTTCGTGTGGCGTCATCTGCAGCCGGGTGGGTAGAGTGGAGGGGGAGAAAAAAAAAATATCATGATTAACGCAGCGTCTACGCGTTTTTCTTCTTCATTTTGTATCTTGATTTTTGTTTTCTCTAGAAAATCTGTCCAATGCGGGTGGTTATATGATTTCGGAGTATTTTTAGATATTTTGAGGATGAATTTGGAATTTTGGAGAATTTAGAAATAATTATCTCCAATTTTTTTATCCTTTTTTGAGTTTTTTATTTTTGGAGTTTGAGGGGAAATTATTTCTTTGGAGATGAGATATTGTTTCAGGGTTTTTAAACAATTTAAAATGAAATTAATAATTGATATAAGTTTTCAATGGAATTAATTTTAAATTTTCGAAATGAAAATAATTCTTTGCGCAATTCATTGTTATTATAATTGCGCACCACGTGCTCCCACGGGCCATCTCTTCATCAGCAAAATGAGGAGGAAAAAAAAAATGACTCTTGTTCTTCCAAAAAATATTGACAATTTATTTTGAAAAAAAATTTAATAAAATTAAATTGAGCATTTTATTTAAATAAATGAGAATAATCAAAAGAGGTGGGGCAAAATGGGTACCTCTTTTTCCATAAAACGACAAAAACAAAAGAATTACAGAAGAAAAAAATTGATTCACCGAAAAAAAAAAATCGACCCCTGAAAATTTCCACTCGAACCAAAAAAAAAAAAAAGAGATGATGAAAAAAAAATTATAAAGGATAAATCCTGAAAATTTCGAAGGTCCTGTTTGCGTTGGGGGTTTATAGTGAGTAGATAGCAATAAAAGGAATTTTGGGACAGCTGCAACCTGTGGCGTGCGCAAGGGCCCCAATGAGAGGGGAGTGGGGGTATGGGGCTGACGAACAGACCAAGAAAAAAAAAATAAAAGAGAGAGAGAACGAATTTACGAATTGATATAATGAGAGGGGGAAGGACAGATTCTATAGTAAAACCGTAGTAGAAAAAAAAGGGTGGGGAAGGAGTGAAGTGAGAGGTGGGGGGACTGATGACAACTGGACTTGGAGAGAGAGGAAGAGTGGGGGAAATGCGTGACATAAACACAATAAAAGAGGAAAAATAAGAGACAGAGTGAATTGTTTTGGTGATTTTTTTTTTGTGATCCACCAATTCCTGAATTTGATATTAGAAGAAAGTGGCTAGGATGCAGGGGGATGTTGGTATAACGATAACTGGTGATATTGAGACACCATTGAACCAGAAGGAGAGTGCAGCGAATGGGTAATTCCACGTTGCATTTTTATTTTTGAGTTTTAATGAGCATATGGCTGCATCTGACAACCTAACCTCTGTTGTGAGGTATCTTTAGGGGTTTGGGTTGTTTTTTGGAGGTTGATGATGGCAGGTGGCTACTTAGATTCTAGATTATGAGGCCTGTTATTTCTTGAGGGCGCAATCAACAATTTTTTTGAATTCTTGTTTCTTCGTTTTTTCGAGGCTTTGTTGAATTTAAATTTTTTACTTTTGTTTTCAGGGAGTATCTCGGAATTGGAGAGAGATAGAGAAAATTTACAGGGATATTTTTTGTAGAGGAAAATGAGAGGTAGAAAAAAGGTCCTTATCAAAATTCTTCTATCTCGTCTGGATTAAGAGATATTCGTTAAAAACATATTGCAATTATTATTGTTATTCAGTTTTTTGGAAATATCTCGAAATCTAGGAGAGATATGAAAAATTTTATAATAACCTTTTTTGTAGCTCTCACTCTCCTCTACAAAAAAGGTTCTTATGAATATTTCTGTATTCCCTATAGATTCAGAGATATCCATAAAAAACAAAAGTTGAAGTGTTTTATTAAATATTTTGTCGTTCATGAATCCAGACTGGACTTTCTTCAAATCACCCAGTTACCTCTTACACAATTGGGCTATCCTCAGGCTCACGAGTGGATTCAGCACAGAAAGGCTGCACTCAGACCATGGAGTTTATTTCTAAACAGCAATAATTTTCGTGCACCACCTGGTGTCACTAGACTTGGCAAACGAATTGTGAAAAATATTGAATACTTTCAGAGTAATTATTTATTTGTATTCATTGGACTTGTTATTTATTGCTTGTGAGTATTATTAATCAAAACTTAAATACTCCATTATTTTTTTTCATTAGGCATTTATTGAGTAAAAATTGTAATTTTTTCAGAATTACATCGCCTCTATTATTACTAGTGGTAGCTGGATCACTTGGTGTATGCTACAAATTGTCCCAAAGACATGCCAATCAGGCCCTAACGTTATTAAACTACAGATTGACACTAGCACAGTCTTATTTTCTCGTTGGTGCTTGTTCACTGCCATTATTTTATCTCGTTGGAGCTGGAGCTGTTCTCTTCTGGGTTTTGAGTGAGAGATTCTTTCAATTTTAGCTGAATATCTCTCAATCTAGAGGATTAATCGAAATTTTTATAGAGACCTTTTTTGTAGCTCTCATTCTGCTCTACAGAAAAGGTCCTTGTAAAAATTTCTCCATCTCCCTTAGATTAGAAGATATTCATCAAAAACTCTATTTTAATTCAATTAATTTTGCTAATTGATTATTTGAATAATTATTCAGGTGTTTCTTGGTGCTTGGTGCTCATTCATGCTGCATTTTACAACATAGATTCAATTCTATGCCCTGGAGAAGACGAGCTCAACTCTTTAGTGATGCAGGAAGTTTGATTGTGACCAAAAATTGAAAATAAATTTGTTTATGAATTAAAATCAGACGAGTCAATTACACTGGATTATTATTTTGTGGATATCTCTTAATCTGAAGGAGATATCAAAATTTTCATAAATACCTTCTTTATAGATCTCCTTTCACTCTACAAAAGAGGTCCTTACAAAAATTTTGATATCTCCATTAGATTCAAAGATATTCATCGATAACTGAAACCAAGTCGATTTATCTCGTTCAGTGATTTATTTAATGAATTAACTAAATCTTCCGATTAATTATGATTTAATAAATATTTAAAATTTTCTATAATAATTGTAAGAATTTATAGTTCAATGTATACATATTTAATAAAATGAGAAATTGTAAGAAATGACTTTCTATTTCAATTCGAGGAAAAGATGAGAGAGATTTAAAATGTTCTCCAGAGGTTTTTAAACGTATTTGGATCAAGAATTGCGTTTCACGATGACGCCAGTGAGGACCAGGTGTTGAATGAATCTGCCATTCCAAAGTAAAAATTAAAAGGGCCCATAGGTCCCTTGTACAAATGCATTGGGACCTCAGCTCGCCAACGCCACACACCTGCCACCCAAACTCACCCCCCTATCCCATCATCTCTTTTTTACTTTTATCTCCAGCTTTTTGCCCTCTTCTCGATTCAAAACATCGAGCTCAGGCCTTTTAAACTCAATATATCGTCTTCAATTATTATAAAAATCTTTTGAATCTCGAAATATCATTTTTTCAATTAATAAAAACATTGAAATATTATTTATTTATTATTATGATTATCAATTCGAAAATTTGATTTTTCACTTGTTACTAAATATTCAATTATCTCTATAATGAGTGGTTTTAAGAGAAAATGTCAAAAGACTTTTTTCATTAAGAATTTAATTATCTACAAAAAAGGTCTTGTGACATTTTTCCATTAATCTACTCATTCTCGAGATAATCAAACAATTAAGAAAAATTTCATTTTCGATTTACTGAAATCAAACTTTTCAAAGATTTTCATCTTTAAAAAAATCATAAAATTTGTTTTTTTTATGAATAAAATTTATTTCAGAAAGTGAAATTGTCGCATGACCTGTGGTGTACAGAGACAATTCACCAGAAAATTTAAATTCCGCCGCTTAAACAACTAAAATAGGTCTCGATCGATTTTTTATTTTCAATTCACACCCGCACAATAGCTACTATTTCCATCCACCATGCGGTCGTGGTCCATTTAACCAATAGCATGTGAGACTCAGTGACTGAGAGTTTTCCGAAAAAAAATAGAGGAAAAAAAATTAAATGTATCTGATGGTTGGAAATAAAATTGTCAGATCATCGAGTGACCTCAGTATTTTTTCGAGTTGTGCAGTTATAAAACGAGCAGGATGGTGTGGGTGGCAGCTGATTTTCAGTGAAATTTATCTCCATAGTGATTATTTATTTACTCATTGCTTTTCCCGAAGATTTTAAACGTATATTAAAAATTTATTCATCAATTTTTGATAAATTCTCGAGGTTCAGAGAAATTATGAGTGATTGAATATTTTTAGTTTTTGTATGTATAATCCAGGGAAGTAGTAAGAGATGTTATTACCCTCATTATCGATGGATATAATCGATATGAAGAAAATAATCCTAAAGATTTTCGAATTTTCTTGAAAATATATTTTTTAAAAATATTTTTAACGCAATTGTTGAACAATTTATTTATTAAAATTTGATGAAAAAATTTATTCAAAATTTATTTGAATCTAGAATCATTTAAATTCATGACCATTGAAAATATTTTGACACGAAAAATGATAAAAAATTGAGTAGTAAATTTCGCTCAGAATTCAGTTTTTTTCCAAAATATCTCGAAATCTAAAAGAAATATAGAATTTTTCATACAGACCTTTTTTGTTGCTCTCATTTCACTCTACAAAAAAGGTTCATATGAAAATTTCTCTATCTCCCCTAGATTCAGATATATTCATTGAAAACGAATTTAATTTTTTGAGCCATTCAGAGGCAGATGACTCAACTTTGACATCAGTTTTCGTTAAATATATTGGAATCTAGGGGAGATAGGGGAATTATTTTAGGGACCTTTTTGGTAGAGAAAAAAAAGGACTACAAAAAATGTCCCCATTAAAATACCCCTATATCCCCTAGATTCAAAGATATCTCCAAAAAACCCAACCTAATTCTATCTTAATTCATCGTATTTCACCATTATTCAACTAAATTGAATATTTAATATCTAAAAAATCCAATTAAATGTTTAAAAAAAATTTAGATGAATATTGAATGTAATTTAATAATCATCCGCAGATATTTTTACAATTCAATTCAAATAAAATGGAAAAAGAAGAAGAACATATTAAATTCCGAGAACGTCGAAGAAGAAGTACATCTCAGCCAAGTATTTATCGTTCAACTCAAAGTGATTTGAACACTGGCTCCCAGCAAACCCTCTACCACAGTGTTCGAAATACAATGTACGAGGATGCGATTAGCATGGAGACCCTCAACGCAGATGATGAGGACGAAACATCGACATTGAGAGGAACAGAAGAGACTCTCATCGAAGAAAGCTGTGGAGATGTAAGAGGGGCCGGGATTAACGGAAGGGCACACTCGGTAGATTTTACACAATTTTTCACAACACAATTTTCCTGTACGTGTGAATAAACATCTAGAATATTTATTTCAGCTTGCACATTCAGAATCTGGAAATTTATTCTTCAGAGATGGAATTCGTTCGATTGATTTTGTTATCGTTTGGGATGATCATGATGGACAGGCTTCGACATTCCGGTGTACTGAATATCGCAAGGTATTGATGAGTTGAACGTTGTTATAAATTTTTCTGTGATTCGTTGAGGTAAAATTAGTAACATAAAGTTAAAACGTAATTATCTGGATAATGAGAGGGTTTATGAGAAAATGTTAGAGGACCTTATTTTATAGAAAATTTTATTAGCTATAAAAAATGTCTTTTGACATTTTTCTCTAGAAGCACTCATTAACGAGATAATTCGATAATTACGAGATTTTGTCACCTGAACATTGAAATTTTTCTTCTAAAATTTCAGATTTTTGAGCGAAATTTAGAATTCGAGGGTCTCCAACTTGAACATGAGCCTCCAGAGCCCAGTGGCCTACGTTTCACGAAAATCCACGCACCTCGTGAGGTCTTGCGACGTTACGCAGAAATTCTAAAGCTTCGTTTACCCATGAAAGAACTCCAACTGCCAACATCGACCACTCAACGTTCCAACACGCTAATGCAAGAAGTGAACACTTGCATTAAAATTTTCTTCTCATCTCGTTTTTACGTCGACCAAACAATCTTCCCAACCATGAAACATCGATTCACAGCTGTTTATAGTCGTGATAAAGAATACTTGTTTGACCTAGAGGCACCAGAATTTTTTTCACCTGGTACACATTCGCGAATCGTTCAATTTATCCTAGACAGAACTAAATTTTCGGATGTTAAAGGGGATGATTTTGCATTTGGCATCGATAGACTGATTTCTGAACATGCCTATATAGCTGCGTATCCTCTCCACGACGTGAGTATTGAAGATATTTAAAAAAAATATATATTCTTTTCAAACATCTTAATCAATTATTTAATTATCTCAGCAATGAGTAATTTTAGAGAAAAATGTTAAAAGACCTTTTTTGTAGATGACAAAATTCCCAACAAAAAAGGTCTCTTGCTATTTTTTCCTCAAATCGCTCATTAAGAAGATAATTCAATAATTAACGAGATGTGAAAAATCTAGTTTTCACAATTCCATCAGTTCTTCATTAAATCCTCAATTATCTCTAGAACGCGTCATTTTAAACAAAAATATCAAGAGACCTTTCCTGAAGCTCGTGAAATTCTCTATAAAAAAGGTTTCTTGGCATTTCCCTCTCAGTCCCCTCGGTACCGATATAATCCAGCAAAAATAAAAATGTTTTAACGTTATTTTTTAAAAAAGTTGAAAAAATCTCCCCCCCCCCCCCCCCCCCCCCTTCTCCCGGTACAGACCGGCCCCCCAGAAATCCTCTCTGTCTAGTTTGAAACAATCACTAAATGACTTCAGAGTAATAATTCACTTTCCATAAATTTAAAAGCCCTGGAATGAAGACATTTAAACTCGTCCCAATGGATACTTTATGAGCATCCTCCCCCCGGATTTGAGCACGTTCTCTTCAAATCCCCTCCCCAACCGGTACTCCTCTGTCCCCCACAATTGACCACTCGACGTCGGCAACGAGAGAGGGCAAGATAAAATCTTTACAAATTTCTGTAATAAAATAAACACCTTTGGGGCTTGACATGAAAATATTTGAGGCTCAGGTACAAATTGAGATGACGGATTTAAAGGCGTTTTGCAAAATCAACGAACCCCCTGGGTTCATTATCTGGGCGTGCTCAGACGACTTGAAGACACTTTTGTATACCATTTTGCTATTCGAGACAATGACGAGAATTTTGGATATGTTTATTTATTGTTGTATTTTAAATTTCAATTGAACTTTGTTTGGATTTTTATAGCATGCACTAGGGATTTTATGACGTGAATCATTCATTGCACAATGAATGCAGAAATTATTGCATATTTCTAGGAATTTTCGCTATACGAATACTATTCATATTGTCTCTGCATTGAAAATTGTGCTTTGTTGAATATATTAGAATGCAATTCTGTAGTGAATTGCTAAAGCGGTTCAAGTCGATTTCATCCTGGCGTCAGTTTTCGATGAATATCTCAGAATTGGAGGGAGATAGCGGAATTTTTATCATGACCTTTTTTGTAGAATTCAATGAGAGCTACAAAAAAGGTCCTTATAAAAATTTCTCTATCTCCCATAGATTCCAAGATATCCATCAAAAACTGACCTCAGGATGATATCGACTTAAACCGTTTTACCAATTCGCTACTGAATTTGAATTGTGAAATTTTTTAACGAGGAAATTGAAAATTCGGTGATTCCACTGTTAAACAACCTTCAATATAGTCAAGTCGGACTTATTCTATCTATAGATATATCTTTTGATTTCTCCAATGCACCTCAAATATCTCTCGAATAAAAAAACTAAAAAAATTTACGTTTCAGGGTAGCCTACGCAGCCCAGACACCATGAGATACCTCCTCTACACGCACTGGGCATCCCTCTCAAAATTCTGCCACTACCAGCCCCTGGACTATATAAAAGACTACTTTGGCGTTAAAATAGGTCTATATTTTGCTTGGCTCGGCTTTTATACACACATGCTGGTACCAGCCTCAATAATCGGTCTCCTAAGCTTCACCTACGGCTGCCTGACCCTCACCTCGAACCTCCCAAGCGAGGATATCTGCCAAGGCAACAACTCCATAGACATGTGTCCCCTCTGCGACAGAATCTGCGACTACTGGGACCTACGAGGAACCTGTCTTCACGGAAGACTGACCTATCTCTTCGACAACCCCTCAACCGTCTTCTTTGCAATATTCATGTCCCTCTGGGCGACTCTCTTCCTTGAATTATGGAAAAAATACTCAGCCGAGATCACTCACAGATGGGACTTGACGGGCCTAGATGCTCAAGAGGAACACCCAAGGCCCCAATATCTAGCTAGACTCTCTCACGTCAAGAAGAAATCAATAAACGTAATTACAAACACAGTAGAACCAAGCGTTCCCTTCTGGAGCATGAGACTACCCGCGACAATTCTATCATTCTCAGTTGTTCTTCTTCTGATAGCTGTAGCAATGGCCGCAGTTATCGGTGTAATCTTGTACAGAATGTCAATATTAACGACTTTGAGTGTCTATGGACAATCAGCAATAACAAGCAATGCAATATTATTCACAACTGCCACTGCTGCCTGCCTCAATCTCTGCTGCATCGTACTCTTTAATTGGCTGTACGTTTGGCTAGCTGAGTATCTCACTGAGATGGAGCTGTTGAGGACACAAACAGAGTTTGACGACAGTCTAACACTCAAGATATATCTTCTCCAGTTCGTCAATTATTACGCATCAATATTTTACATAGCCTTCTTCAAGGGAAAATTTGTTGGGCATCCTAGCACTTATAACAGACTGTTTGAGTACAGACAGGAGGAGTGTGGACCTGGTGGATGTTTAACTGAATTGTGTATTCAACTGAGTATTATAATGATTGGAAAACAAGCGATTAATACACTTCTTGAGATGATGCTCCCCATGTTTTGGAAGTGGATGAATACTTTGAAGGTTCGTGTGAAAAAGGGTGAGGTCAAGCATGAGAAGACTAGCTTGAGAAAGCTTCTTCCTTGGGTGAGGGATTATAAGCTTGTCGAGTGGGGTCCAAGGAGTTTATTTCCCGAGTATCTGGAGATGGTACTACAGTATGGATTTGTAACGATTTTCGTAGCTGCATTTCCTCTAGCCCCATTCTTTGCATTATTAAATAATGTTTTCGAGATGAGGCTAGATGCCAAGAAATTGCTGACCATATACAGAAGACCGGTGGGACAGAGAGTTAGAGATATTGGGGTTTGGTACAGGATTCTCGACTCTGTTTCTAAACTCTCAGTTATTACTAATGGATTTATCATCGCATTCACATCGAATTTTATACCCAAATTGGTTTATCAGATGAGTGTATCGGGGAATGGTTCGTTGGAGGGATTTTTGGAGTACTCGTTGTCGAAATTCAATACTTCGGATTTTAGGGAGGATGTCAGGCCTATGGGGGTGGATAAGAGGGTGGTGGAGATATGCAGATATCCGGACTTCAGGGGAGGACCTGGGGAGGAGAATGAGTATGAGGTGACCAGCATGTATTGGAGAATTTTAGCGGCAAGATTAGCTTTTGTGGTGATTTTTGAGGTAATTTGCAATGGGAATGGAGATATTTGTACCTAATTAATTTGATATCCCTGTATTTCAGAATATTGTAGCTCTAGTGATGATTCTAGTCCGTTGGTGTATCCCAGATATGAGTCCAGAGCTTCGTGATAGAATTAGACGTGAGGCATACATAACGAATGAGATAATTATTCAGCAGGAAGCTCTCAGGGCGTGTGCAAGGGGTATTGATGAACCAGAAGCTATTCAGAGACGTATTAATGTCAATGAGAATTCTGACAGATTGAATCGAGTATTGAGAGACTCAATGTCAATGTCTGATTTTGATCTGGAGGTGCATGGGAGTCCGGCTACTCTCTACACAACTCCAAGAACTGGTCCAGCTGCTCTATGATTTTTTTACAATCTGACTTTTTTTTCTTTTCTGAACAATTTGCACAATTTTTAATTTTTATTCATAGTGAATGAACCTTTCCTATAGGTAATTCATGATATTTTGAAGGTTCTAGTGAGATTTTAGAATAATTATGAGATTCAGAGCTTTGACAGCTCATTAGTCAAGAGAGGAGATATTTTATTTATGAGATTGAAACTTATTATACAAATGAATAGGAACCAACGAATTTCAACTCTACCTCTGAGAAATCAATCTGAATACATTGTCAATGTACTTATGGCAATTTATATTTTATTAAAAACTTATTTATGATAATTTTCATGCATTTGTTAATTATTTGATGATTGTCATTGAATGTGGGAGACATGGTGAGATTTTCAACTATTACCTTTATTCTCAGGGTGTGAAATTCAATTATTCCAAGTTTTTAATAGAATTTTACAAGTAACGAGACATGAAAATTTACATTATCTCAAAAACTAGTGATTTTAGGGATGTGAAAATTTCCAACAAAAAATGTCTCTTTATATTTTCTCCTAAAATCACTCAATCTCGAGATAATTCCATTTTACAATTAATCAACGACCAAATAATCAAATAATCTAATTCAATCTTCATTCATCGCAAGGTAAATGTCCTCTCTCCCCTTTAACTCAATAAATATCTAGTCTAAACCACTGATTTGGCTCCGCATCAAAACACCATGCGATGTTTTTCCTTTTCTAACCTCAATTTGCAATTTATATGGAGTCTGAGAATTCTCAAGAGTGCGCCGGTCTCGTCGTTCGTTTGTTCTGTACCGTTATAAATTCCCTCTATCTCACCGACAAAATTAAAAATATTCAAAAAAACAGTGAGAATATCATAATTACTCAAATGGACATCGATTACTAAAAAATTAAATATAATTAATCACCCGATAAAGGATAAATTTATGAATAATGGGAACTGTTCATGCCAAGGTCAGCCTTTCACTCATGATTAACCTCTACTTCTTATTTTTTAAAATTAATTTTATTATTCTCAGTCTCAAAATGTAATCGCTAATAATATTCGATGGGTCGAGCTACTCTGATGATTCAGATTCATAGTAACCGGACGGAATTCTGGGGCTATTTTCATTGATGAAATCAGCTGTTATGTGGGACAATAAAATTTATAAATAAAAAGGGATATCTGGGTGTAAACTAGCCATTAATTAACCAATAACTTGATTTGTTAATTAAGAGTATATCGCACTATTTTTCATTAATTGCTCAATTTTTATAAATTGTTTTTAGGAACCCACTGGATTTAGAGATCATGGAGACTTTTCTTCAAACCGTTTTCCATCAAATTTTTCGCATGAACAAAACTGGGTAATTTTTCAGATATTTGAGACGTTTTAAATGGATTATTTGAGGTTTATCAAATGTCACAGTTGTGAATATTATGGAATTATGGAGTCATTTAATTTATTTTTATTAATTTATTAGAATTGATAAACTTGACTCTAGTTTTCCAAGGATATCTTCGAATCTAAGAGAGATGGATGGATTCTTATAAGGACCTTTTTTGTTCAGAATTCAATTATCTACAAAAAAGGTCTTTTGACATTTTCTTCTAAAATCACTTGTTTTCGAGAGAAATTCACATTTTGAAAGAAAATTCTTTAAAATTCTAAAAATTTGCGTGAAATTTCCTCAATGCCACTCAATCAGGAAAATATGATAATGATCAAATAATCAAAAATCCCCAGAATCCAGATGTACCTCCCCCACAACCACCAGAGCAGCCCTCCACGATAGATCTCCACCAGCCTACGAGAGTGGACAAAGTTCACATTGATGGCCTCAAACGTACAAAGGATGATATAGTGAAAGCACAAATAAATGAACTCTTCAAAGCTAAAGATTTCTACGATGTTATCGAGAACGTACAACGAGTCAAATCAAAACTGGAGACACTGGGCTGTTTCAACAGCATTGGAGTCTCCATAGACACCAGTAAAGGGCCTGATGCCACTCCCGAGGGGGTTGAGGTGACTTTTAATGTCAAAGAGATGAAACGTTTGAGTGGAGGAGTCAGTACGATGGTTGGAAATAATGAGGGATCATTATTAATTCAAGCTAAAGCTCCTAATATTCTTGGAAGAGGCGAAAGACTCCAGATGGAGTACTCGTATGGTACTAAAAGTACTAGTAATATCAACATATCTGCGACTAAACCATTTGTTGATGATTGGCTTCATAAAGTGTAAGATAATTATTCAATCAAATTTTTTTTTTTGTTATTAATTTTTAATTCAATCTAATTGTAGATTTATTCGAGAAAAAATGTCAAGAGACATTTTTTGTGGTAAAAGGTCTCTTGATATTATCCCCTAAAATTAATAGTTATCGAGATAATTCGATTATTAAACATATGATAAAATGTATTTGTTACTAAATCTTGAAATTTAGTTTCTCACTCTTTAATTTCAGGTTTATCTTGAAAACGAGTGATTCTAGGAGAAAATGTCTAAAGACATTTTTTGTAGATTACAAAATTTTCAACAAAAAATGTCTTTTGACATTTTCCTCTAGAATCACTCTTTATGAAGATAAATCGACAATTGATTATGTAAAAAAATTTAATATTCAGTTGATTAATGAATTATTAATTTCTTAATCAATTGTTGTGTTTCAGATTAACTGCGAGTGTGTACACAACAACAGCAGATGTACCTTGGTCAGGCTACAGAGAAAGAGACCATGGATTCTTACTTGATTTAGGTATCACCCCAGGAATACTCAAACACAATTTTCAGTATGAGGCATCGTATAGAGATATAATTGCTGCAAAATCAGCATCTTTCCATGTTCGTGAACAATGTGGACCAAGTTTAAAATCTGCATTGAGACATATTTGCTCGATTGACAAGAGAGATGATAAGGTATTTCCTACAAGTGGATCACTCGTGCAATTTACAACTGAACTTGCTGGACTTGGTGGAGATATTGGATTTATGAAATATGGATTTACATTGCAAAGCAATTACACACCTTTTGACTTTATCGTGAGTTTATGAATCTTAATGACAATCATTAATTAATGATATTAATTGAGTATTAAAGTTGTGAAACAAAATAAATTTTACTCAAAACTCAGTTTTCATTAAATATCTCGGAATTAGAGGGTGATAATGAAAATTTTGAAAAAACTTTTTTTGTAGAGAAAAATAAGAGCTACAAAAAAGGTCTTGACGAAAATTTTGTTATCTGCATTAAATCTAGAGATATTCATCAAAAAGTCGTTTAAAGTTGAGAAGATAGGATTTGATTCAATTTCAAGATCATTTGATGAAGATATCTTGGAATTAAATAGAGATATCAAAATTTGTGTGGAGACCTTTTTTGTAGCTCTTACTTTTCTCTACAAAAAGGCCTCTGTGAAAATTTTTATGTCTTCACTAGATTCAAAGATATGAATGAAAAACTCATTGAGATGAAATAAAATCATTGAGCTTTTTTTTTTTTTTTTAGAGTTTTCAACTCGGTGCACAAGCTGGATTTCTTCGTGGAATAAGTAACGACATGCAGATCAACATAGCTGACAATTTTTTCCTCGGAGGTCCAATGAATGTTCGTGGCTTTGCCATGCGAGGCTGTGGACCCAGAAATGAGGGAAATGCCATTGGTGGTAACACATTTTGGGCTCTTGCACTTCATCTCTATACGCCATTGCCATTTAGACCGGGGAAAAATAGTTTTGGGGAGTTATTTAGATTGCATGGATTCATCAATGGTGGTAATTTGGGAAATATTAATCTCCAGAAAGGTAATTACTCATTCTCAAGCAAATTTATCAGTTATTATTCAATTATCTTGACAATGAGTGATTTTAGACGAAAATGTCAAAGGATATTTTTTTTTCAAAATTTAATTCTCTACAAAAAAGGTATCCTGACCTTTTTCTCTAAAATTGCTGATTATTGAGAAAAACAAGTAATTAAAAAGTAGAAAAAAAAATTTCTTCCTTTTTCAGAATTATTAACTCAATTATCTCGATAACTAGTGATTTTAGGAGAAAATGTCAAGAGACCTTTTTTATAGCTTAGAAAAATTTCCTAAAAGAAAGGTCTTCTGACATTTTCTTCTAAAGTCACTTGTTCTCGAGATCAATTGATAATCTTGATCATTGATTGATAAAATTGTTTTCTTTCAAGATGGCGATTGCTTGCAGAATATGAAAATCTTCACAGACAACGTAAGATGGTCAACGGGTGCTGGTATAGCAATGAGAATAGGGGGAATTGCTAGAATTGAGTTGAACCTAGTTTATCCCTTATCACTAACTCGTCTTGATGTATTCCAACAGTATCAATTTGGTATTGGTCTGCAATACTTATAAACAACTCTCTCGTTACCAGATAGTGCTTGTACATTTGAAATATATTTTATTCCGATGAAAAGGACAAATTGCAAGAACAAAATCTCAGGAATTCATCGGGTTGTTATCGTCACATGTTTAGAAAAATTATTTTCAATAAAAAGAGAAAGATCAAATCAAATTTTTATTGCATCATTCCACTGATTGATCGTTTCTATTGAATATTTCGAAATCTATGGGAAATATCGAAATTCTTGAAGTTCCTTATGAAAATTTCGATATCTTCTCTAGTTTTAAAGATATTCATCAAAAACGTATTCTAAAATTATTGTCAACTAGAGGAGAATCATTGAAAATCGATTGTCTTCAATCTTTAATAAACACATTTTACATTTTACATTTTTTAGGTATTTTCATAAACTTTAAAATGAAAAAAATTCATCAAAATCGTATTGCTGAGTCATGAGATATTAAATATCCAAAAAGTATTTATTCCAGTAGCGAAATACCAAAATTAGATGACTCAACGAACGAGTTTTTTCCCGAATATCTCGTTATCTAAAGAACAAGAAAAATTTCCATGAAGACCTTTTTTGTAGATCAAGACAAGAGCAACAAAAAATGTCTCTTCAAAAATTCCGATATCTCCCACCAATTCCAAGATATCCTCCAAAAACCGATGGAAAAAAAAGAAATTCTCATCCCAGGAAATAGATAAAGCATAATTAACTCAACAATCACAAATCAACTCAAATCATGACTCACATTTGATTCACTGATGCATTTTTCCGCTTCAGAAATCTCCTCTAACCATTGCATCACTCCCCCTCCCTCAAAGAATCCTAAAATAATGGCTCAACGCACGAAAAATTCCCGAAAAAATTAGCAAAATAACATTTCCTTTCTCTAAAAAAAAAATGAATAAATAAAAAAAATTCCGATTCTCGAGGGTTCTCGCCCAACCGGAATCATTCGAAATTGCGCCGTAAGCCCACCCCCACCGCCACCAGCGCCACTCTCCTGACACTATAACAAAAGAGAATTGAGGGGATTTACACGCATTACACACATTCACAAAGTTGAAAATGGCCGCTTAAGAATTATCGTTATTGCTCGTGTTATAAAAAATGTGCCTTGTTAAAATGGAATCATACGAAATTACTGTTAACATCAATCTCGAAACAATTATTGAAAATCCATTGTATGTATCATTGAACAGCAGTAAAAAACGTAAAGATTTTGAGTGTTTTAGACCTTGGTACGACGCACAGTACAGTGATCACGTTCACATAGTTTGTCCTTGCTGTAAGTATGCCTCTGTGACTCGTGTGCAATCAAATTACAACTCATATGGATGAGCTATCACCTCAAAGTCCAAAAATTCATGAAAATTTCACGAAAAACAATTTTCAAGAATTTAATTATCTAATTTCATGTTATTTCATTCCTTCAAGTAATGAAATAATTTATTTATAACCTGAAAAACAAGGAAAATAGAATCACTTTCACTGTCATTATAATTAGGATTGGCTCTTTGCGTCAGCCTCAAAGAGGTCATTAATGTCCGTCATTATCGTAAATTCAAGCTGTTATCATTAATGTTTCTCTACTTTGTTGATCGAATTCAGTGATGATTATTCCAAATTTTGACAGAATTCATTCAATTCCTGATTTTTAAAGAGTTTTAGGGGAAAATGTCAAGAGACACTTTTTGTTGGAAATTTCACAAGCTACAAAATAGGTCTCTTGTTATTTTTACCTAGAGTCACTGGTTATTGAGATAATGACATATTTGCAAAACATGATTTGTTCAATTTTCTAAAATTTCAATTTTTGATATTTTATTAATTAATAGATTATCTCCATAATAAGTAGAATTTAAGGAAAATGTCAAGAGACCATTTTTGTAAATTTTAAAATTTCCCACAAAAAATGTCTTATCTCATTTTTCTCTATAATCACTCATTACCCAGATAATCCTATATTTAAGATAAGAAATTGTAACGTCATTGATGAAACACTGAAAAAAATTGAATTCCTTTCATTAATTATGTTATCATCTCCATAACAAGTGGTTTTATACAAAAAAGTCAAAAGACCTTTTTTGTAGCTGATGAAATTTTCCAAAAAAAATGTCTTTTGAAATTTTTCCCTAAAATCATCCTTCATTATCAAAATATCAAACATAAAAACTCTTCACAATAATAAATCAAGTCTTTACTTATTCAATTACAGTGACCAACAGAAGAGGGACATCCCGACAATTGTTTCATCAAAGTTGTTGATCCAATAGATGGAGATAACCCCGAGACGTTCATTATCCCTGAATTTAGATACAAAAAATAAATATTTTGGTATTTCCCCTCAAATACGAGAAATGTGGACATCCCAGAATATAAAAACAATCATGGACACCCCCACGAGCTGCAGAATGACCCATTCCTTGAGTATGGACGACACAAGAGTCAATTCCACTCTCGAGAAAAAAGATACAACACTATTAAAGAGTATGTTTGGCTCATTATCCAGCTTTCTCTCAAAAATTCCCACATTAATGTCCAGCATAAACAATCCATTATCAGTGACTGTTGTTGCCAACGAGGGCATCATATCCCCAGAGTACATTCTCAAAAATCTCACCCAAAGTACCCAAGAAAGCCCAGACCCCATGAATCTCAAACAATTTCACGAAATCCAAGAAACTCCAATTTACAACTCAGGAGCAAAAATAGCAGAAATATTCGCTGAAAGAGTTGGAAATAAATTTCTACAAGTAAAAACTTGGATTGAGGATCTCCAAGAGGCTCAAGAGTCTATAAATTCATTCAACGAGTCCAATGATTTGGATCTAGCTATTCAGGAGAGTCTCAAACACATGAAAAATCAGAAGGAAATACCAATTGATTCAGATATTGATAGAATAATTAGCACAAAAATAGAAAAATCTATGACAGAAGTTGAAAATATTGATAGAGATTTGATAAACCAATTTGTGATGATTGATAAAATAACTCCAGGTGTTTCAAACTCAGCAGAAGTTGTAAATAATAATACAATTGGAGATAAAATGGAGAGTGAGAGTCCATTGAAGAAGTATCAAATTCACAAAACAAGACGAAAAACGTGTACAATTGCGAGAGGTAAAACAAGGGGAAAGTATCAGTTGAGGAAGTCTGGGGTGAGTCAGTCGAAGCACAGAAAAGAGAGGACAAAGCAGAATTTATATTCCAATATTCAGGATGATTTGAGATCGTGGGAGGAAGTTGGAGATGACTCAGATGATATCAATTGTCGTTTGCCAATTGGTGAGAGGGATAATGATGATTATCATGTGCCAGATTATCCCATGTTCATTGAGTCGTATGTACTGGGGGAGGAGAGGGGCAGGAGGCAGAGGAAGGGGAGGAGGGAGAGGAAATTGGGGTACAGGGTGAGATTTTTACCTGAGGAAGGATATTCACCGATTAGGGAGGACTTGAGACAGAGATTGATATCGGAGAGTTCTATTGATTCTGAGGACAGCTGCTGTATTGTGTTTGAGGATGAGTCGGAGTTTGAGACGGATTGCAGTTGTAATAGTGTGGATTATGAGTTCGGCGAGAGCAGTGAGGAGGAGGAGGAGGAGGAGGAGGAGGAAAGGACTGGACAAAAGGTAAATTATTGAGTTTTATCTGGGGTCTAGAGGTTTTTTGAGGATATCTTTGAATCTGGGGGAGATAGAGGGATTTTTGAGAGGACTTTTTTTGTAGAGCGTGATAAGAACTACAAAAAAGGTCTCTTGATATTTATGCGTAGAGCCACTCATTCTCGAGAGATACTGGCGTTTTTATGAAACATGATTTATGGAATTGTATGAAAATCAATTTTTTACATATCATTAATTAATTAATTATCTCGATAGTAAGTGATTATAGGGGAAAATGTCAAAAGACATTATTTTTCGGAAATTTCGTAAGCTCAAAAAAATGTCTCTTGACATTTCATTCTAAAATCACTTGATTCCGAGATAAATGAACAATTAAGAAAAATTGTAGAAATAGATTTTTCAAAATTTCCCATTTCACTGATGAATGTCGTCATAATGTATTTATTAGATAGAAAAAATATTTCATGTTAAACTAAAACTGTTTCATGATGTTTTCAAGGTTTAAAAAAAGTATAAAAATTTTAACGTCCTCAAGACCTTGAAAATTTCTGTTCTGTTCTGTTTTATATTCTTCCCTGATTCATACCTTAGAATAATAATTATTCCGAGATAATGATTGTAAATATTGAGATAAAGTTACTGCAGCAACATTAAACGGAGATTCTCTTTCGCTCTATTAATTACAAAAAATGAGGAAATGGAATGTTTGCTGTTGATTGTTTAATAATTCAAAAAGTTTAAAAAATCACGTTTCAAGTTATAATCGAATGAAATTCTTCCACCATGATAATAATCAATGATTACACAACACTTCAATACTTCGACTTTTTCCTCAAAACGAGTGACTGGGGAAGTGACTGATTAAACGATAAATATAGAAGAGAAAAGTAGAAACACTAAAAAAAAAAATTTCATGCTCTATATTTCCATATCTATTCACTGACGCTATTTACGAAGCCATCCGCTGTAGATTGAACATGACATTCGTAAAAAAAAAATCTCGAAAACAAAAATAGAATGTGATACGAAGATGAATTGAACAGAAAAAAATGTCACCCTCTGTCTATATTTGCCTTCAATCAATTCTCGTTTTCCATTTGTTTATTGTTATTATTTTGATTGATTGAATACTGCAGACTTCATACTAAATATTTAAAAATTGTTATTTTTTAATTGTTTTTATGAGAAATACGAGTAAAGTAAAAAGACATCAGTGGATTTTCGTTTTGCCATCAGTTTTTCCAGGATATCTCGAAATCTAGGGGAGATGAAGAAATTTTCAATAAGACCTTTTTTTTAGCTCACATTTCACTCTACAAAAAAGGTCTTTTCAGAAATTCCGCCATCTCCTTTAGATTCGGAGATATTTCAAGAATATTAAATTTGTAGCAAAATTGTGAAACGAGATGGAACAATTTCTCTTGGAAAATATCTCGTAAACCAAAGGAGATATCAAGATTTGTAAGGAGATCTTCTTTGTAGAGAAAAATGAGATCTGCAAAAAATGTCATAATGAAAAATCGTCCATCTCCCTAGCATTCAAAGATATTCAACAAAAACTCAACATGAAATTACATCGATTGATATTTCACTGAAAATTTAATTAATTTCATCATCATGAACACATGACTCATCAATTGTTCATGTTTACAGGTCCGTTTTAACCTCGAGCCAACAGTTCACACAATGATACAATGGAACTATGCGTATCGTGCTGCACGTAGAGGTCCCTGGGAGGAAATGGCCCGAGATAGAGAGCGTTTTCGAGGGAGAATAAATTGTATTGGACGTGTACTAGATCCCATCCTGAATGTTAAACACCGTGAATGCATTTGGCACGATCGTTTTTCCGTCGACGAGTCGATAAAAAAATAGAAAAAATAAATAAATTCTAATTTAGGAGTTTAAAAGAAAAACTAAAGATTTTCGAATAAAATAAAAACTTTGTAATTACTAAAAACAAATTTCATAATTCATAGGAGAAGGATTTCAAAGACTTCGTTTATCATTATAATTTAAGGATACTTGTGTATTGGTCCGAGACAAACGGGTGCAATATGGTGAAGGATAACAATTTAGAGTCCATTATTAATTTACTTAGAAAAATAGTAAAACGAGATGAATAACTTTGAATCTACAAGAGATATGGAAATTTTGCAAAGGACTTTTTTTTTGTAGATTTTCATTTTCTCTATAAAAAAGGCCTTTTCGAAAATTTCGATATATCGCTTAGATTCTGAGATATTTAACAAAAAGTGATGAGAAAATTGAGTCTACTCATCTCATTTCACCAATTAAGATGTAAAGTTGTTCCACAATAACGAAAAGATTCTTAAAGGGATTAATTTGAATTAAATTTTGATAAAAATTCTAATTCTGACGCAATTCTCTTCGGATTTCTTCAATAATTCGTCCTAAACTTGTAAATACTGGAATAATTGATTCAGAAGAATTTTCATAGTTAATATATGTTTCGCTTGAGTTAATTCGAAGAGAACGTTATGAGATGATTATGTATCTTGAGACATGAATTTTAGAAATTTCCAAACCAAATTTTTAGTCATTCAAACACAGAAATAACAATTTCGTAGAGAATTTCAATTTTGAAATCAGTTTTTAATCAATATCTTTGAAGCTAAGAGAGATAGAAGATTTTTCATAAGGACCTTTTTTTTAGCTATCATTTTGCTCCACAAAAAAGGTCTCTATAAAAATTTCGCTATCCCCTCTCAGTTCTCAAATATTCCATAAAAACTGAATTTTATTCACAATTGTGTTTTCAAAAAATTGATGGATTTTATAAAATTTGAATTTTTTAAAAAAACATCAACAAAGAATTATTATTAATCTGTGCAATGATTGAGAAATCCTTGGTTTTGAATATTTATTAATAAATTTGAAATGAAAATTTAATTCATAATAAATTAAATCCTGGAGAAATAATTTAATAAAAATAAGAATAAATGAATCGCGTTATGAAGTACCTACACCATATTCATCTGATTCTGTATAAGTATAAAAATAATTAACATTTTTTGCCTAGTTAAGTGTAATATAGAAATCAGCATGTAATTCTTTAAAAACCTTTTCATTCGTTTTGGAAAAAAAAAATTTTAAATTCATTATGTTTCAATGATCACTATGTCAAATAGTTAAGTAAAAAAAAAAAAAATATTGTATAATTCTAATTACCTGTGTTAATAAATAAAACAGTTATATTCACAATTATGGGCTTGGCGTTAGTGATTTGAGAGAATGAGAAAAAAAAAATGTTTCGGATGAGTGGAAACGTATTTTAATATTTCCCATATCACCAACAACCAATGGGATTTAATTATATGAGAGTAACTGTGTCAAGGGTACATTACGTGATCATCTAAGTACATGATGAACGAAGGTTTCCTCCTTTTTTTCTTCCTTTGAGTTAAATTCAATAATTTTTTTTTTTTTTCTTCAATTTTTCGTTACCAACTGACAATTGTCATTGTGTTTAGGGATATATTACTTCAATGAGTGAAATGAGAGTGGGGGAATAATGATGATTGATGTCTCAACGACATCGAGTGGATTCAATCGTCCGTTTACCTCAACTAATGATTATACAATTAAATTATTACGAAAGAAAAAACTAAGATTTATTGAGAAACAAATTTGTGTTTAGTTTTTCATGAATATCTTCAAATCTAATGGAGATAGCAAAATTTTTCAGAGAACCTTTTTTGTAGAGAAAATCAAGAGCTAGAAAAAAGTTTATTATAAAAATTTCTATATCTCTCTTAGCCTCAGAGATATTCATGAAAGAGTTAATCTAAATTTGAATCAACTCATATTATTTCACTGATGAATCATTAGTAGAGAATTTTTCTCTTTTTACTCTTAATAAACTTTCGAATTCTCAATTTTCCAGTGAATTAAACTTGTTGAATAGTGAATTTGATAATTAGAGAAAGTATTTTATTTAAAAAAGTGAATAAAATTGTAATTTCATAAAATTTTTACATTTTCTCAAATTCAATATTTAAAATAAATGAAACAATATAAATTTACAGCAATTACCACTTTTGCGATAGTTGCAACCATTTGCGAAACCTCAAGAGATAAGGAAATGCAAGTGAAATGAAGATAACGAGAAGCAAAACGGTCAGTAATTCCGTAAACAATGGAGTCAGGTGTTGTTGAATTATTTCTAGTTCCAATTTTATTAATTCTCATGTTTATTGATTTTTTAAATGGCAAAATGGAGCACTGGCTTCGTTTGGGAATATCAGGACCTCAACCTACTATTATTTTTGGAAATATAGGAGATGTGATTTTACGAAAAAAGTCATTTTTAAATAAAATTGAAGAATTTTACAAAAAATGGATTTTTGAGCCTTATTTCGGTATTTTCGCCTGGCAAACACCAATTCTAATTATTAATGATCTAAATGTTATTAAAAATATTTTAATCGAAAATTGTAAATTATTTAATTCACCTGAATTAATAATTAATCAAAAATCAATCGGTCATTCGAAAATTCTTGTAAAAAAATTAACAAGTGATAAAATAAAAAATATGTTTGATTTAATGATTAAATCCACTACTAATCAACTTTATGACTCTCGTCTTCAGGAGATAATCAAGAAAAAGGAAATTATTAATTGTTTCAAATTTGCTGAGAATTTTACTAGTGACGTCATGAATTTTTGTGTTTTTGGAGTTGATGAAAATGTTTTTTTTTTGGAAAATTGTGAATTTAAAGATATTTTTAGTTTTAATGAAAGTTTGACTTATCAGAAAAAATTAAAGATGATTTTTGGGAATATTTGTGATTTTTTGAGGGGTAAAAGACGTTTGAATCACTGGAAATGTTTCGAGAGTTTAATCAGAGGGAAAATTAAGAGCAGAGAAGAACGTAAAATTTGTTGTCCCGATTTTCTTGGGATTTTGAAGGATTTGAGAGATAAAAATGGAGATAATGGAAATGGTTTTGGTGAGTGAATTATGAGGATTGAAATTGTTTATTCAATTCGGGTTTCAATGAATTATTAAAGACCTTTTTTAGAATTTTTAGAATGGAATGATTCTTCAATCGCTGCTCAAGTATTTTTATTCATCATTTCTGGATACAATTCATCAAATTCTTTGATTTCTGCTGCTCTGTATGAACTAGCTAATAATGTAGTGATTCAAGAGAGACTCAGAAAGGAAATTATTGAGACTCTAAAAATTCATAATGGAGAATTGTCATTTGATATTGTGAATGAGATGGAGTACATATCGATGGTGCTGAATGGTTAGTATATAATAAAAACATGAATATCTTTGAATCTGAGTGAGATATCGAAATTTTGGTGAAAATTATTTTTGTAGAGCAAAATGAGAGCTACAAAAAATGTTTTAATGAAAATTTAGATATCTCCGTTAGATTCAGAGATATTCAACAAAAACAGTGAGTGAAATTCATTTCAACTTTTAACTAGTGAATGATTTGTGGATTGATTAAGAAGAGGATTACTGGGTTAATTATTGATTTTAGGAAAGAATGTCAAAAAACATTTTTTGTGGAAAATTTAATCAGCTACAAAAAAGGTCTTTTGAGATTTTTTGATAGAACCACTTGTATTCCAGATAGATACTGAAAATTGAATTGAGAAATCGTTTTCGATCTTTTTTAATTTATTCAGAGACACTGAGAAGACATCCATCAAATCCTCTGTTGAAGAGGAAATTGAAAGTGAAATATCAAGTCGAAGGGACAAAAATTTACATTCCAAATAATACGAGAATAATAATACCAGTCTCCGGCATTCATCATAATGAAGAATATTATCCAGATCCTTTGACTTTCAATCCTGAACGATTTTCCAAAGAAGAAGTGGATAAACGACATTTTATGACGTTTTTACCCTTTAGAGAAGGCCTCACAAGTTCTATTGGTAATTTTAAAAAATTATTAATTAAAAAATTGATTTTTTAAATGAATTTATCGACGAAAAATTGCAATTTTTTCAGATGAGAAATTCGCTCTATGTTCAGCAAAAATCGCTCTGATACTGGTGCTGAATAATTTCAAGATAAATTTGATGGAAAATAGAAGAAATAATTCATTAAATTATAAAAAAAATTACATTAAATTTGTTTCATTGAAATAATCAGTGAATTCAATTTCAGAACAGGTTTTTCGTTGAATATCTCTGAATTTAAAGAAGATATCGTAATTTTTGTAAAGATCTTTTTTGTAGATCTCAATTTTTTCTACAAAAAAGGTCTCTACAAAAGTTCCACCATCTCCTTCCAATTTCAAGATTTTCAACAAAAACTGAATTCTCAAAATGAATAAAATCACAAAATATCAAAAAATTATAAAATGTATTAATTAAAAATACCAAATTCAATAAATAATTATTTAAAAAACAAAATTATTCATTCAATATATGCAAAAATTCGATTTGTTAATCCATGAGCAAAAGAAAGTCTCCAACAATTGAAATTCAATTGATCGTATTCCCTCGTCTTTCTCAACATTTCAAAACTCGCAATTTTGAATATTCAACGAGCACAACAGAGACACAATCATCTCCACATGGTAAATATCAAACAATGTGAGTTCTCGAAGAGATGAAAGCGAGAGAAAATTGACGATGGGCGAAACAGACTCGATACAACCGGAAGAGGATGGGCATGGCTTTAATTGACTTGCTGTGTAACAAGAAAATACCACGAGTTATTTGTTTTTTTTTTCCATGTTGCAATGGATGTACGGGTGGTAATAGAATCGTCACGGCCCGACGATTAGCACATTGACACGTCGTAACAATGCCTGACTCAACTAAAATATTTGTTTTACTCATTTTTTTTTTTTTAATTTATTTTAAAAAATTTGTAAAAATCTATCAATAGCTTGTTTATTATGGATAAATAATTTAATGGTCAAGGTCAGCATGTCTGATTTATTTATTATTTATTCATTGGTGGTTTTTTTTTTTTATTTTATCAGAATATTCTTCTGGATGAGTATCATAAGGAAGTGGAAAGGAAGACGATTTTCACTATGAATCATATCCATTACTCAACGAGATAGAGAACAGATGCTTCCACTTTCTAGTCCAGTGTACTGTCACTTTGAGAAATACTGCAGACACGCAAATGTTGTTCAAGATGAATTTACTCGTCTTTCACTATTTAATGAGGTTTTTTGTTTTCTTATTTAAACTGATTTTTCAAGTTCAGGTGTAAAGGTTTTTGTTTTTGGTGAATATCTAAGAATCTAAGGGAGATGACGAAATTTTTGTAAGGACCTTTTTTATAGAGAAAATTAAAATCTACAGAAAAGGTTTTTTCAAAAATTTCGCTATCTCTATTAGATTCCGAGATATTCTCTAAAAACTGATTCATTCTGACAAAAAATGGAATTATCTCTATTTTTAAAAAGAATATCTTTGAATCTAAGGGAGATATCGAAATTTTTGTATAAACCTTTTTTATAGAGAAAATCAAGATCTATAAAAAAGGTCCTATGAAAAATTTTGATATCTCTAATAACTTTCGAGATATCTTCCAAAAACTGATTTTTAATTTTGCAAAAAATTCAATATTTCCAATAATTTTCCATTTTCTAAACTCGTTCAAGATTAATCCAGCATGATTTTACATTAATAATGAAACAAGAATATCCAAGTGAACAAAACCAAAAAAAAGAAACTTTAATCCACGAAGTGAAGTGAGATCAATGGAGTGTGTGTGTGGGCTTTCACCTTTTCACGATCGACCAGAGAACGAGATTATCATCATAATTCTTCTCTTTTTTTTTTCCTCTCTGTCCCCATGCACTGTTTCTCCCCGTGTCCCTGAGAAGAGTCGAACACCATTGAGGACGAAGAATAACCCACTTTGCCAATGAGCATGCCCATTGTGACTAAAACTCATTCAGATTAATACGATTTCGAAATTTTCATTTTCAAGGAGAATCAAGAGATTTTTTTTTATTTAGTGGAACGATGTCTATCTTAACATGGGAAAGCAAAAATTTGATGTTTATAATGATTTTAAGAAACGATGGGACTTCACTGAACCGAGAGGCTGCCTAACGATCCATTAATACCTCTAAATTATTCAAAATTATGAGAAACTTTCGCTTTACTGCGAAATTTCAACATTAATATGTCTTATCATTTTTTTTAAACTTCTTAGAATCTCGGGGAAATTATACAATGAGTCACATACGAGTTTTTCACATCTACACAGTGTGAAATAATAAATTTGATGATTCTTTGAAAAAATTTATGGATTTTAATAAATGGATTTCATCCTAGGGTCAGTTTTCGATGAATATCTTGAAATCTAAGGGAGATGGCGAAATTTTTATAGAGACCTCTTTTGTAAAGTAAAATAAGAGCTATAAAAAAGGTTATTACAAAAATTTTGATACCTCCCATAGATTTGAAGATATCTTCTAAAAACTGACCCTAGGATGAAATCGACTTGAACCGTTTTACCAATTCGCTACTGAAACTTTTAAAAATACACTAAATATCCAGATTTTCACAATTTTCCATCTTTAATATTGTGTTTAGTAGTTCTACAAACTAAAATGAATATTATTAATGCTGATTAATCGTATTTGTTTAAATAAATTGAATTAATATTGAAACTTTGTATCAAGAATCAATCAATCAATCTTTCTTATCAATTTATGTCAGGAACAATTGATTTAATGAGGAAATGTGAAAAGACCTTTTTTATTTGAAATTTAATTATCTACAGAAAAGGACTTTTGATATTTTCTCCTAAAATCACTCATTATCGAGATAATTAAATATTAAATGAGTGAAAAAAAAAATTATTGCAATTTCATTAAACAAAATCATTAAATCGTCAAATTAATCTTTAAAATTAAATCAATAAACGTAATATTGAACGATTATATCATTTAAAAATCATTGAAAACTCATCCAACGAAAATGAAAAAAATAAAAAAACATTGAAATATTATGAATCAGTCAAATTGTGGATCATCAGAGCGAAATCAATTAGATGGCGAAAGTGATTTACCAGAGCATGAAGTACAATAAAACTTTGTAATGACTTCCCTTATTTGAAGAAATGGAAAAATTAAATTCATTTATTTTCTCGTGTGTTACATATCTGATTAATTTCCATGAAATATTTTTTATTCATTTATTATTCATAATTGAATTAACTCATTATCAACATCAACATTTGATGAATTTAGAAATGTTTTTTAAAAATGGGATATTAATAGAAAAAATGTCTCAAAATGTTCTTTATAAAAATCATTAATTTTCGAAATAAATCGATATTTAATGATAAAAAATCGACTGTTTTATTTCGAAAAAACTATTTATTTCTTCGTCAAGGGCTTTGGAATGATATACAAAGGCAAAATGCTCATTTCCAAGTGGGGGATATGTATTGAAATGAGGGGGGAACCCCGCCCCGGTCTTTCACGTATAAAACGAGAAAACGAGAATCGCTTCCAACCAGTCTCATAATCAAGTGTACACTTGCTAACAGTTTTTTTTTTTTTTTTCTTTTAATAGTCATCGGCCCTCCTGCAGGTCTTATTCGTCGATTATTTTTCTACATTAGAAATTTTCATTCAAGTTTGAGATGAAATACGTGGTGGCTGTACTTTTTATCGCAGCTCTGGCAGCTGCTGAGGATAAAGAGGTGGAGAGACCTAAGACCTACAGGAGGCTCATTCCCGCGGATGTTCTTCGTGGTGAGTTTCAAATTAATTTTAATTTTATTTCAAAAAATGAAATATTTTTATTAAATATTACATTATCTCGATAATGAGTGGTCCTGGGAGAAAATATTAAAAGACATTTTCTGTAGCTGATTGAATTTCCTATAAAAAATGTCTCTTGACATTTTCTCGTTAAACCCCTCATTCTCGAGATAATTCAATAATTAATGAAATACAAAAAATTGACTTTTGTTACTAATTTACTGATTTAATCAAAACATCATTATTAAATGTGAAATTATCTCATTAATGATTGATTTTAGGGAAAAATGTCAAAAGACCTTTTTTGTAGTTCATAAAATTTTCTACAAAAAAGGTCTCTTGATATTTTTCTCTAGAGCCACTCGTTATTGAGATAATTCAATCTATTGAAATTAAGTAGTTTTCACTATTTTAAATATCTTCAAAGAATTTTTTAAAATGGTATTAATCACGTAGATAATTGATTCAGATCGTTTCATGAATCATCAACAGAGCCTCGTCCCACATGTAACACTGATTTTTTAGAGAAACAAGAATAAACACACCTGTCCTTGGAAAATCCAATTAGAGTTAACTGTAATACTCTCATTCGCCTGTTCCAAGACGATCACACCCAGTGATACATCAACCCAATTACCCATTTCCTCAATTACGTATTCATAATTTATTACTCCAGGTGTTATAATTTTATTCAATCTATACTCTTTTGTCTTGATGGCATAATCAGACTTATTAAAGTGCATCGAGTGAAAATACTTCTTCAATTGATATTGCACAAGTCTTTGGGTGCTTCACTGCATTCGACAGTGAAAGTTTTCTGCTGTCTCGAGCTATGATGCATTTTAAAGGGCTAAATTTTTTTTTTTAATAAGAGTTAAAACCACTCGCGACGTCCCAAAGTTTCAATTTACTTAGAACAACAGAAATTGATTTAAATTTTTGTTGAATATCTCTGAATCTATGGGAAATACTGAAATTTTCATGAGGACCTTTTTTATAGAACGGAGTGAGATCTACAAAAAAGGTCCTTATAAAAATTTCGATATCTCTCGTAGAAGAGAAGATATCAATAAAAAACTGTCAAGAATGAAAAAAAGAATCATTTAATTTGGTAAATCAGAGAGACAATTAGTTTTTACGGAATATTTCGGAAATGAAGGGAGATGGAGAAATTTCGATAAGGACCTTTTTTATAGAGCAGAGTCAGACCTACAAATAAGGTCTCTATAAAAATTTCGATATCTCTCTTCAATTCCGAGATATTTGTAAAATAGTAAATGAGAGATTTTCTAAATCCAACGAAAAATTAAGAAAAATGATAAATTTTCATTAAATATTTCCAGACTTTCCCGGTATGTGTTTTGCCTCAACAAAATGTGCTACAGTAGAACCCCTAAAAACTTGGGAATTGTCACCATTCTGTGGACGTTCAACATGTGTACCAGCTGAAGACAATTCTGGCCATCTCTTTGAACTTGTTGAGGATTGTGGACCACTGCCCAAAGACAATCCCAACTGCAAACTCTCTGATAAAACAAACAAAACAGCTGCATTCCCCGATTGTTGTCCAATATTCGAATGTAAGGATGGTGCTAAACTCGAGTATCCAGAAATTCCAACAATTCCACCACCAGAACTCATTGATGAGTCTAAAACCGGCGAGTCTACCACTGCCAAGGCATAAATTTGTTCCCAAAACTCGTCAAAAGGCGAAAAAAAATTGAAATAAACGGCAAATTCCGAGTTGAGGCACATTTGACCTCCAACGTGACTCGATTTATCTCTACAAAAAAAAAAAAATTGTCCCAGGTACACCATTGGACATGTAAATAAACAAGAAAATTCTCGACACGTTCTCATTTCACAAGAAAACTTGAAAATTCGTCTCATTCATTGAAACAACTTCGGGAACTTGAATTTTTTTTTTTTTTTACAAAACCTGCACTACTATAAAATTGAAGGATAAAATGTGTGATTGTAATTATACGAATTAAATTAATAATTATTTAATAATAATTTATGAGTTATTTTTATTTATTTTTCCCCTAAATTTCTCCTTTTTTTTTCTATTATAAATTTTCGTGCTCATTCGAATTATCATTAATTGAATTTTATATTTATGAAGAGAAACAATAGTTGAATTTTTTTTTTAATGATAGAGATATGTTTATTATGAAAATACGGGTATTGTTGTTTAATCAATTGTGCGACCCGACGAGCGTAAATCCCGGAAAGTGCATCACATGAACTCCCGTAAAATGCATGTGAACTTTTGGTCTGAATTTCCTCTGCGAGCGGAAACAATGGGGGAGGTATTATTTTAATTCGACACGCAAAAAAAAAATTATTTTAGTCATAAAAATAATGTTTTTTTTGTTTTTATTTCAATTTAATTATCTCTGTAATGAGTGATTTTTCGAAAAAAAAATGTCAAAAGACATTTTTTTTTAGAGAATTTTGTGAGCTAGAAAAAAGGTTCTATCACATTGTTCTCTAAAATCGCTCCTTATCGAGATAATAAAATATTTATGAAACCTGATTTTGAGAATTTGATAGAAATCGAGTTTTGAATATATTGATGATGATTAAAATACTAGTTATCTCGATAATTATTGATTTTAGGAGAAAATGTTACAAGACATTTTTTGTAGCTTTTAAAATTTTAAATAAAAAATATCTTTTGAAATTTTCCTCTAAAGTCAATAATTACCGAGATAATTAATGTGAAACAAAATGTTGAAAATTGAATTGTCCCTCAAAATTTCCTAAATACACTAATAACCATTAAAAATGATTTCAAAATAAAAAAATCAAATTTCTGAAAATATTGTAATCATTAATCTCCCCAGCCTGTCAATGAACAAAGCCCCCCATAAATCCACCCACTCGCTGTCCTCGTCAGACCCATTTATCACGCATCGTTGCCCTCAAAAAAGCAAAAAAAAAAAAAAGAAGAAAAAAGAAAAAAAAACAAAGAATCCAAGTGACAAATAAATAAATAAAAGCAGTGTCTCGAGGTTGTCGAGCCAGTCATGAACCAAACGTCCTCGTTTTGAATTTTTTCGTGTACCCGAAGGACCAAATCTATCACAATTTTGTAACTAATAGACTACACACAAATAATATAACGCAGAAATCACTCAAGGGGGTTCCCTGGAGTGGGAGGACAGAGTTTTTGCACTGATTTTAAGGAAATATAAAAAGTTGATGAAATTTAATTTTTTTTTTTTCATTAATTTTTTTTCAATTTTTTTCCACTTGTTAAAAATATTTTTTTTCTGCTCTTTCTCTTCAACAGGGAATAAAACTATAGTATAAAAAATGAAAAAAATTAGGTCTCAGATCCCAACTAACCAAAAAAAATCGAATTTTCCCCCCTCCAAATGATGAGAAAATGGAAAAAAAAAAAAAATTTTCACAATTCCTCAACGAGAAAAAAAAATCTCACAGAAGAAAAAAAATCCCCTAAATTTTAATAATTATTATTATATCTCCAAAACTAAACAAGAAATTACTATCACCATCACCACACACGCCAGCGAATGGACTCTCGCACGTGCTGTAACAATAATTTATAGCGAAAAGAGAAAAACAGCTATTCATACGCATTATACACAAGACGATGAGTGAAATTTGCGCTCGACCAGCCGTATAGAGAGCGAAAGGAGCTTGAAAAAAACGAGGCGGAAAAATTAGTAAAAAAATAAAAATAAAATAAAAACATGGCGTCGGTGTTTAGTTATGAATTCAATGCGTTTCCTTGTGCATTTATTAAACTGTCGATTGAACTTGCCACACCTCTCTCTTTCAATGCAAATGAGACCACCGAAGGTTACCGGCTTTATCCGATTACCCATTACCCTATTGGGAAGACGAGTTATTTCATGCTCATTTTTTTTTGCTCCTTCCGCCTCTCTTTTTCACCTCTTTCACACTAACAAAAGGCTATTTCCGCATGATAACAAAGGATATGTTTTTTTTTCTGGGCTTTTTGTGTCACGAAAATTCTGCAAATATATCTCATTCGCTTATTTTTTTTAAATTAAATTGAGATCAGGGAATTGGAGTTTTTCTCGGAGATGAATAATCTTGGCCCAAGTATGGAGAGAAAGAGGACTTTTATGAAATTGTGTCAAGGATTTTTATCAATTTATGCTGACTTTATGCCATTTTTAAATTTTATTCAGTTGTGAGGAATTGGAACAGGATGAGTAAAAAAAAAAAAAAAAGAAAGAAAGTTTTTTGTGAATATTTTGGAATTGAAGGGAGATGGCGAAATTTTCATAAGGACCTTTTTTGTAGCTTAAAAAATTCTCCATAAAAAATATCTTTTGACATTTTCTCCTAAAATGACTCATTACCGAGATACTCATCAATTACTCAAAATTTTTCATCCAAACAATCAAATTAATTTCCCAATTTTCTACATTTCTTTATTTATCTCAAAAACTAGTCACATCAGACAAAAATGTGTTAAGAGACTTTTTGTAGCTTACAAAATTCTCCACAAAAAATGTCTTTTGACATTTTCTTCTAAAATTCTTCATCCACGAGATAATTCCATATTAAAAAAAAAAAAATGTAAGAAATTGAAAAAACGACCTAAAGAACTCCATTCCATTCTCCAATTGATAAATACATAATAAAACCGTAATTATGACGAATAAGAAACCTTTCTAATTATCCAACGAACCCTAACCCCTAATTAAGTGAAAGTTGAATAAATCCAATCAGACAATTACTCATTATCTCTGTAAAAATAAAAATCAATCCACTCAATTCATTTTATACAACCGGAAGTCCTACACCGTCACCACCAACCAGTCCCCCCCCCCCCAACATTTTCCATACATTCTCCCCCCTGATTGGCCCATTCCCATGTACCCCAGATCCCTGTACCGCCATTGGTGGTATTCCATTCTCGATTAGTCGAACGGTCGCAAAAATCCCACGAATTCCTCCCGCAAATGTCCTCTCCGCCAATTATTGGAGATAATAGTGTCAAATAATCCTAACCGTGTTTAACCAAACCCCAAGGATACCCACAAATTGATTCTCAGAGATAGAAAAAACTGGATAAATTATTTGAAAATCCTTTGTCACTCAGAGAAATTGAAAATAACAGATGAAAATGAGTGGATTAGTCTGGGGAATCAAGAATGGCGACCTTGATCAGGTTCGAGACATTGTTGAGAACAAGGTATGTGCCATTTAACACCCATTTTCATCCCCTAGGAATAATTATAATTTTTTTTGAAAATTTTATTAATTGTCTGAGCCTAAAAGTAAAGGATTTCAAGACTTTTTCGTAGACAAAGTATTTTTATTCATTCGTTAATGTATTTTTTTTTTTTTTAATCGTACCGGCAGAATATCGACGTGAATCAGATGATTGATGGTAGAACACCACTTCATTACGCAGCTGATTATGGTCAGAATGATGTAGTCAGATATTTACTGGAGAAAGGTGCTAATGCTAATGTGAGTTATTGGAATTTGTCATTTTATTTTTATGATATTCTAGAGCATTTTTTTAATTGTTGAATTATCTTTGAAATGGGGGGATTTGGGGGGAAATGTCAAAAGACATTTTTTGGAGAGAATTTTGTCAGCTACAAAAAAGATCTCTTGACATTTTTCTGTAAAATCACTCATTGTGAAGATAATTTGATATTTAGCAAACATGTTTCAATTCAAAGTGAAATTTGACCTTTTTTACTTTATAAAATTCTAAAATTTTGATTTCATAACTGGATTGATTCATTGAATTATATTGATTGAATAAATGATTACAGGCAACTGATAAACATGGAATCACAACCCTCCTAGCAGCAATATGGGAGGGTCACACTAATTGTGTTAAATTACTTCTTGAAAAAGGGGCTAATCCAAATGGACGTACACCTGATGGTGCTAGTTATCTAGATGCTGCTGAGAAAGATGAGATTAAGAGTCTGCTACGTGCAAATGCTGTGCACTAGCATAAAACCAAAGTAACGTAAGAAAAAGAGTGAATGATAAATATTATTTTGTTACTTTGATATGTTAATGTTCCTTGTAGAATGAATCACGCAGCCTTTTTCTGATTTTTGTTTGACAAAATGAATAATATTTCGATTGGCACAGTTTTTCTAATTTTAAACTCCATTTTTTATAACAAATAATTGTTTACAACAATATTATTCACTCAGATGAAGACAGCAGAATCCAGTAGTGAAGTTTTTGTTGAATATCTATGAATCTAGAGGAGATCTAGAGGAAAATTTTTCATGAGAACCTTTTTTGTAGAGTAGAATGCGAGCTACAAAAAAGGTATTATGGAAAATTTCGATATCTCAATTAGATTTTGAGATATTTCCAGAAATACTGAAACACTTAATTTCGAAAAATTCAGAATTAATTGAATGTCTTGATTAAATGTTTCATTAAGTGATTAATATTTAATGATTGAGACTGTGCCATTCGAATTACTTCATTTGTATGATTATGAACTTTGACACAAGTGTGAAAAAATATTGAATATGATAGTTGTTAATTGAGAGTACGATGGAATATTTGTGAAGATTTCAACTCAATTTCCTATCGTTTTTACTCGTTCTTTTCATTCAAGTTTTTTTCTTATTATGTACGAATAACTGTGTTATGATTATTTATGAGACTCACTGTGGTGTTTTGCTGTGAGGGTTAATGAATCTGTCAATTGTCTGAATTTTTTATTATGATGATTGAGTTTTAAGATTTTTTTCCAAGAATTTATGAAAAAAAGTAAGGACTCTAATAATGAAAAAATAATACTGCCTAGAAACATTTTTTTAAAGTGGTACAAATAATAAATGGCTCTATAGTAGAAAATAATAAAAACATAGTGAAATGAGTCAATTCTTTAAAATCAGTTTTTTCAAAATATCTTTGAATCTGAGAGAGATAGAGAGATTTCCATAGTGACCTTTTTTGTAAATCTCATTTTTTTCTTCAAAAAAGCTCTTGTCAAAAATTTCTCCATCTCTCTCAGATTCTGAGATATTTTCCAAAAACTCAAAGTCGAGTAAAATTGACTTTGATAAGAATGATGTAAAATGGAGTATCTTCAATCATCAATAACTCAAGATCGGCACAGTGAAATTTGACATTTTTTTTTTCATTTCCAAGCTCCTTTTCTAATCTAAAATAGGAGAATAAATCAACCCCATTTTCATTGTTTGGTCAGAGAATATTGATGACTGATAGATGACAATTTTATCACTCCACAGTAGAGTTGAAAAATCAAATAAATCCATATTACTGAATCCATTCGATCTCGTGCCTGGCTTAATAATTTTTCGTCAATACAATTATCTCAAAACTATACTAAAATATTTTAAAGGAGGCACACAATACTGTCGTTGTCTGTGAATTTATCTTGTATTTTTAGTAATAAAATAATAAAATTTATTTCTAATTCGAACATTTTTTCCCCCTTCTGTCCTTCATGAAAACTTTTATAATGTATAAAGGACTTTTATAATTATACTAAGGCATCATTCCAGTAAGCGTTGTAGCGCACAACAATTAGGTATACATTTTCTGCATAATCATACACTTTCTATCATTTCTTAACATTTCGAATATGAAAGCTTGTTATATTTTTGTACTTGCTACCCAGCTACTTAGAACCCACAAGGAAAACTGCAAAATAATCAAAATTAGAGAATTTTTCGAAATTGGCCATTTTGATTAAAGAATAGTTCACCCCCGAAACCGGCCCACCCAAAAAATTTTCTTTTCGATTCTTTTTCGTTTGATATCTTCAAAATAGCTGCCCGGCTACTCAGAACTCGCGGAAAAAAATTGAAGAGTTGAACTGAAGAAAATGTAAAAATTGGCCATTTTGCCTGGAGAATGGCTCACCCCCGAAACCGGCCAATCCAAAATTTTGTCTTTTCGATTCTTTCTCGTTTTATATCTTCATAATCGGTGCCCGGCTACTCAAAACTCGCGAGAAGCATTGAAAAAGGATCGAATTAGAGAAAATTTCAAAATTAACCATTTTGACTGTAGAATTCACCCCAAATCCCGACTCACCAAATATATTGTCTTTTCGATTCTTTCTCGTGCAATATTTCGTAAATTGCCTCCGGGCTATATTATATATTATATATATATAAAAATTGTGAGAAAAATTGGAAAATAGGGAAAATGTAAAAAAAAAAAAAAAAAAAAAAAACTACACATGAACTGCGCGCAATTCCATACAAACGAAACGATCACATCCTCGTAGTCATGGAAATCATTAATTGATCCATTGATCCATCAACCAATCAGAACATGAATAAAAAGTTAACAATCAAGACAATGTTTCATTGTCAATCAACTTTATGATAAAGGAAACTTTTGTAATAAATCCCAAAAAAATCCTTGGTTAACCTATAGACAACCATTCAAGATCATTTTTCTTACGAATATTATTCCTTAAAAATCACGAAAATTTTTTTGAACGTAAATTCAATACAAATTATAATGTTTTCATTTTTCAATAAATAATATTGATGGAAATGACATCGAATAATCCACTCTTAGAGCTCACAGTGAAGGATAAATAAATAAATACAGGAGTTGGAATGACTCACCAGCGTTGGATGAAAACAACTGCTCGGTTTTCACCTTTAGAATAACCAAAACACAACCATAATGTTGATTATAGTCTATGGGGCTCGTCCTATCGTTTAGTTGTAATCTATTGGATTTAGTCCTTTTAATTGTACTTACACTCACCAAATGATCACTCTTATTTTCACTAATCCACACGATAAGAGAAAGGGATCCATTAATTAATAAAAATAAAATAAATAAATTTTCTGGAGAACGGAAAATTGACGAAATGACGCGAAATCGATACAACATTCAATTCAACTCAATTCAATTAATTAAATTGACACTAAAAGCACTTTAAATATCACAAATGATACGAATTGAAACAATAAACACTGCACTAGATACTAGGAAGAGTTAATTTAATTCATTAGCTCGATAAATATTATCTTTGGGGTTTAAACCCAGAAACCGGTGAATTAGCCGCCTCAGTATATTCTACGCTCGTTTTTTCAATGATTTTTAAGGTATTTTACGCGATTCTATGCTCCGTCATTGTCTTACGTCCGTTCAGGGCAAGAGACTGCGAGATACTGACGTCAGTATGGCGTTACCTCGGAATAAAACTCCCCACGCGCATGCGCAATGGCTCTACTTTTTCTGCGCATGCGCAGAACTATTAGTAGGAATATTTGAATTACTGAATAAATCATTCACTATTAAATGAAATATTTTCGTATGTTTTAATGTGAATTAAATTAAATTGCATTTTTCTGAAATTTCCATCTCTGTAGAATCAAACGTAAGTCTTCGATGAATTGCAAAGTATTCGTATTCTTTATTTCTGGCATCTTTTTTAGGCAAGATAAAAATAATGGAGGATGAAAACTCTTTTCCATTATTATTTCTGTAATGAGTGATTTTAGACAAAAATGTCAAAAGACATTTTTCGTCGGAAATTAATTTATCTACAAAAGAGGTCTCTTGACATTTTCCTCAAAAATCCCTCGTTCTCGAGATAAATCACAAAGAAGAAAAATTTCATCTAAAAAAAATGTCATAAATCGAAAAAAACGTGAATTACAACAGTCGTCCTCTGCAGTTTGAAGCTCCACATTTGCATATGATAACTTTCCCAGGAATACTCCCCACATCGTAACTATAATTCCAAGTTAATTCTCGTCCAGCTCCGATGAATGAGAGGGCAAAAAATGCGACCCATGGGAATCTCACGTCATGAGTATCCACAAAGACATTTTGAACAAAAACGTTGGGATCGCAGGAGTGATTCAAGTATCTCCCGATGTTACCAGTGGTCTTGGCATCCATGATGTAGACAGCTTCATCCTCCCCAAAAAAGTCCCTCACAGACTTGAATTTTGGCCTCTCAATTGTCGGCTCAACAGTGGGTTCAAACCTGATCAATTCCCTTCTGCCATTTCCTTTAATCTCCTGTTGACAGCAAAAGAAAAAAATCAAATAATTAATTTTTAAAAAATTCTATTAAAACCAAAAGAAAAACCCACAAACCTCATCACTATTATCCTGATTATTATCCGTAGAGCTCTTAACACTCCCATCCTCACTCTTCCCAATACTCCCATCCTCACTCTTATCCTCAACATCCTGAATGACAATTTCATCACTCTTCTTCCTCTTCCTGAGTCTCTTCTTCATCGAGTCCTCACTCTCGCTCTCCAGTCTCGAATACTCAGAGTTATACTGTCTGATATCAAAATCAGCGTCTCCATCAGGCCCTGTCTTCCTTCTCGCTCCCCTCTCCTCCTCCTGACTCCTCTCCTTTGGCGATGGTGAATCAATGGGTATTTCTGGATCCAGCACATCAGCCTCAAATCCTTCCTTAATATTTTCCACAACTTCGACATAATCCAATTCCGCCAAATACTCATCCCCATAGTTTTTACCTCCTTCATTAGCTCCTTGCTCAGTAAGCAATCTTCCTGCATAAATACATATAAACGATCCCACGGGTATATCATTCAAGCACCTGATACCCCACCCCCTCCTTGCAGTCTTAAATACCTGGAGTTTCAATGTCAAAGGATGCTGAACAACTCTATTCAAGCAAGTTTTAACAGAACACTTGCATTTTGAATTACACTCATAAATACCAGTTGTAACAGGCTCTGGCAGTCTCTTATAATGATACCCAACATTTGTACTGGGCACTCTACCACCAAGCGTAGCCTGTGCCCCCTGAATAGTCAACTGCCAGCACTGGCACTTGTCCTTATCCTGACAATCATCCTCACAATCACAACAGCACAAAAAATCTGGATCCAAATTTAAATTCACTCCCTCCGTTGGTTCTCTGACAGTACTATAAGTTATTGGATCAGGAAGTGCATGATCGAGCTCATTGACACAAGGTATTGGTACATTTTCAGCCCCATAACTCAAATCTTTTATGTTAACAAAGCACTTGTCAAGGATAAATTCAGCTAAACAATGAACCCAACTGTCAAATTCAAAGAGATCAACTGATATTGTTGATTTTGTTTTTCTCAGATATTGATGCACTTCTTCGATGGATCTCAAACGAACACCGCACGGTGTTTGATACATTACGACTTTTTTGCCTTTTGGATACTTGCAGATTTGTCGGTTCCAGCCGCATAATAAGGGAATTGATAGGGGTGAGTAGCCTTTGAGATCGTCAACTTTAAAGTCTTTTAGTTGGATGCAGGCTGGTCCACAGTTGTGGGAGACGTATTGTTTTGATTTTATGGAGTTTGGGATTTCATAGTAAACGATGCTGTAAGCTGATTTAGCTTCTGCTTGGGATGAATAAGTCAAGGATTGTTCAACAGTGGGTTTTTTTGTTGTTGATTTACGAGCAACTGCACGTGTTGGAGGAGGAGCTGTTGAGGGTTTTGGCAGGGATATTGGCATTTCTGGGTCTTGAGAGGGGTCTAAGGGTTCAGTGGGCTCTTTTGGGGTGTCAGGTTCGGGTTCAGTGATGCCTGAGGTGTATTCCACGTAGGGAATACTTCCTCTGCCTCCTGGAGCTATTCTGTGGTGTCTTGGGGCATTCACTGCCATGTGGTGGCCCTGCTGACGTGCTGTAGCTTTCAAGAGCTCTACGTAGAGGGGACCGAGGCGTGTAGAGCCACGGTAGATCCATTCGGTGCGATTGTCAGCGTCGAATGACATCTGGACAAGGGAGGCGTCCACCTGGGCAACTCTTGCCACCCACCATTTACCATTCCACTCGGTTTTCACAACCTGACCTGGCTGGAGCTTCACCATTGGACGCTCTGGGTAACCCTCTATGTATTTCTTTACAAAGTCACGGGACTCTATGGGTATATCCTCCCAGACACGTTGAGAACTCTCTGACACTACGAATATGTGCTTGTGAGCGACGTATTGGGCATAACCGTCGTCGAAGAAGACCAGGTATCTGGAAGAAAGAATTTTTTGGGAATTATTTTTAAAGTGTTTTGGGAGAATGAAGGATTTTTTGAGAGGGAAGGAGTGGAATTATGAGAAAATTAAAAGAGGGAACTTTTGTGGGGAATTTCATTGGCTACAAAAAAGGTCTCTTGATATTTTTTCCTAAAATCACTCATTCTTGAGATAAATACACAATTCATTCTACTTCAACTAATATTTCAAATTATTCATCTCACGCTTTGATGATACAAAAATGAATTCAGCTGAGGAACTTTTCATTGAAAAATTGTCATAAATTGTCCAAAGTGACATGTTTAAGAAACTTTTCATAAGATCTTTTCATTTAACATGCCAAAATTTGTAAAGAGTGGAAAATTTCCATTTATAAAGTTTCACTCCCCCAGACTCTATTCAAATGTAAATGAGATGGGGTCATTAGTGAAAAGGGAAAAATGAATAACCTGATGTTTACCTGTGCTTGTTCGTTGACTTTGGTGGCTCAGCTATAACTCCACTGTAGTAGTTACTCGAATTAACATCGTTGAAGATAGCAACGACCCTTGTTGCAACTGGAATTATTACTGGAGCTGGTGCATAAATAGCCAATTGTCTACCAAATACTGTTCTCAGAGAGTTGTTGTATTTTTTCGGTAGAAATTTAACACGATAGCTCATTGGTTGATATGTTAAGATTGCATGAACCTGGAAGAACCAAATTTTAATTAGCTAAAATCAATAAAAATGAAATTAAAAACTTGATTTCTCAACTTTACTGCAAAGTGAGTTTAGTTTTTGATGAATATCATTGAATCTGAGGGAAATAGATAAATTTTCATAAAAACCTTTGTTGTAGCTCTGATTACACTCTACAAAAAAGGTCTTTACAAAAATTTCCTCATCTCCCCTAGATACAGAGATATTCACTAGAAACTCCGAGTAAAGATGAATCAATCTTACCTTAGCTTTAATCCAAGGCATCAGAGGATGCTTCATCACCAGTACAATATTATCCACCTCAGCAGGTCTGAGAATGAGTTTTCCCTGAGGAGGTAGACCGTACCCAAGTGAAAATCTATCAATTTTTTCAACAACAGGCATTATCTCCACTTGATTATCACTAGTTTGAGGTGGAATTGGTGCTGGAATTTTCACTTGAGTAACTTTTTTAGTAGCAACAGTAGGATGTCCAGTGGGTTCTGGACGTTGTTGAGGTCGATGTGGGGTCTGAGGAGACTTTTGAATGACCATTGAAGGTCCATCATCAATGGACAAACCCTCCAACATCTTAATATCCGGTCTGAATGCATCGTAAAGACTATTTCTTATTGTATCCATTCTGCTAGACATCCTCGTAAGTTCTTTGTCACATATTTCATTAGACTGATCAATTTCATCAAATTGTTTCTCCAGAATATTTTGAGACTCAATTAGCTGATAATTTACATCGTATTTCTTCAGTACATTGGACAATGCATCTTCTATTTTAGTCTCCATATCCAATAAAACATCTTCAGGAAGGTATTCACTCTCGTTGGGCTCTTGAGCAGGTTCTCCATCAGAATCACTGTCAGATAAATCAATTTGCATTGTGTTATCTGGCAATTCACATTTTAGTAATGGCTCACGTTTGAAAAAAGCTTCGGCCAGCATCTCCTGATGCTCGATAGCAACAACATGACACTTGTCACATATATATCGTTTTTTCTTTTTTGCCTGATTCAATCCGTAATAACTGCAGGCAAATGTAGATGCTGGCTTTAGATTTATTCCTGAATCACATTTGAGATTTATGCAAATGAGTTTTTTCACAGTTTTATGGTCATTCTTTGGATCTCGAGGCTTCTTCTTGTCTTCATCATCTGAGTCGAGATTTATTATCTCCATTTTTGAAGTCATTTTTGTGTTTATTTGTCTGTTTTGGAAAAATAAATAATTTGAAATACCAAAGAAAAATCAACCAATTTGATTCAGATTTCACCCTTCACATTTTTGGTAATATCTTGAAATGTATCGTATGTATATTTGTAGAGACCTTTTTTGTAGAGAATATTGAGAGCTACAAAAAACTATTTCTATGAAAATTTTTCCATCTCCTCTAGATTCAGAAATATTCATGAAAAACTATTTTCCTGATTCCATTAATTTATCAACGTGTCATTACACTTTTTCATGAATATCTTTGAATCTATGGAAGATAGAAGGTTACCCATGAGGACCTTTTTTACAGATCTCACTCTGCTCTACAAAAAAGGTCTATACAAAAATTTCGCCAAGTCTATCAGATTCTGAGCGATATTCATCAAATAGTCAAGTTGACTTTTCTCATTTTACAATTTTTTGGGGAAAAAGGGTAACAAATGAATAATAAACAATGATTCAATGAAGCAAAAATGAAAACGTCAACAATACGTATATCAACATGAAGATACCAGGTTGATGATACTCACAAACTCTTCACGTGCCAGTCATGGATTAAAGTACTCCTATTAATGAATAATTGTTTAAGAACTTGAATAATCAATTATTAAGAACATTAGAGAAAAAAAATGAGTGATAAAAAACTGGTGAAACAACGACAAGAACAGGTTGTCGATGAAATAAATATTTCCTGTAAACAATTTTGTTTAAACGTGTGAATATCTTCAGAGTTATGAGACCAGCTGTTGACGTTGTTGACGATGCTCCAGCCAACTTCAGACTTAGTTTATTTTCATTGTAAATTCGCTTTTATTGACCGTGCCTGACTGTACATAACCTAAATCTCCTGACGCCAAATTAGTAAATAGTGGTGAATAATATATTGTTTATTCAATTCGTGCCCTGTGATTAATTTTAAATAATTAACAAACATGTCCATCGAGATTGAATCCGCTGAGTGAGTACCAAATAAATCTATTAAATACATTGAAATAAATGTTTGATGGTGTTTATTTATCAAGAACATTTCTCAATATTCACTCAATATTTAATTTACATTTTTTGCTGAATATCTCGAGATTAAAGGGAAATAGCGAAATTTTTATAGAGACTTTTTTTGTAGCTCTCAATGATTTCTACAAAAAAGGTCCTTATAAATATTGCTCTATCTCCCTTAGATTCCAAGATATCCATGAAAAACTGAAGCTGGAGGTGAATTAATTCATTTCGAAGATGTTTGAGTTATACAATAGTTAATAATTTATTATTATCTTTCAGTGTCATTCGATTGATTCAACAATATTTGAAGGAGTCAAATCTTGTGAAAACGTTGCAAACACTTCAGGTAATTCTTTTATTTTTTTTAATTAATTAAACAATTGAAATTAAATAATTATGTAAATAATTAATTTTTATTGTTGAAAAAAATGATTTTTCTCATTTATTAGTCATAGAATTCATGATTATGAGCATTTTTAATCTCAAAAAAATTCCTAATTGAAATTATAGAGATAAATAGTCAATTAGAGAGTAATAAAATACATTTTCTTTTCCAGGAAGAAACAGGTGTTTCTTTGAATACAGTAGACTCTGTAGATGGTTTTGTAGCTGATATAAACAATGGACACTGGGATACTGTACTAAAAGCCATACAGTCACTGAAGTTACCAGATAAGAAGCTCATAGATCTGTATGAGCAGGTTGTTTTAGAATTAATTGAGCTGAGAGAGTTGGGAGCTGCACGTTCATTACTCAGACAAACGGATCCAATGATTATGATGAAGCAACAAGAGCCTGAACGTTATATTCATTTAGGTGAGGAAGTAATTGAATTTTCAGTGTCTTTGACTCATCTCAAGTAGTTAATTGATTTAGTTGGAAGTGTAGAGGGTATGTATACGATTTTATCCATTAAGAAATGAGATTAATTTGTTTAAAAAGTTGATTTTAATGGAATTGAATAATTAATTGAGAGGATTAAAATGGATAATTTTGTTGTTTTTTTTTTTTAAGAATTTAAATATACATAAAAGTTGATGATTTATTTAAAGATTTTGTGGGATGGAAATTGAATGGTGAGAACTAGTAATTCAGGGATTCGATCCACATATGTACCATAAAGATGATAACAATTGTAATTCGTTTATTATTCATCAGTGGATATTCATTGAACACATTTGTTCAGTCTGGTTAGGATATGGGGCAATCGTGATTCGGCGCATGGAAGTGGAATTGTTTGTGGGTGTGGTGAAATATGAATAACTCAATTTTTTGATTTTTTTTGATTCAGTGGGTTCAGTGAAATATTGATTTCAATGATTGAGGTAGAGTTACAATGAAAAAATTCTCTTGTTCACTGGGTCTTTGTCAATAATATGTGGGCTGATTCGAGTCCTATTTTTTTAGGAATGAATGCGTGAGGGGAATATAAATTTTAACAAGTTTTATAACAAAATTTAAAAATTTACAAATTTTAATTTTTTACATTTTGATAAATTTACAATTATCCTGATAATGAGGGATTTTACGAGAAAATGTCAAGAGGCATTTTTTGTGGGAAATTTAACGAGCTACAAAAAATATTTTTTGACATTTTCTCCTCAAATCACTCGTTCTCGAGATAATCGAACAATTAATGAAATTACTTTTCAAATTATCTCATTACTGATTGATTTTTGAACGAAATACCCCATCTAATTTCTCCCCCAGAAAATCTTCTCGCTCGATCATATTTCGATCCTCGAGAAGCCTATCCAGACGGTAGTACAAAAGAAAAACGTCGTGCCTACATAGCAAGTGCCCTCTCTGGCGAGGTATCAGTGGTACCCTCTAGCCGTCTCCTGGCCCTTCTCGGTCAAGCTCTAAAATGGCAGCAGCACCAGGGTCTCCTCCCCCCGGGCACAACGATCGATCTCTTCCGTGGAAAAGCAGCAGTGCGAGACCAGGAGGACGAGAAGTACCCGACCCAGCTCTCTAAACAGATAAAATTCGGTCAAAAATCACACGTAGAATGCGCCAGATTCTCACCAGATGGTCAATATCTCGTGACAGGATCGGTCGATGGTTTCATCGAAGTCTGGAACTTTACAACAGGAAAAATACGAAAAGACTTGAAGTATCAGGCACAGGATAATTTTATGATGATGGAACAGGCAGTTTTGTCAATGTCTTTCAGTAGAGACAGTGAAATGTTGGCTACTGGCTCTCAAGATGGTAAAATAAAGGTATGGAGGGTACAGAGTGGTCAGTGTCTTCGAAGATTTGAAAAAGCACATGCTAAAGGTGTAACTTGTATACAATTTAGCAGAGACAATGGACAATTATTAACAGCATCATTTGATGCAACAATAAGAATAAATGGCCTAAAATCTGGTAAAACATTGAAGGAATTCAGAGGACATTCTTCTTTTGTCAATGAAGCTGTTTTTGCTGCTGATGGACATCATGTTATTTCAGCCTCTTCAGATGGTACTGTTAAATTATGGAGTTTAAAGACAACAGAGTGCATTGGTACATATAAATCACTAGGTGCTGCTGATTTAACTGTTAATAGTATTCATCTTTTACCAAAACATCCAGAACATTTTGTAGTTTGCAATCGTTCCAATACTGTTGTTATCATGAATATGCAAGGGCAAATTGTTAGGTCTTTTTCGAGTGGTAAAAGAGAGGGGGGTGACTTTGTTTGTGCTGTTGTTTCACCGAGGGGAGAATTTATTTACTGCGTCGGTGAGGATCTTGTTCTGTATTGCTTTTCAACATCTTCTGGAAAACTTGAGAGAACGTTGAATGTAAGTTTTTAGGGGTTTTTGTGATTGGAGGGATGAATTATTGATGAACTGGTTTGTTAATTGTTTTTTTTTTTCAATTTCAGATTCATGAAAAAGATGTTATTGGACTTGCTCATCATCCGCATCAGAATTTATTGTGCTCGTACAGTGAAGATGGACTCGTTAAACTTTGGAAACCATAAGTTTTTTTTTCTATTCTTGAGATAACTCGGAATCTATGGGAGTTGGCGAAATTTTTGATAAAATATTTTTTGTAGATCTCAATCTGCTTTAAAAAAAAGGTATCTATAAAAAAATTTCCATCTCCCTTAGATTCAGAGATACAAACAGAATTTATCAATTTTACTTTGGATAAAATGAGTTTTTTGGGAATATTATGGAATTGAAGAGAGATATCGAAATTTTTCAAGATACCTTTTTTGTAGTACGGAATGAGATCTACAAAAAAGGTTCTTTTAAAAATTCCCCTATCTCCATTAGATTGAAAGATATTTATCAAAAACTCCCGTATTTTGAAGTTGCGTTGACTGTTTTATTCGGTTTTACCCCTTCATTACTGGAATAATAAAAACCCGGATATTTGCCTTGTTTCTTAGATGCATTCTCGAGTCTGAACCGTGGTACGAATTAATAATTATGTTTAAGGAGACTGTTCTTTGGAAACTAGAATTTAAGATGTAACGAAATAAACAGAGCAGAAAATTTTGTAACGTATCAAATTGTTTCTGATTATTTATAATTGTTCTTCAACTATCTACGCAATACCAATATCGTCGTTTACTTTCGATTGAATGCTGTTTAATTATAAATTAATTGATGATTCGATGATTAAACATTTCTATTGATTAATGCAAATATTTGATAATTGATTTTGATATACGAAATTCAAGGGACTCGGGATATTTTTTAATATTATTAATTAATTGAAATTGATTAAATTGGAAAAGCATTTTGCGATATGAAATTATTTGAATCAATCAATTAAATACAATTTCCATGAAATCTGTAGTGAAATGATGAAACAACAAAACAGTTAAATTTTTCACTCCTTGTTATCTCGTTAATGGCTCATTTAAAAAAAAAATGTCAAGAGACATTTTTTTTCGCAAATTTTATTCTCTACAAAAAAGGTCTTTTACCATTTCCTTCTAAAATGTCTAATTCTCGAGATAAGTTAAAAATTAACAAATTGAAAAAAATAATTTTCAACTCTAAACATTGAAATAAACAAATTCAAATTTCCCCAGTCATTTGTTTATTGTGACATATCCCCAATTCTCTAAAATACACAGATGGAGGGTAAATAAAACCCACCCCCCTAGTCATCACCAAAAACATCTCCCAATCGCGAAAAAAAAAAAAATTAAAAAATAGAGAACATTGAGCAAATGTTGTAACAAAAAATACGAAAAATGTGCAACGATTTGTTACCACCGAGTGTCCACGAATTTCTCGATAATTTCGAGGCAAGCCTTTGCCTACCAATTCTCATTATACTGGTCCTTTGTACAATCCAGTTTATCATCAATCACGTTCTCGACATCGGATACTCAATTGCATCAGCAATGGACGGTCGAGTGGACATTGACTCGGATTTGGATGAGGGTCCAAATGTACCATTTACAGCCAAAATTAAAGGTGAATTTGATCCTCAAACTTTGAACTATCCCCTATAAACGTGATCATCATTAAATTCTCGTATTTAGTTTCGTCTTTTCCTTCAGTTAATTGCGAATAACTCGGAAGGGGCTAATTTTAGAGAGAAAATTGAAGAGACTTTTTTTTGTAGCTGATTAAATTTCAAATAAAAAAACGTCTCTTAATATTTTTCCATAAAATCGGTTGTTATCGGTATAATTCAATATTTCATAATGCGTAGAAAATTGATCATTATTTTCTGAGAATAATTCAATTTTCTCTTCAATGAAGTTTGCATTTATCTCGGTAATGAGTGATTTTAGAGAAAAATAGTAAAAGACCTTTTTTGTGGTAAATTAAACTCTCAACAAAAAATGTCTCTTGATATTTTCTCTTAAAATCACTCATTACTGAGATAATTTGATTTTTAATAAGATTATGAAAAATCCTCTGGATTATCATATTCAATTTTACATCTTCAGGAATGTTTTACAACGCTGCATGTACTATGATACCAGGGGAATCTGTTAACGCTCAGACATCAACTGTATTATCTTCTTCCCTTCCGACTGGAAGAAAAAGTAATGTGAAACGTGGAGATACGAGAAACTGATTGAATTAAATAAATCTCACGAAAACTTGTCGACTTGGGATAAATCACTGAACAATTTCTTAAACAAGGAAACGTGTATTTCTCATCTTTTTTATACTCTCTTTTCACTTTTTTTTTTTTTTTTTTTTGTGTATTTTCTTCATCACTTTACAATCGATTTAAATTGCTTTTAAATTTTCTCTTTTACTCATTCAATTTTTCTTCTGAATTTATTTCTTTTTTATAATAATGCTGTATTCAATTACGGATTATTATTCTTTCTAATTCATTTATCTACGATTACACATGGTTGACGTACTTATATAATTGATCTAGGTAACAAGATATATTGTTTCACTTAATTTATACTCAAGTTTATACTTTTTATAATTCTTTTGATATTTTACATTTTTTCAATTCAACTCAATTCTGACTTTTTCATAAATATCTCTGAATCTGGAGGAGATATGAAAATTTTTGTAAAAACCTTTTTTGTAGCTCTCACTTTTCTCTACAAAAAATATTTCCATAAAAATTTTGCTATTCCCTCCAGATTCTAACATATTTCATAAAAACTTTCACAAAAAATGACCCAGTATAATGAATTAACTCAACAATAAGTTTTTATGAAATATCTTGGAATTTAGAGGAGCTAGGGAAATTTTTATAGGAACCTTTTTTGTAGAGCACAAAAAGATGTACAAAAAAGGTATCATCAAAAATTTTGATATCTCCTCTGGATTCCAAGATATTTCCTAAAAACATTTTAAATAATTAATTTTCTCCACTTTTTATGTTTTGAATAATTCAGCACTAGCAGTAAATTAGCGATAGTTAAGAAAAGTATGAGGGGCTGGAGAATAGGGGGATTATTTCATTAATTAGAGTATAGGAGAGTTGGGAGTGCCAAAAAGTTTTGAATCGGATTTAGCTCGACTCGGTGATGAAATGTTCGACGAAAATTTTAAAATTGAATTACCGTTAAAACGTGGGAAATGATGATAACGTAATAAACGTTTATGTCTCATTCCATACGCGCCCTATTTCTCCCTTTCACTCAACATTAGGGGGGAAAAAAGTAACAAATTTTGATGTCTATGGACAGATGGGCGAAAATACAGTTGAATTCTTTTTTTAATTAAAGCTGAATTACTGGGAATTAATTTAAAGGTTTAAACAATTTAAAAAATGAGGGTATAATTCAGGGAATGAAGTGATTACTGGGGATACCCAGAGATTTCAATTATTTACCAAAATATATATACCAATGTAACAGTTTTAACATTTCTACTATGATATTTCTCCATTTATCTCAAAAACGTGTCATTTTACAAGAAAATGTCAAAAGACCTTTTTTGTATATTATAAAATTTCAAACAAAATATGTCTCTTAATATTTCCCTTTAAAACCCTTCATTCTCGAGATAATTCAATATTTAACAAGTCGTAAAAACTCAATTTCATAAAAATGACCAAAACAGAGAAAGAAAAAGAGAGTAAATTGCCCTTCAGATTGATAAATAAATAATAATAATTATTTCACTGTATTTTAGTAGAGATGGGTCACATAAAAACATTATCTAAATTAGGTACATGAATTTTTCTGGTGGGAGTTGAGCCTGGACAGCCTTCATCCTCAAAAGTAACCATTTTTTCACGACTCCTGGTCCCAATTGTTGCACAATTCTCCTGTCTACTGTTACAAATAGTAGGTGTATTTATTTGTGATGTACACGTAACAGTTGTATAATTTTTTAATACCGATTGTGGTAAAGTGACAGCAATATTCTGTACATCATCAATTAAATTAAAATCACTGACACTTCTTGGCACAAAATATTCAAAATTACTCTCCTCTTTTCCATGATAATGATGATGCTGATGTTTATAATGTTGTCTTTGTATTGGTGATAAACCATTACGACTTAATCCTCCACGTAATTGTATTGTTGGTGAATATTTACCAGTATCACGTGTATCAATTGTCACTTTTTTACGTGGCAGTGAGTGACGACCTGGTGATGAATATTTATTGATACTCGCTGTACGATGTTTCACCAGGAGATCACTGTCATCAACAGACCTCCTGGCTGACTGCTGTCAAGAGGCTGATACCATTGACATGGCAATACCGTCATCATCGGGATCATGACAGTTATCTGTAATGCCAGTTATACTTACATCCTCACACAAATCCGATTTTAGACCTGGCAATGAAAAATATTCATATTATGTTTTTTTTTTTTTTTTTCATCTTCTTTCGTCTTATATTTATTCTTTTTTAGGGCCTTTTTTTGAGAATTTTTTCAATTTTTATTTAGTCGATAAATGAAAAATTGAATATTATGAATTTTGGTTCAAGTTGATTTCATTCTAGGATCAGTTTTTTATGGATATCTTGGAATCTATAGGAGATGGAGATATTTTTATAAGGGCCTTTTTTGTAGCTCTTATTTCACTCTACAAAAAAGGTTTTAATAAAAAAAATTTCATCTCCCTCAGATTTTGAGATATTCATCATTTTATCAATTCACTACTGAATTTTTTTCATTCATTCTGTCAATCTCCAAAAATTTCGGGAATCATTGAACAATTAATGCTAAAATCACGTAACAATTGATCACTTTTGGAAAAAAAAAAAAAAATGGAATTAAATTTTTCAAGATACTTGGAGAATTAATAAGAGAATTTGATAGAAAGAGAGAAGAAAAAAAAAGTGACAAATTTTCTGGTGTAAAAATGGTTTTTAAAATGAATAGAAGAAAATTTTATAATATTATGAAAAATGAGAGATTTCTTAAGATGATAAATGATAGTCATAAAAAATAAAATAAAATATCCCGATAGAATGAAGCAGTTAAAGCGCTTATATATACCCCCCACCATTATATCGAGTAAGTCTTGGGACGAATATAATGGAGCAAGTTTACGAACGAGAGAATGGAGATATTTTCAATGGCTCGTGCAAGTTATTCGAGCTTGAGTACAAGAGAATTCTATAATTTTTAACGGGTATATTTGTCATATCGTTGAAAATATACCGTGTTCAAGTTTTTCACCTCATCTCTCTCTTTAAATTTCCATCAACAAAAGAATTTCGATAAAATATTGGAAAAAAGTTGTTGAAGAAATCCAGTGGAAAGGAATATTATTATTGGTAAATTGAGACGATATTCATCTGTATATTTCCCTGAGTTGAATATGATTTATTCATGTCAAATAAATTTGATTGTGTCGGATATTTCCGGATAAAAATTCTTCAAGTCAAGTCAAGTCTAATAAAACGTCTTTTCTAAAAATGAAAATATCTCGATAATGAGTAATTTTAGAGAAAAAAGTCAAAAAATCTTTTTTGTAGATTATAAAATTATCTGTAAAAAGAGTCTCTTAACATTTTCTCGTAGACTCACTCATTTACGAGATAAATCGATAATTATAAGGATTCGAGATATGAGATTGATTTTGTAAAAAAAAAAAAAAAAAATTAATTAATATCCGTTGAAATACGTTACCATTAGCTCCAATTGAATGACCAGTGATTCCAGCACTTCCACAAGTCCTTCCAAATACTCTGACAACCCTAACAACTTCCTCCTGCATGAGATTGAAGCACATGGCAATTAGACCCATTCCAAATAAAATATACACAGAGCAGGCGCAGAGACTCATCTCCTCGAGTAATCTTGTTCCAGCATTTCTTCCCATTGGCACTAGATCACCAAAGCCAATCGTACCCAAGCTCGTAAAACAGAAGTAACTGCTCTCCAGAAGACTCCATCCTTCTAGGCGATTGAATACAAATGCACCAGCGCACACGTACACAATAATTATCAATAAACAGAGACTTATGGGTATTCTAACGACACAAATTGTGTCTGTACCGTAGCCCATTGTTGAGGGCATTAGAGACATTTGGGTGCAGGCATGGAGATGACGTTTTTCCATATTTTCATCCTGGAGAAAATTTTTCTATCATTAAATATCGATTTATCGCGATAATGAGGAATTTTAGAAGAAAATGTCAAAAGACATTTTTTGTTGAAAATTTTCTGAGCTACAAAAAAGGTCTTGTAACATTTTCTTCTAAAATAACGCGTTCATGAGATATTTACGATTTTTAAAAATGTAGAACCATTTCGCTATTGATATTTAAAAATAATCTTTATTAATTTGTTTTAATGAGTCATTAATCCGCATCGTTGCTCAGATCTTCTCACATTTCACTGCTCTATTAGTGATTTATTGTGAATAAAAGCTAGTGTTTCAATAATTGCGTGTACGAACGTCTGATTTTTATATTGGATGGACCATTAAATTTAATTGAAAAGAAAAATAGTAAAATAAATGAAAATTTTTAGAATGAAAACATTGGATCACTTGGGATTGGATAAAAATGTAATTAAATTCTTTTTAAGAGGAAAACATAGTCATAAATAAGAAATGCTCTTGAGAGATTAATCCTACTTTACGACAATTTTAACTCTGATTTAATCGCACAGTGAGAAAACCAACAACACGTCAACATTTAATTGTTGGTGGGACATGAAGAAAATTGTGAAAATTCGAGGTAAAAGTGTAATTGGAAAACATTCCCGCAATTCCAATTAATTCCAATAAAATATTTATCACTGCGTTGAATTTCATTGAAAAGTTTGATTCGTAGGTTTTTCGAATTTCATATATTTTTTTTTTTTTTATAAAAAATTAATGAAAGAATAAACGAATAAACGAATAAACATGGGCCAATGCCGACTTTTTAATAACTAGAAAAAATATTGATTCGAGGTTTTAAAAAATTTTCAATAAATTCAATTTAATCGGTGAAAAAATAATTGGATAATAAAAATTCACTAGCAAAGTGGTGAAAGGAGATAAGTCGACTCAACTCGAGGGTGAGTTTTTGATAAATATCTGAGGATCTGAAGGAGTTGGGGACATTTTTCTAAGGACCTTTTTTGTCGAGCAAGATGAGAGCTATGAAAAAGGTATCAATAAAAATTTCGGTATCTCCCTTTGATCTCTAGATATTCAGCAAAAACTCGGTGTGGTTAAATTGAGTTGACATTATTTCAAAAATCGTTTTTGGAGGATATCTCAGAATCTAGAGGAGACGGTGAAAATTTTGTAGAAACCTTTTTTGTAGAGGATAAACAAGAGCTATAAAAAAGTTTCTTATCAAAATTTTCCCATCTCCTCTAGATCCAGAGATATCCATCAAAAACTCACTCCCAACTGAATCAAATTGATTGACCTCATCTTGTCCATCCCCTATTGAATCAAAATGTCATGGAAATAGAAAAAAAAAAAAAAAAAAAAAAGTACCTGAAGACCAGTACTGGAAGCCCCAGGATGAAGATAAATATTCCCCTCGAGTCCCTCTCTATCCAGCAAAATCGCAGCCCCAGCTCTGACCCCAAGTTCATCACAACTTCCATCTTTACTCGAGTAGAAATTAGGCGTCAGCTTATTTCCCTCAATATGATTCTCATATCTATGATAACTCTTGTCAATAATTCCAGGCATTGTTGGTGTTGAAACAAGAAATTTCCCATTTTTTTTCTCTCTGCAGTCACTCCGGTGGCACATACGTCCATAAAATCGTCTAAATGTCCTGGCAAAAACATCGCCAACAGTGCTGAGATAGACCAGCATCAGTGGAATACCCGCAAGGGCATATACGATCGTGATAACACGTCCCCAAACAGTACGTGGTGCAGTGCTACCGTAACCTAATCAGAATGAAATTAATTAAATAACGTTCAAACGTATTTCGATAGATAAGTGATAAAAGCTGAGACAAACATCGAATTATCTCTGAAACTGGTGATTCTACAGGGAAAAGTCAAAAGACATTTTTTGTCGGAAATTTTACTCTCTACAAAAAAGGTCTTCTGACATTTTCCTCTAGAATCACTCATTACGGAGATAATTCAATAATTATGTAAAATCTGTAACAATTGATTTTAGGAGAAAATGTCAAAAGACCTTTTTTATAGCTGAGAAAATTTCTGAGAAAAAATGTCTTTTAACATTTTTTCCTAGGATGACTCGTTATTGAGATAAAGCGATATTTATCCATGTAGCCACTAAAATTATCAACAAATCAATTGTTTATCAAATACCAATAGTCGTGATGAGGGTCAAAGAGTAGAGTAGACTGCTGCCAAATGTCCAGCGTCTATCGACAATTGAATTACGTCTATCATGACCCCTCGTAGTCCTCTGAATAGATCTATCCATAATCGAATATTTAGAATTTTCTCTGCTAATTGTTTTAGTCATTTTCTCTTGAAAATCCATGATTTCACGTTCAGCAAGTCTGGTCCAGTTTTCTTTATAGAGTACATTTAGGTCCTCAGTGATGCTCCAAAGCCTCTCAACTGTGTGAGCCCGTAATTCACGGGCTGAAGAGTCTTCATCGTCTGGATTTTGAACAATGGCACCATTTGTTTCATCACCAGCTGTATTTTGTAATGGTTTTGAAGATTTTGAGGTGGATGGGGATGATGGTAGTCTTACCATGTCTGTTGGTGTATCCTGATGTCAATAATTAATGTGTGAGACAGTGAATAGGTCTTTTAAGCCGTTGGAGAGAATAAAAAGATGTTTAATCTTTTTTTTTTTTTCTAGTTCGATTTTTCCATTTTTATGAAAAATAATTGAGTTATCCATGGGGTTATAAGTGAATCGGTGATAATGGGATCATTCCAGGGAAAATTCCTGATCCAGTGAAACGATTATTTTCATTTTTTTTTTATCGAGTAATTCTCGGAACAGGAATTTAATTGCGACTCTAATGATTTTTCTTTTTTTAGATAATTGAAAGATTGGAATTTTTTAATTCAGTGGTGAAGGTCATTTTTCTATTTACTCTTAGGAATGATATAATTATTTTTACTCGATTCAAGAGCAAATTTTAATGTCCCAAGAGGAAAAATTGGATTTTATGTGAATTTAATAATGAATTTGCAAAATTTGAAAATGTTAATTAATCAGTTTTTAATAAATATCTAGGAATCTAGGGGAGATAGCGAATTTTTTATAGGGACCTTTTTTGTAGAAAAAAGTAAGATCTACAAAAAAGATTCCTATGAAAAATCTTGTATCTCTCTTGGATTCCAAGATATTCATTACAAGATTCAACTGAATTAATTCCTTCATTAAAAAAAATTATTTTTACCATCATAAATACGTAAAATACACGATGATTTACCAATGTTTCACTCACTCTCAAATTAAGAATTTAAATGAGCAAATATCCATTAGTGGATGAGCATAAACTCATCCTTAAAATTTCCTACAATTTATAAATTCAACTCGGAAAATATGAAGGAAAAGTCTCGAGAGTACTCGCTATTATTCGCCCCTATAAATATTAACGAAATTCAAATAAAACTCGGGCGTAATAAAACGACCACTTGCTTGCAATCCAAAAAAAAAAAACAACAAGAGTTAACAAAACTTTGTTTAGCTACAAATATTGAATTTAAATTACTGAGGAAATTCCCAAAACCGAGTTATTAGCATTTAATCTTGCAGATTGGAGAATTTAGTAGATCAAAGATTAATCCACCACCATCGAAACTGCTTGAACACGTTCTTGTTCAAATATTTTCTTCACATAATACTCAAATTTATTAACGCTATTCTCTTGAAATTCTCCACAAATGCTTTAGCAAATTTAATGAAGAAACTCTCCTTTAATTATTCCGGTTTAATTTCAACTGTGAATCTTTGTACCCATTATCACTCATTTTCATTCAAACAAAAATATAATTCCACGTAAATTCAAAGGTAAAATTTTAGTCTTGTCAGTTTTTAGAGGATATCTCGAAATCCAAGAGAGATAGCAAAATTTGTGTAGCGACCTTTTTTGTCAATCTTCTTTTTCTCTACAAAAAAAGTCTCTATAAAAATTCCGCCATCTTTCTCAGATTCAGAGATATTCATCAAAAAGTAACTCATCATTTTTTTTTTTTGACAATTTTCATAGAATTTATGAAAAATACCGAAACTTTTATGACTTTTTTTGTAAAAAAAAGCGTAAAATTCCTTCAGAAATTTACCACATTCATATTATCATAAACACCTGTTTATTCTCACCTGAAAAAAAAAACAAAAACTTTGAAATTACCGTTTTAAAACCACCCTCGAGTGCCATAAAAGCAAATGCCCCAAGTAGAGTATATCCAAAAACTAGTACACAGACACCAAGACATGCTAGAAATCCAGGTGCTTTGGTATTTCTAACACTGGCGCAATTACAACAGCAACACCACAATTCTGCTCCCTTAACAGTTGTCGATATCTTGAATGTGTTATTATCCTTACTCCCACATCCTGTATCTCCACCCGTGACACTTGTAACTGTTGATGATACACCAGTGAGCTGATTTGTTCGTCGATCCATCGAGGATCTTGTATGATAGTAATCACTGTTGCTTATTTGCATTGTACCACATGTGTATTAGTATCAGATTAACGTATTTAATGCCATTCGAATGATCATCCGTCGGGCATTATTCGAAATCGTTGGTGTCTGTGATTGGCAGGATAATGGCCCGAGTAATATCGCCGATGACATGATGATGATAAAATTAATTTTATTGATATATCCTCGATGATAATTGTTATTGATTCCATGTGTAGAATACGTCAATCTTGAAATTAAAAATTGAAATAAAATAAAAATGTATAAATTCAGTGGTAAAATAATTCAACAGTAGATTTTTATAATCAAGTTATCTCGATAATGAGTTGTAATAGAGAAAAATGTCAAAATACATTTTTTGTTGAAAATTTTATCATCTACAAAAAAGGTCTCTTGACATTTCATCCTAAAATTTCTCATTTTCGAGATATATCACTCAACAAAAACAATCCAAATTTGACTTTTGAAAATTGATAATTTTACTATTGACTCGAATTTTGAATAAATTAAGTTGAAGCGGTTGATTACGAGTGAAATACACAGTGGGACATTTGTTATTTGAAAGAAAATGAAAAGACCTGAAAATACGAGGCAGAGACCCTATCACGAGTAGTGCACAATGGGTAAGTGGTTGAGGTATACCAGCTTGAGTGCAAGTGAGAGAGAGGCAATGAGGAAGGGGAGAAAGAAGAGAGAGTCAAGGAGTCAGGGTATATTTATTCGCAATACAAGTGGCTAGAAGAGTCACGCTTGGCGTCAGACGGCACAGTGGTACCTTACCTCCCCCCCACCACCCTTTAGACACTCTGTGGAATCGATATCCCAACTGGTACATAAAAGAAATGAAGAAATTGTCAGTTGGATGATGCATCCAAGATGACAACATCATCATCATCATCATCATCATCAGAGTGTCCAAGAGGTGATATATTTCTATGTGAAAAGATGTTCTGATTATATTCAGCAAGCTGAGAGTATACCACTTCGACTCAATTTTCCAATATCTAGTTGAAATGGAAATTACAGAGTAAAAAGAGAGGATGAAGAAGAAATAAGAGAAAAATGAATTTAGTTGGAGATCAGGTGTCGCGAGATGAATAAATAAATGGATAGGTGAAATCTGATGGGCACTAGGGTCTTGGCACCATCCTCACATTCATCACTTGTTTCCCTTTCCTAAAATACATAAAAAGAAGAAAAATTGTATAAAATTGCCACTTTACTGGAATTTGTCCCTTGGGCAAGCCCTCCAAGATTATCAGTCTATTCTCATGCCTAAACCACATAAACTACCAAACCGTTTCATCATACCCCTGTCCAATAGACCATCCAAATATCCCACCATGTTTCATATCTCTACAGGTCCAAGGGATTAAGTGGTAATCACGCGGTGCATTGTAATTACTCGATGTTATTATCGAACAAATTTCAGCCTTCATCGTGCTCATGTCAGGGAGCAGTCGAAAATTATATTTTTATTTTTATTTTTTTCTTAAAAAACCATTATCAATAATACGTACGATTTATCAGTTGATATTCATAAATTGTCGTTTGATGAAAAGAAGAAGAAAAAAAAAAAAAAAAAAAAGTAAAAATCTCACATTCATCTCTCTTCACCCCATTTTATCAAATTTAAAATCCGTGGAAAGTCAATCATGAGAGCACGGTGATAATATATATTGGCAATATTAAATTAAATATTGCATCCTAGGGAATCAACTGAATGAAAATAAATGTGTGATATTGGCACAAAACACACGGGAAAATATAAAATATTGTACAAAATAGCGGATAATTGAAGTACAGCGCGGGAAACACACCCCTTACTGGGTGAAATTCAACACGATACTAGCTTGTGGAGGAACGCTTTTGCACTAGTATCCCTAACATTGAGCAAGGTTTATAACGTTATGGCATTTGTGTGTGAATGTGCGCGCGCGGCGGTTTTCCATCTCCTTTCAACCCTCACCCCCTCACCCCATCTCTCCAGTGTATTGGTATCAAAAGGGTATATTCAACTAGATTGGAAGGGGGATGATGGTGGTGGAGGCTGTGGGATACAGAGAGTAGAACTCCCTGTATTTTAAAATCCTCAATATTTCTTAATCAAATAATGTGAATCTCTTAAATTTGGGCTCATTTTTTAGTTCAAAGAAAACCCTTAAAAATGAAAAAAAAATTATTAAAATTCACTCTACCAATTTTGATTTATCAAAGATTAAAGATACATGTTGGTATAGGGTCACCTCCCAAAACTCTCAACATCTTCTCACAAAACAATACGAATCTCCAAAATTTGAATTCATTTTTTAGTTAAAAAAAAATCCTTTAAAATGAAAAAAAAATCATGAAAATTGACTCTGCCAATATTAATTTATTGCAGTTTAAAGATAAATTAAGCTAAATTCTCACCTCCCTAGCTCTGTGTTCCATCAGTGGAGCACATATATTTACAACCCCAGTGATGAAATTCACGCGCAGAATCGCACGATGGTTGAATATGTGTATATAGAATACCACGTAAAAAGTAAAACTGATGGTGGTGGTAAGGGGGAGGGGGGGAATGTAGATGCAGCAGGACGCATGAGCACACAGGGTTGGAAAATTTCGTGGTAAGGGGATGGTGGTATGAGCTCGTGAAGAAATGGTTGGGATATAGGTGGACAAATGTGGAAAAACCCATGACAATCAAATGAGAACAAGAGAGATAGAGATTGTGTTATTCGACTGTTGCTCTTTGGTCGAGTGTACATTATACCTGATAAATGCCACACCGAGAGGCTTTTGGAATTGGTTACGATGAGGAAGTATACAAAACTAGATGAAGAGAAATGTAGAGGTACATAGATGGGACTGCATTATCCATTTAAACAGGTATACAAGGATACTTGGGTTTTGTTGGCTGATGCGATCATCGATAACGAGAGAGAGAAAGCGAGAGTATGAGGATAACTTGCATACTGGCTTGATAGGTTTGTACAAATGGATTGGAGATTTGCCAATGCTGTGGGGACAGTTTCATGCACCAGTGAAATGTGCAAGTAGTGGATTTTGAGTTTAGAGATTGCGTTTTGAGGGGGGTAGGGGGGATAGGGTTGAATTGGATTTCAATGATGAAGAACTGTCGGTGAGAAGTGGTAGATATTGGAGGATGTGCCAGAATGGGGGAATCTATGATATCCGGTTGTTGTGTATGTCATATCAGGAAATTATCATCGATACGCTACATATTGTATTGCATGGAGTGAGTGGGTAAATTGGATTATAGCCAATGCCAGATGTTTTTCTTTTCAATTTTTTCAATGGCTTTTGTCAGCATGTACATGTTGGTTGAAGAATTATTGTTAAGGATGATAAGTAGAACGTGGAATTTATCTAAAAGTGGGCTACATGATATTTAGTATATATATATGTATACCTGAATGTTGTTGAATTGTTTCAGAGTGTGAAGAGAACTTGACTGTCTTGTTGGAGATACAGAGCGACTACACATTTTAATCTTATACTTGTTCTCCACCACTCAATCCACACCAAGATGATTTCTCGGTGTGTGTGTGTGCATGTGGATTTTTTTTTCCATTCCTCTTTCGTCCTCTCTCTTTACCATTTTTAGTGGATATACATGTATGTATGGGTGCAAGAGACGAGTAGAAAACGTTATCCTATCTGTCGCATCTGAGTACGTGCTTCACTGTTCGCGTGAACGATCGCATTTTAGCCATCACTTCTTCCTGCATCAGGTTGAAGCACATGGCTATCAGAGCCATGCCTGTTGGAAAAAAAAAGAACGGATATGAGAGTCAATGATTCTCTCTTTCTCTCTTTTTTTTGCTACACGCTTTCACTTTTGTTGCTCACTTTTTCGCTATATATCTGATGCATCAAAAGTGCTTGACGTATTTGGTGATATATTTTTTTTTATTACCTAGCATGAGATACATTGAGCAAAATATGAAGGACAGCTCGATCCCTTGGCTAGAGTATATCTTGTCACCTGGGACAATATCACCAAAGCCAATTGTCGAGAGGGAGATGAAACAAAAGTAGGAGCCATCTAAAAAGCCCCAGTCCTCCCATTCGGAAAATAACAGGGCACCACCGCAGATGTACCTGTCACAAATTGTTTGGTAGAGTTTTTTTTTTTAAACGAAGAGGAAAAGTTCTCAGGGTGTTTTTCACAAATGTACAAAGTTGTTTGGAGTTGTTGGGGTGGTTTTTTTTTTTTTTTTAGGGGTAAAAAGTGAGTTGAGATGACTGACAAGTTTGTTCAACTCTTTTTTGGATAAAGGGGACAAGTGTTGAGGGACAGACTTACCCCACCATTATACCAAGACAAAGGGTCAACGGTACTGTAATGCGTTGGGGATCGTAACGATCGCTCTCGTTGTCCTCATCCTCACTATCCTCCTCATTCTCTTCGTCACTGACCGTTGTCTTTGACATGGACTCAATTTCACCATCTAGACTCACCGTATCTACTCTACCAGACTGCATTCTGACCATCTGAAATTGTTCAATTGAGAGAATTTTTATAGGAATTTTAAAATACAAATTTTTTTAAAATATTGAATTTTTCTCTGATTGAATGAATAAAGTATCTCATTCAATTTAAATAAATAAATGTCTTGATTTAAATTCAATAAATCCATTTATTATGAATAAATAAATAATTTTATTCGATTGAAATAAATCATTTTTCTGAGTGATAATGTCTATAAAGAAAGTAAAGGAGTGGAGATGGAAAAATTGAAAAATGTAAAAATTTGAATAGACCTGCCAAGTGTTCTTGCTGTATGGTTGAGTATTCGATGGATCACGGTGTGCTCTTGGCCTCTTTCTGCATCTAAAAAACATGCATGAAAATGAAAATCTCAACGAGGATATCATCATGTATTAAAAAAAAAAAAATATGGTAAATGGTAGAGAAATAAATAAAAATATATTACCTGCACAAGCAGCAACGTGCATATGTCCACTTGAAACTTCTAGCAAGTATGTCACCTATGTTACTGAGGTAAAGTAGAAATAGGGGCATACCAGCAATAGCATATCCAATGGTAATAATCTTTCCTGACATTGTCTTTGGACACATATTACCGTATCCTTTGGGGCATTAAATTTATGATTAATAGAGTTAAATTGTGAGTCAAGGGATATAATTCAACTCACCAATTGTCGTAATGACAGTTAGAGAGTACAAAAAAGAACCAGCAAAACTCCACTTTCGATTGTCCGACGATTCTGTACCGTCCCATCCACTTTTCACAGCGTCAATTACAGCTCTCTGATAATTCACCAGTATCTTATCGACCTTACTCTTCCATATTGTCTCGGAGAATATATTTTCCTGAAATATTAAACAGATATGCTGCATCAAATAAGTGGAGATAAATTCTTGAAAAAAAATAAAATAAATTCAACTCGTAGAATATTCTAGCAAATTTATCCTACAATTTGCATTCATATACAATGATACTCGAGAAAAATTCTAGGGATATGAGAATTTATTGTTTTATATTTCAGTGAATGAGAGAATTACATATTCCATTTTTCAACTGTTTATCTCTGCGAAAGCAAAATTCATGAGTGATATCATTGGAGAGACAAAAAAAAATAGCAAAAAATTGAAAAGAAATTAATTTTTCTCATATTAAAAAAAAAAAGTGTTTTACCTTATAAGTTAAATTCCATAAAACTCCAGCTGTATCATTTCTCGTAATGGGTATAATCGAGCCATTACCAATTTTTCGATTATTCGTACCCTCGATAAATTCAAAAATGAAGGCACCAGCCACCGTGTAACCAATCACCAAGCAAACAATTCCCACATTGCTGAATAAAAAAGCAAGAAACGCCCTGAATGAGTCAGCAACTTTTTCACCAAATGGTTTACGTCTTTTTCTTCTTCTCCTATCCCTCCACTCTCTTCTGCTAGTACCACGCTGTCGTTTTATCGAAGCGCCACGATTACTCCAGGCCTCATGTCCATCCAGCACTCGTCCACGTACCGGGGTCGAAGGTGCATGGCTCCATGTTCTCGATTCCTCCATCTTCACCCCAAATTCACAATCCTCTTCATTCCCTTCATTTTCCCCAGATCGACTTCATCAATTTCACAGAAAAAAATAAAAATAAATTGTGACCACCAAGTCGTCAATTTCCACTTGAGAAAGGGAATCAGCACGTGAACTAGTTGACAATAAAAGAGCAAGAAATTAAAAAAAAAAAAAGGAGAAAACTCCAGAAGGAACAGTTGGACCACTCGAAAGACCTCGATCCTCCTCGAAGACCCCGGGATTGGTTTATCGATGTTAAAAAGGTATAGATAAAAAAATATATATATTTCTCTCAGTCCAGTAACCTCGGTAAGGATTCACCGTACCCAATAAGCGAGGAAGCCTGCAGAAAGTGGTTACGAGAGTCCAGAAATATCTGATAAAAACCAATTGATAAAATCACCCAACTCAAATCGTCAACATTTCGTTACAACTGGAGATGAATTTATTTATCAAAGTCTTTCTCTCAAATGGATTTCTTTTTTTTTTTCGTTAAGCTCAAATGAATATTTATTTCGCTGTCTTTGTCCTGACACCAAGCGACTCTGTCCGACGGCACACTAACTTCGAAAATAGAGCATTTCTAAAATTACAGCCAACAGCCCAGAGACGAGACAAGAGACAGAGTTAACACGGCCAACTGGACATGATGGTGGTGGTAAAAAAAAAAAAAAAAGTTTTCGGGAGAAGAAGGTGAATGGAATAAAAGACAGATGTAATTTTTCTGATTCACAAAGATTTTTTCCAATTCTTTGAAATATTCGTTTTGCCCTGGCGGGGGCAAAATGGGTAGTTTTTTATATATATATATTTTTTTCGTTAAAGAAGAAAGAATAGTAAAAATCATAAATACCCAAGGAGTGAATGTTTTTTGGGGAAAATGATAGGTGACTTACAACCGAATGAATTACACATTTTTATTTATCATTCCTCCCTCTCAATACTCGTCATATCCTAGCTTCTCTCATAATCGTGACCCTGATCCACCTCATCATTGTAACACTCACTAAGGATAAACACGGTATTCACATTCATAATTGCCATCCTCATAACTTTCCTCAACATCAACATTCTCATCATCCTGATCTTCTTCATCATTCTCATTCTCCTTGTCCTTTATTATACCAAGCCTCTTAGCAACAGTCTTGACGTTAGTTATTACTTCCTCCTGGACCAAATTGAAACTCATGGCTAGTAGAGCAATACCAAATAGAAGATATAGGGAGCACAATGCTATTCCCATGTGGGCTGGATAGTTGGGTAGTTTGTGGGCTGGGACAAAGTCACCAAAACCTGTTGTAATATTGTGAATGAAAAAAGAAAATTAATTGGATATTAGAATAATCAAATTTCTGATAATATAATACAAAAAAAAAAAATGAATTTTTGACATATTATTAAATATTGATTTATCTCGACAATGAGTGATTTTAGAGAAAAATATGAAAAAACTTTTTTTGTTGAGAATTTTATCAACTACAAAAAAGGTCTTTTGACTTTTTTTCCTAAAATCACCTGTTTACGAGATAAATGGACAAGAATTTAACGACAATAGATAAATATCAGAATTTAGTTGGTAATTAAACCAACAACTTGCCTATGGTGGTGAGAGTGATGAAGCAGAAATACGCTGAATCAAGAAACTCCCAGTGCTCCCAGCTCATGAACAATACAGCACCGGCGAGTATGTAACTTATAACCAGAAAAACACATAACCAAATTGGCACTGGTTTTATCGTCTGATCCTCAACATTTGTTGAATAATCATCAAATTCAATGTCATCAGCATAAATTTGACGATGTACAGCAAAACCCATTGGTGACATAATACGAGGGGATGGTGCTTCTCGTCTCTGAGGTCGAGCTACGGAAATTGCATAAAAACATGAAAGACGTTCGACAACTTCCGTCAATATTTTCTTCCTCAGCAGAAGGAAAACTTCGTTTCGGGATAATTTCAATATTGGTAATAAAAAGTTGTTGATCAATCTTGTCAATTCCGTAGGAATATTGATGGGATAAGACAAATTGTAAATAAGATTTGAGTTTCTTTGTGTAATTAATGTATCACAAAGAAATTTCTACAAAAAGATTTCCTTTGGATTGACCGTTTTCCCAAATAAAAAAAAATCAATACTTTCCATCTCATAACGTCAATTTTCAAATTGACACGATATAAATCACATATTCCTCCTCCGACCTGTTCACACCAAAAATCTATACAGATATACGAAAAATTCAATAGAGAATTTTGCTTACGTATGTATGTCAGATTACTCCTGGATCTTCTGCTATTGAGAGCACCTATTTTTCTAGGTTTGGCGATATCCAGATAGACATTACCCTCGTGTTCCGATGATCCAGCTTCAACAGAACGTGCTCGCCTAGGTATACCCGATGATCTTGGTAATGTTGCATAGTCAACTGTATGATCCCTTTCCAAATTTGGCTTGGTTGATACAAAATCATCGACAATGTCTGTTTGAACAATTTCACTATCTCAAATGCTCATATCCCACTAAAATTTTTCACCCCTTAGCAATTTCTACAAAGTACCTCTTTTGTTACGTGTCATTCGAGTCTCGTTGAACTCTGGCTCGTCAATGGCATACTTGTTGAAAAGAACTGGAGTCCTATCTACATCATTCGTACCAACTACCATTCGTCTATCTAACGACTGAGTTGTTCCACCACTTTGTCTACCAGATCTACCCCCAATTTTTGGTGTCATTGTCCCACAACGATAATCATAAGGATATCTCGATACATCAATATTTCGACTACCTACTATTTTTGGTAGTGTTGAACGCTGACTGTACGTCTTTGATTCATTCAAATTACCATCAATTTCAAAACGTCGAGATAATTGATATCCACGATAATCAGTCTCTGTAGATCGTGTCATACTCTCTGATAGACCTAATGCTGAATCTGCTGATCTTTGACTTGCTCGAATTGATCGGCGAAATGACGCTGCACGATTGGAGCCCGAGCGTCTTTAGAAATAGTGAATAGTGATGGTATGTTAAATTGCTCTATGAAAATATTCTTTCTAAAATTCTCTCTTCACTATTATCAATTTATCTCGAAAACTAGTGATTTAAGGAAAAAATGTGAAAAAACCTTTTTTGTAGGTGACAAAATTTCCAACAAAAAATGCCTTTTGACATTTACCCGTAGAACCACTGGATATGGAAATATTCCTAAATTTGATTTAACAAAAAAAATTCAAGAATATCATGGTTTTTTTCACCCTGTACCCACGTCATATTTACCCAGATCCCTGTCGAACACTATATCCCCTTGACAATGTACCACTCCTTGCTCGCCGGGGTTTCGGTGGCTTGACACAAATATAGCAGCATACTTTCCAGTATAGAAACCTACCGAGTAATCCATTGATGAAATATAAAAATAGTAAAACATTAAATACAACCTATTCATCCAAAAATAATACCTGTTGTTCACATAAAGTCGACAAATGTTTAACGGATGAGTGGGCATAAAAAATGGCCTCGAAAATGAAATAAAAAAAAATTGAGAAAGAAGGTAGAGTTGGGGGAGTGAAACGTGTGTTCCATGGGCCATCGAGCAGATTTACCTGAAGCTAGATGCCATGATGTCACCGATATTCGATAGACACAGTAGCATCAGTGGTATGCCGAGTATGGCGTAAAATATTGTCACGATCTTGCCTCTCGGTGTCTTTGGTGCTATGTGACCGTAGCCTATTGAAAAAAAAAAAAAAAATATGAGATAATATCTGGCCACTGGTGAGGGGAAATCGTCTAGAAAGTGATTTTTTTTTTTTTTCTCAACTATACTGGATGGATTAGAGAGGTAAAAATGAAGGGGGATAGGGGAGACCTATTGTGGTGATGACAATTATGGAGTAGAAGAGCGCTCCGGCGAATGTCCATTGAAGGCTGTCTGTTGATTCGTTTCCATCCCAGCCCTCTTTCTTCATCTTCGTCAGCAATTCTTTCTCGAAATCCTGATTGTTTTATTTATTTTTTTTAATTTTTTAGAAATCCTTTCTGTGAGTTAAATAGATGATACAGGTGGGGATAAACTCACTTGGAGGACTAGAATTGTTTTATTCTTCCAGGAGGACTCGTACAGAGCTTCTGCTTTCAGTGTCCAGTCCCATAAACGCTCGGTTATGTTAATACGTATATGTTTAATACTTGTTTTTACCTGAATAAAATTTTTTTATTTATTGCACGAGCTCATATTTTATTCAGTTGTAAAGTGATAAAACAGGACATGTCAGTTGATTAATTAAGATTAAAATTAAATTTTAATATTGTTCTAAAAAAAATAAAAAAAAAAGGATTTAAAAAGAATTGAAAATTCCCGTTTTACCCCTTCCCTCCTCAAATGAATATATTGAATAAACGTACGTCTTTCTCATGTCCCGACTCAATCCTCTCGAATGCATATGCACCAAGTACACAGTATGCAACAACAGTAGATACAAGTGTGACATGTGAGAATATGCATTTACAGAATTTCCAGGTCATACGAAGGAATGTAATACACTTTGAGGGTTGTTCACCATCACCGTCAATATCCCCTATATCCATGCTCTGTGGTTTTAATTACTCTCCCCTCCTCCCCTCAACAGGAATGAATATCCGCAAAGGATTCGCCACTTCTCGTCAACTCCACCCAACTACCACGTAACCCGAAAATTGTTGATTCCCAGATATACACCATGAATATCACGCTCTCGTAACAACCGAGACGTGAATATTCACCTCAGTAAGAATTCACTGAATTTGAAAATTGTAATCATCACGAAATATTTTCTTATTTTTATTTATTTATTTATATATGTATTAATTTCACGTTTAAATAAATTAAAAATACCGTCAACCCCATACACAGTTTTTCATCAACTGAAACAAGTTGATGGCAACGATGGAAATGTGCGAACATTTTCTTGCGTAGGTAGTGAGTTGCTATATTTATATCCTCCAATCCACCCACCGTCTCACGTTATAACCCAATCCCCTTTCCTCATACCCCCCAAAGAAAAATTCTCCCAAGATATCTATCGAGAATGTATAAAATCCCATCTTCCTTCATCCCGTTGAAATGTTCATACGCAAGTCAAATAAACCAGCAAGAAAATGGTAATAAAAAAAGAAAGAAAAAAAAAAAAATAGCAGCCACTCCTAGCAGGTCATCATCTATGTTGGCTCTAGCAGTGGAAGGTTTTAGTGTGTAAAATCTAGCAAGATCCCTTGGCTGAAGCCATAGCCACATTCATTGCTCTCTGGAAAATGTCAAAGGGAAATTGGGGGGAGGTGAAAGGTGAAAAGTCATTTCCACTGGTAGGTAATAAAGTCAACTTGTCGTATACTTGTATTAAAGTACTAAAATGAAAATAACAAATACTGATTTTACTCATGGAAATAAATATTTAATACACTTTTATTAACTATTAAAATATTACAAATAATGTTTCAACTGTACAGTATGAAAAAAACAAATACAATAGTCAATGTATGCAATGGCACACGTTGAATGTGTATAGAATTGTTTTATGCTAACAGAAAGCACCACCAGACGTTATAATGCACACAAGTCAGTGGTGGCCTACAATAAAGAGCTATTCATGGTACAATGTGAATCGCCCTCTGTTCTGGACTTTGGTTAAGTATATAACTGTTTTATTATTATTTTTTTTTTAAATTTTTCTCCACCATATTTTTATCTCACTCGTGTGTATTTCACACACTCGTTATTCCCTTCATTTCACCAGAGAACGATAAAGATTGACCATGAGTTGAAAGAAAATCTCGTCATTTCACGGAATAAATACAGGGGATGAGTATTATATTTAAAAAATTAAATTTCCGTGATACAAGGAGACTCTCCTTACTCTAAAAATTGAGCTGTTTCTTTAAATGTAATAAAATAATTTTTTTAACCAGGACCAAAAAATCCTAAAAATTCAAGTGTCCTTGTGACACGATCAACAAGTTTATCCTTATACCTCCAAATTTTAGTATCCAAAACACTATTTTCTCGATACTGTAGACAAGTTTTCTTCAGTGATTTAACACAATCTGCACGATAATGCTGCAACTGTGCGTCCTCAGTATCGATCGGATAGCTAGTGCATCCAGAGCCAAGGCAGGCCAATGGAAAATGATTATGTAGCGTAACAACGCGTTCTGGATTGTGAAAACACTTGATGTACTGATTTGGTTTTGTAAAATTCTTGGATCGATAAACGTGCTGTAGCATGTGCATATATCTGAAAATATAAGATATAGAAGAAGACATTTGTTAAACATATGTTCAGAAATATCCTCTCTGTTATAAATTATTCATACGTGGCTCCGCTCGTACGGGATGACGAATGGTACAGGAATAAGAATGTTGGATTGGAAGAAAAAAAAATGAAATAAAATAAATAAAAGCAAAACAAAAGGAAGGGGAATGTGCAAGATATACCTAAACGACTATTTGCTCACCTCGGCACGTGGTCAAAGGATTCGTGCGAATGGAGAAGGTCATCGAGAAAGTAGACATTTCTAACGTTGTAAGAGGCGCGTGTTTCATTGCGTATATGCAGTGCTTTTGGTAATACTCGTCTCATTAGTTGACTCCACGTATTATCCTGTACTGGCATTATAACTTCGTCAATATCAAGTAGTGCAATGTAATCATACTCGTACATATGTTTGTACAAACAATCATTGTAGGGTATCAATTCATTCTGCCTCTTGTGATTAGTCTTTTTAGTAAGATACATGTGCTGAAATGCTGGTACATTTGGCTGACCCCCTGGCAGTGTTAATGGAGTAACCTCGATTCTACCCAATTTCTGATAATAATCAAGGACTTTTGTCACGTTTGGATGTACCTGAAGTTGATAAAAGTATATCTTATCAGCTCCAAGTATACCAATTAACTCGATCCACTCGATTAAACGGACTGAGAGATCTTCGTGAAGGAAATCTAGACCCTTAACACAAACAGCAAACTCCTTTTTTACTTTTGGTTTATTGTAGATAACTCGCAAATTATTTGTTGCTGTATCACAGGCTTTTTCAACAATTGATACTGACGCTGGTGGTCCCTTTTTCCACTGTGACTGGGGCACTTTGCATGCTATAACATATGGCTGATATATGCCCTGTTTATAATTACCCCATTTTGAATACCATATGTATTTGTATTCAAGTATATCAACTATTTTTGGCTCTCTATCACCATCATACCACAGTTGACAATAAGTCTTGACTTTTGGATCAATTCTGTTTATCATACCTACTATTCTAATAGCAGGACCTATTCTTGATAATTTACGATTGTCGTAGTATGCACCAAATAGTTGAAATGTACCATTTGTAGATCTTAATGTTTGCCAGTAGATGTTGTTGAATTCTAGGTCAAATATACTTGGAAAATTTGGTATACAATTGCCGGTTTTTGATTTATTTGGAGATTTTATGCTGGAACTTTTCATCCAGTATGCTAAAGGTAAACTTGGTAGTCTTGTTTCAATCTCTTTGATTATCTCGTCATCCGTTTTTGGGGGACTTTTGTCCAATTTTGGCTGACGTTTGTCAGTAAATTTTTCCAGTCTTTTGAGAATGTCAGTGGATAGTTTTAATTCATCAATATCAAGTGGTGTACGTTTCTCACTGTTATATACCGATAATTCACGTATCCCAAGGGTACCACGATGTACAGACGTTAGTGGTGATGGTTGTGCCTGTTCCAGTGAATGTTCCCAAACACCTGGTGCCGGATATACCTCGTCCATCGTCGGTGAATCATGCTCCTGTTGTACCTCATTCTCGGCTCGGCGAAATTGCAGTGCACCAATCATTACGAGGCCCCAAATGAATACGAATACTAGACCACGTCGGGCACATCTGGAGCCACTAGACAGGAAACTCTGGAGCATTCTGAATTTACCAAGTGGAGGGGATTTTTTTCTTTTTTTTTTTTGGTCGTCAAATTGGATGGTTGTCAATTTCTGAAAGGTAAAGATTTGAAAAAAAATTAGTATATTTGAGGGTTTTTTTTTTTTCATTGGATGAGAGAAAATTGAAGGATGGAGAGATGAATGACAATGGGGGATTAAAAATAAATATATAATCGGGGAGGAGATTTATTTGAACAAGGGAGGGTCCAACTGGGGCTCATTGATGCGTTTGACTCGTCTTTAAAGTCAATTTCAAGAGAATCAAGATTTCTATTGATAGAATTTAAGAGCAAAGGGGTAAAATAAGGGACAATAGACAACTCGAGGATGAATTTTTCATGAATATCTTCAGATCTAAAGGAAATAGCGGAATTTTCCTAGGGACTTTTTTTTATACAACATGATAAGATCTACAAAAAAGAGTCTTACAACAATTTCGCCATCTCCTTTAAATTCCAAAATAGTCCCAAAAATTTGTAAACTCGCGCTGAATTTTCTCATTTCCAGAGTCATTTTCAGCGAATATCTCTGAATCTAGAGGAGATATCAAAATTTTTCATAAGACCTAATTAATAAAAACCTATTAATATTAATTCATTTATAATTATTTCTGTATCTGACTGAAAATTACTGACTGTGACTTCTACAATGACTATAAATTATCTATTACTGTGACTATGACTTAATAATTCGATGTGTCGCGGTCAGTGTCTGTTAGACGACTCCTCGACGAACATGTACGCCCCTCCTACTTAGTCCTCTCGACAATTTTCGGGTACAATCGGGAAAATCCGAGAGTCCCGAATTCATAAGTGTGATACGATTTCATTGGCGCGATTTTCAATTTCCATTTGTCACCGTTTATAAAATATTATTTGTTGACGGCACAGTCGTCACAACCTTTTTTGTAACTCTCATTCTACTCTATAAAAAAGGTCTTATCAAAAATTTTCGTATCTCTCTTTCCTTCAAAGATATCCTCAAAAAAACAAATTTCCAAATGAAATTAACATCTTTCCACCACAAAATTCAAGAGATGAAAGCTTAAAAAGAAATAATCTTGCAGTGGGTAGAGAGGTGAGAGGGGTCTCGGGGAAGAATTGGCACGGGGAAACCGGTTACAAAAGTTTTTCATCGTCTCCCACCTCTTTGATACCCCCCTCAGGCTCCACACTGATGCCTCATTCCAGACATATAGTAAAACTACACCGTCTGATATCCTTTTTTTTTTTTTTTTTTTTTTTTCAGGGCAAAAATAACTCGCCCTAAAGTAACCAGTTGTATATATTATAACGTTATAGAACTACGATGGACGAGCACGAGCGTTCGACTAATCCAATTGCCATCGTCAAGTAAAACTTTCTCGTATAAACCCCCCTTGGAAACAGTTACTAGCCACGCAAAAGATAGAGATAGAGAGTATTCCACCACCTTATGACCATCCTCAGCTCATTCTCTTCATCTTCTTACAACTTCCCTCCCCCTCCCCCCCCCCCCCATCTTTTTCAAATGGATTGCCACTTAATTGCTCCAGTTGCGGCAACATTGCCCAGCTTTTTCGCGTACACCAGCTAATCAAGTTGCGTCCTCTCTACCCAAAGGCACTTTTAATGTCTTTGGCTAAGAGTGACGAATAATTTCACTGAGATACAACTTCAACGGATTTTATGTACAACTGGATGGGGAAAATATGAATAAGTTGAGAAAGTACAGGAGGTAATTTGTTGAGTGATATTGTTGCATCTTTGCTCAGGGTAATCTGGTGAGTTATTAATGGAGAAATTTACAAATTTTGTTGATTAAATTGGAGATTTTATGTTAATGTGAGAAATATGCTGATGAAGGGAGGAGAAAATTAATTAAAAATTTTATTTTATTTTTTTATTGGATGAGACTCCACTGATGATGTTGGAGGTTTTGTTTTTTTAGGAAAATGGAAAATTTTTTGAGGAAAATAATCCATTTTGCCGCGGGGTTTTTTGAAAAATTTAATTGGTTGATTTTTTTTAACAAATTCAATATGAAATTTTCTGGTATTTTCAATGACACCGTTTGTAACCTTCAATATCGTTATGTTTTGGAACGTGAAGAATTTATTGATAAAGTGGTCAAACAGGATAAGTAAATTTCACTTTAAACAGATTCTCTTTTGGTGAATATCTCGAAATCTAAGAGAGATGGAGAAATTTTCATAGAGATGTTTTTTGTAGAGAAAAATGAGATGTATAAAAAAGATTTCTATAAAAATTTTGATATTTCTATTGGATTTTGATATATTCATGAAAAACTTAATCTCGTGTTATTAATTAAGGAATTTTGATATGAGACCCGTAACACGGAAATTATTATTCCAACTTAATGAATCAGTATTGATAAAGTATTTCAAAACGCTGAAAAATAGATAACACGAGATTGATCTACGATAAATACAAGAACAGGTTTGTGGAATATATTTACTTATGAATCACCCAAATCCATTTGAAATGACGTAAATCTTTTCATTCTACCAATTCAAGGAAATACCAAATGTCAATGTCAGTTCAACCAATGTGGTTCACCCAATTGTGAAGGAAAATCCCTCAGACTACGAGGTAAATCAACAGCAAACTGGTAAAACATTGCAGAACAGAACAGAAGTCGATTTTTCACGTTTCACTGAATATCAAATTATCTCGATAACGAGTGATTTTATGAAAAAATATTAAGATACATTTTTTGTAGCAAATTTTATAATCTATAAAAAATGTCTTTTGACATTTTACAATAAAATCAGTTGTTATCAAGATAAATGCACTATTAATAGATATAGTAGATTTCTCTGATGACATTTAACCACTTCACTTAAAAAGTAATAAACAAAACATCAACAATAACCACTAAGAAATCGTCAATTGCAAGTTGGTTACCAACCGCGAGGTGAGAGTCTTCCAGACCCTCTCCTTCATTCTCCAGCAAAACCGGCCGGACGGCACGCACAGTTCCCCCTATTGCCTCAAAAAATAAGAAAAAAAAAAAAAAAAAAACCAATTTTTTCCAGAACATAGAATCCAATTTAATTGAAATCGCCCCCATCCATAATTCCACGAAAGCGAGCCAATCGCAGGTTGTAATCAAGGAAATATTCACTTACGGAAGTGCGCTAACATAATTCCCACTTAATAACGAGTCTATCTCTCTTTCTCAATATCTCCTCCCTCTTTTCATTTTCTAATTAAAAATCATTTTAATTCTAAAAACGATAAACATCTTAAAACTCTCCATTTCCCTTAATTTTCAATTTATCTCGAAAAGGCGTGATTTTACGTAAAAAAATCAAGAAACCTTTTTTGTAGCTGACAAAATTTCCAACAAAAAATGTCTCTTAACTTTTTTCTCAAAAATCCCTCATTAACGAGATAAATCGTTATTTAACACGCTATGAAAAATCGACTTATTATCAATTCACAACTGGACTCGATGATTAATTATCGATTCACCTCAGTAATTAATGATTCCAAGAGAAAATGTCAATAGACCTTTTTTGTAGCTGAAAAATTTCCAGCAAAAAAGGTCTCTTGCCTTTTCCTTCTAATATCACTCATTATTCCGATAAATCCATATTTAATCATCGAAATCCATCATTTCGTTACTCTACCCCCTTTCCCCCCCCTCTAGATTCACCATCACGAAAAATGTGTCATGAACACTTACGTCCGGTATACAGGCCAGACGTTGAGTCCGCACGTCCGTCAGTGGACAGATCCATGTGCCCGAGTCGAGGGCATTCGACTGATCGATTCACAGCTGAACCGATCTATAGATTCTCCTGTATTTTCCTAAAAAAAACTTTCTTCCCAACGAAACTACATCACCATTCACTTGCACTGTAGTTCACCGATGATAATAAGAATTGTTCAGGATTTTTTTTTATTGTTTCAATTCTTCAATTTTCTCAACTTCTTCTTCTTCTTGTTCTTGTTCTTCGTTGATCTCTACCTCCCAGTTGCTGCCAGACGAAACACGCGGCGCACAGGCGCAACTTCGGACAAGTTTACATCTCCTCTGGATAGTGTGTGCCCATGAGGCGTCTCTCCACCGGCAGTCGTGAGTATTGAGAGAGGGGAAGAGAAAAAACTTGTTGTGTTGAAGAGAGAGGGCAAGAGAATCGGTTTGAAAGACCAAGTTGGAGACGACTGTTCAGTTCTGTCTCGTCTCCCCTCCCTCCAGCCCCTCTCACTCTTTGATTTTCCCCTACTTTTAGTCTCTTTGGACGCCTGGGACTTTTATATGTACATCTCCGTTGAAAAAAAATCATATCTTGTTATTTAAACAAATAATTTATTGACCTATTCGGTCAATTTCATCCGTAGAGAAGTGGAGAGTGACAGAAACAAGTTGGAAAATGAATTGAATATGAATAAAATTTATAGAGTCAAAAATCGTTTCATGGATTTTTAAAGGGTCTCCTCAGTAAGTCGTGAAAAACAAGGAGAACAGACATTTTACATATTAATGTCAATAATGGGAAAGGAAGTTGCGTACAAAATTTCAAGTACTTCTATCACGGCTCACTAATATTTAATTAACTGTTGTATTCGCTCCTTATACACAAAGTTAAATGGATCTGCGATGCTTTTAGCATTTTTCCTACATTATCGACCCACCGACAAGATGGGAAAACTATTAAAACCTTTGCAGGCCCATTTAACCTTGTGAATAAGGAGCGACTTCAACAGTTAATTAAATATTAAAAACTGTTATAAAAATACTTGAAATTTTGTACAAAACTTGCTCTCCCATTATTGAATTTGATATGAAAATGTCAGTTCTCCAGTATCTTTTCTTGTTTTTCACGACTTAGTACTGAGGAGACCCCTTTAAGCCCTATAATAGGTCTGTTGTATCCACTACGATTTCCAGTAGATTTTATTATTGGAATTTATGTTTTTGAGGGTTTTGAATGCGAATTCAAAGTTTCATTATTATTATTATTATTATTTTCAATCGCTCTGACTCTGTATGCTGCTATTTTGATCAAGACTTTTAATAGTTAAATCTCACTATTTAATTCTCCCTGACCGGGAATCGAACTCGGAACCTTTCGCATCTAAGGCAACGAATTTACTCACTGCGCCAAAAAATCCAAAGTGAATTTTTGCAAATTGTGGTTCATTCTATTTGTTTATAACAATCATGTACTTATTTTTCAGAAAGTATTGAATATAGGTTTTTCACTCGTAATGGAGAAAGAGAGGAAAGGGGATGAAAGAGCATCAGACGATTTCTCAGTAGGACAGAATGGAACTGAACAGAAGAGAAGAGATGATTCTCTACGATAATGGGGGTGGGGGAAACATGTTTGCTGCTACTGAAGTAGACGTTTTTTTTTATTCCTGTGTCTTTCTCTCTTCACGACGTTTAATCATGTTATACCCTCACCCATATTGCCCACTCTTAACTGAGTGTAGCTGTGTACTAACACACATTTACTGGCCTCATCTCACGCGTAGACCGGATGCAAATACCAAAGATGAAATTGACTTTCTTCGGGTTACGATGTTCAATCGATTTCCATTTTAAATATTTCCAGTTTTATGTATATTTTTTTTTCTTGGAGTGAGTTTCATCTTGAGGTCTGTTAGAGAATTATGAAATACTGGAGTGACCCATTTTGCCCCGTTATTATACAAACATTTTTCATCTTGTGAAATGAATTATTGGAATTTCTCAAAAACTACTGGGGCAAAATGGGTATTTTTTCCTTTAATTCGAAAGAAATTTTCCTATCTTTTCAATGAAATTACTTACAAACTTCAATGTCGTCTAATGTTCAATGTAAAAGTGATTTTTTTCTGAATTTAGTACAGAATTGAGTTGAGTTAAGTTTAGAGATCAGTTATTAGGTGATATCTCAGAATCTAAGAGAGATAGCAAAATTTTTGTAAAAACCTTTTTTATAGAGGAAATCAAGAGCTACAAAAAAGGTCCTCTAGAAAATTCTGCTATCTCTTCTAGATTCAGAGATATTTAGCAAAGAATGACTTTGGAATGAAAAAAAAATTTCTTCCTGTCGATTCCGAATGTTGTTGATGAAAAACGAGATGATCAGAGTGATTAGCACATCTGGCAAATGAAGAATAAATTGATCACACGAGAATGACAATGAATATTGATAAAAAAAAGTGAGTGGAGAAAAGAATTTTGTTGAAGAATTCTCAGTCAATGTTTACGAAAGCCCGGAAAGCCTGTACAGGGCTGAAATACCGATGTATACAGTACTGACGATAAATCACTAATGCATCTGTCGAAGGTTAAAATTGGCACACATACACGTAGGTGAGAGACGGTTGCATACTGTGGAGATGGCGTCAGCGGGTTAGGTGCTTCAAAGCCTCTGGTTTTAAGAAAAAAAAAAAAATAAAAATAAGGAAAAACTAGAGAAGAGAATGAAAAAAACATGGTCCGTGGAGAGAAGACCTCGGTTTAAAGTTGAAGAGGCGAGAGGTCAGATGTTTCCGCAACTTCAAAGCATCTGGCTGGTGGACAGGGAAGAATTTAAAAAATAAAACGAGGGAAAAAAATGATGAAAAGACTCAACTGGCTAAGAGGCTGTAGACGCAATAGGGACTGATAGCCCGTGACAACGTAATTGCGGCTAAATTAGGTATCAACTGGACATGATTGGCACTAGTTGTCATGCTGTGGATGGAATTGGTGGAGAGGAAGGTATAGTTATTAATTCAACTTCATTATGTGGTGAATGGGTTATGAATAAACAATTGTGGAATTTTTTTCAGCTACTGAGGGACAACTGAGTGGTCGTATCAGACAGCTCTTGAGGTTGTTAGTGTCATAAGATTGTTTATTTTATTTTTTTTTTCGAAAAACAATAACAATCTTGTGGTGAAACGACATGAGTGAATTAGTTTTTGCCAAATATCTCGGAATTGAAGGGAGATACGGAAATTTTTATAAGAACCTTTTTTGTAGCTTTCATTCAACTCTACAAAAAAGGTTGTTATAAAATTTCTCTATCTCCACTAGAATTGAAGATGTGATTAAAAATAGTTATCAAGTGCATTAAATACCACCTGGAATTCTTCTTCTTCTTCTATTCGTTTTGGTTATATCCTCTAACGGGTGTAGAGGCAAGCACCATTACCACCTGGAATTGAGTTTTCACTCAATATCTCTGGATCTAAGAGAGATAGAAAAAAATTTTTGAAAATCTTTTTTGTAGATCTCATTTTTATCTACAAAAAAGGTCTCTACAAAAATTTTCATATTTCTTTTAGATTCCGAGATATTTAACAAAAACTATTCTCATTCTTGACACCTTTAATCACAATTCGACAATTTTTTACTGTTTTCATTGTTGAATGAACATGCCCTACAATTGTATTTATTAATGCAATGGAGGTATACAAACGAAGTAATTGAATCGATGAAATTCAATAGTGTTATCAATGAAAAAAAAATACATTATGGATAACATGAGTCACGATAATGACAATCTCTTAACGCGCCTACTGTGGGTGTCATGGCAATCTTGTGTGTCAAAGTGACACGCAAAAGAGAGACATGACCGCAAATTGTCCAAGCTTGAATCCTTGAAGTTGGATACAATATGGCCTGATGGTATTTTACTGCAAGCGCATACTTAACAACTTATTCGAATTGTTAATTCTGATTAACTCAGTGGAAAAACCATCACGAAGTCGACGGTTAATTAATGAACATGCTTATCCAATTATACCATCACTTCACTTTTGCAGTGCTTCCTTGAATTTTCTCACAACTGTTAACGCATTTCTATTAACTGCAACAATTATCCTTTTTTTTTTAATTTAAATTTTTTTAAAATTATTTTCATTAAAAATTTGAAAAAATTCACTGAATAATTTCTTATGTTTAAAAAGTTTCCGAAGGGCTTTAAAATTGAGAATGAAGCTGAGATTTTAAAAAGTTTAAATACAAATTTTAAAGATGATTTTAAAGGAAAAAAAAAATATTGTCGAAGTACTTGGAAACTTGAATCAAATATTAATGCTTAATCTACCTTCTCTTTTGCTGGAATATTTTTTTTTTTTTCCCCCTCTCGCGTCGACTTTTTGTGAAGGGTTTTACCGGTGGATTAAGGATTCCATGGTTAATTCACGTGTTACGTTTGCGGATTCCATTTTTTCCTTTCTTTATGAATCCCTTTCTTCTCCAACGTAAAATTTATAGTCTTTCATTGTTCAGGCACTGGTGAAAGAGATGTGACAATAACGAGAGAGTTTTGTGGGATATTGTGTTGTTGGTATAGACTGCAATTTCTAGATTTTAATCATTTATGCGTTATGGTGAGACAAAAAATTAAAATAAAAGATTTCGGAAAAAATTTGACGAATTTTAACAAAGTTTCGGCTGAATATCTCCGTATATAAGGGAGATATAAAAATTTTGATAAGAACCTTTTTTGTAAATCTCATTTTTTTCTACAAAAAAGCTCCTCATAAAAATTTCAATATCCCCCATAGGTTCAAAGATATTCATTAAAAACTTTCATTGCAAAAAAATCAATGATTCAGCGCAGAAAAAACGAGTGAACTGACTAGTTTTTAGAGGATATCTCTGAATCTAGAGGAGATATAAACATTTTGATAAGGACCTTTTTTGTGGATCTCACTTTTTTCTAAAAAAAAAGTTCTCGCAAAAATTTTCATATCTCCTTTATATTTGAAGATATTAGAAAACAAAAAAAAATTATCAAGTGAAATGAACTTTTTCACAATTAAAATGAACAATTAAAAAAAAAACCCCAATCTCTTTTATAATTAAAGGGAAAGGCTTCAAGGTCTCAACAACATACACGATTGTAAAAAAAATATTTGGTTGTGACCTTGAGTTTTCACTTTTAATACACATGGCCAATCAACAACACAATGTCTCACGTATCGAATAAAATAAAAAAATTTACGCCCGAGGCGTACACAATTAAACTTACTCACTCTAACGGGTGACATTAACACAAATGAAATCCATAGGTGCTATTCTCGAGAGTGGAGGACATTTTGTAACGTGCCTTTGACATTATAAACCAAAACAACTCAAGAAAACTAAAACGAGCTAATGGAAATGACATAAACTCATGCTTATTACTGACCATATGGTGATAAAACTTTTAACAAGGTGATTTTAACGCCCCAAGAGTTCACCATATGGCGAAAAAAAAGTTTTAATGAAAAATATTAAACCACCTTTAGCCTCTCAGTTACACTGTAAATTCAGATTTCTCTTCATGTCGTGAATTCAGAGCAATAGGAAGTGATAGAAAGAAAAACTTGAGTTTGAAAAATTGCGTTGAAGAAAATTAAAATATTTCCACCAAATAGTTTTATTTCAAACACGAGAACGCTTTTATCGTCAACTTTTGTTATTTTTCTAGAGTGAAAAATAGTAAATTTTTTACTTAATGGAATAATTTACGTGGAATCCTTGAAGCTGGAGGAATGAGAAAATTATTCCGATTATTTCCGTTACAGTGAACGAGTTTATCTCGTCAAATTATCTCACTATATTTTTGTTATTACGGTTGTGAGAGGAAAAAATTATATTTCGGATATTTCTGGACTTTTTATATTTTATTTATAGTAATTGTTATAAAGTGAATTTATTTAATTTTATGGGCTATTTTTTTTAATATACTAATTGATAAAAAAAATATGTGGAATAATTGTAAAAACTCCCGTTTCATTAGCAAATGTGTTTACTCAATGATTGAATGAGGTGGGGGGGATGGTAATTTCGTACAAACATTTTGGATTATTCGCCCCACAAATTGTCAATGAACATGTACAGTAGATTAAATAGAAATATTTATTTATTGAGGAGAGAGAGAGAAAAAAAAGAGTTTTCAGGAATTTTCTGTTAAGAAATTTTTTTTGAAAGTAAATAGCAATTAACGCCTAATGTTTCTACTTAACGGGTCATTTTACCGTTTTATCATGCATAACGTGATGATTAATTTCATAATGCATATGGATAGTTGAGAATCATTAACAGAAATAGAAAATACGTGTTTTATTCAGTAGTGAAGTAGTAAAAAGTACAATCAATTTTTTTATCTAATTAAACATGTAATTATCTCGATAATGAGTGATTTTAGGAAAAAATGTCAAAAAGTATTTTTCATCGATAAATTCCTGATCTACAAAAAAGATCTTTTGACATTTTTCTCTAACATCACTCGTTACCGAGATAAATGTGTTATTCTGTGGTGAAATGAGATAATTCTCAACTCAACGTCTAAACAATTAAGTTTTTAATGAATATCTCGGAATCTGAGAGAAATAATGAAATTCATCAAAAAAACCTTTTTTGTAGAGAAAAACAAGAGCTATAAAAATGATTTTAACAAAAATTCCCCTATCTCCTCTCAATTCTGAGATATTGACGAAAAATTAAAACCTGATTAAAAAATTTGTCCAAATGAAGATAAAAAAATTCACATAAAATATTTAAAAAAAACCGCTGACATTTTATTTCTAATCCCCTCAATGAAAAATGATGGAGTAAGGTAATTCTTCATCATAAACAATAATTGCCTCGTGAAGAATAAAAAAATTCCAACATCATTTTTAATTAATCCAAAGGTCATTGAATTATCTTTGAAAACCACTAGACATAAAAATTATCTAGCCACACCAGATGCTCAAATGACTAAGCATCATGCTTAAAATAACCCAACGATTACGAAATATTAATTCTAGATGTTGCTCTCTGATTATGCAAACCCAACGGTATTGTATCTGAGGCATTAGATGTTGAAAAATTGTTGAAAATCTCAAAATGAAAATACTTTGATACATTCGAGAATCATTAATTCGTCTCACGAAGCCCCTCGGGTCGGCGAGAATAATCGATCCGTCTCAGTTGCATGGCGTCAAATAGTTTGACCGTCAAAACATGCCCCTCCACACATAGGTACACCACTATCACGTTTTACTTTTCATTGATTTTACAAAATGTTCCACTGATTTTCCACAATCATTTACGACCAATCCGTTCGTTAATTAATCATCAATTTAATTAGACAATTGATATGCACAATAGGCAAAAAAAGAAAGAAGGTCAATGGTCCAATTAAAATGTAATAACTTATCATCATCATCATCATCATCTGTTTAATCCACAAATATATCAAATCTTTTATCATTCTATTTGGGACTTATTTATTCTGGTTATCTATTCTATTTTTTTATGTAAACAATTTATTTTATATACATAAAAAAAATAGTCTCAAAATTGAGAAATTTTCCCCATTATTTTTAAAAAAATTGAGATGACAATTTTTTTTCATTTGATGCATTTTTGGAATATTTAAAAAAATACTGGGGCGAAACGGGTCACATACCCAGTAAAATGTTATGAGAATAAAATAGTAGAGATTACCATGCAACATAGTAAAAGAGTTTTTAACTGAGCCTACATAGTAACTTCTACTATGTCGTATGGTAAACGTTCCATTGGTCCATGGGATGCATTACTATGTTGTACATGATAGAAATTACGAGACAACATGGGAGAGCTTACCAAGTTTATGGGAATGCTTACTATGTCCATGGGAGTATTTTTTTGCACCCAACCATTGTTAAATAGTTGCGAATGCCAATCTCCAAATGCCAGACCCGGGTGCCCATCTCACCTCAAATCATCCTACCCCTCAATAAAACAATTGATATTTGTATATGGAAAGGTGAGAAATTAAGATTTTTTCCTTAGACAGAATTCACCGATGCATATTCTCTGCTACAATCTTGGAAATGAACAGAACTTGGACAACGAAATGAAATTTCATGTGATTATTATTATGTATGTATAATATATATAAATAATAATCCGTGGAAATTCTCCATCTGCGATCTTTAAATAACTCAGAAATTTCACACCATCGGTGTCCTTCATGCGAAATTTAATGTAAAATCATAAAATTTATCGTATGAGACCACTTTAAAATTGCTTTTCAAAGCTGTTGGAGTGCAGTTTTTCTTTTGAATTTTAAAGCAGTAAAACATGATATCCTGCATTTTCTGATGTAATTCTTCCCAAAGTTTGGAAACCAAAATTTTTTGTCACAAGTCTCAAAAAATGATAACGCATTTGACGAATGCTTAGACGGAGAGAAAAGTTGAGTAGAAATTACGAGTCTGATGTTCCGTAATCGTGGGGTGGCCTTGAGGTGGGGAAAAATTACGTGACGTTCCGTAATTTTTTACTTGAAATTAACGTAATTTTCCCATGATTTCAAGTAACAATTACGGAAACTCAAGCAATTTTTCCCCAAACCTGACGGTCGCCCCACGATTACGAAACAGACTTTTTCATCACGCTGTGCCAAAAAGTGACTTTTCAGGCACGCTTCGCTTCGCTTCGCATGCCTCAAAAGTCCCTTTTTAACATTGTGATGAAAAATGTTGTTCGATACTCGTGGGGAAAGTGTTTTTTGACTTGTAGGATTATATCACTCACCTTCGGCTCGTGCTATAAACCTCCTACAAGTCAAAAAGCACTTTTCCGCACTTGTATCGAAATATACTAAACTTGTCTCTCCGTGTAGTAACCGTCACATAAAATCGGTCCCCTACTCGTTTCGTTTCTCTCTCTTGAATATTCATTTTCTCTTTTTTCAGTTGTTTCATCATTTTGTTAATTTTTATGAAAAATTATATGTAATACAAAAATGTGCAACTTCATTCTGGAATTTCAGTCAAGGACATTGAATCAATAAACTCCACTGCTTAAATATTTGGATTAGAACTCATCATTTCAGGAAGCAAAGGCCTCAGGGTTATTGGAAGTTTTGAAAAATTCTATTGATAAAGAATTGTAATCGTTTCCTGTAGAATATTAAATATTGCTTGCAATCCGTGAGACACGTGGCAAATAGTGTGTTGAAAATATGCGGAAACCTGGACTGTATTAACATTTCAGTTTCACAATCAATAACGATTTTTCATGTCGCTGAAATTGAATTTCGAATTAATTCATTTTTTCTAAATTATGAGAAATGCCTATATTTTTCATTGCTATTGTCGCATTTTGATAACAAGAAATTGAAAAATTGCAAAGAAAGTCGACAGAGCCAAAAAAAATTGATTTTTTTATGGCACCGGAAAACTTAAAAATCTATGTTTCTTCCTGAATAATGGAGGGAGTCCTGTGAATTCGGTTTCGATCTTTGTTTCTCGATTAATTAAATGAAAAAATGACAAATCATGCAAATCAGAGATGGAAAATTTTATGGGATTATTGTTATGCAATGATTATATTCTGTTTTTCTTTTTCTTTCTACCAATTCTGTCAGTAGTGAGCTTCCAGATGAATCTGTAATTTATCCTGTTCTGAAATTTTGTACTCAACAACAACCTTTAGTCTATTTGAAACAGAAAAAAATTGATTATCTGTATCTCGGTAAATAATGGACACATCGACCTTAAATTTTCCTCAGGAGTATAACCTGACAATATATCAAGTACTAGCCCAAGGAGGATTAACAGAGCATTTTAAGAGAGCACCGGAATCCATCCTATAGTCCTCAGAAAGGTCCCACATTTTTACACGGTTGCCTCCGAATTCGACCTCTTTTGACACTAAATATGTGGTAAATTAACCCACCTAGAGAGTAATTCAACCCTTCAAGGTGGCAATTCAAACCTTGAGTTGAGGTAAAATACTACATGCTGGAGGTAAAATATACTTTAGCAACGGTCAATCACTCCTTAGATAGTGGTGATTTACCTTTTAAACGATGAGGGTAAATCGACCCCAACAAAAGGTTAAACAGCTCTAAGTTTTTTTGTGTGATGTAGTAAGTCCTCCTATGTAATATAGGAAACTCTCCTATGTAACATAGGAAACCCTCCTATGCAACATAGGAAGCTCTCCCATGTAACATAGGAAGCTTACCCATGTAATATAGGAAGCCCTCCTATGTACCATAGGAAATTCTCCCATGGTCATAAGACATATTTCCATTGAGGAGTTCACTATGTCCTATAGTATCTAGAGCTATGTCCCATAGGAGGCATTCCCATGTGCATGGGACTACTTCCTAAATTATAGGGGCATGTACTATGCGCAATTTTCGATATAGGAGCCTTTACTGTATTATTCTTTCCGTGATAATCTACAGTCGTAAAAAAAATAATTCAGTAAAAAAATTGAATTTCCTTGTTATTCAACTCCATGTACAGGAAATAAATTTCTTTTTCAAGTTAATACGAAAAAATGTTATTATTATTAATTAATTAATTAATGCCTTTTTCTCGGTAAATTAATGAAATTGTATTTGAAAACAATGGCATAAACAACGAATATTGCCAAATAGAATAAACGAAGGAATATACTTCAATAATAATCAGCCCGAGGGCTTGAAAAATCCACAATTAACGAACATCACCCTTTTAGGGGGGAAAAAAACACAATTTCTACTTTCCCCTCATTTTACGCAATCAATTATTACCTAAAACAATGTACATCATCGAATTAATTTCAGATAAGCACTCGCAATGTAATTATACCCTCATGTGTAATAAATATTGAGAGATCATGTACAACTCAGATGGAAGTTTTCGACGTGACATTGTCAAATACCGGCAATTTACGTCTCAAACGTTCAAAATGTCAGAAATTGTCATAAACATTAGAAAACCCGATCGGCGGTACTCAGTTTGCTATTAAAACAATTGTATAGGAAAAATCCTCTAGGGATGATGGAATCACATAAGGCAGATGGCATAAGATTAAGCATAAAAGGGTCAGATATTTGAATTTGGCACGAAAGTGCTAGCTATGAAAGCCAAGTTATTCTTTTTTTTTAATCATATATATGGGTAATTTGATAGAAAAATGTCAAGAGACCTTTTTTGTAGCTGATGAAATTCTTCACAAAAAAAAATCCCTTAACATTTTTCTTTAAACCCACTCATTAAGGATATAATCAATAAAACTTAAGAAATTGGAATTGTTCAATTTCTCCATTAAAACATTTTTGTTAAATATGAAATTATCTCGATAACAAGTAATCTCAAAAGACCTTTTTTGTAGCTGACAAAATTCCTCACAAAAAATCTCTTTTGACATTTTTCTCTAAAACCACTCATTAACAAAATACTCCACCAACAAGTGAAAAATTTCTCAATTTTTTCGAAAACCTATTAATCAAAATCCGTAAAGAGACAAATTGTCGCACTTACCATTCACCAGGAAGTCTCGCCGTCTTTTTAGAGCCAAATGGAGCTTGAACTGAAAATAAATGGCAGAAAAAAAAATATATATATATATACATGTAACGACAAATAATAGAGTACGAGAGCAATTAACAGTTTAACGATGAAAAAAAAAAGAAACCACTTTTTAACGTGTCAAAAGAATTAAAGTTTAATGAGTCAAGTGTGAATAAAAAAAAAATATGTACATGGATGGGTAAATCCCGGGGGCTTTGTTGAATGAATTGTCCCGAGGCGATCTTTCAGTTTAAACCATAACCGGCTTCATGCTTTGAGCGGTTGTTAATAGAGTTAATCATGTACCCGGTAGCTAGATATTATAAATTGCCTGGTCACTCTACCCAAGAGTATCGTGAAACAGTTTCAATGTTATAATAGCATGAAAAGGAGTAGAAATATATGGGTAACTTGTATTTAACTTGTACATTTATCGATGTGGGTCACCCCAAGGTATAACAATGTGCGGGATATATCGTATACCATCAGAAAAAGAATTGTCTGAAAGTTGAGGATTCTACTCACACACTCACTCCTGGGATTAATTTTTCAAGGGATATACATTTTTTTTTTATTTTGACTTTTTCAGGGGTTTTCAATTATTGGATGGCGTATCTCGTGTTATCAATCTGTATTCATTAGTTTTTCATTATTGGAAAATGAAAATCGTTATTCGGTGATTGTGGAGGTATGCATTTTATGGGTATCAATGTGTACGAATTTATTGGACATAGATTTTTTTTTTTTGATCGAGGGGGTTTTATCAACTGATGGTAAAGAGTTTTTCGATGGTTAAAAATGGTTTATTCAGTTTTTAGGGGAGACTCGACAGATGTTATAAACATCAAATTCTCGTTTTTTGAAATTTTTTTGTAATCAAAAAAGGAAAACGGAATTTTTGATTTGATGTTTATGTAGGAGAGGAGTCCATTGAGGAGAAAATGTCAAAGGACCTTTTTTGTAGAGAATTAAATTTGAAATAAAAAAATTTTCTGATATTTTGACATAAAATCACTCGTTATCGAGATAATTCGGTATTAATGAGAGAATTATTGAGGAAAGGGATTTTATTACCTGGAGTATCAATGAACAACACGAAATTCCTGTAGATTTGTTATTTTTGGGCTAAGATTGACATGAAGATTTGACGTTTTCATAAAAAACAAAAGTCGGCTATGAAATTTTGATTTATATGATGGAACGTTTTAATTCAGGAGCAAAGGTAAATCGTAATGAGTCGATTTCAAAATTTTTCCATATAATTATCTCAAAACTGAGTGATTCTACTGGAAAATGTCAAGAGACCTTTTTTGTAGCTTACAAAATTTCCAAAAAAAAATGTCTTTTGTCATTTTTCTCTTAACCAACTCATTTTCAAGATAATTCAACTTTTAACAAAATATCAAAAATTCTGATGAATCGTAAAAAAGTGAGTTCCGAAATTTTTGAAAATTGTTAATTATCTCGAGACCAAGTGACTCGAGTGAAAAATATCAAATGACCTTTTTTGTAGCTGATAAAATTTCCAACAAAATGTGTCTCCTATCATTTTCTCCTAAACCCTTTAATTCTCAAGATAATCCCACTTATATCAAGACGTAAAAACTCACTACGAATAATATTTACTCAGCAACCGGACAATACCCACAGTAAGCTCCACAGGGTCACAATAAAGTCACTCAATATCCCGATAAATATGGCTCAACATGGCGAATACCTTATCACAAATAACAAACGTCACTGACGACGTTTAAGCCCCCCAACAATGGAAAACAACCGACAGATGTACTCAGCCCATCGCACCCACAGCATCCCTCTCATTTGAATTTCCCGGGTGACTTGCGCACCCACAAAATCAATGCACCGGCCCTCGAGCAGTGCCAGTGCGGCGCCATCGGGCCAAGACGTGCCCGTACAACCGTCAAACTCCGCTGAAAAAACAATTTTAACAAGTAAATTAACATTTTTTCGGGATAATTGTCATGTAAATATCCAAGATAAGATGCCGTCGAGGGAGGACATGGACATGTGCACGGACAAGGTCCTGTCCAAGGGGAGAATCCTCCAGGAGTTGACCAAAGCTGTCAAATTGGTAAGTACATCATATACATCACTCTCTCTTGTCCATGTATTTGTCGTCAAGGCCGTATTCATGTACAACACACTTTGATACATGTATACGTCACAATAGTGAGTGGAAATTAGTGAAAGAACTGGCAATTCTGCAGAGCAGACATGATAATTAATCATCAAAAATATTTTTCTCTATTTCATCAATTTTGAGGAATAATTTTTGATAATTTTGAAATTTTCATACTTTCGTTTTAGGGTGTATTCATTTTTTTTTTAATTTTGTGTTACGTGATTCATCGACAGACGAGTATTTTTGACAATCAGCTGACAGTTGTCAATAATTATTTTGGGTAATTAATTTAATTAGTTTCATGATTTTGTTCGTGAATTTTCGTTTTTATTGATGAGATTTTTGTTTTTTAATTTTGATATTCTCTGGGAAGATTTCTATTCGTTGAGTTGAGTTTGAGTCTGTGAATTATTTTTACATTTTCGAGTTAATTTGGCGAGAGGGACCGAGAATCTAGAGCACGGGTGATGCAAATCGCAGCAGAATGGAATTTTGTTTTAAACTTTGAGGTGTTGATTTTTTTTTGAGTGTGTTTCAGGTGTTTCACTCTGCATCGATTTCCAATAATTGAGGTGTTGATTTAATTAATGGGGAATACTGACAAAATTGAAAATATTGATTTTTGATGGATTTTATGTCCATTAAGTTTTTTCTTTGTTAACATTAAAATTGATTTTTGGAACTGAATTTTACTCTCTTTTTTTTCACATCGAAATTGTAAAAATAAAAAAAAAAGACTTTAACTTTCTTTCAATTTAATTTCTTTTCTCATCTCTTAATTTCATTGATAATGATTCATTTCTTCAGAGAAATTTTATCATTCTTGGATTAATTAATAACTCATTTAATCATCACAAAATGACAACTATTTTCTCAATTTCTAAATCATTTTGATAATTGAGAAAATTATTTATATAATTGTTATGATGACTGCAACTCACCAGTGCAGATTAGTTATCAAGAAGAACAATAAACAATCTCCGAAAAATAAGGCGATTTTTCTTGAACATTGAATTACTCAATTGCCTCATAATCGCGCAAACATTTTGAATCAATAACTCGCAATAATATACCTTATCACACTCTAAAAAAAAAAAAATTGTTTACTGGAATTAATTATATTCTCATCTCACTGTTTTAGGTGTACGCCCAGAGTCTTCATGGTTCAGTGGTGTTGGACGGCGATTCTTGGCTTGTGTACTGGTTGGATCGTGCCCTGCGCCACGGATTACGTGTGGAGAGACACGGATATTGGGGTACAGTGCGTGAACTCAGTCACCAGGATACTATAGTCGTGATTCATGCTCTACAGAGTGTCCTTACATCGATTGGAAAAGGTGAAAAACCCTTGGCTCATGTCTTGAGTGTAATTAAACCTATTGTTCATAGGCATTTACGAGGAAATATCAAGAGGCCTTTTTTGTAGCTGATGAAATTACCAACAAGAAATGTCCATTGACATTTCCCTCTAAAATCACTCAAAAAACTTCTACAACTGAATTTATGTGTTAATGTTGTGCCCTCAGGTCGAGCCTGGTTGTATCACACCCTGAGTGAGGCAAGTTTTGAGAGTTATCTGGCTTGTTTTTTGAGGGATACAGTTACCCTCAAAAAACAGTATTTTCCTCATGCACTTGTACGAGATGCTGACAAGACTCATCAATTGATTAATCTACTAGCTGGCCTAGAGAATGTCTCTTTCACTCTTCAATTGGTAAGAATTCTAAATGATTTCCCATATCTTGTGTTTGAAATTCTCCAAACGAAATTCAAAATAACTTTGTTACCCCCTCTCTTCATAATTTAATCTCTTTCTCAATATTTTTTTTTGCCCTGCAATATCACATTAAAAAGAAAATCTTACGACACAAATCGATAAATTTTTATCAATCACTCCTTCGGTCACCACTTCTGCCTCAATCGACAATTTCATTTTCATCTTGAAGCTGTACCAGCTGTAAACACATTTGATACGACTGAGCTTATCACTAAAGTTATAATACATTCGAGTCAGTTTATTTCCGTCCTTTGAGATGAAAAGGAAAATAAATTAAATGTATTAAAGTGATTCTATGGAATAATATCGTAAACTCGTCTATTTTATCAAATGGTTTTCTGTTTAAAAAACAAGAATGAATAAAGTATAAAAGATGAAAGTATCCACACTCAATTGACTATCGAATGCCAATATCACCCCCTGGTTACAATTATCATAATTTAATAAAAGAACATCCCATTAAATGCATCCATAATACACTGATACACTTGTTTTTAATGTTATGAAAGGTCACGAGTTTATCCCCAACCAACTGTCTACTACATTGTTAAATATGTCTGTCACTCGGGTTTTTATTTCCATTGAAATACGAACGATCAGCTGTGGAAAATCTCGAGTAGAGTTCATTGAAGGGAGTGATAAAAATATCACAAGTATTTTTTTTTTTCTCTAGTTTCTCGCTTCATCATTAGTAACAATCTCTTTTGATTTCAATGGAATACAATTGTTTATTTCTATCTTCTCATTTTCGTTTCATTGAGAAAAATAATTTATTGGAATGGATTAATATTTGCTTGACTTTTCATATTTTTCATGGTCAAAGTAGAATTCATTGGAAACAATCTTTGTAAAATTAATTTATCCCTCAACATCTAATAAAATTGATGGAACAATCAATGTTCCAGGATGTCACATACCTTGACATCTGCAACTACATGCCTCAACGTCCAATGAGTGGTTCACCCTCAGGAACAGCCCTATCCCTCCACCTTCGTTCCTCAAGTGCCACCTCAAGCCTGGCCTCCCCAGGTGACAGTGGCGTAGCCCTAGACAGCGATCTTGAAGGAGCAAATGAAACAGACGCAAGCAGCTACAAAGAAGAAGACTATTCCCTTGAAAACATCCCCAAATACCGTCCCTCAAAATACAAATCCATCATGACCTGTCCCCAGGACAATAAAAACATCGACCGTTCCTTCTCCTCAAGTGACTCAAGCGAGGACGGTAAAACTCCAGTCCACTCACCCTCTCTAAAACCAAAATTTCAACACGTGGGCATGACAAAGAGTGACATTGCAAATCAGAATATTCCAACAAAGATCGATGATAACGAGTTAAATTGCTCAAGTTTAGACACATTGAAGGATTACAACATCTACAGCAAGAGTCTCGATGAATCACGTCTTGACAAAGTCAACAAAGACATCGATAATGCATCAAAGGATTACAGCAAACGCAGTAGTTACTACTCTGATGGATATAGCTTCAAGAAGAACATGGATCCACGTAATTCCTATGTCATCAACAACGATACTAATCTGTTAGAGCTCAGTATGACAATCTCTGATTGTGACTGCTGCAGTGAAACCCCATACAGCATTCTAAATACCATTAATATGACGGACACAAGTATCCTCTCGTCGTCTGGATCAGAAGCTGTTGTGCAACGTCGTCAGAGGAAGAAGAAACGTGGAGAAATCAAGAAACGTGTAAGTTTTCACGAAGATATCTTCAAGACTATGAAACTGGACGATGATGAAAACTTTGCCGACTTCTCTATGAGCTTTGTACCTCCAAATTCAGTTCAAAAGAAAGACGCTCAGAAAGGAAGATACAGCTGGTGTGGTAATGGCGATTCTCCCTATGTCCAAAAACCCATAAATACTAGAAATGCAAATTCTGATTACTACTCTTCTTCATCGTCAGGCAGTGTCTTTGATAGTGACTATGGCTATAAATCCCTTTCGAAAATTTGTGATCGTGCAATCTGTCAAAAAAATTTGAGATGCACTTGTGGTCCTTCAATGTCAGAAAGAGGAGTACCAGAAGGACAGGAAGATCCTGCAAAGACTTTTAAACCAAAAATGGAGATAGAGTTGGAGGACAATGAGGCACAAGAGGCTTACATAGTTGAGAAAAAATGTGGCTACATAATCGAAGATCCTCCCGTAAAATTAGAGGGCCCACCATTGAGAAATAATCCAAAGTACACGAGCTCAAGTGATTGGTCAGACGTTGACAGTATGACAACATCAACGGATTTGGAGGAACGCCGAGGATCTCGTCACTTGGCATCCCCATTGAAAAAACGAAACGTGACATCTGTATTGCCAAGTGACACTGCAAGACTGGGCACTTCAACAATGCGTCCAGCATCCTCAAGTACCTCATTATTGTCCAGATTTTTACGATCAATAACTGAACGTAAATTTGAAGTTAAGAAGAATAAAAAATCTCCAAAGCCAAGTACTCTATATATAAAAGGTGCAAAAGCCGATTACAATACCTTCAAAGATTTCAACGATAACTTGGAAAAAGAGATACAAGATAATATTGTAGCTGAAAAATGTGAATTCAGTGGTGAAAAAATAAGTCTAAAACAACGTGAAATCTTCAAACGTCATATTTACAGAGACAAAAGTGAGGAATTGTACAAAGTCTACAAGATACGTTCCTCATACATGAATAACGGTGACAGTAAACCAATGCTTGCATTATTGACCGACAAAACCCTGTATTTGACTGGTACAAAGGGGGACAATAGTTACAGCAATCAGTTTGTAATACCTTACAATGAGCTTGACGTTATAATGATCGGACCTAATGCACAAACGATTTTGATATCAAACGCGGATTACGAGATGCAGTACTTGTTTTCGACGGGTAGTTCACAAACTACATCGGAGCTGATTTCACATTTGGAAATGGCTATGAGAAGGTCACCATCAAAGCCAAGATTACCGGCTGTTAAGGAATTGAGTTACGAGGATATGCACAGTTTGAAACACTCAATATTGACAGAAACAGCTGTACATCATGATGAGAAAATTGAGCATTATTGTTTGATTTATATGGAGGATGATCACATATCTCCACCCAGTACACCCTGTGGTCCGACTAAGGAGGGAGATCTTATGTTTAGACCGCATTCTTATCAGGGCCATCCTAATGCTCCCACTAATGCTTGGGAGGCTGGGTATTTTGTTCTCAAAGGGGGTGTTGTTTACATGTTTACGGATTCAAGTCAGAGATTACCAAAAAGGGCAATACCACTTAAGGGGGGATTGTGTCAAGGATGCAGGAGAATACCAAATTCACACAGGCCTCATACGTTTGAAATATTACTCAAACCGAATAAGTCATTTCAGTTTGCTGCACCAGATGAGTATGTGGCCAGTGAGTGGCTACAGAGTTTTGTACAGAGTGCCTCGGGATTGTTTGACACAAATGAGGAGAGCTGTCCTATGCCGTGCAGTCTTATTACTACGAGCAAGCATCTTGTTGCTATGAAGGAAGTTTTCCCAAGTACACAGAGGGGACAAACGTTATCTTGTGCCAGTGTCGAAGATCTTACGGCGTTTAGGGTGCCTCTGGCACAACAATCTTGGTGCATTTTGGTAAGTAATAGCCATTCTGAGTTAATGGGTCAATGTTAATGTGTGTTTTCGGGGTGATTTGGAAATGAGGGATCCTGAGGGGATGATGTTTACTGAGGGACTGAATAACTGAATAAATTGAATATATGTGGACGTCCGCATGAAAAGGGCCCACTTTGTCGAATTTAGTTTCCGAGATATTCAGGTTTTTGTGTTCACATCTCCCATTTAAGCCCATGTTAAATTATTTCTTTGATATTCGATAGAGATGTCATTTTCTATGCTTTTGGGGTCATTCCTGGCTTGAAATGAGGGGAATCATATCAAGAAAAGCGTAGTATGTATAAGTCCAATACCGCCAAAGTGGGCCCTTTTCATGCGGACGTCCACATATTTTATTATCTCTCTTCTATTCTGAGATATTGAAAAGAAATTTAAGACTGAGCATAACTGATTTATCCCATTTTGCCACTTCATCAGTGAATCACATTTTCTTCCTCTCAGTGGGGGGAGTCTTGACATTTTATAAAAGTAGAAGACATTTGCTATGTTGATTTCCAATAGTTTTAGGAATGTAAAATAGTTCAGTAGTGGAACATTAGTTAGTCTTGTGTCTTTTTTTTTTTTTTTTTAAAGGAATTCGCTTGTCGGGAGGTTCACGAGAGCAGCGGTGATTGGGTTATATATTTTACGAATTACACTGAACTTTGCGCCTTTCGAGAGGTATTAGAGACACTTTGGGCTGATGCAAATATGGTGAGTATTCTATATAAAATTTGAATAAGACGAGTCAATTTTCTATTCGAAATTGAATATTTTTAAAATGATGATAATTATTAAGTCAAAATTAATAAATTAAATATCCTCAGGGTGAATTTCCTATGGTAACACTTCCACCAGAGAACAAACTCCATCGAAGATGCTCAGACGCAAGCAAAGATCTTGAGCACGCATGGAAACACTTATTACCTGTATCGCCGGAATAGTGAGTCGACATAATCTCCCAATAATAATCACCCTATAATTAACTATTAAAATCCAACTACTGCTATTCAAGTTTTTTTTTTTGCGATCAAAGGCCCTAAAATTTCCAGCATATCAATAAAACTTATTCTCCACAATATAAAAAAAAAATAGACAACAACCACAATGAGTGGCTTAAAATTTCTTTTCATCAAAGAAAATAAGAAATAGTTAAAAGAAATAAGTTAAAAACAGTGTTTGAAGCCGGGGCTCTTCTGATCTTCTAGTTACCAAGTAGATATACATATATATTTGAATGGAAAACTGGTGCAATATATAATCATTTGCACAGGGGTTTAGAGGGAAATAAAAAATATATGAAAACCCGAGATTACGGTGGAAAATTATTTACTCAGCCAAGAGAGAGAGGGTTAGTAGAATATTGCGTCAGAACCAATATGAACATATATACAATTCGTATCTTACAATTTTCTCATAGATTTTCTTATAAACGTCATTGAATTAATTTATGATGGAAAGACTGTTGAGAAATTGAGATTATTAAATCCATTTAACGATTATTAATCGTATGAATGTCTACAATAATCAGCGTAATTGGAGGATTTATGAAATTGCTGAGCATATGCATTTGATCATATAATATCATTTGGAGATTATCATTGAATCTATTGAAAATTGAGGATAATTAAGATAAATGGTGTGATTAGGGGGAGGAAGACGTATTATCTCCCGTGTAATGCTCTTCAGGAGAACAGTGCCATTACTTCATCTCTCCTTTAATGATGATTATGATGATGATTCTGTAATTGAAAGAGATCTCGATACAGAACGATAATTACAAATTATTATTAGGTTTATTCAAGTATTTTTTTCATTTTATCTCTTTCGATAGGGAATAATAATTTTTTATGAATATCATTGCGATTTTGATGTAATTTATAAGAAATTGTGGTGCTTCAATCGTTAGCAACGTTAATTTAAAAATTATAATTCAATTGGAGTGGTGAAATTGAATGAGTCAACTTAACTTTAGAACAGATCAGTTTTTTTATGAATATCTCTGAATCTAAGGGAGATGGAAAATTTTTGAAGAGAGCCTTTTCTGTAGATCTTGAATTTCTCTACAAAAAAGTTTTCTATGAAAATTTTTCCAACTCCCTTAGATTCCGAGATATTCTCAAAAAACTAAACTCACTTCAACTGAATTAATGCATTTGTAATTGTTATGCTCATTTATTGTGCAATCGTGTTATTTTATTTTTACTGCGTATTAAGTACTATAGTTTATCTTAATTATTATTTTTTTTTTATTTTGTTGCTAAATCCAGTTAATTAATTTGTGAATAGTCAGATGATTAAAATAATGAAAAATAATGCAGCTGTGGCAATGTGATAGAAAAAGCGTTAGTGCGTAGAGATGAGAACAAAACAAAAAATTTCCAGTACACCTAAAAGTTATTACTTTATGGTATTTAAAATATTGGATCAATTGTGATTTATATGAAATGTATGGACGTGTATGTATTGTAGCTAACGCTCGGATTCTCCTTTTTATTTTTTCGTCATTTCCGTTTGACGTTTTTTAACAAAGTAATTGGTGTGAACGAGCACTCGGGTTCCATAACAGCCAGAGTGGGGTGCTCGTTTTAATGGCTATAAAAATACATTTTTTTTCCCCTTTTTCATGGCAATCAAAGGGTTTATTTGAGAATTGAGTTTAATAATAAAACCAACATCACGTGTAATAGTTACTGAAAATTAATTGTACGAGCTAGTCAGGTGAATAAAATGCAATTTTACCTTCAAATTTGTTGGGTGATTATTTATTTACATTTTAGAACATTTATCCTACTTGTTGTAATCAATTTTTTTTAATGTTTCATCTTTGTTTCAGTGATTTTTGTCTTTTTGTATTCAAAGTATCATTTTTATTATCATAAACAAATGATTAATTATCTCTGAAAGATGGAAATGATTAAATTAACATTTTTTTTTTTTCTATGGTACAGTGTTTGATTCAGGAGCTACATAATGGGGTAAAGATCGTCGACATTTCAAAGCCTTATCAATATCTACATCTGGATATTTCTCTCTCACTGCCTGTACATCCACATTTGGGAATCTTCGGAATATTTTTCTGACAGTTGCTGCGTGAATTCTGTAATAAAAAACAATTCCATTTCACATATTTAATTTTTTAAAAATTTATAAAATAGTTTAAAATTCAGAATGATAAGACGAATCAGACAATCATGATGTTCATGAATAATTGATAACTGACCTTCGCTCTGTGCGTTTAGCAAGATAAATTTTCTCGTGGAATTTCCTCAAGAATTTTCGTACTGCATAGCCACCGTGTCCAAATTTATGCTTATTCCGCCAAAATTTATTCATGTGCTTTGGAATCAGGTGTTGGCTCATTCTGTACCATTGCCTCAATCCTAATTGACAAGGCGATAAGATGGAGAATTAAATCTGACAATTTGTATCATTTGAAATGTGAAAAAAAAGTAGAAATATTTTGAATATGTAATTATTTTGATAACGAGTGATTTTAGAGAAAAATGTCAAGAGACTTTTTTTGTAGGAAATTTAATAAGCTACAAAAGAGGTCTCTTGCTATTTTCTCATTGAACCTCTCATTCTCAAGATAAATCTACAATTAACAAAAATATCACATTACCACTTGTATCATGTGATTGACCCATTCCCTTTCTATAGAAATACAATGAAAATTAATTATGAAAAGACAAAAATTACCCAATTGGTTCTGAACAGTTTTCATGGGTCTTTCTCCATGCACTCCAGTCTCGAGATAATGGTAAGCTTGATTCCTCTCTCTCACGACATGTTCTAAATTTTCCATGCTCTCTTCGACTTTATCGAGACGTTCAGGACTGGGAAAATATTCATACTCTAGAGCATGTAAGTGCTCCATTGTCATGAGCATATTTCTCTCCTTCAGTAGAATATACCTTCAATTCAATTAAATGCAATTGAATTATTTACAAAAATTGTCAGATGATTTTTATACTAAATTAAATTTTTTTTTAATCAAGAAATTTAATTTGATACCATAATTTATGAAGGTCCTCATTGCTTTTGATTCTCAATTCATCTTTCCTCCAAGAACGTCCAGTTTTCACACTTTTTTCACCCCAATTTTTCTTATCATCGAAGAATTCCATCAGAGGATGTGGTGGAGGTGCTTTTGTAGAGTACGAATTCAAAAAATATATTCTAAAATTGATAAACAATTTTAATTTATTACCAATTATTCCATTTTAAAAATAAAACAATGTGTAAAAGATTGGCTAGAGTGAGATTTTGATGAATATCTCGAAATCCAAGTAATATACAAAATTTTTCATAGAGACCTTTTTTGTAGAGCAGAATGAGAGCTACAAAAAAGGTTTCATCATAAATTTTGCCATCTCCCTCAAATTCCAAGATATCCACCAAAAACTAAAATCTACGTTTTCAGAGGGAAAAAAATAATTCATCATAATCCTAAACAAAATCGAAAATTGATGATATTTTTTGAGGAAAATACTCCAAAAAGCAGTTATAACCTCTTCCTAAACAATACCCTCAAATATACCCATGAAAATATTGATATTTAAGGAAGAATAATTTTTAATACCTCGGAACAATGGAAACTGATGGTAAATTAACACTAGAATTCACTGACAATGATAAATTATTAAATAACTTTGAAATATTTGTAATTGCTGAAGAGAGCCGCACAGCTTTTGTGAGGGCCGCCATATTGGATACTGATCAGTCCTGATGGTATGGTGGCGGTGTCTAGAACGGCTGACCATCAAAATTATAATAACAACAATTCGTTTGCTATTTTTTAACCGATTTAATCGTCATGAAGGCCAGATTGTTGTGATAAATATCAAGCAAGAAAGAGGTGATTCATATAATGTTCTCATGCTTCAAATTTATCAGTAGAAAATTATTAATTAATCGAAGTAAAAAGCGTAACAATTGAGGGCAGCATGTGGGTGTTTGGTTATGGTTCACTCATATGGAAAGTTGATTTTCCGTACGAACGAAAACTTGTTGGACATATCAAGGGATATGTCAGGAGATTTTATCAAAAGAGCCCTGATCATCGGGGTATACCAACTAAAGTAAGATCATAATTTCTTAATTAGTCTTATAAATGAGTTTATTTTTCTCTTTTCTGTTTATTTTCATTTTCAATCATCCTTTATTAAATTTTTTTACCAATTAATTTATTCATGATATTCCTCAAGTATTTACACATTTTTATGATTAATTAGATGATTTATAAAATTATTATGAATTAACTTTTGTTCATTTTTCGTTTTTGATGATCAGTTTTCAATGAATATCTCTGAAACAAAGGGAGATATCAAAATTTGTATGGAGACCTTTTTTTGTAGCTCTCATTATTCTCTACAAAAAAGGTCTCCTTGTAAATTTTGCTATCTCTCTCTGATTTCAAGATATTGAGAAAAATAGAACTTTAAGGGAGATTATTAGCTCATTACTTGATTTATTTATTCATAATTAATGACAATGAGTTGAATATCAATTAACAGTGATGAGAAATAGCTCATCAAAATGACTGACAATTTCCTGATTCGTTGATACGATTGGCAAACTTTTTTAATTCGCTTCATTCCTTGAAAATGAACAAACTTGAGTTTCTCGAAGTTTCTATAAGGAGAGAAGGTGGAATGAAGTTTCCTGCGTACAGTTTTGGATTTGAAATTTCTTCAGCTTTCCAATAAATTGTTTGTGAAGAAAAAAAATATTATTATTGAGGTCATTTTCTCTTTACTTCAATGAAATAATTTGTCTTCCCAACAAATCCATCTCGTATTTCTTTGATAAATAATAATAAATTTAGAAATTGATTATTTGATATAGAAACTATTAGATTTATGGACCACGTTCTTTAATCAATGATACACGTTTTTCATTACAAATATATCAATTAGTCTTATGAATAAAAGTGATGTAAACAGTTTTGTAATTATTTCGAGAAAGAGTCAATTTATTGCAAAATGTCAGAAGACTTTTTTAGAGCTTATTAAATTTTGAACAAAAAAGGTCTTATGACATTTTCCCTTGAAACCTATTATTATAGAATTAATTAACCATTAACAAAACAAGTAGATATTAAAGAATTAAAAATATTTTATTCTCTCTATCATATTTTTCAATAAATCTCGAGTATGAGTCAATTAATCGCAAAATATCAAGAGACCTTTTTTGTAGCTAATAAAATTTCCGATAAAAACTGCCTCTTGACATTTTCCTCTAAATTGACTCATTCTCAATATAATTTACTATTTACAAAGATCCTTGAAATTAAAACTTTTATTTCCAAGTACCTAATTAATTTTATACTTTCAGCCAGGACGTGTAGTAACCCTATTGCCCTCTACAAATCCCACCGATGAAGTATGGGGTGTAGCTTACAAAATATCCCCTGAAAATATTGAGAACGTAGTGAATCACTTGGATCTGAGAGAGAAGGGTGGATACCAGAGAAAAACTGTATTATTTCATCCATCTCGACCAATTCAAAAGATCGATCCAAGTACACTGGACAATTCACGTGAGAACAACGTTAATTCTCATTCAGTGGTACCAGCCACACCCACAGCTTCCGAAGAATTGCCATTTCAGCTGACGATATATATTGGCAGTGAGGATAATCCAAATTATGCTGGGGTCGAGACCATAGAGACAATTGCTAGTCACATTATCGAGGCATATGGACTCAGTGGAGCCAACACTGAGTATCTGTATAAATTGGCAATGGCTATGAGGATTATAGCACCTGGTGTGCATGATGAACATTTATTTGCACTTGAAGAGACTGTAAAGAATATGGAGCATGATAAACTTAAGGAGGCACTATCCTTCCAGGATTCCAAATAATACATTTTTCAATGATTGAGAATTGCGGGTAATTAGGTATTTCGAGGTGAGAGAGGATTATTTATGTAATTAGAGATGACGTAATTAAATTTAGTAGTAGAATATGAAATAAGTAAAATTCTACATTTTTTAATTTTTGATTCATCTCGAAAACGAAATGAAATGAAACTTCTGATAAAAAATGTCTCTTGATATTTTTCTCTAAAGTTAATCGTTGTCGAGGTAATCGAATGTTTAACGAGAATGTAGAAAATCTTGAGTTTTCTACATTCACAATTGCATTAATGATGACTGAATTTAGGATCTTTTCTAAGGAAGTTTGTGAGAAATAATATTAAGGATTGAATAAGAGTAACTATTACCTAGAAGATATTAGATTATTCGGAAAAAGTGGGAATAATAGAAAGTTTTACGTACACAATTCTCATGTTCAAATAGTTGAAGAGTACATGTGTGAAGAGAAAATCGTCTTCTTTAAATTTTTCAAGACTTTAATGAGAAAAATCATTAGTGAAGTTTTGAAAAAAAGATAAATTGACTCTAGAACACGTGAGTTTTTAATAAATATCTCGAAATATAAGCGAGATAAGAAAAAGGTCCTGAGGACCTTTTTTATGGAGAAAAACAAGATTTACAAAAAAGGTATTTTTGAAAATTTCTCTATTTCTATTCGATTACGAGATATTTACCAAAAACTAAAATCTAGTTAAAATCAAATTTTATTATTTTAACAATTTCCCCCTAAAATTCATTATTTCGATTGAAAATACCTTAGATTTCTTACGATAAGGTAAATTCATCATTATTCTATTCTATCACAAAGATAAAACACCATTGAATGTCCAAAATGTCTAAAAAAAATCAAATAAATATATTTTTGAATGAAAAAACCAATCGTCGAGCCCTTTGCATGTTTGTTGACAGTTATTACTGTGCGGAGGCGTAATGTACATGGCTAAAACCCCTCCAATACCCCCACGATTCCCAAAAAATCATAATTCCTCATTTCCACAAGAAAAAAAAAATTTTTTTAATCGAAAAATTAAATGGTATTTTTCTCCAAGCTAAATCATCAATTCTTATTCATCAAATAAACTTGAAAAAATATTAATAAAGAGTGGGAACTACTTTTTAACGGCGCACGATGACTGTACGTGATGCGCAATAATCAGCTGGACGACGAGACGCCATTGCTTGTTGACCGACTAACTGTCAAACTCCAAAATCCTCGACTCTCCCGGAGTTAAATAATTTATTTTTCATTATAATTTGAAATTCAAAGTGCCAGGATTGGTTGATCAAGTGGAGTGAGGCGTTTTGGACGCATCCGGGTGAGTTATTCACAATAATTCATTGTTTTTCCTTTGTTATTCGAGGCGTCACTCTACTGTACAGTGGTTGCTACAATGAAAAATCGACGCATCTTTGAATTTTAGGTTTTTATAAATTTCTCTGTCACTTATTTAGGTCTAGAAATCATTCATAAGAGATTTTTCCTACTTTTGGGGGATTAATCCGAGTGAAGGATGAAATTAGAATTTTTTTTGAAGCGAATTTAGAGCATTGTGGACGTGCATCACAACAAAGAGTTGGAAGATTTTGACGTATATAATCTCTGTCGAAATCGAGTGGGTTGAACTCAAAATCTTATCGTCAGCGATTCCATTTACGTTCAATTCATTCAATAATAGGTATAGACCTAGGGGAAATTGTTGTTCCATGTCTGAAGATGTTTTCTGAAGTTTTAATTTTTTTTAAAATATTTTTTAAAATTAAAATTCATTTAAAAACTGATCAGTTATTGCAATTACGTAAACATTGGATAATCCTGTTTTACATCAGAATGATAACCAGTTTTCTAATTTTATCAGTTTACATTTTTTTTATGATCAAATGGCAAAGTAGATCAACAAGTAAAAATAAGGAAATTACTGAGTTTCACTTTGTCATCAGTTTTTTGAGGATATCTTCAAATCTGATTGAGATAGCGGAATTTTTTGGCAGACCTTTTTTGTAGATCTCTTTCCGCTTTACAAAAAAGGTCCTTATCAAAATTTCGCTATCTCTCTTAGATTCGAAGATATTCATGAAAAATTTAATCCAAAATCGAGTAGATTCATCTGTTTTCATAGATTCACGAGTTGAATAATTTTTTTTTATCAATAATAAATTATTTGATAAAGTTTAAAACATTTAATGGACAATTGGGTACTCATATGATTGCGTTTTATGATTTATAAATAAATTTATGGAATAAGATCGAACGTAATTGATATATTTTTCATCGTAATAAAACAGAGAAGAACAGAATAGATTATTCATTTCATCTCTGTCTCTCAAGGTTCTCCCCCTTCCTCATTCGTTCACGATTCAATGAGCAAGCCTATGCCTGTTTCGAATATTTTTGTCCATTTAGCACACTTATACAATCGTGACACAGTTACAGCACTGCCCAGAAGAGATCAAAAGAGATATTTATCCGTGAATCCCACAACTGTCCTTCAAAATAAAAAAAAATAAAATTAAGAATAGATCATAATTTTCCTTGAACCTTCTGCCCACTCCAAGGAGTATCATTGGGGGTGGGAGGGTGTTATGAATTTTATTTTCAACCCCTTTCAAGTGTAATAATTAGCTAGAAATAATTTTATATTCATCGTGATCATGTAGAAGGGGAGAATTAATTAATTATTGAATTTATTAAACAGGACAGAACACAATTTCACTTGAGAGCAAATTAGCTTTTTGAGGATATCTCGGAATCTAAGAGAGATAGAGAAATTTTTGAGAAGATTTTTTTTGTAGAGAAAATCAAGATCTACGAAAAAGGTTATTATCAAAATTTCGCTATATCTCTTGGATTCAGAAATATTCAACAAAAACTGATTGTTTCTTTGATTCAGCACACAGTCATTCAATCTCCTTTTTCTCACGAAAGTTTTTGATAAATATCTGCGAATCTAGAAGAGATAGCGAAATTTTCATAAGGACCTTTTTTGTAGATCTCCTCTCGCTCTCCAAAAAAGGTCTCTATCAAAATTTCTCCATCTCCCTCAGATTCGAAGATATCCCCCAAAAACTCCAGCTCTAAAATTGAATTTTTCATTTGACACCTAAATTAAAAAAAAAAAAAAAATTAAACATAAAAAAATGTTAAAATTATGACGAAAATCGTAAAAAAAAAACATTTACTCATCAATTTCCCAATGAAAACAGGGGGAATAGTATTGCGTCAGCTGTACCTGCGCAACTTGGTATAATTTTGTTAAAATTCTGCGCATGGGCTTTGTTTAAGGGCTTTCACCCAATGAGAGACGTTTTACTCACACAATCAATTCAACAGTATAGTCAACGACACTGAACGACACTCACCGAGCGCGTCCGTTCGCACGTAACGCTCCTTTTGGAGCCCAACAATTAAAACTCACACTTAAAATTGTAATTAATTAATTTATTTTCACAATTAATTACATCTCGCGAAAGTTTTTTACATTTTCTTTTTTCTTTTTTAAAAAAATTAAATTAAAGGGGAATTTTGTGTTTTGGAGTAAACTAGTCATATCATCAGCAGTAATAACTTTTCCGCCTAGGATCAATTTATTACTTCAACATCCATCGACAATAATATTAATTATTAAACAATTAATTTATTATAATAATCACGGTTAATTGAATCCAACGACCGAACATTCCACCAATTCTCAACGCCTTTGGATTAAGTGTAACATAACCTCAAAACAATATTAATAATCGTATAAAGAAACCTCGAGACTGATTAATTAAGTAACTAAAATCATTAAACTATTTATTGAGACTTTTTTTGAGACTCAATTGCCGTCAGAGTCTTTTTAATTCATATCGTGAAAATTTCGGAGTGACTGCGAGTGATAATTGTTGCATCAGAACAAAGGATTCAGGAATTTATTGTACGGATTTTTCATAATTACTGCCTATTTGTGAGTATTTTTTAGAATTTCAGGTATTTAATCACTCAATTTATTTCATTTTTCGATGAAAAATCGCTTTTTTGAGGTTAAAATTTATGAAAATATTTTTAAAACTGAGTAAAAACTTGAAAAATTGAATGATAATATTTTTTAAAAATTATTTACAATTATTGGAAACAATTTTTCCAGATTTTTAGTTTTTTTTTTTTTTTTTTGTAATTTTTGGTGTTAATTTAGTTAATTTTTTAAGCCACGATTTGTTGCTGAGGACTTTTAAAATATTTTTAATTAATTTTCTCTTCTATTTTTGGGAAAATTTGAGGATTTTCTATCGAATAAAAAGAACACGTGGTTCGAGAAAAATCTGGAATAATCTCCAACATTCGACAGGTCTGAACTTGTTCCAGCCTGTTGTAATTTCAATATGACTAACACACCAGTGGGTGGGTGTATTAGTGACTCTCACACACATACAAATTTATTGAGCATGTGCCAATTTCTTAGCCCTGTGAAGTTGGCATCGAAGTTGGAGAAAAAAATTTTTTTTGAAGTGCAATCGATTGTACTCATTGAGTACCTGAAGGTACCATGTTCCATTTTTTTAGTACCCCTCACCCCTAGGCGTAGGGGATGAAGGAAAATTCGTGCAGCGGCGAAGTAATAGGAAATGAAAAAAATCCTATGGATATGGTCTCACTCTCGAAAGTACCTGAGTGTACCAAATTTTTTTTCCTCCTAACTACCCCCCCTCTATAATTTACCCCCTCCCGGAATCTTGAGTTTGCGAGTAGTATACAAAAATTATGAGGATAGGTTCCAAATCGTTAGTACTTTTATGTACCATGTATATTTATTTTCAGAACTCCCCCCCCCCCCCCCCCCCCCCTAGGCGTAGGGGATGAAGGTAAATTTGTGCAAAAAAATTTTTTTGGAAGTGCCATCAATTGTACTCATTGAGTACCTGAAGGTACCATGTTCCATTTTTTTAGTACCCCTCACCCCTAGGCGTAGGGGATGAACGTAAATTCGTGTAGCGTCGGAGTAATAGGAAATGAAAAAAATCCTATGGATATGGTTTCACCCTCGATAGTACCTGCATGTACTAAATTTTTTTTCCGTTCACCCCCCCCCCCCCCCCCCCCTCCGTGGTTCACCTCCTGATAGAGCTGGATTTATACCTGCGTGAACTTTTCCTTGTGAAGGTACTAACGTCCAGGTGCCACGGGCTCACTGAAATATCAACTTGAAAATTTGTACAAACGACTTGAATGGATTGACACGTGCGTGAACTCTTCCCAGTGAAGGTACTAACGCCTAGGTGCTATATTCTCACTGTAATATCGAATTTGAAATTTGTACAAACGACTCGAATGGATTTATACCTGCGTGAACTTTTCCCTGTGATGGTACTAACGCCTGGGTGCCATATGCTCACTGAAATATCAACTTGAAAGTTTGTACAAACGACTCAAATGGAGCAACAGACGGTGGAAGCCTTTTCTATGAAGGTACTAACGCCTAGGTGCCATATTCTCACTGTAATCTTGAATTGAAAGTTTGTACAAACGACTTGAATGGATTGACACGTGCGTGAACTCTTCCCAGTGAAGGTACTAACGCCTGGGTGCCACGGGGTCACTGAAATATCAACTTCAGAGTTTGTACAAACGACTTGAATGAATTTACACGTGCGTGAACTCTTCCCTGTGAAGGTACTAACGCCTGAGTGCCATATTCTCACTGTAATATCGAATTTGAAATTTGTACAAATGACTCGAATGGATTTACACCTGCGTGAACTCTTCCCTGTGAAGGTACTAACGTCTAGGTGCCACAGGCTCACTGAAATATCGAGTTTAAAGTTTGTACAAACGACTCAAATGGATTTACACCTGCGTGAACTCCTCCCAGTGAAGGTACTAACGCCTAGGTGCCATATTCTGGGAGGGACGTGGGAGGTGAAATTGTGAAAAAAGGACCTCAAAATCTTTAAACCGCCATATCTCCTAAACTATTGGTCCTAGAGGCTTGATTCTTTTTTCATTGGAAAGCCAGGGAAATTTCCCATCCAAAACCCTATAAATGAAGGGTTATAGGTGCCCTGGGAGGGACGTGGGAGGTGAAATTGTGAAAAAAGGACCTCAAAATCTTTGAACCGCCATATCTCCTAAACTATTGGTCCTAGAGGCTTGATTCTTTTTTCATTGGAAAGCCAGGGAAATTTCCCATCCAAAACCCTATAAATGAAGGGTTATAGGTGCCCTGGGAGGGACGTGGGAGGTGAAATTGTGAAAAAAGGACCTCAAAATCTTTGAACCGCCATATCTCCTAAACTATTGGTCCTAGAGGCTTGATTCTTTTTTCATTGGAAAGCCAGGGAAATTTCCCATCCAAAACCCTATAAATGAAGGGTTATAGGTGCCCTGGGAGGGACGTGGGAGGTGAAATTGTGAAAAAAGGACCTCAAAATCTTTAAACCGCCATATCTCCTAAACTATTGGTCCTAGAGGCTTGATTCTTTTATTACTGGAAAGCCAGGGAAATTTCCCATCCAAAACCCTATAAATGAAGGGTTATAGGTGCCCTGGGAGGGACGTGGGAGGTGAAATTGTGAAAAAAGGACCTCAAAATCTTTGAACCGCCATATCTCCTAAACTATTGGTCCTAGAGGCTTGATTCTTTTTTCATTGGAAAGCCAGGGAAATTTCCCATCCAAAACCCTATGAATGAAGGGTTATAGGTGCCCTGGGAGGGACGTGGGAGGTGAAATTGTGAAAAAAGGACCTCAAAATCTTTGAACCGCCATATCTCCTAAACTATTGGTCCTAGAGGCTTGATTCTTTTTTCATTGGAAAGCCAGGGAAATTTCCCATCCAAAACCCTATAAATGAAGGGTTATAGGTGCCCTGGGAGGGACGTGGGAGGTGAAATTGTGAAAAAAGGACCTCAAAATCTTTGAACCGCCATATCTCCTAAACTATTGGTCCTAGAGGCTTGATTCTTTTTTCATTGGGAAGCCAGGGAAATTTCCCATCCAAAACCCTATAAATGAAGGGTTATAGGTGCCCTGGGAGGGACGTGGGAGGTGAAATTGTGAAAAAAGGACCTCAAAATCTTTAAACCGCCATATCTCCTAAACTATTGGTCCTAGAGGCTTGATTCTTTTTTCATTGGAAAGCCAGGGAAATTTCCCATCCAAAACCCTATAAATGAAGGGTTATAGGTGCCCTGGGAGGGACGTGGGAGGTGAAATTGTGAAAAAAGGACCTCAAAATCTTTGAACCGCCATATCTCCTAAACTATTGGTCCTAGAGGCTTGATTCTTTTTTCATTGGAAAGCCAGGGAAATTTCCCATCCAAAACCCTATAAATGAAGGGTTATAGGTACCCTGGGAGGGACGTGGGAGGTGAAATTGTGAAAAAAGGACCTCAAAATCTTTGAACCGCCATATCTCCTAAACTATTGGTCCTAGAGGCTTGATTCTTTTTTCATTGGAAAGCCAGGGAAATTTCCCATCCAAAACCCTATAAATGAAGGGTTATAGGTGCCCTGGGAGGGACGTGGGAGGTGAAATTGTGAAAAAAGGACCTCAAAATCTTTGAACCGCCATATCTCCTAAACTATTGGTCCTAGAGGCTTGATTCTTTTTTCATTGGAAAGCCAGGGAAATTTCCCATCCAAAACCCTATAAATGAAGGGTTATAGGTGCCCTGGGAGGGACGTGGGAGGTGAAATTGTGAAAAAAGGACCTCAAAATCTTTGAACCGCCATATCTCCTAAACTATTGGTCCTAGAGGCTTGATTCTTTTTTCATTGGAAAGCCAGGGAAATTTCCCATCCAAAACCCTATAAATGAAGGGTTATAGGTGCCCTGGGAGGGACGTGGGAGGTGAAATTGTGAAAAAAGGACCTCAAAATCTTTAAACCGCCATATCTCCTAAACTATTGGTCCTAGAGGCTTGATTCTTTTTTCATTGGAAAGCCAGGGAAATTTCCCATCCAAAACCCTATGAATGAAGGGTTATAGGTGCCCTGGGAGGGACGTGGGAGGTGAAATTGTGAAAAAGGACCTCAAAATCTTTGAACCGCCATATCTCCTAAACTATTGGTCCTAGAGGCTTGATTCTTTTTTCATTGGAAAGCCAGGGAAATTTCCCATCCAAAACCCTATAAATGAAGGGTTATAGGTGCCCTGGGAGGGACGTGGGAGGTGAAATTGTGAAAAAAGGACCTCAAAATCTTTGAACCGCCATATCTCCTAAACTATTGGTCCTAGAGGCTTGATTCTTTTTTCATTGGAAAGCCAGGGAAATTTCCCATCCAAAACCCTATAAATGAAGGGTTATAGGTGCCCTGGGAGGGACGTGGGAGGTGAAATTGTGAAAAAAGGACCTCAAAATCTTTGAACCGCCATATCTCCTAAACTATTGGTCCTAGAGGCTTGATTCTTTTTTCATTGGAAAGCCAGGGAAATTTCCCATCCAAAACCCTATAAATGAAGGGTTATAGGTGCCCTGGGAGGGACGTGGGAGGTGAAATTGTGAAAAAAGGACCTCAAAATCTTTAAACCGCCATATCTCCTAAACTATTGGTCCTAGAGGCTTGATTCTTTTTTCATTGGAAAGCCAGGGAAATTTCCCATCCAAAACCCTATGAATGAAGGGTTATAGGTGCCCTGGGAGGGACGTGGGAGGTGAAATTGTGAAAAAGGACCTCAAAATCTTTGAACCGCCATATCTCCTAAACTATTGGTCCTAGAGGCTTGATTCTTTTTTCATTGGAAAGCCAGGGAAATTTCCCATCCAAAACCCTATAAATGAAGGGTTATAGGTGCCCTGGGAGGGACGTGGGAGGTGAAATTGTGAAAAAAGGACCTCAAAATCTTTGAACCGCCATATCTCCTAAACTATTGGTCCTAGAGGCTTGATTCTTTTTTCATTGGAAAGCCAGGGAAATTTCCCATCCAAAACCCTATAAATGAAGGGTTATAGGTGCCCTGGGAGGGACGTGGGAGGTGAAATTGTGAAAAAAGGACCTCAAAATCTTTGAACCGCCATATCTCCTAAACTATTGGTCCTAGAGGCTTGATTCTTTTTTCATTGGAAAGCCAGGGAAATTTCCCATCCAAAACCCTATAAATGAAGGGTTATAGGTGCCCTGGGAGGGACGTGGGAGGTGAAATTGTGAAAAAAGGACCTCAAAATCTTTGAACCGCCATATCTCCTAAACTATTGGTCCTAGAGGCTTGATTCTTTTTTCATTGGAAAGCCAGGGAAATTTCCCATCCAAAACCCTATAAATGAAGGGTTATAGGTGCCCTGGGAGGGACGTGGGAGGTGAAATTGTGAAAAAAGGACCTCAAAATCTTTGAACCGCCATATCTCCTAAACTATTGGTCCTAGAGGCTTGATTCTTTTTTCATTGGAAAGCCAGGGAAATTTCCCATCCAAAACCCTATAAATGAAGGGTTATAGGTGCCCTGGGAGGGACGTGGGAGGTGAAATTGTGAAAAAAGGACCTCAAAATCTTTGAACCGCCATATCTCCTAAACTATTGGTCCTAGAGGCTTGATTCTTTTTTCATTGGAAAGCCAGGGAAATTTCCCATCCAAAACCCTATAAATGAAGGGTTATAGGTGCCCTGGGAGGGACGTGGGAGGTGAAATTGTGAAAAAAGGACCTCAAAATCTTTAAACCGCCATATCTCCTAAACTATTGGTCCTAGAGGCTTGATTCTTTTTTCATTGGAAAGCCAGGGAAATTTCCCATCCAAAACCCTATGAATGAAGGGTTATAGGTGCCCTGGGAGGGACGTGGGAGGTGAAATTGTGAAAAAGGACCTCAAAATCTTTGAACCGCCATATCTCCTAAACTATTGGTCCTAGAGGCTTGATTCTTTTTTCATTGGAAAGCCAGGGAAATTTCCCATCCAAAACCCTATAAATGAAGGGTTATAGGTGCCCTGGGAGGGACGTGGGAGGTGAAATTGTGAAAAAAGGACCTCAAAATCTTTGAACTGCCATATCTCCTAAACTATTGGTCCTAGAGGCTTGATTCTTTTTTCATTGGAAAGCCAGGGAAATTTCCCATCCAAAACCCTATAAATGAAGGGTTATAGGTGCCCTGGGAGGGACGTGGGAGGTGAAATTGTGAAAAAAGGACCTCAAAATCTTTGAACCGCCATATCTCCTAAACTATTGGTCCTAGAGGCTTGATTCTTTTTTCATTGGAAAGCCAGGGAAATTTCCCATCCAAAACCCTATAAATGAAGGGTTATAGGTGCCCTGGGAGGGACGTGGGAGGTTTTGATTGGATATTCTTCGGGGGGTACTGGAGAAGTACTCCCTAAATGGGCAACGAAAAAAAAGTGTCCAGGCTATGTCAAAAGTGAGGGAGAGTGATGAAAGGCAAAATATGTCAAATTAAGCGACTCGAGAAATCGGAGCTCCCGACTTTAAAATTTTTTTTCGATATGCAAAAAGGTACATGTTGGCATTTTTTTGATTGGATATTCTTTGGGGGGCCATATTCTGTGGCACCTAGACGTTAGTACCTTCACAGGGAAGAGTTCACGCAGGTGTAAATCCATTCGAGTCGTTTGTACAAATTTCAAATTCGATATTAGAGTGAGAATATGGCACTCAGGCATTAGTACCTTCAATGGGAAGAGTTCACGCACGTGTCAATCCATTCAAGTCGTTTGTACAAACTTTCAATTCAAGATTACAGTGAGAATATGGCACCTAGGCGTTAGTACCTTCATAGAAAAGGCTTCCACCGTCTGTTGCTTCATTTGAGTCGGTTGTACAAACTTTAAACTCGATATTTCAGTGAGCCTGTGGCACCTAGACGTTAGTACCTCCACAGGGAAGAGTTCACGCAGGTGTAAATCCATTCGAGTCGTTTGTACAAATTTCAAATTCGATATTACAGTGAGAATATAGCACCTAGGCGTTAGTACCTTCACTGGGAAGAGTTCACGCACGTGTCAATCCATTCAAGTCGTTTGTACAAACTTTCAATTCAAGATTACAGTGAGAATATGGCACCTAGGCGTTAGTACCTTCATAGAAAAGGCTTCCACCGTCTGTTGCTTCATTTGAGTCGGTTGTACAAACTTTAAACTCGATATTTCAGTGAGCCTGTGGCACCTAGACGTTAGTACCTTCACAGGGAAAAGTTCACGCAGGTATAAATCCAGCTCTATCAGGAGGTGAACCACGGAGGGGTGGGGGGGGGGGGGTGAACGGAAAAAAAATTTAGTACATGCAGGTACTATCGAGGGTGAAACCATATCCATAGGATTTTTTTCATTTCCTATTACTCCGACGCTACACGAATTTACGTTCATCCCCTACGCCTAGGGGTGAGGGGTACTAAAAAAATGGAACATGGTACCTTCAGGTACTCAATGAGTACAATTGATGGCACTTCCAAAAAAATTTTTTTGCACAAATTTACCTTCATCCCCTACGCCTAGGGGGGGGGGGGGGGAGTTCTGAAAATAAATATACATGGTACATAAAAGTACTAACGATTTGGAACCTATCCTCATAATTTTTGTATACTACTCGCAAACTCAAGATTCCGGGAGGGGGTAAATTATAGAGGGGGGGTAGTTAGGAGGAAAAAAATTTGGTACACTCAGGTACTTTCGAGAGTGAGACCATATCCATAGGATTTTTTTCATTTCCTATTACTTCGCCGCTGCACGAATTTTCCTTCATCCCCTACGCCTAGGGGTGAGGGGTACTAAAAAAATGGAACATGGTACCTTCAGGTACTCAATGAGTACAATCGATTGCACTTCAAAAAAAAATTTTTTCTCCAACTTCGATGCCAACTTCACAGAGCTCAATTTCTTGAATACTTTTGACCCCCCTAGGCTCCAGTAATCGGTTTTTAATGGAGAAATTATCTCATTCTCGTCATAGTTGAGCTCTAAATCTTCTCAATAAACTTTCTTGCGATTTAATTGCTATTTTTCTCTAATTGTATCCTGAAAAACAAACATTTTTTGATCTTTATTCATTAAAAAAATCATTTCCGATGGTTATGAACGAAGAATTATTATTTTTATGAGAATTACTGGAATTTTTAGAAGAATTTTTGGAATAAAAAAAAAAAAAACAAAAATACATTGTAAAATGAGGAAAAAATTCTTTTCTATACATATGTCCACCATAAGTACGTAACAATCAGTCATTTTTATCAATTTCATGTCTTTCAACTGCTTATTTCACTGATTCTATGGGTGTCACCCATCCAGTTAGGGCAGTTAGTAACCATAGACAACGCTGCTTAGCTTTCAGTAGCTCAGCTTGTCCACCTGAAGCATACCACCACCAATTTCAAAATAATAAAACTCAATAATAAAAACTCAATCCTCTATTCACGAATAAGAACATTTTTTACATAAAGAATTATTCTCAATTATTCATCCATTTTTGTCTTTTTAAACCTCGTTTTTTTTTTTTTTTTTCATATAAAAAATGTAAATTACATGGAATTAATTTTCTGGATTTCTCTATTTTCAAAAAAATTGAAATAATTTTTTCGAATAATCTAGATTTTTTTTCTCACCTGATTACGTGACGATGATCACGTACATTCAATTGTAAACAGGCATAACTCAGTGAAAGGACATATCTCGATCGCAAACGAGTTGTTATTAAATATTTGGAGGTCAGACGGAGGATATAAGAGCATCATCACCGAATTTTCCTCACTCAGTCGAGCACTAAATGCAATTGAACCTATTTTGAATTTCTCAGGTCATCGTACGAAGTTCATCATTTCGTTGTTTGTTATTTACCTCGTACACACGAGAATCCACGACGTATATAATATCCACACATGTGAGATTATAAAGTGTAGGGATTTGTTGTTGTTGGGGAGAGTATTTTAACCCCACCACTACACACAGAGCTTTTAAAGAAAATTAACTCGTTTAATACCAGCCAGTAGCACTTTAGACGCCTCTCAAGAGTTCGATTGATAAAGCGAGGAAGTTTAGGTGTACGTAAACATATTTTTTATATACGTCAATTGTGTTTATTATTTTTATTAAACAAAAAAATTATTTTTATCTTCATTTTCACCCTCATTTTCAATTTTTGATAATTATATTCATTTATCTCAGAAACAAATGATTTTAGAGGAAAATATCAAGAGACATTTTTTGTAGCTGAAATAATTTCCTAAAAAAAATGTCTTTTGACATTTTCCTCTAGAACTCTTCGTCATCGAGATAATTTGATATTCAACATAACGTGAGATTTTTCGATTTTAATCGACAGTTTTTGAAAAATATATTAGAATCTAATGAAGATAGCGAAATTTTCATAAGGACCTTTTTCGTGGAGGAAAATGGGAGCTACAAAAAAGGTCCTTATGAATATTTCGCTAACTCCATTAGATTCAAAGATATTGAACAATAACTGATTGTCAAATTCTTTTTTTTTAATCTTGAATTCAGTTAATTTATTCCCGAAGAATGACCTTGAGTGCAGGCTCTTCACTGGCCCCGGAATGTACCTCTCAATCATCATATTCCACCTTAATATTCACTCCCTCTTAATCCACTTTGATATAATTATTTATCTTCCACTCAATTTATCATTAATTGATTCATTCAACTTCCGGATTCTCAAATGGCATGAATATCACGCAAACAGGATCTCGAAACTCATTATTATCACGGATTCTCGAATGTTTGTAAACACTCGACGCCAATTATATTGATTTTTTCATGTTTTATGTTTCTTAATCATGTGGAAATTAATATTTTATGAATTACTGAGTTGAAACATAAATTTATTTATTTTTCTTGTGTAAAAAAATGAATTATGATTGCACAATAGACTCTCTATTTCAGTCTGATGAGCAGTTGGGCATAGTAGTCTGTGGTCAGAATATTTGTGACGTTATAGTATTATGAAATCTCGAATAAATCTGAACCCACAATATAATAATATAAATATATACATTAATATTTCATTGATGAAGAGAGATCACAAAACAAGTCCACTGTATTTTTTAATGAATATCTCAGGGTCTAGAGGAGATATCAAAATTTTCATGAGGACCTTTTTTGTAGATCTCATTTTTCTCTATAAAAAAGGTCCTTATGAAAATTTCGATATCTCCCTTAGATTCAGAGATATTCACCAAAGAATGATACATTGTAAATTTGAATGATTTTGTTGCATGAAGAATTGAAATATGTTAATTAACATTATTTTTTATTTTAAATTGTTACAGATACCAGGCTAGCCAGCTGGGCCATTCTTGTAGTGTGACTAGCGAGTAATCGCAGGCCATACTACTTCCCCAAAAGTGACAGCTACTGAGACAGTAGTTACGTCTGTATCTACCCCTTAAAACCTGAAAGATAATAAGTTGGTCACAAATGGCAGGAATGGACACATCAGGCTCGCCTGTACCGGATGCAATCCACTCTCTCCTTGAGCAGCTACAAGAGGCACTGGTGCTGGAGGTCAAGTACCAGCCGAGCCTCCAGTTGCCCGTTACCACTCAAGTAAGTTTCAATTAATCAATCAAATCACCAATCTAGTGGTGATTAAGGATGGATCAATATCCCTTGAATTCCCTTAATAACTCTGAATCTAATAGATATATCAAAATTTATGTAATGACCTTTTTTGGAGAGAAAATCGAGATCTACAAAAAAGTTTCTTACAAAAATTTCGCTCTTAGATTTCGAGATATCTTCCAAAAACTAATTTGTTCTTAAAAAAAATTGAATTATCCTATTTTGTCAATTTTATGACTTTTGTTTTTTATAAATATCTCGGAATCCAACAGAGATAACGAAATTTTGATAGAGACCCTTTTTGTAGAGCAGAATAAAATCTACAAAAAAGGTCTCTACAAAAATTTTGGTATCTCCCATAGATCTCAAGATATTCCTTAAAAACTAATTTTCAAATTGAATCGACTCATCATAATGACACTAATTGATTATTCTCATTAATACCCAGAACGATGAGATAACAATTGGTGCAAGGAATAGTTGTGCCCACGTTTTACGCTGCCTCAAGGTCTGGTATGATCTACCATCCGATGTATTGTTTATCGCAATAAACCTGATGGATCGTTTTCTAACTAAAATGAAAGCACGACCGAAACATATGGCCTGCATTAGTGTATCCTCTTTCCACATTGCCGCCGTCCAAATGGCACAGTCACTCGATGCCGATCATCTCGTATCAATATCACAGTGTAAATGCACTGGTGGTGATCTCAAGCGTATGTCTGATCTGATAAGCGCTAAATTGGAATGGGCACCTGGTACAACACCCATTACAGCACTTACCTTTCTTCGTCTCTTCCACGTTATGTTTCAAGCTGCTGCATCACAAATGGGTCTTGGGGAGCTTTACGCCAGTCTTATCACGGTAAGTCAATTCATTATGATGATTAAGGCCATTGTAGTTGATTGGAAAAATAATTCATTCGTAAAAAAGAGAAATCAAGTTTCGTTTTTTATGAATATCTCTGAATCTGGCGGAGATAACAAAATTTCGAAAAATACCTTTTTTATAGAGAAAAGTAAGATCTACAAAAAAGATTCTCATCAAATTATCTCTATCTCTTTTAGATTTCAGGATATTTAGCAAAAATTCATCTGTTCTAAACTTCAATTAAATTCGAATTAAGAAATTTGTGGATAAAATTGTGTTTACTCTATTTTTAGGAGTCTGAATTACTCTTGAGGCTGGAAATGGTTGCCTGCGATGGTAACTGTGCAAGCCTGAGACCATCTGAAGTTGCATTGGTGTTGATTTGCACGTATTTAGACTCGGCTGTCAACCGTCTGGATGCCCATGCAGATGCAGCACCAGTAACACCTGTTGCAGGACCATCTTCAATGGAAATTGAACCAACACCAGCACAACAGATGCTCAGGCTTGTAGAGTTTGCTGCTGAACTTCAGAAGATGTCCAAGGTATGTACAAGCACTTTTTTTTCTTCTTTTCTAAAAAAATAATTTCTTGTTTAATTATTTCTTCTGAAATTTTTAATTCATTTTTCCTGCAGATTTCAGATGAAAGTTTCTTCTCAACTCATGAACTTGTTGGGGCAATATTGAGCAAATACAATGCCCAAGAACAAACACCACACAGACAAAGACTGATCTGGAGATTGTCATCAAGAACAGCTAGATTACTTCGACCAACTGATAAATTTACCTCTGTACTGCCTGTCATTGCTGAACATGCACCTGTTCCATCCCCCAGTCGAGTGAGGTATGTTAATGAATTCAAAATAAACTCATATTTAGATGAAAACATGATAAAAACTTGTTTTGACTCTCATCACAATAATTTGTGATATTTTTTATTGTCAACGAAATCACTTTTTTGTGAATATCTCGTAATTGGAAAGAGATAGAGAAATTATTGAGATGACCTTTTTTGCAGAGGAAAATAAGAGTTACAAATAACGTCTCCATCGAAATTTCGTTATCTCTTTTAGATTCAGAGATATGTTCGAAAAACTAAGCTCAATGTGAATTAATTTAATGAAATTGATGCATTTTTGTTACAGAAAAAGTCGAAAATTTGCAAGACGTCACAGCAAAAGGCGTTAACTCATCAAAAACCCCTCGGATATCATCAAAAAAACCCCAACCCAGCTGTCAAAGCAATCATCTGGAATATTTGTGTGAAAATGAAACTTGTAAGTGTGTTCCATACCTTCGGAGATGAAAAACCCTCAAAGAAGAGGTATTTTGGCATGATGAACAATCGAGAATTGTAGAACCAAAAAAAAAAAAGAAAAGAAAAATCAATTGATCTAAATTGTTTAAAATTGACTTACATAAATTTCGACGTTTGAAATGCCCATGAGAGCTGTGAATTAAAAATTAGCAAGATGAAAAAAAGAAAAATATTGAAACATTAAGATAAACGTTAATGTGATAAAAAAAGTAAAGGAAAATAACAGTGGTAGACAATTGAATAATTCCACTGTCAAATATCTTGTGTTTATTCTATCAAAATATATATTATATCACTATGAACGTTTGATTTGATGAAAAAGTAAATTCAAAAAAAAAAAATATATAAAAAATACACAAAGCGTAAAAAAACAATTTAAGTTGTAGATCGTACTTTGATTATTTCAAGAAAGTAAATAACGTGTATTGTATTCGTAAAATGGATAATTTTGAAATTGATAGCTTGATTTCGAAAGTTTTTAGGGTTTATCAAATTTTCATTTATCCAAGATATTTGAGTTTGAGTAAGAAATGTCCGAAGGAAATATCAAATGACTAAGATTAAAAAAAAAAAATCTATGAAAATGACAAAAAAAGTATAAAAGTGTGAATTATTGTATTTAAAAGTATTTAAGTGTCTTCGAATGCGTGAAAAATTTGCTCGTATAAACAATCAATATTTTGAAACAATTGATTGGAAAAATTATTTAAACAATTGGGAATAATGAGACTGCATTGAATTCACGTATTTGGAGAAATGAAAATTAGGAATTAACTCGTGTAAATATCGGTGAATTTTCATTCATTGTTTGAGGCAGGTAAATCTTAAGGGAGTGATACACTGTTGTAATTATTAACAAGACAAGGAATTTTCGTTTTTTTTTTTTTTTTTTTGGTAGAAAAATTAATAATTAATTTATTTCCCTTCAATTTCATTCGTAAATTGTCTTTTGCCTGTTCTTCTTTTTTTTTTTTGTATTTAATTTATCAGTTTTAATTGCAATGGTGTAAAAGTATTCGAGAGAATGTAGCCAGTTTGTGCTAGTCACAACACATTAATTAATTAATTTCTCCTGAGTACTTTGTCAATGTTTTCCTTTATGAATGAATTTTTGCGCACATTCTATTTAAACATTGATTGATCGAAGATTAAGAATTACTTCTTTCTCTTTTTTAATTAAAAAAAAATGGGTTTTCTTCATTTTATCAATTTGCAAATGAGATTTTTTATTATTGCAAAAAGATAATAAATTTCTTAATTTGCAATAATTGAAAATTTTATTGGGAAATTGATGAAACGAGGAAATAATTATTTATAAGCCAGTGGAAAGTCGAGAGTTTGATAGAACAAAAATGATTTAACGAGAAATGTAATTTAAACGTGATCTAGGAAGTAGTGAAGGATTATTATCAAACAAAATGAGATTTTTTCTCAAAATGGGATTTATTCTCTTGAAACTCTGATAAATATTATACGTGTTTATTGAGAGAATTGGAGAGCATTTGAATCTCGTATGCGATAAAAAAATTGTTCTTCAGTTTTTATCAATTAGTATTTCCATGAAATTTTGAAAAGTGGAGTTGTAAAATGTAAAAAAATTATTAGGTAATTGATTTATGTAGATATCTTGGAAATTAGTGGTTTTAGGAGAAAATGTTAAAAGACCTTTTTTGTAGATAATTGAATTTCTGACAAAAAATTTATTTTGACATTTTCTTCTAAATTTATTAATTATCGAGATAAGTGAATATTCAATGAAAATGGAAAAATTGAATAATTACGTTTCACTTCGCCACTGAATTCAATTCAATTCCATTCAATTTTTTTCTTCCAAGAGTGTTTCTGTATTGACAGAAGTAATCGATATTGTTTATGAAAGAAATTAGAAAAACAATGAGGCAATCGATTAAGAAGAGAAAAGAGATTTTTCTCAATTTGAAAGAAATTCAAATTCTTAAATAATTGAATTATTTCTCGTTAATATCGAAAAAAAAAATGTAATATTTGAATAAAAAAATACTGTCAAAAGTACAAACTGATGATTTGAATGTATTGAAGAGATTTGATGCTATTCAATAATTTAAAAGAAGTGCCCTGAGGGTGGAAGATCTCAATTTGTTGCTCGATCGATTTTTATCTATTAAATATACCCAAAAAGAGGAGGAAAAAAATATTCATCAATTTCCATACATCCACCATCCATTTTATTTCCCTCTTTTATCCAAAAAAAAAACTGGCATTTTCGATCGAGCTTCAAGAAAAAATCGATTTCATCTTCGATATTCAAAATTTTTTCACATAAAAAATCAAAAATTACAACTCTTTTGTGTGCTCACCGATACGTAATAAATCACAATAATTTTTCTTATCACGCAAAGATAATCAATAATAATTGTAAATGTTTGAATCATGTATTTAATTATAATTATCCAGTGAAATGGATAGAAATAATTTTTTTTTATGTCATTCGCCAAAATTTCATCAGTCAGCCATTAATTAAAAAAAACAAAGAATAATTGATGAAAAATAACAATTGATTTATAAAATGAAAAAAATAAATAGATTGAGAATTCATGAGATTGAAAAACTAGTATTTTTACTTTTTTTTATTCCTAAAATCCCTCAAAAAATTGATTTTTCTCCATTAAAAAAAAATTATAGAATCAACTCTACAGTTGTTTGATTGAAGAACTCGATGACCTTCCAGTGAAAATAATTGATCAATCGACCAATTGGAAGATGAATAAAAAGTCAAAGGAAAAATAAAAGAGAAAGATTGATTTTTAAATAAGAAAAACAATTTATTTATTGAGCAATGTTTCAACGAAACGACAATGCCTCTCCTTCATCTGGCAAGATTCATATAATATTCATTGTCTGCACAAAACAATAATTAATGATTAATTAATTCAAAAAATGAAACGAAAAAAGAATAACTATTACATTTTCCTACGCATTATTTCGCGTTATCGTTAAAATAATTAATTTAATAATTAAATAATTAATTCTCTAGGACATCTATTTTGAATTAAATTTCACCACGGGTTCAGAAGTAAAGAAAAAATAAAACAATCAAAATGCGTGAAAAATTTTGATCTATAAATTTTCAGCCAAGAATAGAAAATTTTCTCAATCAAGATAATAATTCATGAGCTCGGGCAGAGAATTAAAAAACGAGAGAAAAAAACAAATTGATACAAAATTGAATAATTATTAAATTATTTTGTTTATCATTGTGAACAAGTAAACAATAGCCATAAACCGAGTTCATGTTATAATTATTATTTATCGGTGCAAAAATATCCCTATCACATCACATTTCTCATTCGTTAAATAATAATAATAATTTTTATTATTATCATTTATTTTAATTATTGATACTAAAACTGTAAGTGTAATTATTATCAACATAAAACAATTAATAATTAATATGCAGTGATGTTTAAACACTCACAGATCTAAAATATTTTCGTCTTCTCGAATTTTAAAGAAATTCCGAGGTCAAAAATTCTGTTAATGTCCGATTTAGTGAATATCTAAATTCTAAATTTATGTACAATATTTACAATGATGATAGAAAAATTGTCTCTGAAGATTTTTCAAGTTAAAATCTTTGAGATTTTCAATGATTTATGTTAATTTTTTTATTTGCAATATTCAGGGGGGAATATTAAATTCGAGGAAATTAGTCAAATACTGTTGATAATCAGTTCAACATGATATGATTATAATTGGAGTAATGATGATTATTATAGAGGAAATTGTAAAAAGTCGATTTTTCATTTTTTGATACATATGAAATTATCTCATAAATGAATGGTTTTAGAGGAAAATGTTAAAAGACCTTTTTTGTAGCTTACATTTTGCTCTACAAGAAAGGTCTTTACAAAAATTCCCCTAACTCCTTTAGATCCAGAGATATTCATCAAAAACTCACTCTCAAATCATTTCATTTGTCCACTTTGCTGATTTGTCGTACCCAATGATCAATAAACAATTCCAAACATTAATACTTTCCCGTGTACAATAAATCATACTCATTCTGTTCAAAAACTCCATCATACGTTTTCCGATTTTGTTCAGTACAAAAGTAGAAAAAGAGAGCAGAACAAACGTACAAAATGATGAATTCAAACTGAGAAAAAATCAGTGGAGAATTCATTTTCTCGAAAAATGATTTAATAAATTAAATTAGTAAAGAAAATAACTAAACGAGATCTTCCTCCTTGAATTCAGTATTCTCAATTGCAGTCATCGGTGTCATTTCTTCTTCTTTGGGCTCGAGGAGAGAGTTGTAGTATGTGTCCATTTGTCTCGCTCTGAAGGAATTACGATTTTCATTGATAAAGTGCAGCCTCTTTCTCTGGAGCTCTGTCTCGAACCACTGGGCTGGAGTTTGTGTAGCTCCTTTTGGTCGATAGAGAAGAATCTTGACAACACTGAAGATGAGGAATATCGCACCACCGAGGAATAGAGCGTATGATGCTACGTCTTGAACAACCGGGAGAACGTTCAAGTAGAGGGTAAAACGGTTATTCATGGCCTCTGGCAACTCGTACATTCCCTGAAATTCATTTAAATAATTTCTGATTAGTTTGAGTTCTAGCTATGGTTTCACCCGAAAGTTAGAGCAAAGTTGAGTTCAAAATATAAGAATTATGAGAAAAGTGAATTTTTTAATTTTTGTTAAATTTTGAAATACCTCGATAATGGAGGATTTTAGAGAAAAATATCAAAAGACATTTTTTGTGGGGAATTTTTTAAGCTACAAAAAAGGTATTTTGACATTTTTCTCTAAAATCACTCGTTTTCGAGATAAATGGATAATTAATGAATGTCGAAAGTCAATAATATCAATAAATTCACTAAAATTAAAACGAGATAGAACAGTCAATTCCTCCATTGAACAAATTAGTTAGAAAAAATTTTTCAATAAAAAAAAAAAAACAAATTGGTTTATAGGAAATATCTCGAAATCTAAGAGAGATATTAAAATTATTGTAGAAAACTTTTTTGTAGCTCTCAATTTTTTCTACAGAAAAGGTCCTTTTAAAAATTTTGTCATCTCCCTTAGATTCAGAGATATTCATAAAAAAGACTGTGAATAAGAGTTGACTAATCATGTCTTACTATTTTTCGGTTTAACTACTGAATTCTCAAAATTTATCCAAGAAAATCAATAGAGATGGATTTTATTCTCGTCTCGAATATTCTATACGATTTGTTATGATGAATTTAATTATTTAATCATTTTTTTATAACTTCTTAATAATTGACTTCGAGTAATAAGACTAAGTACTTTTTTTCTTTAATTATTGTGGAGAAGAAAATATACGATTGCGGGAATGGATAATTGACTGGAAATTCTGTTTCTCACATCATTTTCTAGGAAAATAGACGAGATTATTTGCGTATTTGTCATCTAGTTTTCCTGTTTGTGATTAACAAATGTTGATTTTTCTATAAACAAAGTAATTTCAACGAATTCTAAACATGATGAGTCAAATTAACAGTAGAAATGATGAGTTTTCGATGAATATCTCTGAATCTAAGGGAGATATTAAAATTTCTATAAAAACATTTTTTGTACATCTTAATTTTCTCTACAAAAAAGGTCTTTACAAAAATTTTATTATCTCTCATCAATTCTGAGATATTTTCAAAAAACTGTTCTCTCCAAAAGTGGAATTTTCTGGAAAAGTTATTTATATTTGAAAAAAATGGAAATTAATTAATTAATTTTGCATAAAATGACATTTTCTCTCTCACAAACTTGATCAATTCTTTTAATGTCATTCGACTCCTCTTTTTCTGTTTATTTTCCAAGTGAAACTAATCATCTCCTTATCACGTGTATAATTGTATTTTCAAATGAACTATTCATATTACTTACAATTTCGAACCAGAGGAGAGGCAGAACCATATGAGAGAATCTCTCGACATTTGAGATACTACTGATATCCTGAAGTGCCATATTAATTTGAAATCGAAATGCAAGATCAACTGGCAAGCCGGATTTTGGTTGAATGTAGAAGTAAGACTCGTGGGCTTCTTGTTTAGGTTCAAGACCAATTACAGACTCCAGTAATGATGGATCAGATTTGTAAAAGTGGGGGTATGATAGAGCTATTGGAAAACCTGAAAATAAATACCATCATTTTAGTTAAATTGACATTTTTGGTTATTATTTAATTATCTCGAAAATGGATCTATTTGATGGAAAATGTCAAAAAAGCTCTTTTTCTAATTATTAAATTTTCTATAAAAAAGGTCTTCTAACATTTTTGTCTGAATCCACTCATTATCAAGATAATTTGATTTGAAAATTGGATGATTCTATTATTCAAACCAGATATTTTCTAATTGTCCATTTATCTCGAGAATGAGTGAGTTTAGGAGGAAATGTCAAAATACTTTTTTTGTAGCTGACGAAATTTTCGAAAAAAATGTCTTTTGCCATTTCTCTCTAAATCCACTCATTATCGAGATAATTCTATATTAAAAATCACAACGAAATAAATTTCTTCGTTTTTGTTTTATTACTCAACCACTGAATCATACAGTCTCTCATTAATTATTGTATAATTCCAGCATCGAAGTTGATGCACAGAATAAATGATTAATGATTTTCCTAGACATAATGATTAATGATCAATTAATTCCTCATTTCTCACAATGCTCTATAAGAAATCAATGTGGATCAATAATTGTAATTCCCCCTCTCCATTGAACAGTGACTCGTGTTCACTCCATGTTGTTATCAAAACATCAACAATGAATTGACAAATGCACTCACCGTAATAACAATCAGTGACGTCAATGAGTCCAGCCTGCAGACAACGCCCCTGACGACAGAAACACTTGTTTTCGGTGTTATTGACACCATTGTCAAGCTCATCCTCCATAAATTTGTATTGATACGCGTGGAGACCCTTCACGTCTTTCTCACCTATTCTCACCTGCAGTTGTGAATTTTCATGATTAATTCAATCACTAGTATTGAATATTTAAACAAGATCTTCAACTTTGTAAACAAAAAAAAAGGTCCTTTTTTTGCATTTCGATGAATATCGATTTATCTCGATAATGAGTGACTTTAGGGAAAAATGTTAAGAAACACTTTTTGTTGGGAATTTTTTTATCTAAAAAAAATGTCTTTTGAGATTTTTCTCTAAAATCACTCGTTCTCGAGATATTCGCATAATTATCAAAAATGTCCATCTCTTCGATTTTGAATGAATTTTAATAGATAAAAATGAGTTAATTCTCTGTTTTTTATTGAGTTTATTTACGGATGAAGTATGTATTATTCACCATTTTTTCTGCTCTGCAGAGACTCTTTCTGAAGAAAACGAGAGTGTCGTTGGGCTCAATGTAACTAGCGAATTTCGTTCCATCACTGGCTTTATTGACGTTGGCACATTTACCAGTCCATTGGGGAAGATTAACATTTCCGTTGTATCTGTCGATGAGACCAGTTAGTCTAACGTCTGTTTCACCTGTGTAGACGGTTTCAAAGTCTCCATCGAAATCGTACATCTGTTTAAATCATTAAAAAATGACAATTAAGAACCAATCACTGAATTTCAACGCAAGTTTTTCATTGATATCTCGGAATCTAGAGGAGATGGCGAAATTTTGATAAAGACCTTTTTTGTAGGAAAAAGTGAGAGTTAAAAAAAAGGTTTCTATCAAAATTTCGCCATCTCCTTCAATCTCGAAAATATTTCGAAAAAATTGTTTTTCAAGAGGAATTTTTAGTCGTTTTGGTGAAACAATTCTGCGATTTTTTAATTTTTCTAATTTTTTTGAATGAACTGATAAAAGAGCTGAATTTATCCATTTTTATATTCATGCCAATTCATTCGAGATAAAAGAAGGAAAGAAAATTCCAATTTCATCCTGTGAGTGACAACCCATGAAATTCCTCAAATGAAAGGAAAAAATATTCTAAAATTTCATTACTGGAAATATATTTTCCCTCGATCCCTTCACCAGTGAAATAGAATGTCAATCACTCTTTGAAAACAGATATTTGCTGAGTTCAAAGTGAATTTTTAAGAATTTCAAAAGGAAAAAATTGAAAAATTAAATTATCATAAAAGTTATAATTTTTTTTTTTTTTTCATAAAAATTTTATTTTCTTATTGCTTCGGAGGGATTATATAATTAAATTAATAAATTAATTAGATATTTAATATTCTCACCCTATCAATGAGTCCCAATTTATCGAATTTAATCCAAGAAGGAATAAATGTATTTCCAGCTGTGACTAGAGGGGATTTATATCCAAACATAAACTCTCTTGCAGTCATCTTCACTAGTGGTTGGCTGTTTGTGGTCCTGATCATGAGATTCAGTCCTAATCGAACGGCGATATTAGCATCCCTCTTAACATTTGCAATACTCTGAAACAAAAATAGCATAAAAAATGAATAAAAATTGAATGAAAAAAAAAAAACAATTTTCTTTAACAAAAATTCGAGAAAATGTTCAGATTTACGTGAATGAGAAAAATTTGAAATCGTCATATCAGTAAACCCTATTACCTATTATTTATAACTGATTACGTAGACCACTGACGTCTATTCAAAGACGTAACCCATGTAGACAATTTTTAGTTTCCTTTTAAAATTCTAATTTTTGTATTTTTCCAAATCATAAAAATGATTTTTTTAGACTTTAAATTATTGAATAAAATTTTACAATTATTTAAACTGTAATTATTTCATCATTCATCGATTACTAATTATATTATTGATAATATTTATTAAATGAAATTCATTAAATCGTAATTAACGATGCAATAAATCGATTGAAAAATAAAAAGTTGATAAATTCCTGAACTTTGCATGTCACTTGCTCCTGAGAAATGATTAAAGAAAAATGCTAGGATGAGTGGATAAATCTACATTTGCAAATTTTAATTTATCAAATCGTTGATTCAAAGATTGGTTACATGGTTTTTATCCAGTCGTGGTAGTTGTTGCATTGCTAATTATAATGTCGAGAGTGGAATTAATATTAACATGTGAGGAGCTAATAGTTTTCTAGATTTTTCTAATCATTACGATGTTTAAACAGACTTGCGCAATTTTTTAAACTCAATTTTATTAAAAAAAAAATCAGTTTCTGTTAAATATCTCGGAATCTAAGAGAGATAGAGACAATTTGATAAAAATATTTTTTATAGATCTTCATTTTCTCTACAAAAAAGGTCTCTATAAAAATTCTCCAATCTCTCCTTAATTCCAAGATATTTCAGAAAAACTCATTATTCATCGAGTCATTTTTTTAAAAACAGTTGTTGATCAAAATCTTCGAATCCATGGGAGATAAAAAAATTTTGATAGAAACCTTTTTTGTAAAGTGAAATGAGATCTATAAAAAAGGTCTTTTCAAAAATTTCGATATCTCCCCCAGATTTCAAGATATTCATTAAAAAGGAATTTGTTAAGATGACTCGTTCGATTATCTCACTTTAATTCATTTAAATTCCTTCATAATTTCACAATTTTTTAAAAATATGTAACATCAGTCCGTATAATTTTTCAATTCCACAATTAATTAAATCATCAAGGAGGAAAACTCGTTGCGTACGTTAATAAAAAAAATTGAGATATGGATGATGAAAAAATGAGAGAAAAACCGATGACAAGACGATTTTTCCATGTACCATCACTTGGCGTGAGGCAAGTGCCTTTATCTATTTTTTTTTTTGCTTGAGTTCTCGATATCTGTTACAAAATTGTCAAGTGTCTTCCGTTTCCCATTGATGACTTGCTCTTCTGCTTGTTATACTTGTTTAATAGGGAGAGGAATTTTTTTTTTGTTTACATTGGATCAATGATAGAAGTATTGTTCTCATGTATAGGTGAAAATTCAGTAGTGAAGTGGGGAAATGTGAGAGAATAGTCAATTTCTTTGCGTTTTGATAAATATAGATTTATGTCGATATGAATATCTATTTATTTCGATGAAAATATCGATTTATCTCGATAAACATCGATTTCTAATTGCATTAAAAAAAAAAAAAAAAAAAACTGGGAAATATTCGGAATTATGACGAAATGCAATGTTCCAATTTGCCTTTTTTCTACAGCTCTTGCCCTCTAATTTGCTCCAATTTCCTAGCAAGTGTTATTAGAAAAAATTGTAGTAATTACTATTTTCAAACACTAAAATTGTGCAAGGAGTGACTAGATTTTTTTCTTCAATATTTTCACGCAGTTTACTGTCACTGAAATTAGTGTTATTATTGACTGCAGTGCTGGGGTAATTGTGGTGATAAAAAATTGGTCATGAATAATTGAATATTGCCTACAGAGAAAATAAAACTGGAATTAACAGAATTTTTCTTAAAATTCGAAAATATTTCTCATCCAGAGAAAAACTCTTTTGACTGAAATTTGAATGAGATTGAGGGATGTCAACTAGATCATTTGTCAGGTGGGGTAATCACAAAAAAATACCCATTTTGCCCCCGTAACTTTCAAAATACAGCTGAAAATTTTCAAATATCTCGGAATCTAAGAGAGATATAGAATTTTTTATAAGGACCTTTTTTATAGAAAAAATGAAGATCTACAAAAAATGTTCCTATCAAATTTTTTCCATCTCCCTCCAATTCCAAAATATTTTTCAAAAACCGATCGTCTAGTTCCTTTAGTACATTACATTTCTCATTCATAACAGTTTTTGATGGATACCTCTGAATCTATGAGAGATAGAGAAATTTTCAAATAAATCTTTTTTATAGCTCTTATTTTCCTCCACAAAAAAGGTCCTAATAAAAATTTCTCCATCTCCAATATATTCAGAGATATTGACGAATTACTTTCATGACGAAAATCAACTTTTAACTCGATTAATTTTCTTCTTTATTTTTCAGAAACTACTGGGGCAAAATGAATTGACGACCTTGGATCTCATCATGACCTTGGCAAAAAAAAAAAACAATTTTCACTCTGCGATGAATGAAATTGGAATACATCTGAATTCTCAATTTCCCCATCAGGGATTCCCAGAATTTCGATTCTGTACGCAACGCATGGTTTTGCATGACATATACAATGTTTTATGGGTAATTGTCAACTTGACCCTCGATGAAATTTTGAGCACGATGTTTATCTGAATCTCATCTGGGAATTATAATCGATTGATTATGGAGTCAACGATTTACTAAAGTTTGAACTTGGAATTATTTCATCTTAACCGGAAGAAGATGCAAAAAAATTTGAATAAATATTTTAGTTTTGGCATTCAATGATTTCTTCAATAATTACTTTGTCTTCAATTATTAAATTTTTTAATTAAAAAAAAAATTAATGAAATTTTTCTCCAAAATAAATTAATTTTTTTATTAATTAAAATTTATGGAAAAAAAATTTAGAAAGATTTTGTTTGAGTTATTCATAAATAAATTAAATAGAATTATAAAAAAATTTCCCCAGATTTTTTTTTCTTCATCACGTGAGTCTCAAGTCTCAAGACCGTTAGAAGATTAATAAATTGTCTCAACGTTGGACGACGTTTTTTACATCCAACAAGGGAACATTTACATCTTCCTATGAGGGCTGAATATTAACGAGAGATCCTCACGATTATTTCTCTATTTTTGGGAGAAATTCGCCTGGAATTTTTTTTTAATACCGAATGCACAAGTTTCCACCTATTTTTAGAGACAAAGTGGAAATTTCTGTGCTTGTTCACGAAATTTTTGACACAAGAGTCATGACCTCTGACTTGAGTGCATCACTACTGTATATCAAAATAAACTTCATCTCTTGCTTTGAAGTCCGGAGTATATTTCTACATTGTGAACCAATTTCTTGAGACTAATGCACTCTTTTGTGGCATTATCGCGTATTTAACACTGATTGTACTCGATTCTGATACTCAGGGGTTAGAGTTCATTTTTTTTTACTTTTTGAATCTCCACGACTTCATAAATATTAAATTATCTCGATAATGAGGGATTTTAGAGGAAAATGTTGAGAAACCTTTTTTGTAGCCCAAAAAATTTTGCATAAAAAAAGTATTCTGCAATTTTCTCGTAAAGTGAATCGTTTCTGAGATAAATCCAAAATGATTATTTCACTAATGATTTATTAATATTGAATTCTGAAACGATTCTTCTTGTTTGATAATTTTATAAGATCGAAGATCGTAATTGATTTTAATTGAAAGAGCGGAAAATTTGATAGAATTTGAAAAAAAAAAAATACCCATTTTACCCCATTCACTTTTGAAATACAGTTGAAAAACATTAAATCTCGTGATTATGTTAAAAATTGTTACTAAATTAATTGATTATGAGAATTTTCATTGTAAAAAAAAAATAAATAATGGCTCATTGCTTAAGTAAAATACCTGAGTCATACAACAATGAATCTGAATAACCAGTAGTTCCATCAATTTTCTTCATAAGCAGTCATTCAACGTAATCATCAGTAAATTGTTATTTATCCGAGTTAATGCACTGGAGAATCTTCCCTCAATGACTCCGCTGATATTCATCTGACTCACAAGACATGTCTGACGCACACGTGGAGTGAAATTCAAATTTATGACGACAGAAATAGTAGCAAAGATGTTTTTTGACGGATATCTCGAAATCTGAGAGGGATAGCGAAATTTCTCAGAGGACCTTTTTTATAGCCCTAACATTTTTCTACAAAAAAAGTCCTTATAAAAATTTCGCCATCTCTTCTAGATTTCGAGATATCAAGAGATAAATGACGCTAGAATTGAATTGACTCAATGAAAATAGAAGAGATAAACAATCGAACTTACCAATAGTGCAATGTTCGGCAAGATTAGTATATCTTCCTCTGTACCATTGCTCTTATCAGGCTGATACTCCAGGGGATGATGTGGGTATGACGTCAAGGTGCCATTGGGGTTAAATGTGATATTTGAGTGCTCTAGATATTCTCTGAAAGTGAAATTTTTTTTAAAATTCAAAAATTAAATTTCGAAATTTTTTCCTCATTTATAATACATGAATAAATATTCCATAAATAGTAGATGAACCGATTTCTTTCGAGATTTTCATTTACAAAAATTTTCTCCATTGCATTTTTCAAATGTAAATAATAAAAAAATCGTTAAAATTAAAAAAGAAAAACTTTTTATATTTTTTTGCAGTTTTTAATTGATCCAATTGTTAATGAATTGATTGATAATTTTTTTTTATTTCATATAATTTAATAACTTAGGTTTTGCTTATTTCTGATAATAATAATTATTCTATAAATAACTAAACGAAGCAGAAAATGTTGATAGTCTTAGAAAATCCATTATCTTCATGACAGATTTATTTATATTTTGTTTCTGTACTGTTTGACCTTTAACGGTTAATTCGTATGAGGAATGGTCTACCTAGTTCTATAATTGCATGACCCCCGGGGGTTAAAGGATTTATTTATTATGAATTATTAATGTTATATAATTCCTAGAAATCCACCTCATTATTTACCTTTGTACATGATTTTTTTTTTTCACACATAAATTCATGATTATAAAAAAATTGAGAATCATTAAAATAGTTTGAACATACCTGTACACATAAGGCCCAACTTGCTGAAAGCTTAACTTGTCGACACGTCCAGCGAGGTAATCCTCATGATTGGTGATATTGAACAAGTAAACCTTGAGATAGAGTTCAACAGGTGGTTTCCTCCACAGTTCAAATATTTCACCACCATCTCCAAACATCACCTTGAGTTTGAAAAGTAACTCATAGGGCTGAATTGCCATCACGATACATCCAAACGCCAGGCCCAGTAGACCCAGGGTCATCAGTACGAAAATACCTGTGGAATAATGTAAGCAGATATGAGAAATTGTGGAATTGTGAGAAATATTGAGGATATTTATTGATAGAATTTTTTAAAAATATTTGTAGAGGTATTTCTGATCTAGAATTTTTAAGTTCGTGAGTGATCTTATGAGAAAGTTTGTGTCGGGTTTGACAAAGAGGGCTTTATCAATTTTAACAGAAAAGTTGCTGTCAATTTTGACTGGAAGGTCATTGTCAATGTTTTAAAAGAAGATTGCTGTTAATCTTTTACAGAAAATCTGCTGTCAATTATTACAGGAAGGTCACTGTCAATTTTGACTGTATATTTCACATAAATTTTGACAGTAAATTTCATGTCAAGTTCGATAACAAAGATTCATGCCAATTTTCACAGAAAGGTCCCAATATACTGTGACAAAAAACATTCTGTCAATTTTGATGGCAAGATCCATATCAAGTTTCCCCTATTATCCAGCCCAACTGTATCGAAAATTCACCAATCAATCACAGCAATGTACAGAGACCTGAGGGTTGCCGCCCCTCAATTACTTTCAATGCTCAACATTCCCGTTTCCCCCAGAATAATTATCCTCCTTTCAAACTAGTTGACCTTGAAGACACTATCATCAATATGGAGTGGAAAATTTCCCCATTAGATGATTAATCCCTTCACCAATACCAGTTCTTGAGCCCTTTATTAAATCGAATATAACAACAAGTTAAACCACAATTTCCCATCTAGTACTCGATATAATGAATTAATAATTATTATCAACTAAATTTTATTTCATCAAGAGTAAGTCTTCTTTTCTTTGTCGAAACTTTTGTCAATAGCTTGTTGTTAAGGTGGATCAAGAACTGGAGAGAGTGCAAGAAAAAAAAAAAAAAAACAAGTGGTTTAGGCCCTCGGGCAAGGTCGATGTGACCTTGAGATAAACCGGTCATTTACCGAACGTTAACCTGAACCAGTTGAATCGAATGTTCTCGTCGACGCCATGTATTATTGAGGATAATCATTGCAAATAAGGAGTGAGTAATGCAACGCAATGCACATTAAATAATCCAAAAAAAGATAATTTTATTGATGACTTGAGTGACAAATTTAGTTTCATTTAAGCTTCTATTGGCATTTTCCACAAATGATTATAATTGTATATAAAAAAAAAATTAATCGCTCGGTCATCGAGGAACAAATTAAATCAAATAAATAAAAAATTTACGATGGAAAATAAAAAATAATCTCTGTAAATTTTAGATTAATGCAAACTAATTCATCGATTTTATTTATGCTTAGATGATAAAAAACACTTGGGATAGAGTATAAAACATTAAATAATTTGACCTTTCATTGACTCAAAATTAAAACGTGACGTTAGAAATTTAACGCTTGGCTAAAAAAAAAACAAAATTCAATTTTAATTGATTATTTTTATCATTGGAAAATAGTATCACGAAATATTTATACTATACTCTCCTGTTGTATACACTAGCTCAACGGGTCAGTGACACAGTGAATTAAAGTCATGTAATTTATTTGCGTAATTTAAAAATAATTCTTGCGAAATTCTCTCTGATCTCATTTTTTTGAATTCATTATCATTAGTTTTTTATAAATATCTCGGAATCTATTGGAAATATCAAAATTTTTAATAGGACTTTTTTTGTAGCTCTGATTCTGCTCTACAAAAAGGTTCCCATGAAAATTCCTCTATCTTCCTTAGATTCAAAGATATTCATCTTTTCTTAAAAGTCAACTCATCGACATCAGTTTTTGATGAATATCTCGAAATCTATGAGAGGTAATGGAATTTTTTAAAAGAACCTTTTTTGAAGAGCAGAATTAGAGCTACAAAAAATGTTCTTATGAAAATTATCATATCTCCATTAGATTCAGAGATATCAATCGAAAAGTGAATTCGAAATTATTTTCTATCTATAAACAACGTAATTGATGACTCAAAGACATCAATAAAAGTTGAACACATCGTTAATTTCTTTGCTTGCTGATTTTATCAGATCATAAAACCCAATTATCACCGGCTTCTGGTATAATTACTCCCGGGCTGAGGATTATGACGCACAAACGCCACGGAAGCTTTTTAGAAACAGTTTACGGAAATTGCCTGGAGATGCGGTAGGACAGGGTTTTATCACGTGACGTCGTCTGCGGTCATTTGTAGGTAGCTCGATGGGTTCCATTGCCCTGGAGGTGGGAGATTCCGGGGTATTAATTGTGTGGAAAATTTTTTCATCAAGAGAGGAAGAAAAAAATAATAAATATTTTTATTGAAAGTTTAGGAATAAAAATTATTGGATAATTATCCAATTATCTCGAGAACGAGTCAATTTAGAGCGAAATGTCATAAGACCTTTTTTGTAGAGAATAAAATTTCGAGTAAAAAATGTATTCTGACATTTTTTCCTAAAATCACTTGTTAATGAAATAATTCAATATTAATTAACAACAGAATTTAAATCCCTCAATTTTTAATTCTAATTGACCTTTTTACATATATGAACACAGTATCTCATGTTCATATGCTGTAATCCCAGTAAACATTGGAGATAGCGCATTCAGAGTGAGCGGTTCATTGCCCCGGTTGGATATAAACGCATCCATTGAACCCGAATATTTTATTATCAATATTTTATAATTAAAATTCTCAAAAAATACATTATTCTCGATTCATTCATTTTAAAAAACTGAAAAATTTCCGTAGAAATTAAAAAATAAATAAAATGACCCATTTTGCCCCAGTAGTTTCTAAAATATCACAAAAATGAATTTGATCAAGTGAAAAAAAATTTACTGGGGCAAAACGGATAATTTTTTTTTTTGAAATCTCGAATGAAATTTCAAATCAATTTGCTAAAAATAATTAAATAAAATATTCTCTCTGAAAAATTGAAGAAAAACAATTTTTTGTTGTGAATAACTCGTCAAGTCTGTCATTAGATCAAGTGAATATAAATCATATGTTTGCAGTTATAACGAAACATCCGGATATGATTAAAGATTTTTTTTTCCCCCTGAATTCATCGTTCAAGAAATTCTCAACAGTGCAAATAATTAATTAATGTTACGCTTGGTTAGTTGACAATAATTGTAATTTACGCAATCTCATGGCGAATCAGTGGAAGAATTTATTGGCAATGAGTTGAGGGTAATTTGAGAGGGAAAAATATTTACCAGTTGGGGGTTCTGGAAGGTTCTGCACAACCGGTTTGCAGGTTAGTTGGTCAATAATATGGGGTTTGGAACTCTGGACCTGCTCTCCAGAAGCTTTGTATCTTTTATTTGTTGCGGTTGGTTCATTAGGATTAAAGTATCGCGTGTTGTTGACTAAATAATTCTGTTTGGAATTTCTTTTTATAGATTCTTTCATTTGAACCTTTCTCTCATTTTTATTTCTACTTTTTTCCCTCTCCTTTCTTCTCTTTTTATTTCTCCATTCAATTCGTAGAATTGAATTTTTTTGTTAAATATTGAATTATCTTGATAATGAGTCATTTTAAAAGAAAATGGTAAGAGACACTTTTTGTTGGAAATTTTATCAGCTACAAAAAAGGTTTTATGACATTTTCCTTAAACATGACTCGTTTCCGAGATAAATGCACATTCATGAAAAATTTCGAACGCTTAAACAGTAAATGGAGATAACTGTTTGACGAGACTCTTTGAAAAAGGAATAAAATACCAGTGACAATGATTAAGCCTTCAAATACACGCATTCCCTTCAGTAATTGTGTCCCCTTTTGGATATCGAGGGTTATATAGTCATGTGTTTTCAGACTATTGAGCATTCCGTGACTAATACATACTGCAACTATCGGGAATCTACGCAGATGAGAGAATAAAACCGGTGAGAGTTGAATGAGAGAAGGATTCCACGGAAATTCATTCCAGAGGAATTCGGATGGGTCATTGTTGTTTATTCAGAAATATCTAAAAATACATTTGGATTTATTTTAATAGGAAATATTTTCGTATTTTTATTTTCATCTTAAATTCGTTGATAAATGATAAGTTCATTGACATATATTACTTGTTTATTTTTCCGTGCTCATTGTATATTTATTTTTGGCTGTATTGAATAAAAATGCTGAGACCTTCAGATAAAATTGTGCCCGGAATCGGGGATGTTGATTCAATGTATAAATTGGATTTTATTAATAATATCAAGTAGATATTTTTGTAATACGTGGATGAGTAAAAAAAGAAGCTATGAGGAGGGAACGGGCATCGAATATTTTTTACATTTATTTTTCCTTAAAACACTCGTGTGGTCTATGCTATTTTTAGAGATCTGGCTCGTGCCTGAATTATTGATTCAATGCGAGTGCTCAATTAGCGATTGATCGAGTGACTCGAATATTATCAGATCCTTTGGGCAATGTTAATAGATCGAAATGATGTATTGGTGGTGTTTATGAGGATTTCAACATTTTTTGAATGTCAATTTTAGTTTATTATTGATTTTCTCAAAAACGAGGGATTTTGGAGGAAAATGTCAAGAGACATTTTTTGTAGATAAGAAATTTTTGGAGAAAAAATGTCTTTTGACATTTTGCCTGAAAATTAGTCGTTGTCGAAATGATTTGATAATTAACATTTGAAAAATCTGACATCCTGATTTTGATTACAATCCTGAATTTCTAATTATAAATGTTACTGTTGATCCTAAATGAAATTCTTAATCCTAATCCTGAATTTTAATTTTGAATCCTGAATCTCATTCCTAATCCTAAATTATTCTTCTGATCCTGAAACCAATTTCTCCTCCTAATCCCAATCCTGATCTCCCCTTTAATCAAAACTAAAACACAATATTCAATTCCAATTTTTTTTCAATTCATTTTTTCATTAATCCTAAAGTTGAAGAAAAAAAAAAACATTGCAAATATTACAGGACAATGGACTGATTCAATTCGTGGGTGTTGAAACGAGGAAGTTTACATGAGAATCACCTCACCTTGATAATTGTTATGATTATTTATGGTTTTGTATACCGTAGAATAAAGGAGTATTGAAATAATAAAAAAATTTATTATTATTACTATTACTATTATTATTTTGATAATAATTCTGTGCACGTAATACGTGGTCCGTCTAGTAATGACTTAATTATTTCTATACCCAAGACAGATTTAGGTATAGCACTTGATGCATCAGCTACATAAATAACAACATTTAATTCATTATTATTCGTTAACAACTGTCCAAGATTAAACATTAGATTTCTTTTAATCGTTTGTTTTATCGTCGAATGATAATTCATTCAGGATAAATTTATTTGTTCATTGGTGGAATGAATCACTGGATTATGAATTTAATCATGAAATAACATTCAATTGAAGGTCAGATTTTTATGTGAGAGAGAAATAATTCTTTTGTTATTCAGAGTGACGAAAGAAATTGATTATTTTTTTCAAATATGATTAATTAATTAACTGATAAATGAATAATTTAATCAACTTATTGCAACAATTCTGATGACAATATTGCACCAATAAAATTTATTCCCAATCCGATGGACGAATTTAAATTAGCCGATTCAATTTAGCAATACTCGAAGGGGATAGTTTAGGCATGTAGTGAAAGCACGCGGAGAGCATTAATGGGCTCGATGAATACCTCTGCACATGACTCCTGTGATATTTTCACTGCTCTTCTTTATCTCTTTCTCAGGCGCGAGAAGAACAATGAAAATAGTGTCTGACCCATTCGTGTCTATTTCTACTTTTTTTTTTTTTTTTTTGTTGGACGGAAAATCATGAGATGATGACGTGGAATTTTTTTATCGAACTCATTAGATGGGTAAAATATTTAGAGTAATAAATTTATTGTTAAAATTAAACTAATCTGTTTTTCTTGATTTTATCCCACAATAAAAAATATTTCACAATTTTTCGTTGCATACAATAAATGGTATTGCATCAGACATGTATGCAACTGAAAGTAGTGTGTCATTCACCTGATCAGATGTTTATCCTGACTTTTTATTATTTTTTCAAGTATCGAGATGAGATTTTTTCGATGAAAGATTAATTAATATAAATGATTTGATGCAATTGAAGAACAATTTCCAATGACTTCATTCTCTATTTTCTTATTTGAAAAAAAAAAATTGAATAAAATAATAAAAATTAAACTAAAAAAATGAAAAATAATTTTTTTGAAGGAAAACAAAATTGTTATAAATGAGAATTTTTTTTTCTCTCTATCAGAAATGAGACACATGAGGTTGATTATTTGATAAGTAGAAATGATATTAAATACAAAAAAAATGACCTCCAACCTATTTCCTACCGTCTCAACTCTGCATACGAGGTCGATTCACAATCATTAACATCCCATTATTGTCATTACAATGTATCCTGTATAATTGAACCTGTTTCATTGGAATGTCATGTAGGAAAAATTTTCTTGTTCAACTAAGAATAATTATACACGTGAGGATTTCATCCTTCAGTTGTATTCCAATTTTTAAAATTTTTTATCTATTGATTTTTTCCGATAAAAAAAAAAAAAGTTATTGATGGATCGGTATTTCTCTCGGGGAGACGTACATCTCGCGTGTTTTATTTCTTCATTTTAAAACCAAGAATCTCAATAAATTTTCTCAAGGAGAGGAATGGAAAATTTAGAGAAAAATAAATGAAAAACAATGTTTTTTTCCAATTCCACTTTTCAGTTTTTTGGAAATATCTCGGGAATTGAGAGAGATATCAAAATTTTTGAAAAAACATTTTTTGTAGAGAAAAAAAAAATACATAAAAAAGGTTCTTATAAAAAATTCTGTATCCCCTGTAGATTCAGAGATATTTATAAAAAAACTGACTTCAGAAAAATTGAAATTGTCGCACAACGCGTTTAACTACTTGAATTATTCGATGACACGTGTATCATTAAATTATGCCATTAGATATGAGAAAATTTTCCTAAACTGGTATTTAATCACGGTATCAATATCATTATTACCAAGAACGTATCAACATTTTTCTTTTATTTCCGCAATTATTTTTATAGAATCAGCGATTTATGGACTGAATTATTGAATAAATTTTTTGCCCAGCGGGTGGTCCCCTCAAATGGCTTCGAATAATCATCATCATGCGTGAGTATTTAATGGTATAATCAATTGTACATCGGACTATCGCATGTGCATGACAAGAGGAATCTTTAATTCGCAAATCGTAAAACTGAACGAGATGAGTTAACTCTACTTGAACATCACATTATGCTAAATATCTCTAGATCTAGAGGAGATAGCGGAATTTTTGAAAAGACTTTTTTTGTAGAGAAAATTGTGAGCAACAAAAAAGGTCCTTTTTAAAATTCCGCTATCTCCTCTAGATTCCGAGATATTCTCAGAAAACTAAGTTTGAAATGGAGAGAATTTCCTTTTTTTTATTAATTCGCCTTTGCAGCTAAAATTTTTGTCACGTGTTCATTCGAGCTCAATGGAATAAACTGTACAATGTGGTTTATCAATATTCACATCATGTGCGGAATTTTGGGTAAAAAAGATTTTAGATAATTTTCGATTTATTTTAATAAACTGGATGTTAATGTGTAAATTTTAATGAAAAATCTGATTCGAATAGTGTTAATAAAAGAGATTATCGGATGAAAATTTTATATTCAAGGTTGAAAAAAATTAATCGATAATTCGGGAGTAATAGCAGTCTAAATAACGAATGAGCTAAACCGGATGTAGGGAACGAAAATAACGTTTTTTTTCGAATTTGATCAATTCCATTGATCTTTACGACAGATGATTTTTTTTTTTTAATAAATGAAAATATGTCACTATTATGTTAAAATTTTAGAAGAAACAAAATTTATCATCATAAATGACAATATTTACGATCAATCAGTGATAACACTTTTTTGACTTTTATCAATTGTCATTTATCTCAAGAACGAGTAATTTTAGAGAAAAATGTCTAAAAATATTTTTTGTAGCTTACAAAATTTCCAACAAAAAATGTCTTTTAACATTTTTCATTAAAATCACTCATTACGGAGATAACTCAGTTACAAAATGACAGAATAAAATACGTTGATTCAACTCAACTTGAGAATGAGTTTAAGATGAAATATCTCCAGATCTAATAAACATAGCGTAATTTTTATAAAAATCTTTTTTGTGGAGAAAAAAGAGGACTACAAAAAAGGTCCTTTATAAAATTCCCCCATCTCCCTTAGATACAGAGATATCCCTCAAAAACTAAAGAGAAGTATAGAAAAAAACTGGGGGAAAAAAAATCCACTCACTTCTTGGCCATTTCCGCCTGCCGTCCGCATGTACTGGTAACGCGGCATTGAAAAATCTGTTGACAACAATGACCGATTTTGACTGAATACTCCTTGGATCATTGTCCGAGTAATCCTCAGAATCGGTTGAACTCGGTGGATTAGTGTTAACTGGTGAAAAACTTCTTCCAGTAAATCTACTCCAAATTGACATGCAATACTTCATCTTGTATTATTTACTCAGTTCCAGCACAAAAATCACACTCACAAAATTACTGGACTATGAATAATTCTATTAACACACCGAATATTCCAAAAATAATAATAATTTTTTTATGTATAAATTAATTTTTAAAAAATTGTCCAGTAAAATTCACTTTAACTCACTCAAATCCAAACGACAATTGATTATCACCACTCGTTAAAGTCTCCCCGTAATCTCATAAAATAATAGACAAATACCAGAGAGTTGCTTCTCTCGTAAAAATGAGTGAAAAATATTATTTTGAAAATATTCACTCGAGACAATTCAACTCTCGCTCAATTGTCTCTATTTTATTTATTTAAATGAAATATTGCAACACAACTGATCCTCTCAGTTTGCGATACACTGCAAAAGTGTAGTGACACGGTTTGAGCTACTTTGAAAAATATCGTCGCTGTGCGACTGAGAAACAAGCCAAATATCCCCACCACTTGGGCCTGATCGGTATTGTGGAAGTGGCACTCGCACGTGGATCTTTGACCAATCATTGACGTATTTACCATCCCCGGCTTTCTTGTTCATGCTCTCAGCACTTTTACCAGGCATTCGGTTGTGTTGTCTTCCCTCTCGCGAGGTGGTGGCCTTTTTTTTACTGCTCTTTGTATTTCTTTGTACCACTCCGGGGTTTTTCCTTGTGAGACAGGAGCTGCTACGTTTTTTTCAAGGATCTTTAATGCGTAATTCAATGAAATTGTTGTTCATTCATATCTTTATTGTTTAAAAATTTATTCAATTAGAGAATAATTTTTGTTAATAGTGAATTATCACGAGATTGAAGGGTTGTAGGGGAAAATATTATATGACATTTTTTGTTGGATATTTTTTCAGCTACAAAAAAGGTCTTCTGATATTTTTGTTTAAAATGACTCGTTCTCGAGATAACTGTTGATTTGTAAAGACATGATTTTACTAAAAGTTGAAATTGAGTATCGATAGGTTGAGTTATAAAATGTTAATTATCTCGATAATGAGTGATTTTAGAAAAAAATGTCAAAAGACAATTTTTGTAGGAAATTTTATGAGCTACAAAAAAGGTATTCTGACATTTTTCTCTAAAATCACTTGTTCTTGAGTAATTCAACAAATAACGAAAATAAAATTAAATTATTTTATTTTTTCTGTCAATTTTCGTACTCACTTCACGATCACAAGAATGCAGTGACTTCGAGACAAAAGAAAATATTTTTTTCCCTCAAATTCCAAAATATTCAAATAATCTAACAGTCAAATCAGTATCATGTTGTGAATTTTCCATCAACTCATTGTTTTTTGTAAATTCTGTAGAGAAAAAAAACACGAAAATACACTTTATGGTAAAACTCAATCGCTTTATACATTTATAGAATCTTCGAGAAACGCATCATCACGTTCTGAAGAATCCGGACGTTTCCCATCATATGCATAGCCATTGAATACGATGAAATATGTTGAATCCATTCGAGAATTTTTTTTTTTGTTATCATTTCGCCAATTGTGCTCATCGTAAACTATTTAAAAACCACCGTAATCTCAGTGTTATGCGGAATATATTAATTCTAAAACTGGTTTATGGAACATCGAATATTATTCCATTTAGTCGTTCATTTCTTCCGCTTTTGGTAAATATTAAGGGTAGAATTTACGAATTATTGAGGATGCTCGCGCTCGGTGATTAATCACTTTTTCAATTTATTAGTTAATGTGCATCCAATGGGCTCTCCTAAAGTGTTAAAAAATTGACATATAAGAGATAAAACGAAATCATAAATATCTTGGAATCTAAGGGAGATAGGAAAATTTTTATAAGAATCTTTTTTGTAGAGAAAAATGAGATCTACAAAAAAGGTCTTATCAAAAATTTCGATATCTCTTTTAAATTCTGAAATATTCTGTAAAAACTGATATTTGAGTGGAATCGACTTCTTCACTGTTTGAAAAGCCCATTCTGCCCCATTTTTATTAGCAACTGAATTATGCGTTAAAATTGAATGAAAGAACACTCAAATCCTTTGTTGAAAAATAATAATGTTTTGTAAAAATGTCATCATGAACATAATTTATGGATTAGACCCCAAAAAGTTTTTTGAATGAATCATAAGGATTTTAGTTACTAAAAAAAATATTAGAACCAACGCCCACCAGTGTTGTCTAATTGGATGGGCTGCTAAATAAGAAAAAAGCTGAGGATAAAAGTCAGAATAAATGCGTGAGGCTATTATTATATATAATATTGAAGTGAAAAGTGACTGTCAATCTCGAAGAAACACAGATGACCTTGAGAAAGAAAGAAGAGTATATAAAACTTGATTCAGAGATATTTTATCACGAAAAAGACGAGATGACTCGTGGATTCTAAAATTATAATTTTTCATTTTTCAAAAGATCGATTCAATCTTTTAACTCAAATTATTCATTTTCATCATTTGTTGATTCATCTTCAAAAATTTATTATTTTGAGAGAAAAAATTAATGATAAAAAAAAAATTCTAAAATTTTTTCCCTAAAGGATGAGATTAATAATGAAGATCGGTCTGGAATAGTCTCTCCAGTGTGCGAGAATTCTGAGGAGAATGCTCAACACTAAGATCTCCAGCGCCTGGGCGATTCCATCTGGAGAGACATTTCAACCAGTTTCAAAGAGTCAAAGACCCCGTAGGGAATAGTCGGGCCACGCAAATTGCAAAAATTCCTGGGGGAGTTTCACTACAATCGGATTCTCGTTTCAACTAGAGACAGTTGAGGGAAATACCCAGGGAATTACAATGTACAATATTTTGATGAATGGACTACATTTCATTGGACTCGGTGACTAATCGGAAGCCTTTATTCGAAGGATATGGTCGTAAACGTGAATCAAACCCGATAAATTAGGTTTTAAGACAATCAGGTACTAAATTACTAATCAGGTCTCAAGATTATGTCATAAAGATGATCAAACGGGATGAATTAGATTTTAAGACTTGATGGAGGAAAATTAGGTTTTAAGACAATCAGGTCTCACAAATACAAATCAGGCTAGAAGACAATCGGGTCTTAATCATCATTGATGAAGAAAGATTAGGAGTTAAGACATCTAGGTCTTAAATTACTAATTAGGTCTCGAAGCGATGGTGGCTTAAAAATGATTAATTGAGTTGAATGAAATATTAAGACCCAATTTAGGTAAATCAGGTTTCAAAGCAAATTCATTCTTAAAGTCATCAGGTCTTGAAAATACAGCTCAGGTACGGGATCAATTGGGCTTACAAAAGTACTGATGAGGAAAAATGAGTTCTAAAGACCTGATTAAACTCATAATTTATTTTAAGACAAATCAGGTTTTAAGAAAAAATCAGGTCTTAATACAATTGAGTCTGAACAAAATGTGTATTTGAAAATTGATGATGAAGACAAATTAAGACTTTTAAGTTCTGATAAACATTATTAGGTCACCGAACCTAGTCGGTTAAAATCAAGTTTTAAGACGTAATTTTTCTTCATCAATATTTTTCTTTTCTCCATGATCATTTGTTTTATCAGAAAGGTGAATGCCTCCTGAAAATTTTGCGAAACTACAGTTTGAAATTGACAGCCGTAACAATTAATTACCGACCATAACAACCTTCCACATAACATATAAATCCGGTTTTTTTGGATGTCCAACTTGCGTTTGAATTGATCCTCTGATAAATCCCCCCCTGTTATTGCCCATTTTGGAATTCTCCATACACGGAAAAATAGTCATGTATTTATCGCAAATTATGATACACGTGATTAAGATAATTTTTCTCGCTTTACAACTTTCAAATTCACATTTAAAAAATTGAAATAATAATGTCTCTACATTCCGCAATTTAGGCGACTAGTTAATTTTTTACACCTCATCGAATATCAATTTATCCCGATAATCAGTGATTTTTGGAGAAAAATTTGAAGGATCATTATTATTGAAATCGATAAATGAAATTAAAAAAAAAATTAATCCGATAAATTCAGAAATTATTGTATTTCCAGTGATGATGTGGATTTTATCAGTGAAAATTGATCGGTGATATAACGTCATAAATGTTAATGATTCATGATTGACCATAAATAATGCTTTTAACGCTGTGAATAGGTTGTTTATTAGCGTTATTGTCTATTAAATAATTTATATTTTGTTCCTATCCATCATGACTTTTTTTTTCTCTTGTTTTCAGGATATTGAATATCAAATTAGCTAACCATAATGTGAGTAACAATGAATATAGTGTTGATGGCTTCAATTATTGACACCTGTTATGCTCGATATTTGCATGAAATTCTTTGGAATGAAAAAAAAAAAAATTTCCTCTATTTTTTCATCATATCCATGAAAATTACAATCAAAATAGAAAAAAAAAAATATTTTCATTTCTCATGATTATTCTTAACTAATTAATCATAATCAAAATAATGCGTTGATATTGACAATTCAATTATATAACAGAATAATTAATTAACACTCGACAGAGCTTCAAGGGTATTGACTAAACTATTAATCATAATCAATTAATACGTCATAATTGACCTTATTGACATAATTTGACAATAACTAATCATTCATCAATTATAATAAACTCTACACAATTGCAGTTGTCTCTGAGACACTGAATAAAATTTTTTTCATTAATTTGAATTATTATTTTTTTTATATTCTTTCCTTTGAACGCATTATTATTATTATAAAAATATTATAAAATTAACAATAGCCCATTTTGCTCCACTCTATCCTATTTTTTTTAACAAAAGTGGAGGGGATGTCGAAAATTCTTGTTTAACGAATTCAACCTTGACAAAGAGTTTGAATTTTCTTGGCAATTTATACTGGAAAACATGTTTACCTCCAGCCACCCGAGACTGAGGTACATAAACTCTGGATTGCGAATTAACATGTGCTCTTCCCCTTAGGAGCAACAAAAATTCCGGGGATTAACTGTGTACACTTTAATGGGTATAATTGAGATATAACTTCCTTGATTAATTCCTTTTTAATTATGAATAATTGGAAATTAGTATGAAGAGTCAAATTAACATGTTTCCTATTTGCTCATTTATCTCATAAACTATTAGTTTAAACAAAAAATGTCAGAGAATATTTTTTGTAGCTGTTAAAATTTTCAATAAAAAATGTCTCTTAATATTTTTTTATAAAGTCGCTCGTTATCGAGATAAATCGATCGTTTTTGAGATAAATGATTAACCAAAAAAAATAACGTCATTCATTATTATTCCAAACTGAGTGGAAAAAAATTGAAACTTGACGGTTAATTTTATCATGTACCTGCGTCATGAACAATGATACATAGTTAATTCGTGAAAACATACAATTCTGCATGACCACTTGTCTGAATTGTGTATCTGATGGAAACTGCTGGTCAGCGTGAATAAAATTGAATTCACAATATTTTTGAGGAAAAACTGTTTTTTTTTAGGTGAGAATTTTTTTTTTCATTCGAATTGAAATAAATTCTTTCAACTGTTAATTATTTTGAACTTTTGGAGTTATATAATGAAAAAAATGAATTACCAATCATCTGTGAAGAGTGTCAGTTAACCCCGTTGAAAGAGAACAGAGATAATGAATGAATAAAAAATTACAAAACATAACAATTTGTTATCACAATGTTGAAATGCAAGTCAATAATGTGACTCGAATATGTTCTCAATTTGTGTTTGCAGTATCTCAATTTTTCTCATTTTTTTTCTCCTCTTTTCATTCATTATTTCGTAATTTTTGTATCAAAAAATTCAAAATTTCATGAATTTGATTATTTAAGCATGAATGCAATAAATAGACAGGAAATAATTCAATCTGATTCAAACAGTTGAATTTTTATATGGAGATATTTCAGGAATGAATGGTTTTAGAGGAAAATGTCAAAGAACCTTTTTTGTAGCTCAGAAAATTCTCAAAAAAAATGTCTTTTGACATTTTCCTCTAAAATCACTCATTTTTGAAATAAATGCGTAATTAATAACAATGTTTTATTAGGAAATTGATATATTCTATCAATTTCAAATAATTGATGCTTAATTAATATCGAAAATCCATAATTCATGAATTTTTTTCATAAACTGTATTCAATTGTATTCTAATCAGTCAACAAAATCGTAATCAGGTCACTAGGTTACATAAAATTCACAGAGTTGTTGATAGTCTTATTATTTTGACATAACGCTACACAGTGATATAATCAAGTCATTGACATATTCATTATATAATTGAAGTAAATCCATGTCAATTAAACAATATTGAATTATCTTCATTCTGAATTGTTGATCTACAAAAAAAAAAAAAAAATGGCGATAAAAACAGATGATTTAAGAGAAAAAGTGAGTAAAAACTTTTGTTTGAAAGTCTCTGAGCTATAGAAAAGATCCTCTGATGTTTCCTCCCAAGAAATTTCAGGCTCAATTGTATTAAGACCTGATAAGTCTTAAAACCTGATTCGTCTTAAGACAAATAATCAAGCATAATGAGGTCTTAACAAACAATTTCTCTCCAACAATCATCTTGAAGACCGGATCAGCAGCCGACCCGATTTTTATTTTCAAGGCCTGATTGTCTTAAGCCCTTATTTGTCCTGAGACCTGATTAACCTCAATTAGGTAAAGGTTAACAGAATTTTCAATTTTGACATCTCATTAATTATCGGTCATTCATATGCTTAACAAAATAAATTGCGTTTATCAATTAACATTTAATTTTATACAAGCTTCATAATTCTGTTCATAAACGTGAAAATTCGGGGAGTGAGAAAATCGAAAGGGTCATGCACTGCGAACCGTGTTATCTCCACAACGTCAGTTGATTAAATTTAATCGTAAAAATGTATAAATCCGTTTCAATCGTTTCATTGGTCTTTTAAAATTCATTATCATTCTTGCACGTGTCAGTTATGATTTTTCTTAGAAACGATGAAAGAATACGTTTACATTTCATTGTAGATGCAACAAAAAATTAATAAATAATCAATCATATCAAAATTCAATATTTTCAAATTTAATTATAAACAAAAAAAAAATTAACAAAAATAAATAATCAGATCACCAATGATAATTATAGCTTGGAGAAATAATAATTAATTAAATCAGTTCTCTAATAAATTATTCACCATTGAAAATTTATGAAAATCAAGGAATAAGTTAATCTTGTCAATCATGCTGATGAAAAAAAAAAATTATTACCTACCATTTTTAATGATATTAATATATTTACGTCATGGGTATTCCTACCGAAAAATAAACATGCAGAGAATACGTGCGGAGTACGTGTTGAAGGTGATATTAATTATGACATCAAATGTTCAATCACGTCAGTTATTATTGCCTCTGAGGTGATAACGCATTTTTACACACGTGACAGCAACAGGTTGCACTATTCAAGTGCAGTCGGATGTTAATAATAACAATAATAAATAATAAATAATGAATTATAATAATAATAAATGATGATGATGCTGATTATTATTATTATTATTATTATTATCATTAAATTATTCAACTCTGAGGATCTTAATTGGAAACATTTTTTCAAGTAGCAGAAGAGTATTCCAACATTTTTCAAGTCATTACTGTCCAAAAACGCTGATAGACTGGATTTCGTATGGGCAGCCAGGGTCCCCCAAATACTGTGGATGGTAGTGAAGTCTCAAAGGATGATAAAAGGGACAGTTGAGTAAGATCTTCTTAATAGTGGAGAGTGCCATCTATAATTAGTCTTCTGGAGTGAATTGAGAGTGTGCAGACTTGCATTTTAATCCTGATGAAAGTCATAGCATCTCTAGTTGGATAAAAATTTTCAAATTCATCAAGAGGATTTCTGAATACATGAATATTTGAATTATCAATGGTTACGAATGATGTTTGCAGTGAATGGTTATTATGTTTTGCTTTTCTTTTTATATGCTCATTTGTAGGGATCTAAAAATATCTGATGAATAAAGTGGGAACTCCCCTGCCTAATGGGGCCATGTCCTAATGGCAGGATACAATCAATAATTAAATAAATAAATATTATTTCTTGCAATTGATTTTTTTTTAATTTTAAATTTGTTCATAAAATTATTCATCAAAGTGATTTAAAAAAAAAATCTTGAAAATGATCAAATGACTGAGGAAAAAAATTAATTTTCTTGGACCTCAGAGTGCAGAGTATAAAACGTCAGAGAGGAAAGAGTAAAAAAAAATTATGGTCCAGTGGTTGCTGGTAAAACTCTTCGAGTGGCATGTGTACGGGAATTATATAGAGGCCTCTAAAAAGAATTTAGAGTTTTTATTTTCTTTGAGCCCCTCATTTTTTCAGACTCTGGTTGGTCGTTTTTTTTTTTAGGAAAGAGAGGACATCATAAAAGGGTACCATGACGTCTTGAAAATATTCCAGGTCATTAATCCTGGGGTTTTTTCTTATTGTTGTGAATAAAAAGTTGATGGACTGGTGAATTCAGACTGATTGGATCGAAAATTTGTGGGGGTATTCTGGGACTCGGAATGAGTGTAAAAGAATTGTTATATACATGCAATAAACAATAATTTAGGTTTTTTCAGAGTGGTGAATTTTTTAATTTTTGATAATTGTGAATTTATCTCGGTAATGAGTGGTTTCAGGAGGAAATGTCAAAAGACATTTTTTGTAGGTTATGAAATTGTCAATAAAAAATGTTTCTAAACATTTTTTCCTAAAACGGCTTGTTATCGAGATAATTCAATATTTACAAAATTTGCAAATTGGATAATTTAAAAAAATGTTAAAACTCGAAATATATGTTTATTGTCATTGTTGAATAAAAATAATTTAATAATTTGTCATGAAAAATTTTCTTCAGTGAAGGAAAAAAAAAATTGAAGGAAGTTTCCACTAATCTATTTGTTTTCATTCTTATTATCCTCGTAATTGTGTTTTTTTACTAGTTCTCATTAAGCCTTGATCACTCCTAATTACAAAATTAATTTTTTTATTATTCTCGAGAGAGACTATTATTCATGACTGAGAAGGAACTACGAACATGGATCATATATACGTGCTGAACTCGGCAGTTTTGATATATTTGATTTGATGATTGGAAGATGCAGATTATTGTGCATTTTCCACAAGAAAAGTCTAGACTTTAATCATAAAAAATATTGAGAATAGTTCAACAGCAAATTGATAAAAAGTAGTAATTCAATTTTTTCTTTTTGCAATAAAAATCGAATTATCTTGATAACGAGTTGATTCAGAAAAAAATGTCAAAAGCTATTTTTTGTAGAAAATTTTGTCAGCTACAAAAAAGGTCTTTTGACATTTTCTTCTAAAATCACTCATTCCAAACATGTCTTTCAAATAAAAAAAAAAAAAAAAACAATAAAAAAATTTTCAAAATTTCTTCCATCATTATTTTTGTATAAACAAAGACAAAGATTTTCTGAATTCATGAATTTATTCATAAAAATTCTGAAGAAAGATCTGGAGATTAAATCAGACGACAATAAAAAAAAAAAACTATTGAAAAAGAATATGAACGTGTAAAAAAAAAATAATTTACACGAGTAATTATCAGCTAGGTGAGGTAAATCCGACCAACAAAAAACAAAAAAAATCACATCATGAATTATCATTTTTCCAATCGATACCGAGTTGGTAATTAACTTGTGCCTCATTAGAAGCAACACGTAGATGCTGTTACCAAGCGTTGACGCGTGATGCTAGTGGCAATATCACCAGAAGCACCAATTACGTAGTTATTTGCACCTATCGTGCATGAAAACAATTATTAACAGCAAAAATACGTATTTTGTAATTAAAAGTACAAATTGAGGGGGAACTTGAGAGTAAAAAAAAAAACATTCTTGAAGAATTTCATCAGATTTCTTGGGATTGATAAACGAGAGTGTTGATGGACCTCAAGGTAGACAGGAATTTGTTGGAATTATGAACATTCCATTGGGCAATTAAAATATAATTCATCATTACAATGAATTTCTATAAATTCCAAGTCAACTTTTTCCGGATTGATCGAGTTTTTTCATATTCAATTGACTTGATTTTCATTATTCTAGGAATTTTCAGAGCGATGGGGTTTATTGACAATGTTAGGGAAGTGGTGAAATACCTACTTTTAGTTTTTAGGAAATATCTTCTAATCTAGAGGAGATATTGGAATTTTTATAGAGACATTTTTTGTGAAAATTTTGCCATCTCTCTTAGATTCTTAGATATTCCTAAAAAAAGATTCGTTTAAATTCTTCAATCAAATTATCATATTTTATCAACTTGAGGATAAATTTTTGATGAATATCTCTGAATCTAAAGGATATAGCGGAATTTTGATAAGGACCATTTTTGTAGATCTTAGTCTGCTCTACAAAAAAGGTCTTGATAAAAATTTTGCTATCTCTCTTGGATAACTAGATATTTTCGAAAAACTGATTCACCACTTCACTGGATTAAAATTAAAAGAAAAATTGAATTACTCACGTATAGGATTCCCTGTATAACAGAACATTCTTCATCGACTGTATCTCAAAATCGCAAGATAAATAAATGAACAATAAAAAAATAAAAAGAAACAAAAATGATGGAAAATAAAAAGACAAATTCAATTATTTAAAAAAAATTAATAAACGATTAACACATCCGCACATAATCAAAAAGCTCACTTTACTTGTTCACAACCACTCAGAAGTGAATATTCAAATGAACTGATTGAGGGGTTTGATGTCTCCACTGGCCACTCAATTGTTTTTCCCTCTATTCTTTCGAGGCAGCACGAGAGCCAAGGAATTACCAAGTGAATACGACCATTTTTTGATAATAAACAGTGCCTGACATGACTATACGCACGTCCTCAACTGATAAATATGAATTAAATGTAAAGAGGGAGACAAAAAATGAAAAAGACGATAAGTTGATGCACTTATGAGTTTGATTATCTATTTAGGTCTGAGGGGTATATTTCACGTGTCTTGTTAAATATCGAATTATCTCCATAATTATGTATTCTAGAGGAAAATGGCAGAATGAATTTTTTGTGGGAAATTTTATACTCTACAAAAAAGTTTCTCTCACATTTTTCTCTAAAATCACTCGTTTACGAAATAAATAATAAATAAAAAATTACTTAGAGTGAATGTTGTAAAGTAAATAAATTCGATTTCTTTATATGGAATTATCTCGATAATGGGCCATTCTGGGTGAAAATGTCAAAAGACATTTTTTATCGGAAATATTCAGATCTACAAAGAAGGTCTTTTGACATTCTCTTCTAAAATCACTAGTTTTCGAGATAAATGCATAATTAGCAACAATTTTTTGATAAAAATAAAAAAGTCTTTTGTCACTCGATTAGTTTGTTTATTTATTCTTTTAATCACGTAAATGAACAGATATTTTCGTGGAATATCAGTGTTTAGGGATGTTAAACGGTTTAACTAGACGTAAATACTGTCTCACTGGATAAAATGGAAGATGTTCATTGTTTATTAATAGAGGAACAAAGAACGATGGGGGAGATTCATTAGCTGCTAATTTTTATTGCTGAATATTTTTTAATGCTTTTATTGCAACGATAAACGTGTTATTGAGATTTATCAATGATGCAATTATTTTATGTCATGAGTAGTCATAAAATTGATCATTTTCATCGCACAAATCCTCTTTTTTTTCAATGATTTTTATCTTATCATTTATTTTTCTCTCTGCACTTCTCAATAGCAACGACTTCTCCAGTATCCGGAATCTATACTGTTTTGTCAAGAGCTGCTTTCAACTTAGATCGTCAATCCTAAATGACTAAAGAGGACATGCCGAACTCTACTCAAAATGATTGAAAATGATTTAAAATTTTATAAAACTTTTCTGCTTACTTTCTACTATTATTACTATTAAAAAAAAAAACTTTACTTTCTACTATTATTACTATTAAAAAGAACCTGTTAAAAGCGGTCTCCCCTGTAAAAATGGTACCATGTATCAATCTACAGTAATAAATAAATAAATAAATAAATAATAATAATTTATTTTTCATGAAAATTTGTATTCTTTTGACATAAAAATTGGTTATGAAATTATTTAAATTGTCTCAATATTTTTTTAAATTCCGGAAATGATTAAATAAAATTATTTTATAATAAATAACTTTATTATTCATACAATTTCATCAATCTCAGACTTGTTCATGTTGTTACCGGTATTCGTCAGAGATGTATGCGCCTTTGTATAGTTGTCCATAACCGTTTCTCGATCCTTCACGGTCAAGGTTACTCCTATCAAATGCAGAACAGATGTTGACAACGGAAAGAAAAAAATTGACAGTTTTTTTTTTTATGTTCGTTTCACATTAGAGTATTAATACTGATGTTTTCAAGAGTGGATACATTATTATATTTGTAAGAACCATTTTGATGAGAAAAAAAGATGAGGTTTGTGAGTGGTATTTTGAAGAATTTCTGAGGGCAAACAGTTGGAATTTAATTGTTTTGTTATTTATTATTTTTGAAATTGAAAAATTTGAGGAAATGTATTTTTTAATATAAATTTTTACCTGAGAGATTTATATCACTGTCGAAGGAACATATTTCGTCACATTCTGAGCTTGAATTTGAGTCTGTTGAGCCTTCAGTACGTTCAATTTGTTTGCGTCCTTTACCACTAAATTTGACTAATTTAATTTTTTTAGAATCTAAATCTTGACCATTATGTTTCATTTTAGTCATCGGTTCCTTTCGTCTTTTACTCTTTCCTTGAAAAAAATTATAAACCATAAAAACCCAGATTTTTAGAGATGAATATCTTTGAATCCAACAGAGCTAGCGACATTTTTATAAAGACCTTTTTTGTAGATTTTTTTTCGCTCTACAAAAAAGGTCTTTACAAAAATTCTAGTATCTCCCATAAATCAGTAGATATTCATCAAAAACTGCAGTGAAACCAAAAAAAAATAATAAGTTAGTTGAGTAAATCAACGAAACAATCAGTTTTTTGAGCATATCTCTGAATCTAAGACAGATAGAAAACTTTCTATGGAAACCTTTTTTATAGATCTAACTTTTCTCTACAAAAAAGGTCCTAACAAGAATTTCGCCATCTCCCCGAGATTCTAAGATATCATACAAAAACGAATTTCCAAGTGGAGTTGATGTCATAAAAAATTTCTTTTAACAACAAAATCGACTTTAATTAATTAAATAAATACGATTAATTCATGATTACGTGTATCAACTATAGAATCCCCATCAACATCACCAGGAATTCTACTCTTGGCTGAATTCTCCATAACACATTGAAGATGTCTAGAGAACGAGTATTCATCCCTCACCCGGACAGACGGCTTAATCCTCTCAATGCCTCTCTCAATATCCGATGAATATCGACTCTTCACTGGTGTTAATTTCTTCTTAACAGCTCCACGAACATGCTCCTCCCCTCTCTCCTCACATTCATCATGAACAGGAATTACTTTCATCTTTTTTCTCTTCGTTTTCGTCAATTTTTTAATCTGCTCCTGATATTTGCAGCAGTCTTCAATCTTCTTGTACATGATGTTTATGTTTATAAGTTTTTAATCATCAAATTGATTGACAAATCCAGCAAAATGTGTTTAATTTAATGCAACAACTCAATGAGCGAAAGTAATCTGGATTAAATGAACAATTCATTCTGAAATGAACAATTCATCTTGGTCCAACCAAAACGACACTCTTGTCTCAATGGATAAATCCCAGAGATATCCGTAAACACCTTGACTAATCCTTTAAACCACAAGTGCTTTGTCGGCTTTACTGAATACTTGGTATAACAGAATGGATTCACTTCCCTTCAATTTACTGTTGTGCACTCGTGATATGAATTTTCATATTTTTTATTAATATGTCGAACAACTATTCATCCTGAAAGACATCAAATTCATTTATTTGCTCATTCACTCACCTATTTTTTATTTACTTATTCAATATTTTCCAAATTTTCATGGAAACTACAAGTGAAAATTTGTAGAATAGTCTAATATTGAATTATCTAGATAATGAGTCCATGTAGAAGAAAATATTAGAAGACCTTTTTTCTTGAAAATTTTCTCAGCTACAAAAAAGGTTTTTTGACATTTTCTCCTAAAATTACTAGTTTAAGAGATAAATGGCTAAACACAATCAAAATGGAATTTCTCAATCAAAATTCTTTCCCTCAAACTGAAATACATATTTATTAAATTCTATATTGTCCAACAAATGATTATTCTGATAGCTCAACATTTTAAATAGCCAACTTCCGCAAACGTAACTCTTGTGATTCCCCCAGAAGAGGAAAATAGCCAAAAAAAACGGAAAAAAAATTTTATGTTTTCCAAGAAATATCAGGATAATTTGCATGAATCGGTGACTATCACGTATCAAATTTGTGGTTCACTGACATACGTGCAATAACCATTGTTCTCCATGCAGAAGTAAAATGTAAACAACCCAGGAAATACTTTGACTAGAGAGAACCAGTCTGTGGAATTTGTTCGACCTTCATCAGTCGTATTATACATATAAGCGTCTAGTCTCTCAGATCTCTTTTGATCTTTCTCACCTGATATTTTACTCCAGATATTTTTAATTGATACTGCATTTTACATTATCTCCACGTCCCATCACTCAACTTTTACGAAAAATTTGTTTCAAGTTTTTTCTCCTTTTAATTAATAAAAGTGCACATAATTTCAGAGACCACAATCACTTGTTTTTTTAATTAATAATTTTTAAAAATATTACTACTTAATAATTAAATTGTTCAAAAATTTTACAAATAATATGGAATTATTCAGATGAAATATTTAAAAGAAATGAAAAAATGGATTTTATAAAAATTCAGCAATTATTAATTCTTCAAAATTCAAAGAATTTTGAGGAATTTTTAGAAAAAGTAATTTCAGATAAATTCAGACAAGACATTCCTTTTTTTTAATCTTTCGAAATAATGTGGTTATTATACAGCTAATTATACAATTCATTCCTTTGTAGTAAAACAAAATGTAAAATTTAGGGTAATAAAATACATCTCGTTGATTCATGAATTTTCCCCAGACATCTATTAATCAAAGAATTATTCGTGACTAAGAAGACGTGAGTCAGGAGGTCAGTCTGGACGTCCTCATGGTACTGATGGTGTCAATGAGATTATTCCCTTATCTAGGATCCAATTGCACATGATTTAGGTTAATCCATGAGGATGGTGAAGCATAAGGACAGCAGGATGGTGATGAGCCACCGGGAGTGGTTGCGTGAGCTCGCTGAATGTGACAAGGTCATATCGGATGAGGAAGTTGAGGCGTTTGGACAAATTCCAGGGGAGGGGAATGTGGACAGTGAGGATGAGGCCGATGAGGAGTTGGAGGCCGAAAGAGTGCGGTTGAATTGTATTCTTGGACTGCCAGCTGATACTTATTCACTCACGAAGATTAAAATCACATTGCCAGAGACAACGACTTATGGCATTAGATCGGGAATTAATCACATGAATATGAAGATTTTTTCACCGTTTTCTAGAGGTCTTCAAGTGAGTTATTTTACTTAAACTTGAACAGGAAAAAGTTCTTCATGTGATATTACATGCAAATCAACTGAAGCATTTCCAACAAAACCTATAATAAAATTCAAATTATCCCATAAACAGGGTGGTGCGATATCAATCGCAGCCTTCGCTACAACAGGTCTCCTCAAGCCTCGTCTCTGGAACGAGTCCATCATCGATCAGATAATTGTTGACGGTGATACTTACTTCTGCGATTCCTACAGAGATATCAAGACCCCCAATCGCCGTACACTGACCATCCTTCAGCTCAAAGAATCCTTGACCATTCAACGAACCCACAAAGCCCTCGTGGCCATCGAAGACGCAGCGTATACCGGAACCTTCCGCTCTCTCAAACCCACAGAGATGCACTTGGTAAAAGCCCTCGAACTCTTCTTCAGAAACTACGAAGCTGCAGTTTTAATTTCTCCAGTCCTCAATATTTCCATCTGGAGAGACGAAAGAAGCTTCAACATCTTTGATGGTCAACCACGTGACAAAAACCTGACCCCTGATGACTCTGGATCTGCTAAATTGATTAGTCTTCAGGATCTGAATGGCGTCTTCTTCGTAATCTTGGAGAAGTCTGATGTAAAGAATGAATACTTTGTCCTGTATCCTATCAGGATTAAAGCCTTGATGAGACTGATGGACGATGATGAAAGTAAATAAAGTGGTATCGAGGCGATTATTGACATTTTTTTAAATGTTGGATTATCTTGATGATTATGGATTTTAAGGAAAAATGTCAAATGATACTTTTTGTTGGAAATTTTATCAGTTACAAAAAAGCTCATTTGACATTTTCTCTTAAAATCACTCGTTCTCGAGGTATATGAAAGATTAGACCCGACCATTTCGCTGCCTAATTAATATGTTTCATCATATTTTCCTTCATAGTATTCTCATCAATTATTTATTTGATTTGTGATACTCAGAAGTGCTAGCCATGGGACCACCCCAGAGACGTCCAAGTGGCTACATAATTCAGGGAACGTACAGAGCCCTAGTAAGAGGTTCATTCCACCTGAATCACCCCAACATCCCCCAAGTTCTCCAAGGTCGTACTCATCTGATCATCGCCATTGCAGCCCTAGTGTACTCAAGACTGATCAGCGCTGCCAAATGGAGCACTCCGATGCTGGATCTCATCATCAATCAGTCGCACATATATTTTGTTGATCTCATTAGGGTATTGGAGAAAAAGCTTGATGGCAATTTTTCATTATCCATTGGAGATCTCCTGGGTGATTTTTTTCTTGGTGTCTATGGGGCAAAAGTGAAAGTCTGGCAAAATGTGATTCCAGGTCAAGCGAAAAAAGGGAAGACAACCATTGATTCTGGACTTCGTGATTTTTTCAAGGCCAACGACATGGGAATTCTCGAGGTGAAGAGAATGTTCTATGCGGTCTGGAAGGACAGTGGAAAGTTCTACTTCCTGGATCCGTTTGCTTGTGATGCCGAAGGGTTCAGGGTTGACTCGAGTGATCCTGAAGAACAAGTGAGGTATCAGAGTGCTACGGCTTGTGTGACGATGAACAGTTCGATAAATGAGCTGATGGAGATGATTCTGGAGAATACTGGAAACACTGAGAAGGATCCATTTTTTTTGCATGGGGTACAGGTGCTTTATGTAAAGACTTATTCATCGGTTGATTCTCCAGGTGAGATTCACGAGATTTGCCATTTTATCCTAATTAAATCATCAATTTAACTTAATTTGACAGGCGGTGCTGTCGTTTTTCGAGAGAAGAAGACTAACCGAAGGCCCCTGCCTCCAGCCCCTGCACAAGAACCATCTGATCATTGTGTGACAAAGTTGGATATGATTCCAAGACCAAGACCCGATAATGAAAAGATCAGAAGTATTGAGAGTCAGTATCCAGACCCAATGACGAATGTAGAAGACTTCATGAAGACTGATGAAGAACTCTCATCAATGGCTGATGACAATGAACACTTCATAAACATTAATTTCTATAAAATAATAAATCCACATAGAATAACACTTCAAGCAACAAAAAACTGCTTGTCAGATTCATTCAACGAGTCATCCCGTGGTCGGCAGGGTTTATCAATTGCCCTATCTGTCATATCCCTCGCAAAAATCAAACATCCATCAAAATGGCGGAGTCCTGATCTAGATTATCTAATAGAATCTGGAGATAAAGCCCATGCTGATCTCGTTAATTGGATTCAAAAGGGTAGTCCAAAGCTCAAAGGAGAGTCAGAAGACATGGATGAGGATGATGAGGATGATGATGATGATGATGATGATGATGATGAAGAAGAAGACACTGAAGATGCTGATGATGAAGTCGAAGATGAAGAGGATAAAGAAGAAAATTTAGAGGATACAAAACCATTGATGAGAGCTCCAAGCCACATAGACATCTCGATGCTGCCTCCTAGAATGAAATTTGGTGACAATGAAGTGAAATTCAGCAGAAGAATGTCATTGGCTGAAGGAGATGCTGATCCTCTGGTCAACCTGGGGGAAGCCCTCGATCGTTACTTTCTGAGGTATGATGAACTGATTCTCGAGAACAAGCGATTGATGTACCCGATATGGAAAATTAACAGCAATTACTTCATGTTCAATTCTTATGGGGCTGATGACGAGGGTTGGAGATTGAGGGGACATGCAGGCACTCTAGTTATAACTGATACTATGAATGAATTGATTGATTTACTCCACGGAGTTTTAGAATTCAATGATCGAAAATTCTTCCTTCATTTTATTCATATCGAGTCGATAGGACCTGGAAATAAATACAAATCCCCAGTTACGATAGAACAGCCTCTGGGAGATGTTGAGAAGTATCAGACTGTCTTTCTTCCTTTGACTGATGCTGATGTGCTGGCTCTCATGCCAGAGCCCAAGGAGACTCAAGTGGATGATGAAGGGAATGAGGATACTGAAGGATCAGATGATGATGATGATGACGATGATGATGAAGATAATGACAGCGATGAGAAAGAACCGAAGGATGAGATATCAGAAGAGAAAGAAGATTATAGTAAAGAAGAAAAAATGATAGAGGCTATCGAGGAAATACCCCTGATTGATCCACTGATAGAAATTCAAGAGCAAGATCGTCCAGATGCACCGAAACAATTGAATCTCTTTCTCCTAACAACAAACGTTAAGCTAGAGGATGAAGAGGTTGATCAGAATACAAGAGAAGCACTTGAATACGAACGTCTGAAGTATAATCATCCACCCCCTTATGTCCTCCCCCCGAAGAGAGTTCTTGCCATGTTGTTAGCAGCCAAGAAAGCCACAAAGTCAATTCCCTCATTAGTCTCCTGCTTCTCCATTGATTCTAAATTAGCAGTCAAGACGGATTTGCCTGTTGACACAGCCAATCAGCCAGTAATTGAATCTCCATCAACCGAGCATAATTCAAAATTAATTAAACTCCCACCGAAAAAGTATCTCTTCTCCAGAATTACACCAATTGGTTTCACGCCACTCAGGGCCATCAATGAAAAATTTATTCATGATGAGCGAGTAGATAAAGAGAGAGAGAAAAAGTGTAGAGATAAAAAATTAAAAGCAACAACGTCGGAGAGATTTTACTTGAGTGAAGTGCCTGAAGTGCCGGTGGGCGTGAGAATTATGCCATCAATTATTCCACTCGGACCAGTGATAATGACACCCATTCCTAAATTGAAAGTGAAGCCCTGTGTCGGAGGGGATAAGAGACAGTGTCGGTTATCGGCATTTGAGAGGGAGAATCTGAAATTGGAGAAGATTGTGTGCTATACTGAGGACATTCTGTTTGATATGATCTTTCCAATGCTGAAGTTTGATGAACAGGTAAGGGGGTTATTGTATTGTTGAGTGATTGTGAGCGGAGAATCTCGGAATGTGAGAAAGATGGCGAAATTTTCATGACTACCTTTTTTGCAGAACGAGGGAAATCTAGGAAAAAATTCATTATGAAAATCATGCTCTCTTTTGGATTCAAAGATTTTCATCAAAACTTGTTCTATTTTACCACTTAATTCTGACCATGAATTCCAACCATAAATATTAACCATTCTTCACCATTAATTCACAGACTGATGGAGAAGAATCCGAAGCAAAAGAAGATAGCATAGATCTCCAAGAGAGCCCTCCAGAAGATCCTACTCCCCCCCAAGAAGAAAATCAAAACAAAACCGAAACTCCACAAGAAGCTCCGAAACTACCAGAAACGTATGGTTTCCAAATCATCAACAACTCCTCCTCGATTCTTCGCGCAACCAGTCACCTGGAGAATCCATCAACCACAAAAGAATACCACCTGAACACTTCCTACTATTCCGCCATTCTCTGCATCCTAGCTAAAATCAAAATGGACCCCAACGAATTTCCCACCACTCTCCTTGACCAAATAATTCTTCTCTCCAACAAAATCTACATGAAAACCGGAAGTCTCCGTTACAAGCTTTCCCGCATCTTCAGAAATATTGAATTCCTCGGGATAAAATTTAACGTCATCTTAAAACAAATTGCCTACGCAGATCCTGAGAATTTTGATGACGATGCGCTGTCAAAACGCCTAGAAACCTACCTTATCAGCCACCCCACTGGCATATTGATCTTCGCTGATAGCTCCTACGCATTCTGGTTCACAAATGGCAACTACTATCTTTTCGACCCTTACTCTTGTGACGCCACAGGTGAGCGAACCGAAAACGGTACTGCATGTCTTCTGGAGTACTCCTCGATCTCAGATATGATCGAAAAGATCCAAGAGAAGTCAAGAACTCCCCCGAATCAACCGTACAGAATTCACACATTATGTATAACTCACCTGGAAGAGATAAAGCCCAAGAAGAAACCGAGAAACACCCGTAAAGAACCCAAGGATGAGGAAAATGAAGAGAGTCCATTGGAAATCGATGAGCCAGATGTGCCAATTCCCCTCAGACCAAACGTCTCCCTCATCGAACTGAAGGATTGGGTTCACCATCAATCCAAAATCTCTGAATTCGACATAACCTATCAAACATTCAGAGCTATAAATAATTTCAATGCCTCAGCCCTAGAAGTTCCAGTCGTATTCAATGACATAACTCGTCCAAATCTCCCTCCATTCAAGACATCAAAGGTCTTCAAATCCTTGGAAGACTATCCAAGAAGAAAGCCATTTGACAGAAAATTCAATGAACACTCGATTCTCCTCGAGCCCATCGATCTATGCACAATGGCGTGGGCTTGCATTCGTGATCCAACAGAGTGGGGCACGAGGACAATCAGAGGTATCTACGAAGCCAGTCAAGATCTCGCCTTCGATAGTTTGCTGGCAGCTGAAGACTCCACAGTATCGGGTATGATTGATAGTTTACTGACGGAATTTGACGTCGCGAATTATCGATTCCATTCTGTATTCGCGCCGATTCACATTGGAAAGCTATACGCCACTGAAGGATGGAATCTCTCAATGTCTTTGAAAAAGATCTTCGATACTCCGATCTACTCTGGAGCTGTCGTTCTCTGCGGAAAGGCGCACATTGGAGTCATGAGGAGATCAAATCGTTATTACGCCTGGTGGGGAGTGACCAATACAAAGAATATCAGATTCATAACATCAGAGTCATTCGAAGATTTCCTGAAGCTCTTGATTATTTTGATCAATGAACCTGATGATCTAGAGTTCCAGATAAGAGTTGTCACTGTATCTTATGCCAAGAAGATGGATCCTAACTGTGATGATCTGAAAGGACTCCATGAGCCTGGAATATGCTCATCCCTCCCCCAAATTTATCGGAAGGATAGAGAGCCATATGACCTCAATGAAATCTTCAGACCTACGGTACCATCTTCAAGTCCTCTCTTCATTTCAGGTACAGTGGCTATCGATCAACGAGATCTGATTAAAGAGCCTGTCTTGAAACGTTGCTATTTCGTAGCTGTGATTGCATTGATGGTCAAGAGAGACATCATGCAGAGCCCCATGACTTCCATGATTGATAAGATCCTTCAAGTTGCTGATAATTTATACCGAGAATTTGACAATCCGAAGTATCACACCGAACACATCCTCAGGAATGTCACAATTATGAACAGAATCTTTGACTTTCGGGATGTTGCCTCAAATTTATTCACATTCACGGAGAACCATTCCACCGGGCAAAATGATTTCTATCCCTTAGTCAAGTCAGAATTGAAAAAGCATTTTAAGAAGCATAACGATGGCATTCTACACTTCACGAATTGTTGTTATGGGTTCTGGTATTCCAGAGGAACCAATTGTTATTATTACCTCGATCCTTATCCCTGTAACTTCCGAGGAAAGCGAGTGTCAATTAATGGAAGTGCCTGCCTCTGTGTATTCCCAAGTATCTGTCAGATGGTAAAACAAATTTGCTCAAATAGATTGGAAGATACAACAGGTTTCTTCATTCATCGTCTTCATGTAGAGTCCATCAACGCAGCGCCATTTTCAGAATTCCAGGAGGACGCCATGTGGGTTTATCTGGACTACCACTGGAGCTCACATCACGCCTCAAAGACATCTCCCACGCCAAGGAAGAAGAAAAAGAGGAAGAAGAGTGATAAACAAGATAAAGAAGACATCTGCAAAGAAGAGACACTAGAGATCTCTGAGAAAACTCGTTGGAACAATTACACAATTGAAGTTCCTCAGTTGATTTACTCCCTCTGGGGGACTTTGGGATCATACGACAGCCATTTTGGAGAGCGTGGTGGGAAAAATCAAGCGGCCATTTGCGTGGCTGTAGTCGCCATGCAGTACCTCTGTCATCCTTCAAGATGGAGCCCAGGGATTTTAGACTCTGCAGTGATCTGCGGTGATAGTTATTATACAAAGAGCCTGAAGAATGCAGCTAGAAGAGGATCAAAGTACTCTAATATCTTCAATCTTCAGCCATGCTTCAAGGTCTTCCCTCACATCTGGAAGATTGAGTACCTTCCCTCCATGTGTGGAACTTTGTACGGGGGAAAAGGAAGACTTCCTCTTTCTAATGTTCTGAAATTAGCACTTGAAGAGTCTAAAAATATTCTGCTGAGGTGTGGAAAGATAACAATTGGACTTTTATCAGCTGAAGATGGGTACTACGTTGCAGATCCTTGTTGGACAGGTCCTCCATTGTTCTTGAGACAACGTGGCGCTATTTACGTTCTCAGATGCAATAATTTCCATACTCTGGTCTATTCACTCGTCAAAATGATCAATTCTAACCAAAGACTCGAGTTTTCTCTCACTCCAGTCATCTTCGAATTCAAACAGGAAGCTTGCAGGTCTTCAGATGAGAAGAAACATGTCGAACGAAGAATTGTCATGGAGTCTGTTGGGGTTAGGCCGGGGCTTGCTCAGGGCCCAAGACTTCCGGTTTGTGGGGCAACAACTGTCAATGACGAGGATGATTACGAAAAGTATCGGAGGAATATTGAAATTGGGCTGAAGTATGGGGAGAGATTGGAGAATCCTGTGGTGCCGTCTCCAGTGCCTCGTTTGGAGAGAGACAATGCACGAAATGTTTTGATCAGCACAAAATGGAAGAAGTACAGGGGAGTTTCGAAGCCCAAAGTCCGTGGGTTTCCATCAGTTGATCCGAGGATTGCTAGACAATTGACACCATCTTCTACCTCTGAAGAGTCTTTTACGAAAATTCTTGAAGTCTGTGATGAATATCCAAAGACTGTTGATTTCGTTAAAGACAAACACTTTGACTCACCGATGAAGAGACTCACGAGGAAGAAGATTACACCGGAAGTACCGTTGACAAGGCCGTTGGATTGTATACCTCCAAGGGAGTTCATCATGAATAGAAGTAAGAAAGAGTTTAAAAAGCGAACAAAAGAGATGGCAGATGAGGTTTTTAAGATTTATAAACATCGGATGGGGGAGAAAAGTTCAGAGAGTGGAGGGGGAACTGAAGGTGTTCAAGAAACTGAAGATTATGGAGTTGACGAGACTGATGCAACTGAGACTGAAGGATAAAAAAAAATTGTTTCGTACGAATAGATAATTTCTTTATTAAATTTCAGAAGAAAATGTCTTACAAAAGAATTCGAACATTAAACTTATATATATATATATATATATATCGGACGGTTTATGTGGCTCGAATTGAGTCACTTAAATTTGTGACATTTTGTAAAAATTCTTAACTAAATTGTACCATTAAACGGTCAATATACAATATTAAGATTATTTAAAAATTAATGACGCTGATTGTGATAATTATTACAATCAAGGAATTATTGATTGATGATGAAAATTTGTTTGATTAAAATATCTATAAAGATAATCAATAATTAATAATCAATTAATATAATAATTAATCAATCACTCTCACATTGTCAAACATAATGTACAATGAAGAAAAAATAATAATGATACTTGTTTTTTGTAGTAAAAATCGACATCGGTCATTAAGTACATAATTTAATGCTTGATTACGAGCACAAATGCTTTGCGTACATTTTTTGTTTGTGTATTCAAATGAAAGCTGCTGTGTTGTTTTTATTTATTACAAACATTAAAATTACATTACAATCTCAAAACTACCTATATGTCAATGATAATTGTACCACATTTTAGAATTACTCTGGCTGTGCGAATTCTCCTTTTTATATTCGTTTTTTTGACTCGAATCTTTAATAAAAATTACAAATTAAATTCCTCATGATTATCAGAGATTTTTCATTTTTTATCAGCTGTTTCTTCGTTCTCTTTCTCATTCTTTGTGTAAAGAATTTCGGCGTATTCGGTTTTATCTTCACTGACACGTCTAGGTGGTGTTGCCTCACGTTGAGTGAGATCCAATTCAGCATAAACTAAACCACCCTCACCTGTTTGACTCTTCTGCGTCACATCGGCTGACTCTGGCATCTACACACAATTCATTCATTAATTGTCGTATTAAATACGTAAATGGTGACAGTGCAAAATAGTAATACAAATTGCATTATTTATCTAATAAATGGAAAGATAAAAGAAAAAAAAAAAGTATGTACGTGGTCATCGGTTTTTCCAATATTTTTATATATATTTCCTTTTCCTGGGTTTATAGAAAAATGTCTGGTTATAGTGACAGGTTTATTAATTTATGGTAATTTTAAACCGTCATCACAGAAAATGATGTCACAAAAAAAGGGGTAAAATTAATAAGAAAACGAGTTTATGGAAAAATTAAATTGCACCGAATTAACAATGTTTTTAGTTGAATTCAATTAATTATGCATGAAATGCAAATTTTATGATCCGAGGTTTATGTTCAAAGGTGTATATGATTATGAAAAAAATTGGAATATTGAGACAATTGCGGGACTACTAACGTACATTTTATAATTTTTTTTTTTCAATTTTAGGCAGGTGTAAATAAATTTGATCATTAACAAAAATCGGAAATTTGACATTTTTCACTTTTGAAAATTTAAATATGACAATTATCTCAAAATTGACATGATAGAGAATAAAAACACAAAAAACCTTTTTTATTGCTGAGAAAATTTCCTACAAAAAAGGTCTCTTGGAAATTAATTCAGATAAATATATACACAATGATCAACACAAAATTAATGAAATCTTAAATGAATTAGATTCCAATATACCTTTTCATCATCAACAGTGACAACAGTTCTCATTGTATCCGTATCGCTCCCAGCTACTTTATCCTTATTGCGTTTAAACAACTGAGATAGCATAATCCTTGGTCTCCTCGGTCTTCCAGAGTGTCCATCAGTCTCACTCCTCGAGTAACGTCCAGCACTCTCCGTGTCACTTCTAATTCATGTTGATGTTAATCATTATACCAAAAAACCCATTATCCAAGTGCATTTCAAAATTTATCTCTTTGTTTTAATAGGATAATTAATTCTCAAGGCTTAAATATTCCTCGAGATTGGATTTCATCGAGCCTAAAGCGCACGTGGTATTCATGAATAATGGAAACACGGGAAATGGGGATGAATGGTGGACAATATCGAATATCCCTGAAACAACACTGGGACCACTCAATACTCGAGCCAGTGTTGTATTAATGAAGAAGTTAATTAACGTCACACTAGAAGTCTTTAATTACAGACACGAGAATCAATTTTTTATACTTTGGTATTTTTTTTTCAAATCCACAAACTGGTTCGGGATAAAATCAATTGACTTATTGAATTTTTAATTATTACAGTGATAATACATCATTAGGACGTGTTTTTTCTTGCTGAGAATTATTTTTCAGTGGAAAACTGAAAATATTGTTTAAAGTATATATTTTTTTTTTATTAAATTAACAATTATTATTTTTATTCAATTAATTCAATTTAAAAAAATGTATTTGATCGATAAAAATTAATGCAATTGAATTCAATGAAATGACCAATTACTCAGTAAATTCTAAGTAATTTAGTTTGTGCAGAGATGCGTCGATTGTTACTGGATAAACCTCAATGTGTCAAACCGATAAATTGAATTTTCCTCAATTAGTATCTCAAGTTATAATTAAGCTCTCACGAGTAAATGACAGGAGAGAATTATGAAATTTCCTTGATAGTTCCCATTGAATTGCGTTTGTATTATTCTGTTTACAATGTACCAAAGCGTAATTAGCATTGTCTATATACTATATATAATTCAACCCTCTAACCCATTGTGCCTCAAGTTAATTTACGACGTTACGAGAATTAGCGTATGAATTATTTATTGGTGCTGTATTAGCGGGATATTGTCAAAGCAGATCGTACTAATTATCATCTACACTCGTAGGAAATTTCGTTTTATATATTTCATATAATTTTTTTTTTGTTCATTCAACTTTGAGAATTTCAATGAATTAATTGTCAATAATTAATTGAAAAAATTAATCGGTTAATTAATGAAATTGAATTGATTAATTATTCAATTTTAAAATTCATGTGCTAATGAAAATTCTTGAATTGTTATTAAAATATCCATATTTTAGAAACAATTTAATTGCAAAAATAGAATTAAAAAGTCAAAAATAAATTTCAGTAAATGTCTAAAAGTGCACGAAACTCCTAAAAATAATCTAAAAGCAAATAAAAAGCTAAATAGATGTGAAAAAATGCGTGATTAATCGCGATGCAAATGATATTGCGCTATAAGCAAAATTGTATAGTTGACCCAAAAAAAAAAAAAAAATTTGAAAATACTTTCTTGCCTTTGCCCACTATTGGCATCGCCTGTTTTCGGTTTGTGGAAGCGGAGGAGTCTAATGCTCGCAGCCGGATCTCCTATGTCTCTGGAAGCCGACGTCGATATTTTTTTTTTCTCATCCATTAATGCAAAAACTAATTTAATATTGCGCGTTAATTGTGCCTAGGATTTTTCTGTTAATGCGTCATTATTTGATAAAAAATAGAAAATATTGTTATTAGATTAATGTGGCACGGGACAAAATGAGAAAAATCTTGTGCTCAAACACTCAAATTGTTGGATAAAAGCTGTAGTGTTTTTATTGCTGAATAATTATTTGTTTTTTTTTTTTTTTTTGGAACAGGCGAGAAATTTTAAAACCGATACTCACGATTCTCCGATATTCCTCGTGGATGAACCACCTGTAAAATAATTAATCAATAATAATAATTAATTTTACAATAATATCGGATTATTTGAATTTTCGAATTTTTTCAATTAAAAAATTCTCTAAAAACATAAATGCTTCCAAAGAAAATTCGGGTAAGGGTGAATTCTTGTTCAGATTTCATTGAGAATTTGTGTCCAGTTTGTTCGAATCGTTTGGAATGTCAGTCGTGTGAATTGAATAAATAAATAGATAATTTCGTTGTATTGAAAACAAATGTTTTTTTTTCTTTTATTTCAAAAATCATATACCTATAATAAGTTTTACAATGTAATATCGTAGCAATGAGTGAACTTATCATTAAATACATTTGTTTTTTTCTTCTTATTTCCATTGTTTAAATTCATTATATATTAATTTTTCACTTTAAACCTTACAATTATCGGTTTTAATTCACTTTTTTTTTCTGCCTACTGCTGAAATTTGTATCTACAAGTACAGATACAAAATGTTTATTTTAACTCTTCGATTTATTTAATTACTTGTTAATGTTTTTTTCTTTTCAAAGTTCATTTATCTTCTGATTTTTGCAAAAATTCTTGTTCTGCTGTCGAAAATGTGAAAAAGAAATGCTCTGATATTATTTTTTGGGAGTTGATACGTGTTAAATATTAAAATTTAAGGCAGAAATAAACCTCAATAGTTTTTAAAACCGTTGAAATTCAATTTAAATCATGAAAAATGTCAGATCGATGAATTAATCAAATGGTAATTTATTTTTTCAAATGACAACCCACAATTTTTTTCCCCTGTTACCAATTGATAATTAAATTTTATTATCTAGTCTTACTTTAACATAAATATATATATATCATATACTCCATTGTATGGCCAACGATCATGCTTCATTCTTTCGTACCTCAATTTGTTTGTTTCAATCGTATTATTGATAAACCATCGACGAGCAAGATTTCTACAATCTCTCTTCTTTTTTTTTTTTCATAAAATGTTTATTTATTTATTTTTATGGTTTTGTTAGTTAAAGCGAGTCACTCTCCCCACATATTAAACGATTAACTGAACAATAATTGTTGTTTATTCAATAAGCATGATCATCGAGAAAAATTTTAAGTAAAAAATACCATTATGGTTTTGCTATAATTAATAATAGAAGTAATAATAATGAAAATATCAATTAATTATTGAAAACACAAAATAATGAATGATATTTATATAAATAATGTACCATGATTGAATCTTTGTACATTAAACATGTTTTGACAATTTTTTAAATTCAATTTAGGATTATCTTATTTATTATTTAGTTATATTTAATATATCCACTCCAACAAGCTGAATAAGTCTGAAGGTTTTACAATGAAAATTAATTTTTTTTTTTCATTATCTATTTTCACTCCCAAAATGTTGATAAGTTGATAGAGTTGGACTGATATTAGTGATAATTTCAATTTTTAATTCATCTGAGGTTGAAAAGGCTTTTAAAAAAATGATTGAGAATGTGTTTACAATTTTTTTTTGGCAGTGATTTTCAACTGTTTAAAGTCATTATTTTTAAAAATTTCAATGTTTTTACTTGTTCCATTGGACCTGTACTATTTAATCGCAATTGTAAATTCTCTATTATGTTTCTATTCTTTTTTCATTTAATTAAAAACATTAAACAGCTTTTCCCCCAACATTTTTGTTAAGAAGTGTATGAACATCAATTCGGATATTGAACATTGAAAAATTCTTTAGTGAATCTACAATAATGGACATAAACATTTTTGAAAATTTACGTCACTGTTTTTTTGCAAATTTTTATCATTATTAATAATTATTCAATTTTTATATAATTCCCCAGATTTGTACCAAAACATTAATTAGCAAACAACTTTTTTATTTTAATTTTTAAAATTGCCGAATGAAGTATTCCCTTCTAATAAATCTTCACAATGTTTTTAATCACTGATGATCTCATTAATTTTCTTTATAATATATGAAACATTTAAAACTCTCAAGATGTTGATTATTCATTTTAATCAACGGTTCAATTAATTATCGTAATTTTATCATCATTTCTGTACTTTGTTTGTTCAATTAATATTTTTTCCTCTGTTTAAATATGGAATAACGACAGGTCCTTGGGCAATTGGAATGCAAGGTATATGAATTCCTGTAATAAATTGCAAGCCAAATGCCTTTGACGCAGTTATAATTATCATAATTCATTCACTATTTTATTTTTAATTTTTTTTTTTATTCATTTTTTTTTTCTTTCATTTTATACTTCGTACCACTGTATTTATAATATATTTATTTATATATATATTTAATATATACAACACGCAGTTAATGGGGGAATTTGACAGGACGAATTAAGTAATTATTTCTTTTTAATTTGAAGTTTGAAAAAAAAAGGAGTTGTGATCGAATCTGCGGGAAAGGGAGAGGGGGAAAAAATTGTTATTATTTATTTATTTTATGGGCACTCTACCATGTTTATCAAGTTGAAAAATTTGGTAACATTGAATGACAAAAAAATGCAATGATTATGTTTCTTCTGCATTCAAGGGAATGAAAATTTTCATTAATTTTAGACAAGTAAAAATAGGATTACAAAAGTACAAATGATGATTATTGTCGAAGTAATAAAGTGAAAATTTTCTTGATTATATCAAAATTCGTAACAAATTATTTCATTGAAAAATTTGAATTTGTGAGAAATGTTTTTGTTACAACAATTGAGTCTTTTTCTTTTTTTTAATATTCAGTGAATAATTTGTTGTCCGTTATTATCATCAAGGGAATGAAAATGTTGTGGTAAATTTTGACTGATTTACTGTAATAGCTTGTAAAAAAATTACGACTTCCGTTTAATATGAAAATTCAGTTATTATGATTGCGTGCATGTATGTTATAATGAATATATAACAGAGCAATCACACGAACAGGTTAAAACAAAATGGAGGAAATAATTGAAGGGATGACCATAAAGTGTATTTAAAAAAAAAAATGAAAAATTTTCTACTTTATTACATTATGGAATGTATTGTATTTTTATGATTATCAAGTACATTATAAAGACATAAAGAATTTTATCAATGATGAGAAAAAAAAAACATGAAATTTCTGATATTTAATATCAGCTCATAAGTGATTCAACTCTATCAAAAATTAGGTAGAAAATGTATTATTTAAATGAAACTACAAAACTTTACTTTTCTCAACACGAAAAATAAATTATTAAACTACTTAAACACACATTAAAAGAATAAATGGTATCTCAATCTCTAAAAGAGGAAAAAAGAAAATAATGAGAAAATTTCGTTAAGGCATGTTCGAATTGAACAAAGAGATTCATTAATTTCATCTTTTTTTATCTTATAAATTTGAGATTCAAATTGTCAAATAATTATCTCATCAAGTGAGAAACAATAGAAAGCAATCACACACTGGTGCCAAAAGAGAGAAAAAAAAACCTTAAAATCTACAAAGAACGAAGAAAAAAAGTGAAAAATAAAACTAAAATAAAAAAAAGAGAACACTGGACAGAACAAATGGAAGGAATGTTCAAGGATTTCTATTCCCCATAATAAAAAATCAGAATTCTCTATGACATGTAATACTAGATCACACGGAGGCTCAGTGCCAAATAATGGCGGAAAATGGAAAATTTGTTGAAGAAAAATAATAATATTGCGAATGGCTCAACTAATAATCAAACACATGTACAAGTAAGAACAGCTGCCATACCAGCCAATCGCAATTTTCAATATTAAACTGAACCCATAATTAACTCTACCTCTAACCTGTTATTATTAATTCTGATTAACATGTCTGACCACACCGAGTATCTATCTCCTGTCTTATTTAATCTCCAAGTGTACATTTTTCCATTACAATAATCATGCAAACTTGATTCTTCATCATAGAATCAATCAATGCATGATGATCGTTAATCATATTATGATCTAGTCATATTTTTCTAGTCTCTGGAAATATTTCCAAAATAAGAAAAAAAAAAAAAAATAGAGAATATTCAACGCACTTTAGTAAAAAAAAAAAAAAAAACATTGTTCAGTGGCGAAGTGCGACGACAGTGAGGGGCTGGAAATTTTAATTTAGAGTATCGTTGATTAATCAATGATTTATACTGGTGTATCTGTCTTCTCGTCCTTCCTTTGTACATCCTTAATGTCATTGCGTCCATTAACGTACTCATTACTCGCATGAATGGGATTCTCCTGGCCACCGTGTGGCATTTTTTCGTCAATAATGTGTGGATCCTCGTGGTCATCAGAATCATCACCTGGTGTTATGTGTGCCTCACTTCCTGCACCAGCTCCACCTGCAGCCTCCTCGTCACCGCGACGTCTTGCTGCAACAAGCAACGCCACTATCGGTCAAGGCAAATGCGTGTGTCAAGTGATAAATTGCGTGATTTTATTTTTTTAAGGTGAAATTTTTTGGTGATTAATTATCAATTGTATCTAGCAATTGATTATCTATTTTTTTTTTTGCTATTTTTCCATCTATTATGTTATAAGAATAATTTTAGGAGTAATGCACAGTTATTGGGCTCATGCGAAAATAAAATATTGATGAGGGATTTGGTTTTTTTTTTTGCTGCATTTCGTGTGGTAATTGAGTGTGCTAATTATTGTCGGGTTATATATGCAATTCTCTAAATTACAGGTATATAAATATTTAATAATGATGAATATCGATATTGGAAGCGATGAAAAAGTATTTACATGCTCGAGCTGCAATTAATATTATTCAGGCAAATGCTATTTTCTTAAAATCATGATGACTATAACTTTAGAGTGAGTTTTTGATGAATATCTCGGAATCTATGAGAGATAGAGAAATTTTTATAGAAACCTTTTTTGTAGATTCGATCCTGTTCTACAAAAAAGGTCTTATCAAAAATTTCGATATCTCTCTCAGATTCTGAGATATTTCATAAAAATCGATCTGTCAATTTTTGAAATTGATGTCCATTGACAAAAAGTGCATTTTCCTGAATAATATGGGATAAATACGATGACTAGGTATCGAATAGTGATGACGATGAGTTTCTCTACCTCAACATAATAAGAACTCAACCACACTTGCCTTCGCCGATTGTTAAGGGGTTGCTTGTTACATTTATTCATCAATTTTTAAATAAAAAAAGACAACAATATCCAGGTGAAAGCTTCTGTGGTGATTCTTCGTCTATTTCTTCTCAATCAACTTTTTTTTTTGGTCTCCAAGGAAATAAAAAGTCTAGGAAAAGCAATTACTGCGCTCGATTCATGCAACAATGTTTCCATTGACTCGGAAAGGGTAACATGCGGATCGATGAAAGTGTGAAAAAACAAATTTCATTATTTCTTTGTAAAGTTGGATCGACAATCTCGAGTTGTAGTGAACACTGGAGAGTGAACAAATAAGTCTAGGTCGTTCCATGCAATTCGGGAAGGGAGGAACGACAATCAGAATCATTAAAATGGAATTGTGGTCGATTGTATCAACTAATCGATAGTTCAGAGAAAAAAAAATTAAAATCAGAAAATCGTTCTTAAAATTTTTCGCTTTATCTTTGAAAAAATAGAAATTTCATCCATAATTACGAAAAAAACAGTCCGTTTTGCCCCAGTCATTCCTGATATATAGAAGAAAAGTTCCCACTTAATAAAATTAATTAATGATTTCCCTCTGGCACGAGAGAAATTTTTCTTGAATTCAGTAGTGAAGGCAATTATGGTCAGACATTAGTTTTTGCTGAATATCTCGAAATCGAGGAGAGGTAGTGGAATTTTGAAAAAGACCTTTTTTGTAGATCTCATTTCACTCTTCAAAAAAGGTCCTCTTGAAAATTGTTGTATTTTCCTTGGATTTGGAGATATCCATCAAAAACTCACCCCCAAATTGAATTTATTTCCTTTGCAAATCGATCAACTTTGGAATAACAAAAAATTAATCAATTAATTTAATTTTTTTTCTCTGTAAGCATGATAAACTGTATTGATGGATGATTATGATAAAATATGATATTTAAGAGTGGAATAAACGTTGAAATGACGAACTCTGTAAGTGACGCAAAGGGGATAAAATAATTGTTTTCTTTTTGGGCTGTCGAGGTTGACTTACCCCTGGACAGTATCATGCCTATAGTACGGATACGCATGGATTATGTTGTCGTGTCTCCGTAATCTTTACTTGGCCCGACTTGCATGCTGTCCTATTTTCGTTGTAGCCGCACAACATACAAGACAGTATTTTTTTTTTTTTTTTTATTCACAAATAACTTACCAAAATATGACTCTTTAGATATTTTTTCCTCTTCAATTTTGTAATTAGCGCGAATTTTTTGGGATTTTTTCAACGGGAATTGGCTCGACTGACTTTTCCAAACGTATTTTTCTTTTTTTTTTTTTTTTAAGGTTAATAATACTCGAGGGATCGTTCTGAGGAATAATTGGAAGGGATTGTTTTTTTTTTCCTTTCGCTTTTAAATTAAATTATAAAAAATTTCGAATTATTATTACTATGAGACTCACCTGCGAAGCACCAACGACCAGTCGCGCGAGCAAAAATAATGAGAGAAATGAGTAGGAGAAGCACCAAAATTCCAACGACGATTCCAATTATGTAGCCCGCGTCGATATCAAAACCTGGGGGTAAATAATGATACGTTTAACATTGAGAACAATACATTTTTTTAGATGATCATGATGTATTTTAACGATTCAAAATCGTTCAACAAAATGAAAATATTATGAGATAAAATCTGTAGTTAATCAATTATTTAAAAATTGAATTTCGAAAATTTTTAAAATTTACAGTTTATTTCATTAACAAAAGATTTCAGATGAAAATGTTAAAAGACATTTTTTGTCGAAAATTTCCCACTCTATAAAAAAGGTCTTGTTACATTTTCCCATAAAATCTCTCATTATCGAGATAAATGGATATCAAACTAAATGAAAAAACTAAATTTTCTTATAAACAAAAATAATTAAAAGAAAAAATGCCATCAATATTAACAATGTATGCCACACAAGCGTTGAATTTCATAAAGCACTTGAAACTTTTTCATGTAAATAATCATAAAATTCCGCTCTCCACTTTTAAAATAAAGATGGAAATACTCAAATAGTTTTTTGAATTATGACCAACTTTTTAATGAGTTTTATTTTCTATTCTTTTTTCATCATTTCAGGGATTTCTGTCCGTAGTATCCGATTATGGGTACATGAGAGATGCATATTAATGCGAGGATTTTGCTCATAAGCCCAGTGGATTTCGGAATAATTTCCCACTGATGTAATTTAACCATTGAAAAACTTTGAATATGGAAAAACAAATATTTGAATAAATTTATGATTTATATAAACGACTCCACAAGTATAACCCATATTCGTTACTAAATATTATCATTTTCATTTTTTATATTTAAAGTAGAACATTTACCTAGTGCGTGCGTAATGTCGGAGAGCTTACCATAAAGGTGTACTAGCGCTCCTGCGTGAGAGCATGCGGTGAAGGTATTTAGCCATTAGACAATTGTTAAGAGAAATGAAAAATCGTGATATCACGTGAATATTATAAGTTGATTGTGGTATAGCGTGTTAATGGTGATGAAGAAGTTTGTGTAAATGTTTTTATGTTAATTTGACAAAGCATTTCACACAGATTTGAATTTAGTGTAAAATATTGAGTTAAATTACCTTCAGGTTCTGGAGATGTCGAAAGTCGAAATTGATATTTTGTTCTGCCCTCGGAATTGACTGCTTCCAAAAAGTAAAACTTCTCGGTATCAGATTTTTGGACACTGTCGATTTTCAAGTCAACGTACCACTGTCCAGGATTCTGTCCATTGAAAAGGAAAAAAAAAATTAATTTATAAAACGTGATTATATTTTAAAGAACACGTGAATTATTATTGTAGTAAATATTCACCATTTCTAGGGGTGTTGAGGTCTGCAGACGCTGACTTTGATCAGTTTTTCCTTGTTCAATTCGCTCATCACCAACTTGCCAAATGAAATGTGGTCTCGGATTGGCATAAACTGTTGCGTTTATTATTCCTTCGCGTCCGATGACATAACCGAAACGATCGATGGTTCCTTGTTGCTGGGGTGGATCTAAAATGAGTTTAATAAAACAGGACGAATTAGTCAATTCTATTTTGCTGAAGAATATCTTGAAATTGAAGAGAAATATCGAAATTTTTATAATAATCTTTTTTGTAGAGTGATATCTATAGAGATTTTGATATCTCCTCTGGATTCAGAGATATTCATCAAAAACTCATTCCGTTCTCAAGTTAATTCAAGTGAATTTACTTACAGTATACTTCTAACCGCCTTGTAATTTCCTTGGGTGAATCCAGTGCCATATGTTCAGCGACACAACGAATAAGTCTTCCATTATCACTCCAATCAAGTATACGAGAGCCATTCACCATAGCCATACCATTATTATTTGAATTATGCCCGAGGCGAGAATTGTCACGTGGGATTGTCTCGTTATCTAGAACGAAAAAAAAAAAAAAAATTGAATAATCTCTCAATTTATGTTAAAAACTTTCAGAGGATTTAACTGAAGTGTTACTTACCGATATAGAGGCTAAGCTTGGCACTAGGTCGGCCAGCCAGTGCACGACAGTTCATTACAAGTTCCTCTCCTTTTCTGTATCTCTCGTTTTGTGGCTGACTGAGAATGAGTTCCGGCATTTCTGGTGGTTCTGGAAAGTTCATTCAAACATTAACCAAATGACACGAATTCATTGAAACAATAATACTATAAGTTCTAGGTAAAAGTTGAGTTTAGATTTGCATTATGATTCTGGACTATAAACAAGGGAGGAAAACTTGGTGTTCATAAATTATTAATATAGACTTACTTCGTTGAACAAGTGAATTAATTCAACAAAGAAATCAATCTTTTGAGTTGAAGAGTATTGTTATAAATTTACATTTATGTATTTTTTAAATCCATCAAAATTTACTCACTTGCAACAACAATCTTGAGTGTTCCAAGAGCTTCACTCCTACTGCCTTTAGGATGAAGGCCACACTTGAAATCCCCATGATAAATCTCCTTAACATTATCAATTGTCACTCCACACTCTCCAGTCTCCAATCCCTGTCCATCGTAGCTGATTCCATCGTCAGACGGTTGATTGGGTTGAAGAATAATCGGTGACATTCCAGGTATCTCAACTCTGCATCCCTGCAGGGCCACCCCAATTCTGCACATGATCCTCAAACGACCACCCACTCTCACGGTTGCCTCACCTCTCGGCTCAACCTCCACCGTGGGTGTATGATATCCTAAAAAGAAAAAACAAATGAAGAATTAATTAGAGAATCGATCCATCAGAATTATTGATGTTACAATTGTTCTACGATTCATCACAAGAACGATAAATTCAAGTCAATTTTTCATACTCGGCTGCACCTGTGGCAATTACTATTTTTCTAGAGAATATGGTGGGAAAAAATTGATTGGATCAACTTCGAGAGTTATCGAAGAAAAAAATTAATTGATCAATTGTGTGAGGAAAATTCATCATCAGGTTTCATCAGATATTTTTGCTTCCAAATGAGAGCAATGATTCCATTATTTTTCCACCATCATCCTGATTTTTTATTTTTCATTTTTACACACTATCACTAGGTAAATTATCAATTTGAAATTAAATTCTATAACATTCCATGTATAAGAAAAAATTTGTTCATTTCATTTTTCCATTTGACAGAGTTTTTCAATAAAAATTGAGGAGAAACCCAATGGATTTGGCATTGTGAGAGGAAACTCGTGTTTTCTTGTATCGTGAAAATGAAACGATGCACCTACTTCTGGGATAAGATTTATGAGGCGTAAAAAAAAGCGTAAGGGGAGCTTGGTTTATTAAACCTCCGTGACATCTAGAATGTACTTTCGTTGAATCACGTGAGACATCACTGAATAAATATATATAGTAGGCGTTATTCCATACGACTGTTGGAGGCGTTGGTCTTACTGGAGGCTTTTGCACAAACTCGCTTATTGCTTTCTCTCTCATTGTCTCGAGCTTTCTTTCTCTCCAGTGCTATTCTAGGTCTTCTGGGTCTTCCAGTCTGTATGAAATAGAGGCACTGGGCGTAACGAGTGCATATTGTACATGGGTATGGTAGAGAAACTCGAGCAACAACTGTCGTTGAGCTGTAGAATAATTACTCTTCTTGGTATACGTTACGCCTTATCCTTTGGAAAATGGGCAGGTATGAGGAAATAAAAAAATTTTTTTCTTACACATAAGCTCTCATAGGATTTATCTCCAAATTGATAATTTAGCTAATAAAAGACTCTGGAAAAATCAAAAGAAATTTTTAGATAAACATTCTCAATTAAATTTTATTATTCTTCAATTTCAATTGAATTTACATGTTCGTTCAATGGAGTGAATTAAAAATCCTTTTGATTCCATTCGACTGTCAATAAAATTTTGATTACACATGCGTTATCAACTCATCCCATATATTGACCCACCCCCTCCAAAATATACAAAATTTCATCATAAACAGTAAACAAACCCATTGTATCTGATTTAAACCGCATTCATATGTACAGAGTATTCATTATCATATTACGTGGTTAAATAATTTATGATAATTTTCCATATGTACGTTATATCATTTTTTTTTTTTTTGGTTCTTATTTCTCATTCTGGAATGGTCAACATTGCTCGGCAAATATTGAGGGTAGAATGAACAATCGTGAACCTTTAAATCAGTGGGGCAGTTGAACTGGAATAACAATGACTTTACTACCAACAGGATATTTGAACAGAGGGTTCAGGTTGTAAATCTGGGGGTTTTCAAATTTCTCATTGGGCTCACGAAACACGGAGGGCACTACAATCACAAAATTAACGGGGTATTCAAGCATTTTGAAAATACAAATTGTGTATTATTCGGAGGTTGAGATATTCAACGGGTGTATAAAATCAGTTTTGTTAATTTGCATATTTAGGGGAGTGATGAAAAAATTTATTTCAAAATTTTAATTCCAATTACTTTCATATATTAATTGATTATTGGCATTTGGAGAAAAAAAAAATAATCATATTTTTTTAATAATATTTTTCCTCAAGAGGTTAATTAGAAAATAATAATAATAATAATAATTTTTACTTTTTCGTTTATACTTGGAAAAATGTTTTTTTCGGTGAAAGTTGAATGAAAAATAGAATGAATTCTCAATAGTTCTAGATCAATAAATATCATTCGATTTTCCAGCTAATCGATTTTTTACATCACTCTCTGACGTAACCCCCGATATGATTCGCCCAAAACCGCGCACCACCACTCGCCACCATGATTTGTGAACACAATTCTACCTAACACATGAGTGATGAAGTGGAGATTTTTTTTTTCTCTCACTCTCTTGACTCTCCATGTATCGTATCGAAAAAAATTGTTTCATATCATCGGGCGAGAAAAATAAAAAAAAAATATCTACCCAGAGAAAAACATCTGTTGACATTGTTTTTCGCTTTATCGTGTCACTCGTATAAATTTTCATAGAAATATTTTTTAAAAATTCTCATCAAATTAACAATATTTAATTATCCGTTTTTAAAAATGATATTTTAAAAAATACTGGGGCAAAATGGGTCAATTATTTATTTTCATTTGTTGATATTTCTAAATTCACTGTAAAATTTCATTTTCTTCAGTTGAGAAAAAAAAAAAATTTGCTAGAATAATTTTCAAAGATTCATACATTTACGTCATCATATCAGACTGATTTACGCGAATCGTTTTGGCCGAGTGCCCCTTGCTCGCTAACTCGATAATCCCGTCTGATCGAGAGGACTGAATATATATTTCCAATTCAATTTTACCACTCGCCTTGAGCTTCCATATATTTTCCCGGAGACTCATATTCAATAGAGATAAAATACCGAAAATAATATTTTTCCTTATTCTCATCCATTTAGAATCGTTTTAAAAAATTAATGTAACACATTATTATCCAAAACCAGAAAAAGTCTATTAGATTTATAGGTCAGGGGGGGGGGGGATTGGGGGTAGGGGAGAACGCGTCTTAAAACGAGGATAGAGGCGTTGACGAGTTGTAAGTGCCTTTGCGCTTGGGCTTCTACCGTAAACGGTTTTCCTCACCGAAGATGACATTCCAATTGGGTTATGCAAAATTGATTTTACATGGAATAAGTCTTGTCGTTGCAGTCTACTAGATCTATCGATTGATAATAATACTAAAAATATTGAAAAAAACATTTCGAAAATTTTTTAATCAATTTCTTTTTATCATGAAAATATAAAAATTAAAAGTATTAAATAATACTGAATTTTTGGGATTGAAAAATTGATTTGAAAAATGTGAAAAAAAAGGAAAAATAATAAAAATAAAAAAATTATTTTTTGCATAGAAAAAAAAATGAGGTTAATTAACATCTAGCCTCATCTCTATTGAATTATATTACAGCACCCAAGAGAATAATAGCGTTACAACGACCTTGTTTTCGCCTGGCAATGTCGCTAGAAGCGTGTAATTAGGGAGAAAGAGAGGGTGGTAGAGGGGTTTACAAGGGTGAAAGAGAGGTGCATAGTAATTTGTTGAATCAATGGAAAAATTTCCCTCGGCCCGAAATCGTCGTCCCCGGGGAGGCCACCGAATAACACGATATCGTGCCAGAACTCGATGTTACGATACTGCATAAATCACGAATTGGTTTTAACGAACAAATGGATGAAATGGAATGATATGGGGCGAATTTTACTGGACCGGTGTTTGATCCAACTCTGAATAAATTATTATTATCAACGGAGTAATGTGATTCACCTGCTAATCATGATGGATCATGTATCGTGTACTTTGATGATTAATTTGGTAATTGATAAATAAGAGATTTGATTTTATGATTTTTTTCATGAGAAAAAAATTGAAATAAATTTAGAGCTCTTAATTAAATTTTAAAAAATTGTCAATAATTTTCATTTCTAAATTCATTATTTATTTATTCATAAATTTGTTTTTATTTTATTGATTTGATAAATTAAATCAATAAATTAATTTGATTATTTAATTGGGGGATAAATAGAGTTTTTTTTTTAATTTTGTAAGATTCAAAATTTCCCGGCATTTTTGAGTGTTTTTATCATCACAGAAATGGGAATCCCACATTTATTTGATGTCCATATGTTTTTGATCTTTCTCTTTTTTTTTTTTAAGGCCAAACATTCGTTTTGTTTTTCACAGCTACAAACTCCTCTAGTGTTTCATTTTTATTATTTTTCACTCATGTATTATGACTCATTTTCTACAGGCTTTTTGTGGATCTGTGTGGATTTTTTTTTTTTTCCCTGGATAAAAGAATCGAGAGCCCGAATGGAGGGTTTACCTTTCGTGGTTTAGCACTTCACGAAGAAGAGAAAAAATGGGAGAATGGCGGAGGCCACAGTCGTCTCATTTACATTCGCATGGATTGTGACAAGTTGAGGATGGGAGGGTACATGGAGAGTGAAAATAAAAAGGGAGGAATATCCAGGGTTTTAGAGGATAGCCATATTTTTTATTCACAATCGGCTTGTGGAAATTTATTAAAATTTTATTGATAATTTTTATCCCGTTTAAATTATATCTGAAATCAATCATTGTAGAAGAAAATGTCAAAAGACATTTTTTGTTGAAAATTTTGTAATCTACAAAAAAGGTCTCTTGACATTTTCTTCAAAAATTACTCGTTTTCGAGATAGGTAATAATTACGAGAATGTGATATCATTTTAAATGCAACATTGAGACATGTCTTTTAAAAAGTCAATTATCGTGAAATTAATAAGGTTTAGAAGAAAATGTCAAAAGACCTTTTTTGTAGATAATTAAATTCCCTATAAAAAACATCTTCTGACTTTTTCTTCTAAAATCAATAGTTATCAAGATAAATGGACAATTAATGGAAATGGATTTGCTAATGAATCAAATTAAACCCTAAAATTTGAAAATGAATCCTCAAGAGCATTATAATTTTATTCCCGTGATAATTACTTGTTTAAGCCTCCTCCATGGAATTTAATACAAACACTCAATGACGTATACACGCGAGGAGAAAAGTTTTCGAGGTGAGATCTAATGAAATTAGCATTGAATTCACATGTTTTGTGTACACGTACTAGTAGGCGCCCAACTTTGAATTTCATTTACATGCATTTAACGGGCCCAATTACACTCGTTGAGGATTTGCAAATTCTATGTTTACTAAATTCACAGGTGAATGAATGTTAATTTTACTGTTTCAGTATTCAAAGATTTTTAAATTACCAAAAAAAAACTTTTTCCTATTTATTTATTTCAATTTAATAACAAGATTAAAAAAATATCTAAAAAAAAATACTCAATTACAATTCGTATTTTCAACATTTTTAAATAATTTCAACTGCACTAGAATTACCAAGAAATTATATATTTTTTTTCCCCCTATTGTTCTTCTCACAATAAACGACTTGAAAAAAAAAAAAAAAAACACTGTTTCTCCAGATTTCTTGATAATTTCAAGTATAATAACCATAATTGCGTCAATTATCCACTTTTCAACAGAACAAGTAACAAGAAAAATTTTCCTCCACTTAAAAATATCCCAAGAAAAATTCATTGAAATATTTTCTTGGAACCAGAATGATGACGCAAATTCACCGAAATTTTTCACTCTGGTATTTTCCCACAGACAAATGATCATTGGAGAGAGAACAAATAGTAACTGTCGTCTGTGTAAAACTTTACCCACGACTCTGGGTACACAGTGGAAAAAAAAGAAGGGTAATGTGACTATTAAGGAAAGTTGTACAGTTGGAGGGAAAACTGGTGTGAGAAAAGCCCAAGAAAATACGAACAATAAATACATATTTCATGCTTCCCTTACTTTCCTTAGTATCAAGAAAATTTTTCACGTAATCGCACCAAGATTTTCTTGTAAACATCCTTCAGCCATAAAAGATGATGAAAAATATATCATCATTATAATTTATAAATGCCTCGAGGTGAAAAAATTGAACTATTTGTTTGAACAATTTTTTTTTCTCAATTTTATCATGAATTAATGAAGAAAAATCCAATTGTGATAAAAGGTTATTGATCAATATCTCTGGATCTGATAGAGATAGACAAATTTTGATAATGACCTTTTTTGTAGATCTCATTTTGCTCTACAAAAAAGGTATTTATAAAAATTTCGCTATTTCCCTTAGATTCCGAGAAATTCGTTGAAATCTGTCCTGAACCAAAATTAAACTATTCAGTTTCATTCATTTCGGGTTTTCCATTTTCCCTAAATATCTCGGAATCCGGGGGAAATATGAAAATGTTCAAAGATACCTTTTTTGTAAAGCGTAATTAGACCTTCAAAAAATGTCTCAACAAAAATTCCCCTATCTCCCCTAGATTTCGAGAAAATCCTCAAAAATCGAATCTCCAAATGGATAATAACCACCAACAATGATTATAAAAGCCATATTTCATTCCGAACATCCTAGACTATCCGTTGAATGTACATTCCCCGCAATCTCATCATACAGTTACACATGTGTATGCCCTTTGCCACCCCATCAAAGGTACGTCGTGGCCACAGGAGAGTGAAGATATCAAAAAGAACATTCACCCAGGGATGAGGAGACTGGGGGTAAAATGGAATGAAACCAACGGTGACTTTTAATTATGCTGCTCTGTGCCTTTTCGCTCTATCTCCCCTCCCCCACCCCCCTCTACATCTGGTAGTAGGATGATAGCATTGAGAAGCGGTGCTCCTCGCAGCGGGCGTGCGTTTCCATTCAAAGGCAAAAGAAAAAAAGAAAAAAGAGAAGAAATATAAAAAAAAAAAAAATTTGTTTTGCAGGAGGAAATCTGGTGAGTCCCAGAGACCAGAGAGACAGGGAATGGTGGTAGAGGGGGTACGAGTCTAATGCAGAGATAGAAAGGAAGTGGTGGGTTATTTCAGATGGCGGAGGACTGAAGGGAAAAAGCCCACCCTCATTAGGAGAAGCCAGACTGTGAGAGACCCTCAAATGAGGTCCCTACCCCCATTCCCTTTCACTCTCTACTCCTTTACCTATGCGAATCCATACCCTTCTCCATCCCCACCACCCATGTCTTCCCTAAAAACGTAACGGTGTAGGACTTTTGGTTCATTGTATTTTTCAAGGCTGGGATTGAGCTGGGGAGGGTATTTTATTGGAATCGTTAGGGAATATTTAAGGGGGGAATGTTAAATTTTAAAGTCGATGACTTTTTTTCCTCTTTTCTTGAGACTTTTTTTTTTTTCTTTTAGACTTGTTCGATTATTTCGTTTTCAGAATACGTGGAGTGGAGGGGAGTGGGCGGGAGGGGGGGGGGGGCATGTTTTTAAATTGGGATAAAGCTTGACAATGGGTCTAATTAAGGATCTAATTATAGCTATTTCGGATTATTTAATAAATTCAGGTGTCGAGTGGTTATTTCGTAATTATCGGTTTACCTCGATAATGAGTGATTCTAGGAGAAAGTGTCAAGAGACACTTTTTGTAGCTGATAAAATTTCTGACAAAAATTTTTCTTGATATTAAAAAAAAAAATCACTCGTTATGGAGATAATTGAATATTTAAAGAGATGTTGGAAATTAACTGCGTTTAGTTTTATTTTGGTAGAGATCAGTTTTTTGAGAATATCTTGGAATCTAAGGGAGTTAGCGAAATATTCAAAAAAACCTTTTTTGTAGAGTGGAATTAGAGCTACAAATAAGGTCTCAATAAAAATTTCGATATTTCCCTTAGATTCAGAGTTATTCATGAAAAATTGGGGATATCATCAATACAATCATTAAAAAAATGATAAAATTACCGGGAAATAATTAAATATTGAATGATTCAATAGAAATATAATTCTCATCATTTCCCCCCCCCCCCCTCTTCCGGTATAATGCACATTATAATTCATACGAAGAGCTCCAGAACCGTCTGATAAGTTTCATTAACTGAACAAACGTTATTCACTTATGCACGAAGGGGCTGAAGAGTCTCGAGACGAGGGATCTTGAGAATGACTGTGGGGTGGAATCTTTTCAAGGGCTCTGTTTCTTCCACTGGGGAGTGGGAGAGGGGACAAACATCATAAGATAAATGCGGAGTGTATTTATTCGAGTCTTAGCTCATTATATCCATCATAAAGACCACCTTTTTACTGTCCACAATACAGACTATATTGAGTCGTTAGGCCATTGTGATAAACTCTTATTATCTCCTCCCTTTTCTCTTCACTATTTTCCTGATAATTAAGGGGAGGAAAAAAAATAATTGAGAAAAAAATGTTTAATTATAAATAATAATCGAATGATCGATTTTATCGAATTATTGTCCCACTCTGTTGATTCTTTTGTGTTTTATTTAAGTATCATGGGTATAAAATTGTTGAGGGGAGGGGGTGGCTTATTTCAATGCGAATTGAAAGCGGATTGTAGATATCAGGATCTCCTCCTCCCCCCCCCCCCCCTTCCCAGTACTCTCGATTTGAATTAACATAATGGAGAGTACGCTTGTCGGTTCTGCCACAGATGAGGAGAAAAAAAAAATTGACTTCGAGAGTCTCTCTTCTCCCTCCCCCTCCCCACCCCTTGGAAAATCAGACTTCTTACGAATATCTGAATAAAGTCACTAGTTTTCCCAGCGTTTCCTTCATCTTGGCTTCTCGTTCTATTTATTTTCTCACTTCGGCTTTGACAAGTCGAGTATGAAAAAAAAAAACAAAAATAAAAAGAAGTCGAATATTTCGTTTTTTGGAGGGCGTTTGCTACTGACATTTCTCGTTTGGAGGGATATTGAATTTTGAGCTTGTTTTGACTTTAACTTCAGGGGGTGGGAGGAGGTTATTTTGAATGTGTGGATGAGATATAAGGAAAATTCTCAAATGTGCTTTTACTGAATATTGAATTATCTCGATAAAGAGTGATTTTGGGAGAAAATATATAAAAACTTTATTTATAGGCAATTAAATTCTCTACAAAAAATGTCTCTTTACATTTTCTTCTAAAATCACTCATTAGTGAAATAATTCGATATTGTAAAAAATTTGAAAGATTCACTTGTAAATTGAAATCAATCGATTATGAAATGTTTGGTAATGATCGATTTATCTCGAAAACGAATCATTTTAGAAGAAAATGTCAACAGACCTTTTTTGCAGCTGACAAAATTCTCGATAAAAAATGTCTTATGACATTCAATCCTAAAATAACTCCTTGATATAAGTTTCCAATTCAAAAAAATGTAAAAAAAATCTACTTCCACCTCTCACCACATCGCAATTCAATTTTCGTAGAATAGTGTACAATATATTCAATTAAATAGAATTTTCCTCTCCATTAAAGAACCCCAACAATTACCTCCACTCTTCCATTTAACTCTGAAATTTGTTTCACTTGGAGAAATAAATGGAATAATTTTTTTTTTCCCTCTATTTCATTAGTTTTTTTTTCAACATTTTGTCGTCAAGTGGATGAACAAAGCGTGCCATCGGGGCGAGTAGCTCTTGTGTACACAAGTTCACTGTGTAGAGGTACAGAGCCGGAAAGAATTGGAGAGTAAAAGTAAAAAGCGTCCGTGGGTGAAGGTGTACACCATGCGAATGGAACTTTGACGAGTCCTCGTTTGTAACTACCCTCTCCCCTCTCTCCGTGATTTTGCATCGAGGGGGGTGGAACGTGGTGCAGCAGACGGTACTCGATTATCGGAAATTCAGTTTCACCTATGTCGTATTTTTGGTACAAGTGCCAGACGCAAAGAGGGCATGTTATACATGTGTCCAAAATTTTTCCAGTGACATCACAAGATGCACTCGAGAGTTGCTAGCTCCTTTTTTGGCCAAGCCTGTTGCACACTCTGTTGTTTTTCAGGGGGGGGGGGAGGAGGGAGAGAGGGAGTTTTATGCTGCATTTCATGGAACACGTGTTCACACTTTTTCTGGGGTTAATCGAATAAAAATTAAATGTTCTGGGAAAACCGTGGGTTTATCTTGAAAACGACTAGGTTTAGACGAAAATGTCAAAAGACATTTATTGTAGATAATTAAATTTCCAAAAAAAATGTCTTTGAACATTTTCCTCTAGAATCATTTATTATCGAGATAATTCAATATTTAATTGAAAATTGATTTGTTCTGCGCGAATTTAATCAATTTAAAATTTTGAAAATGTTGGAAAAATAGAGAAAAAGTCTAAAATTATGATAAATCATTTCATTAATCATTCGAATCGTTAATCAATTAGTCATACCGATACTCAATAATTAAATTCAAATTGATGGAAATTTTTCACTCGTACCGACTGATTAATTGTAACAATTGATTCCAATGCCCACTGAATTATCATAATTAATAAAATTTAAATGTCAAATGATGTATATCTCATACGACTGAATAAAAATAAATTTACCAAGAAATATTAGTTTTCCTCTAAAACCGTATGAAACCCCTTTTTGGATAATAGATGAGTGGTAAACAAATATAATGATGAATTGATGAACTGAGCGTTCTCCAACATTGAATCAATGTTGTATTTGTCATTTTCTACCTACACTGTAACTTTTTGAAATTCACACGTGGATGAACAATATCGATGAAATTCCACCTCAAAATTTGCCAGTGACACTGACTAAATACAGTCCCATTAAAATCTAATTTACCTAGCAAATTGAAATACAATATTCAATCAAATATCAATTAGCAATAATTTAAATTGATGAAAATCCATTGAAACTCTATATTTTTTACAATTCGTCACAATTTTTATCAAATAAACCCGTTTTACCTCACTTTTTTCACAGAAATTGCAAAAATTAATTCAATTCAATACGAAAAGTTGGTCACCAGACTACTGGGGCAAAATGGGTAATTTCTGATTTAAATTCAAATTTAAATTTCCCGCCTTCTTAAATGTACCCAACAATCGAAAAGAGAATCAATTGCGATTCGATTTGATTTGAAAAGGAAGAACGCAACAAGATTACATGCCAATTTAGTTGATTCAATGTTTCTGGTGAGCAATTTAAAATTTTCGAGGATGGTATTATCAGACCAAAGTTGATTCTAACTTTAACTCGAGTAGCTTAACCCACTTATAACAACAAATAAACGGTATAAAAGAACTTGTGAAGACAATTGTTGAGTATTAATGTCGACAGACTGGGTGATGTTCATAAATACATCTACAAGCTCTAATGCCCCAAGAGTTTCTTATCCCAACGAGTGGATAACTTCCTACTTCCTGGAGTATCGTCAAGATAGAGCACTGGGCCATCACAACTGCTGGAATTATCCGTTGAGATGACGATAAGGCTTAATTACGGTAGACATACCGGACTAATGCCGAGGGTTTATCCCATCTATATGTATACAACGCCATGACAGTTTGTGTCGTGTTGTTCCTCCTGTTGCCACTCAGCATAGTCACCGTGTTTCCAGCAGTTTCCTCTTACATGACTAATTCGTCAGGGATATATCATCCGTAATTATAATTATATGGGTTTAAATATATTAGGTGTATATTTGATATATAATATATTGAATATATTGATGATATATCATATATTTAATATTTTGAATATTTCATATATTTAGTATATATTTTATTCAATATACACATTCAACATATTAATGATATATCATATATCATATATTCAATATTTTATATATTTTGTATATTTAACATATATTCCATTGCATATATTGATCTATATGGGACAAATATATTTTTTGAATACATTTATTTTTATTATATATCAGCCAGTGCGATTTATCTCACATTTTCCTCAATGATTATATAATAATTGGATTGCACTAATTAAATCAAACGATTTTTTTCATTAACTTTAAATGATTCATTATTGAAATTGAAGTGTGATAAATTTTTTCTTTTTTTTTTTTTTTTTCAATAGAACATTTATCTCCAATTTTAGGGAAATTGATCATACAGGGCAGATGTTTGATTAAATTCTGATAAAATTCAGATGGATTGGTGGAAAATAGCCTCGAACGATATTTATTTCGAATAATTACATTAGTACGTTTTTCAATATGTTTCATTCAACAACACAGTGTCTGTGTAATTATTTTAATGGAATTGATGATCACCGGAGGTTGTTTCACAGGATAAATTGATTGAAATTTGTAAGCATTGGATTTTTGCTCCCAGTTGAAAGCATTCGAGTTTTGATGAAGAATTTTATTGAAAAAAAAGAATTCAAATTGAAGGGAATAAAATTTCATTAATCACACTTTAATTTTTTTTTGGATATCTCAAAACTGACGAGAGATGGAGAAATTTTCATAGAGGTCTTTTTTGTAGCTCTCATTTAGCTCTACAAAACAGGTTCCTATTAAAATTACTCCATCTCCCTCAAATTCGGAGATATTTATGAAAATATCTTTGTAATAAATCAATGATGAAATTCATAATTTTTTAATGAATATAATCTATGATATTTCGTCAGATTCAGTAATATTTTTGAATGTACATTCAACCCAAGTACCTGAAATACGGAACGAGCATAGTCCCATGTAAAATGCAGTTCATTCACCTCCATCAATCCACTTTGAGTGCATCTGAAGGGGCAGCCAACACATAAAGACATGCTTGAAGACATTGGGGAATAGTATATGGACATGCCACTGAGATAGCCACATGCCACCAAGATGGCGAGGTTTTTGGTGGGCAATCCAGGGGACAGTAAAGTTGTTCCTCCTTGAGTATGACCCAGCTCTACCATTGGCAGGTGAGTAATAACATATCTCTCGTATTCCCAAGACTGTATCAACGTGAATATGTGCATGAGCAATGACGCCTCTGACACTACTTTCCAGGCACCATGAGGAAATGTATGCCAACGGTTTTGCCTTTCATTTAAGGCACAATAAATTCTTCAATATTTTATATCCCCATCTCGTATATTCACTCGCATATTCCTGGAGATATTGATCATAAAAGTGTTGTGGGTATCTCGGAGAATAAATAATTCTAGAATTCTCCATTTATCTTAGAAACTAGCCATTTCAGGAGAAAATGTTAGAGGACCTTTTTTGTAGATTAAAAAATTTTCTACAAAAAATATCTCTTGACATTTTTTGATAAAATCACTCATTATGGAGATAATCCAATATTTAAGAAAATGTGAAAAATCAACATGATTGAAATTCGTAAAATATGTGAATAAAAAGAGCGCAAAATTCAATTCTGAATAAGACAAAAAAGTGCTATATATTGTCCAAGTATTTTTTGAAATACAATTCAAATCAAGGCAATCCTTAAATTTCTGTTTCTACGAAATTACTCAGATCAAATTATTTGTATTTCCTGCCAAAATTGACTTTTAACAGGAGACTCGTATGATGATGAAACATAGATTTATTTCATCCCAGGCAAAACCCTCGCCAGAGTCCTTCAAATGCGCTCTACCAAATTATACCATGAGGGACTATGTGAAACTCTGAGCAGTATGCGGCAAACAAACATATGTATACAGGTAGAGGAGAAGATACAAGAGCCAGGATGAGTTTGTAACGGACATGGGATGCACGAAAATGCTTGAGGAAAATGTCGTCAGCTTTCAACCGATACACAACTCTACTCCGGACAACACGTGCTCGAATGTACTTGCGAGAGATTCATGCGAGCACGTAACATTTTCTCCTACTCTACCATTTTCATGCAACAATACTATCATGGGTATGTATATAGGAATGTTAAAGGGGAAAAAATGTGAAAAGATGTTGTTCAAAATCTTCTGTTGGAAATCCTTGACAAGTGTTCCGACATTTTTCTAGGTGCAGAAGAATTTTTTTTTTCTTCCTCTTCTCTACTTGTCGATGAATGGATGCACTCAGGTTAACAATAATGAACAATAGTAATTCAGGAGAGACATTATTACATTATTCAATTTTTCATATTGAATCCGAATTATTCATTGATTATTTATAATTGAGTTATTATCATTCTGGCTTTTTCCAATTATACTGAGTAAATTAATTTTCATCGGATTATAACATGTTGGATAATTTTCTGTGATATGAAATTTTGAATTATTCAGGGGGAATTTATTATCAAGGGAGAGGGTAAAACATAAGGGAAGAATTCAATATTTCATGCATTGTTAATCATTGGATTATTCAGAGAATGAGTGATTTCAGGAGAAAATGTCTAGAGACATTTTTTGTTGCAAATTTTGTCAGCTACAAAAAAGGTCTTTTGACATATTCTTCTAAAATCCTTCGTTTTCGAGAAAAATCTGAAATTGAAAAAAATTAAATTCAAAAAATCAGTAGAGTTGAATAACATTTCCATTATTAATTGCAAATACTTGAATTTACGATTGTATAAACTAAAATAGGAAATTATTGATGTAAATATACAATCAAAATCCCTGAAAAATGCAAATGCGATCGAATCTGTCAAATGAATTTAATTATACATAACATTTCACTTGCGAGTGATAATGAATTGGATTTAATTATTCCATTAAAAAATATGAATTTTTGATTATTCTTTAGTCCATGAGATTTTATCCAATCAATTATGAACAAATAAATTATTCAAAATTATTGAATAAATTACAATTATAATCATAAATCATGATATGATGATTATCGCTTGATTTTTACCGATTTTTCATATTCCAGAGAATTTTTAAAGTATTTTTTATTCAACAATTTTGTGAAAGTAACAAAAAAATTATCGACAAACTTCACACAATTGGATGCCTCAACGCATGTGAGAATTATATAGCACGGTCGTAACGTACCTCTTGTAAGAACTTCCTGAGTTTTAAAATTTGTACTATAAAAAAAAAAAAAGGGAAAAGAGGCGAATGACGTTTTACGATGTGAAGTGACCAGTTAACGAATAGAAGTTCCACTCAGTGGATATAAAACGTATGTTTACGATTCCTCTAAAAATGGCAAAACTTGTACTTTTTTTGAATTTACCAAATTCACATTTTCTTTAATAACTTGAATAATCCAAAAAAAAAAAAGAAAACAAATCATAAATTTTATTGAGAATAATTTCAGTCGAAATTGAATTTTTAAAAAACCATTTTGCCCCACTTGTTTTGAAAATACTGATGAAAAGTATTTTGATTCATTTTTCACAAACCACCGGGGCAAAATGGGCTATAAGAAAGACCCATTTTGCCCCAATAGTCTACAAAATATTTCAAAAATAAATTTCGTAAAATAAAAAAATTTCCATCTATTTTTAAAAAAATTACTGGGTTAAAACGGGTTAATCTGTGTGAAATTATTCAATTTTTTAATGGAACAACTTTCAATATCATCAACAAACAGAAGAAAAGAAAATAATTTACTCTAAAATCTCAAACAAAATCTTGAATAATCACTGAGAAAACTTTTTCATCAATTTTCCCCCCAAAGACTATAGAGCCTCCGTCTGTTCCCTAGCGCTCTTGCTCAATTCATGCAGAACAACGGATAATTGAATGTCCCACGAAGCTGTCGGCTTTTGAAATATTTGAGTACCGTGTGGCTTTACTCCTCTCCACGTACATAGTGGGTTATAGGAGGCTAGAGGTACACAGTACTGGAGACCGAATTATCATGCAGCGTCATTCACCCTGTCGCATAAACCGGATCCTCCCCCTCTCCCCATTTTCATTTAACTCAGTCAATCCAGTTTTTTCCATTCCGTTGAACAATTTTTTTCCTCGTTTCCTTCTCAATGTCACTTTTTTCTCTAAAAATTTCATCCCTAACCCAGAATTACTTGAATTTGCATAAGTCCACTGAGATGTACCCATAGACAGGCAGATCGTGAAATTTTTTCTCCACAAAAATATCTCTTTGAATGTGAAGCTTCTCTTATTGTTCATTTCGTGAAGAAATGTGAGAAAAAAAAATATATATTAAATTCATAAAATCTTAACAATGGATGTGAAAAAAATAATAATCAGAAGAAGAAAAGTAACAACTCTTTGTTATTTGTAATAATAGCATAAGTATGAAAAAAATATTGTAGGAGTGACTACATGGGTGAGTAAATATAGGTAAAAAATATAATAAGGTCATACATAGAGGAGCATGTGTACATATACGGAGTAATTGTAATGGGGAAAATGTTAAAAAAAAAGAGGAGAGGAAACGAGAGAAGAATGAAGGAGGGTCAGGAGAGTGGCAGAAATGAGAGCCGTGACTCTTGAGCATGGAAATAAATGAAAAGCCTGAAAGCATTTTCCTGGATGTGAGTGGGTGTTTTTACGAGGGTTGCTTTCTCGGACAACAGGGTAGACTTTTTACTAGTCCATCATGATATTTTTTACCCGATGCACTTGTCATAAGATGATTCAGAGGACAAGTATCTTTGAACCCATTATTGATCGGATTATACCAAAAGTGGATCTCATGCGATTGAGGAAATTGGAACGAATGAAGAGTCTGTGACAATTCATTTTTTAAATTTTTGGAATGAGTCTTTTGTGGATATCTCTGAATCTGAGGGAGATAGCAAAGTTTTGATAATAAGCTTTATTGTAGATATCAGTTTTCTCTACAAAAATTTCGATGTGTCTCTTGGATCCCGAGATATTCCACGTAAACTGATTTTTTCTGAAGTGAAATCAACTAATTATGTCGTAGAATTTTTTTTCTGATTCGAAAATCAGATTTTTTTTTACTCACAAGTGCAGCCTCTCACATTATCCCACTCCGCCATTTTCTATTTATCCATTAAGAGTATTTACCTGCAACAGAATAAATAGAAAATTCGTTATTTTGATAATATTGATAGATCAATCAAGTTTTCAGGATATCAGATGGTGTGAAATTGATGCTTGAATGATCAAACAGTGCATTATAAACTCAGCTGAAGAATCACCCGGTGGCTCCTCGACTTTCTTCATCAAATATTCATAGATTCCATTTAACGTTGCTGAAGTTTTTCAATGATGCTTCTACAGACTCTTTTCAATTTAACATTCAGAGCAAGTGGAGCTTATGGAATACCATTTCAAAGATGAAGCTAGCTCGGTTATATTTCAACAATATTATCATTAATTTCCTTTCGTAGATAATTATTTTTGTATTTTTATAATTTTGAATTATCACGAGAGATATCGAAAACCATCTAATCCAATCAATCCAACACTTGGATTTAAATTAATCCCATTAGATATAGTTCCTCGAAACCCTGAAGTATTTTCCCCGTAATTCCCTTATTACAAATTACCTGCACGAGTGCATATACTGTGAGCATTCCTCAAGCCGCGAGGCGCTTCGTTAGAGAAGCCACTGTGCAAACATTATTGAAACACACGGTGAAACATGAAACATATGAAGGTACCATGTGCTAAGGCATGAGTCTACCAAGTCAGTTAAACATTGGATCTACATCTACAACTGGATAGTTCAACATGCCCAATAATCTAACGCCTAGAGGGCCTTCTAAATGTACAAAACCATGAGTTGAACTGAGATAATTATTTTTAATTGAAATTATTTCATTGACAAGACTGGAAAAACTATTTTTTAAATCATTTTTCTTTATTTTGAAAAATAGATGAATACAATCCAATCAAAAGGTATCATGAATACCAAAATCCTGAATAGATTCAAAAGTGCATATACGTGGTTATATGAATTGATAGTTGAGAGCGGAGTGTAGAAAATCCACTGGGATGGGAGGAGCACAAAAAGCCCCAGTAGCATATCCAAAGCGGCCAAGCACTTTGGATTTAGCCACTAGCACCAATACCAGTATCCCGGGGGAAATTTTCATGCTGGCCACGGTAAACCTTGTCTCAACTACTGGTATACCCTAGCAGTATCTGACGGAAGGGTTTATATTTATATCCAAGTTGGTAAATTGAGGTTCAATTGAGGGTCATTTGATAAGTTGGTATTGGTTCTTGAGTTACTGGATGCAAATGTTGGCTTGTATAATCAAATAGAAATATTTAACACATCAACTTGAATCCTCTAGATGATCAAAGCTGTAATTAACTCATCGAATAATTCTCCTGAGCATGTAAAATCAAATAATAAATCAAAAATCCCTGAGTAATAATCTCGAAGATATAAATCATCTTCATCAAGCCAATCACTCGGATTACCATCACTGCTGATCATATCATCCTCAACATACCCAAAGTCACGTCAAGAAGGTAAAATCGCCGTTGGGATTGCCGGGAGGATTGAGTAGTTTACATCACCAAGAAACACTCGACAACTGCCATTGAAGACAGCTCTCTAGCTTAAAGGGTTGTTAGAGTTGGCCCGTATTATATAAAGCACACACACACATACACACTATTCTCTGTGTTACTCAAAGATCAACTCATAACTTTGCCATTATCCGACTTGGCAAGTTCATCGTGAGACTCTCGCACTAGGCTGTCTTGAGAGCTAACGTGCCAATGTGTTTTACTTTATTCCTCCTCCTCCTCCCCTCCACCCACCACCACCTTCTTTTTGGTGTACGCCTGTTTTTTCCCACACACGGCACTCAGTCTTTTTCATTTAGACGTAGCACCCAACGATTCCAACGTTGAAGAAACGAGTCATCGAGATAAGCGAAAAGTTTCGTTGACATTTTTACGATAACGTCCATCCACTGGAGAAAGACTGGTGAAAGGGCGGAGTACTGGCAAAAGGCTTGGGCATGAGGTGGTAAAGAAGGGTTATCAGAACCATTTTGTCTTTCTTTTTGGCCCTCTCATGCTTTTTCAAACCCGTATCCCCTTGCTTTTTTTCATACAGGTTCACAGTTTTTCTTTTTCCTACCTATTACAGAGATTTCATGGTGAGCGGAGAACGATTAGTGACAATTTGAGTCAGCATTACAAAGACTAAGGCTTCCATTTTCAGAAGTAATTCCTTTCTACAGTTGATTCAAATATAATTAAAAATAGGAGGGGGGGGGGGGGGATCGGCCATTTTTATAGTCGATTAAATACTGCGGTGTAAACGAGATATTCTGGAAAAACTGTTGTGCTTTTTGCCCTTTTGGTTACAGGAAAATTGCCCCGAAAATGAGATCAAAGTGAGAGAGATGAAAAACAAAAGTTTTTTGGTAGCTGGTATGGCCAAGGAACTAGGTTGATTCAGAATGGGATGACGAGGAGAGAGAGAGAAGAAAAAAAAATTTGTCGCAGAGGAAGCTCCCAGGCAGTTCCATGAACTCGTTATTCGGAAAATTGTTACTGCAAATGGGCGGTCGAGAGTTGTAATTGAACTTCTCCAGAGTGTTTTCTAATTCACCGGAATCTGTGGAGAACTTCAGGGCAATTTGAAATTCCGTAGTTTTTAGTACACTCAACCCACAATTTGACGATACCAACGGGAAAAGAATAATTATCATGCTTCCAGAATTATGAATATAGGAAATTTGCCGTTAGCGACAGATGACGTCATTTCAATGGGTGAGTTTTAATATTAGGGGACAGTGACGTTTCATCAGCGATATCACCATGTCTATCATTTTTCAGTTATTCATGGGTTATTCATACTCACGATGAAAGGAATATTCTTGTAAAGGGATATTTTTTTTTCTTCCTTAATGAACATGTAATACTGATGGAAAATGTCACAATTAATTAGGGTAAAATTCGATTTTCATGGATATGAGATTTTTTTGTGTTTGAGATGATGGATCAAAGGGATCTGCAATTTGAGTCAATTCATTAAAAGTCCAGTAATCAAATACCCTGATATAGCCAAAGTCCCTGGCTGGTTCAATTCCATTCAAATAACATTGATTCAAAATACGAATTCATGGCCAAACTCGTATTCACAATTCCATGTATTCATTCATTGCAAAATCCCGCAAATCATCAATAGTCGTGATGATATTGCATCGAACAAGCTTCAATCTCTATAAAAAAAAGACCCCTCACAACTCAGTATAAAGAGAAACTACGACTGAACATATGTTTAACCAGATAAAAAAAACCTCCCCTCAATCCCATCGAATCCCTTCATCGATATTTTCCCCGTATGAATTCTCTCCTCGAGTTATTTATTTATTCATTCATTTTTTCCTCAATATAAAAGTAGAATACAAGCGAATAGCAAAAAGCTATTTGTACGGGCGTGGAATTATTTCGACTCCATTTTGCGATTTCCGGGGGTAAAAAAAAATGTATAAAACCATTGAGAGGACTCTCATTCCACATTTGCGTATCGCGAACGAGGAACAATCACTCGGGGACGTAGACTCGTAAATTTTATTTTCCATTTCGATGCCACACTGCACCATGGTAATTCACATTTTTTCCCCTCCATCTTGTTCTATTTTTTCCAACCCATTCCATACATTTCTCCATCGATTACTGGACAGGGAATTTAGAGTTGTAAAGCCGAGAATTTTGTCGTCTTGGGGATCCCCTCCCCTCACTCTGATGCATCATAAATGCTCCATTTTGTTTTTCCATCTTCCCCCCCCCCCCCCCTTCATTCTTCTCTGAACGGATTCTCGGATGGAATCAGATGCATACCGAATAAATGGAATTTGCATTCCAGCGATTCAATCGATTTTAATTCAGACTCACAAATTTCACACGCTCTTCAATGTTTTCCTGCTTGACTAGACTTCATCAACTTGGACATCAACATCTACAGTGAAAAAACATTGAAATGTCTGGAAAGATTGAAGAATTATAGTCGTTCAAAATAGTTCACAATCCACCAATTTCCATTGTTATTGTGTTCAAAGCACTAGAAATTTCGTGTAGAGTATAGTTACCACAAGTTATACGATCATGCATAAGCAGCGGTCGTAAGTGGCAAACTCTAGCTACGATGTATCCAGCCACAATCTAGGATAGTACATAACAAAAGTGCAATCATTCGAGAGCATAAACATAGGATCCATCTACTTATGGCAGGCATCCTAATATCTCCAAGTACATCCATTGTCAAGAAAATTGCATGGCAAACAAAAGTCATTCTTCCCCCACCCCATTATCCTTTGAACATTTGGTCAAATTTTTATTTTCATAATTTATGATGACGAGCAAGTGAAATAAATGCATAAACCAAGATGTATATTCGTCCTTGGCGAAACTAGCTGAAGCTATTACTCTGCATGATGAATGGATCTCATTATTTTTCAGGACTTGGGTTGTAAAGCTTTTTATCTCTGCCCATTCCTGAAATGCCGTCAGCCAATCGTCGTTTGTTTCAGTTAAGAGTCGTCTCGCCGTTGGGCCAATGTCTAACCCACTAATGAATACGAAGTTGCTATAAACGTTCTTCGCATCTCTGATAAAATGTGTCACGTGACACATAACAAAGACTTGTTTATGGTATTTTTCTCATGTTGAGCATGTGGTGGAAGGTGAATGGGAGAATGGGATATTTACCCAGAAAATTGGTGGCAAATTGCACCAACTTTTGTCAATGTATAGCCAAAAGCGAATGAGAGTATAAAGCCTCGTGACCATATTTCAAGGTTCCCTTATTCAGTTCTTCCGGAATTAGAAATAGTCGTAAGGGGGATTTTACAAAGGGGATTGCATGGCTTATCCGTACATTGCCAATTTTTTTAGAATAGAGACATTTCAAGTTTTCTCCTGCTTCGAGAGGATAACATGTTTTTAATTAAAATTAATGGCCACAATTTACATTTTATTTCGATTCCATTTTTTTGTCTTTGATTTCAAATATTGATTTCACTGGGTCATGATACCATTTTCTTTCCACTGAATAAATTACTTCTTCCCCTTGTCATTATTCTCAAGAAAGTTTGACACGATTCTATTCAATACACACAACAAGTGTCACATTGTACATCAAGAGAGTATCCAAGAATTATTCTCAAACTTTTCAAAGTATCAAGAAGCGTTTGAGAAGTCTCAAGTGTACACTTTATCCAGCAAACTTTAAATTCGATTCTCCAGTGAAATACGATTCCTCATTTAACGCCTAAACTATTTCGATCCCCAGTACGTCGAACAATAGTCAAGTTATAGACGGCCAGAGTTTCCACGATTGCTCGTCGACAACAATCGAGTATTTCCGTTCTTATCGATATCCAATGATCAATACAAAAGTTTAAATTAGCTCAGGGTATAGATGACTGCAAACTTCTCAGCTTTATCTTCAATTTGAACCTTTCTTTGTCATCGTTACGAGAGGAGTGCTCTTGTGATCATAGAATAGCATAAAACTTATGAAAAAGATTGTGAAGAACCCATTGAAAAGTATGAAACGTCCACTTGTCGTTAAGAAAAAGTATCTAGATGGTGCTGTTGGCAAGTGTTGATGCATGTCAGTTGTCCGATAACACCAGAAAAATCTATTTCTGATTATTCAAACAGCTGACAACATAACATATATCAACACTATCAATCTAAAAATATCACTTTTAGTTTGATGACATAAATGAGGGAATGAAAATCGTTATCGCAAGCTGTGAGATATTTAATGGCTGCCCTACTCGACATTTTCAGATAACAATGTACAGTGTCTCTATGACGATATTCTCGCGGGACAATGCTGGAGGGAGGCTAACGAAACACAGTGGAACGCATCACATGTCACTGCTGGGACGGGTTCGAAACTGTCACTGACGGACCGCATGGTCATTTGTCAGGATGACGTGACTGTGTGCTTAGGAACGTTCCACTGTTCTCGTGCTTTTGGAGATATGTCCCTTATCAGTACCCTTGGAAATGACTTGACTGGGAAGGTTGACTTTATTGCTCATGACGTTTGTATTTTTTGGAAACAGCTTCTTGAGCTAGAATCTCAGTTCATGATTGAGGAATCGTGTGTTATGAACTTTATTTGATCCAGTGGAGTTCATTTTTATATCATAGAGAAAAGTGAGACTTAAAAAAAAAAAAAAAAGTCCCCATAAAAATTCCATTCCTTTCACTGACATCATAAACACAATGAAAAATTGTGTCTCCAGACATGAATACATATAATCAATTACGAATTCAGAGACGACCCCGTTCATTCCCATATTTCAGTTGAGCTCCAAAATTGTCCCAAATAGCATCATTAATTTATGTACTCCCTTCCATGTGAATTCTCCGTCCTTTTTCACCCCCAATGACGTCTCAGGTTTCCATAGAAATTTACCACCATTCGCCTCTAGTATCTCATAATAACGAAATCCTATACACCCTATCATTTGTTTGTACACCAGACACTGTCTAATTTGACATGAAAATTAGGATCATTAATTCAAAATTTTTAGAATAAAAATAAAAAAAAATCCAAAATGAGATTTCACCATCAGCAATGATTTTAAGAAAATGCCATCACTCATTCGCTCCACTTTTTCCACTGTTCTTCCCGCATTTATGCTTTCTCACAACAAGTGCAGTACTAGAAGGCTATTCTAAGTGATACATGTGCAGACTATGCGCGCATAGAAAGTGAAGTAGGCATTCAAATATAAACCATCAAGGTAGCCAGAGTATTTCTCCCATTCCCTTTTCTTCTACTCTTTTTTCCTCTTTATCTTCCATTTCATCCAACAAACGTGGAAGCAACTTTCGGGGGCTCTTAGAATACTTCCGACGCGCAGTAAATTCCATTGGGTCGACGTTCTCTTCCCACTATGTACGTTATTCTCCCTTTTCTCTGCATTTTATCCTACCGTTGTCTTCCCTTTTCGTTTATTTTCCGATTTTTTCGACTGAGAAAAATTCACCTGTTTCATTGAAAATTGCGAGTTTTTCTTTTTTATTTTTTGTCTGTCGATACAATTGTTTGAAAATCTTCATCATAGTCTAGCTTTTCCGCATAATAGACACTGGAGGTAATTATTAAAGTAGAGAGGCTGAATTTAAATAATCATCCAGAGCCAGTCATAAATTTCAAGCTGGTGTGATAACTGAAGGCAATATGGTCAGGCAGTATTTTATTGTATGTTCAATAAAATCTCTGCATGCTTTCTAGTTCAGCTATTCTCAGACTCCCTTCCCACCACTATTTCCCTAGACTGGGTGCAATATTGCCAATACGTGAATAGTGCCAAATGAAAGGTATTCATCTTCCATTTTTGTTGCTGCGGTGAAAATTTTACATTGACAGCTGGAATTGATGTATAAATCATGGTCCATGGCAATCCAAGCTGTCAAGCATGTTGATGGGAATATTTGATGAGGATTTCTATTCATTTCGTTATGATTTTTATTTTACTAGTTTGATGTACTTCACTACAGAAGATGTTTCTTACTGAAGTATATGATGAAATACCTCAAGATTTCAACAACGAAGAATAGAACATTTCATGTCAGTTGATCATACGTTGAGGTGATTCAAGCCTCAGCCACTCTCATTCAAAATCACATTTCAAGATGCATATGGCCCAACTCTGCTACTGATGGCATATCTACCATTCGACTCTCTCGACTCCCAAAACGAAATGCTTGACGAGCGGATGCAAATGCCTCCATCGTACAGCTATTCTGCAAATGCCCCTCTCTCTCTCTCTCTTTCTCCATTCACTCTCGTAAACTCTTCACTACAGTCAAACCTGGCTTGCATTTAAGTGCCCCCAAGACTCTACTCCAAGTCCAAGTTGACGTAGAATCGGTGAAAATTAGCGACGTTGAGCGGATCACGATTGCAAAAGTTATCCCAAGTGGAATGATTAATTCATGGTATTGTTGGACAAACAATCATGTCGGAAAATGTTGGTAGATCCAATGTATGTTAATTTCTGGAAGAGGGTGAGGTACATGAAGGTGGAAGTTTAGATTCTGAATGTATTATCATAATGCTGGAAAGAATCTTGATAGTGTTTTCGGTGGTGAAGAAAAATCTTCAGAAATTCAATTTGTTGATGAGCATGAAATATCCAAGTGATCTAATTTCAAAAGCAATTAAGATGTCATTGATAATTCTTCAAAATGATCCATTTTCATCCAGCAGTTTTTGAGATAAAGATTAAAAACTTTTCAATTGAAAATTGAGAAATGTTCAGCAAAGTCAAATGTATATTTTTCATTTTTTAAGAGATTCAATGGAGTATACAAAACTCTTCCGCCGGAAGATAGATACCGCCTTCTAAAATATACAATAACCCCCTCCAGAGTGTACATACTCCCAATTAAATTTCATAACTCGCTTCTGAGCTGCAACAACCGTAAATATTGTACACAGCTTCGTCATACAGTAACTGAATAGATAAAGTGCGGTATAACTTACCCGTACATAATAGTCTCTTACAGAGCCATTCACCGACTCTTCATTCTTCAATAACAGAGTCAGCAATTTGTTGAAATTAGTCACGAGTTCTATTAATTAATTCCACTCCTATTCCTTCCGTTTATTAATTTTAAATTCACAAATTTTGTTGATATTTATCTCATTTTATCGCAATGTTAAATTTATAATCCATAAAGAGTGTTTATTTCACCCAAAATCCAAAAAGTCTACCCACGTTTTACTAATTCAATAATGTCCTTCTTGAAGAACCTTAAACTTTGGCTCCACAGGGCCTCCAGGAATATTTAAATTTGTTGAGTCACTGGAGCTTTTAAACACCCAAAACTCCACCAGATGACTGAGTTCCTGAGATCGTACCCTAGACTTTCCACGTAAGTACCTCTAACCTGGGTCAATACAACTTGGTACTTTCTTCATTTTATCTCAACTCCTTATGAACCAAATTCAAGTTTATAGCCAGCAAGATGTGGCAGGCTGGTCCCAGTGGGATATGAATACATACTACTTTCCTCCTCATTCTCATTCCTCCTGACACAGGAGTGCGACACGTTTGCCAGAGGGCGAGGGGTTGAGAGAAAATTCCGGTGAAAAGGAGAATGCTGGAGGACTGGAATAGTATTCACAGGCGTGATTTAACGCCTTGGATTAATTACACTCTCTGCCATTCTCCAGGGGGGAGGGGAGAACGTATCCTGTGGTTTCTCCACCTTGAGTAGCTAAAACTGTGGAGATTAGATAGAGTCTGGGGTGAAATGAGCCGGATGTCACTGTCGTATGCTTAATCATGAATCAAATTTTAAAGGATTTTGCATCTTATTAAACATCTTCTGCTCCAGTCATTTCCAAAATTAGGAGAAAATTGAGTTTTGTTAACCACTAACTCTTCAATCTCTACAAATATAGCATCAGGACAAATATTTTTCTCCATTAATAGAATTTTTCCCCTTTACATCATAAATTAGAAATTATGTTTCCGTTAACCCCCAGAAATCCACCGCCATGTCTCTGGAATATCCTTTCGATGTACTTCCATCCGAGAATGAGACCAAATAAAAATGAAGAAACAACTCGTCGATTCGATCGGTGCAAACAAATAAATTGGCTTTCTCGTGGTAGCAAAACGAGCGGCGAAAAAGTCTCGAGGGAGCAAGTATATTGTCTTTCGAGAATCCTCGAATGTCTCGAGAAATTTCTTTCTCAGTTTCCACTATCCTCGGTGTCCTCTCATCCCTCTATTGGATGTTACGAGAAGTCTGATGTGTCCACACCTGCCGGTCATACTCATAAACAAACGAAATTAATTAATAAGTGAAGGTAAACCTGATTTTATGGATTTTTTTTCATCACGTTCTTGGTGAAAATGAGGTGGCTTAATGTTTGGAAAATTGTCCAACAAATGTGTCACGTTACGTGCCCACACATGATCATCAACACCCAATGAAATGACCATGCTTAATGCTTGTGTTGGTGTACGTCCAGGGCGATTAACCTGACATGAAAATCTCGCTGCTGGGCGACTCTGCTGGACATTCATCGTCATCCCACCTCATTCATCACTTTTCATTCCATTTTAACTACTAAGACTTGACTCACCGTTCCATCAGTATCATTATCACACGAAATCCCACAATATGACTGCATATGATATTATAACCCATCGTAAATATCAATGTGTAACGGTAGAACGGAATTTCATATTAAGTTGTGGTTTTAATGCATATACTGCATTCCAGGCATCCCTCATCGATCTCGGTTGAATAACCAACTGGGGAACAAGTGATTAATGGGTGGATGCGGTTAAAGTGTGTAGATTATTATTATTTTTTTTAAAACAAAATATTTGAAATTTGAAATTCAACTTTTCGATCCATCATAAATATGGAATTATTGAGAGATTGAGTGATTTTGGAGAAAAATGTCAAGAGACATTTTTTGTTGGAAATTTTCTTAGCTCAAAAAAATATCTTTTGACATTTCCTCCTAAAATCACTTGTTTCTGAGATAAATGCATATCAATAAAAATATTAAATATGTCTCATTCAGCTTTTGAAACATCTAATGAGATATCCATAGAAACTCGCCTGCACTATTGAAACGATTTCGCTGAAATATGTTCGACATCATGTCTCTCCCTACTTCAACCTTTTCCAATATCCGATAAGATCATATAATCGTCTCGTCAATATTTTTAATAAATCCACAGCAACTCCTCGAGAGTCTCTTTAAACGATTTCCCTGTAAAAGAACTTTCTGCTGCCGTTTAAGGGAAAGAGATAAGACCAATGCAACCATCATATAAAATTTATTTTCCTGTTCTGTCAGCCGATACTTATCAAGTCCAGTAATGAACATCTCAAGCCCCAACTTTCTTTAAAAGCTCATCATCCGACGACTGTATATGATTCGTCAGCAGTTGAATCGATCTTTGAAGATACAGACATTCTCCAGAATTCGTGATAAAAGATTGAAGAAAAACCCACCAGACATCGTTTTTACGACTGAGTCTTCGTTTTGGTTTGGATGGAGATACAATTTGATACGACATACGCGCGGATTTGGGAGTGGTATAACGTCATTGGAAGACAGTTTGAATGTCTACTCCAACAATCCGTTTATTTATCTCGGTTCTACCTCTCATACCATTCTCCCCGCCAAACTTATCCTCATCCAATCAACTCTGATGGTTTCCAACGTGTACATTTCATCTGGCTGGTCAATGGAGTATCAAATTTTGCTCTGTCATTCTGATATGTACGTTATCCACAGATTGAATATCTTTCCAACAAGAAGAAAAGTGTATTAATAACAATAAGTAATTTCCTTGGAAAAATAAGAAAATTTAACTAACTAAATTTCTGCATGGTTGTCCCACAAATACATCCCGCCTGATGCACAACTCATTCTCTATAAAATTTAGTTCATAATTGTCCTCTCAATTCATCATCACTCAAGTTTCTTTCTTTCATCCGCTCTCATCTGAATGTCACATCTTACTCTTTTTTCCTCTCATCCTCTACGGATCTCTTTCAAAATGAAATTTCCACCCGAGCGACCCATTAATTGCCCGGGAGAAGCCGTGAGAGATTGAGAGCATAATCGAGTCTGCCTGTCTACCGAGTAAATTGGATGAAATGAACTAGAGTCTTTGGATACTGACAATTTACCACGATGAGAATAGATTATACATATATATATATATATTACTTAATTGGTACAACATCATGTCACAAATTTGACTTTGATCTTTGTTTTTATATTTTCAAAACACTTGACAATTGAATTATTCATAATTATCAGGTACAATAAGATAGATCCATCATCTTTAAGAAAACGTCCAGATGACTCAGAACACTATAAACATACACGAATATGACGTGAAAGGAGGAAAGTAATGCATTAATTGAAGTTTGATCCTCCAGCAATACCGGTTCAACTAATGGCTTCTCGATGTTACGGATAGACTGGCTGGCCATCGTCATCCCCCTAATTCGTGTCCACACCAGTGCAATAGTTTGCCCTCAATAGGTCTGCAGAGATAGTGACGAATTGATACATTGGCATCAAGTCCTTCAATTTTTTATTCCCCCCCCCCCCAGTACCTTTCACAAATGCACTCATACATAATATCCCTCAATACTCATGAATCGATAATTCCTAAAAATCTAGTTTAATGGACATCAATCATGGCGCGGTGATTGAAGTATTGCACTTCAATTACATAATGTAATTACTCCACTAGCACGTGTATATCGATTACATCAGAGATGTGTGTTTGACTACTCAATTAATCGATTGGGGCAAAACCGCATTAATTACCGATTACTTCTCTCCTGCTCATGGGCACTCGGTAATTTTTGCAAATGAGTAATTAACATATGCCTAATATGCCTCAACTTGAATGTTGATATAATCAATTAACTGTTTCAAAGCTCATACATAGCATCATCAATTAACTGTTTGGAAAGTGTCTACCCATTTGAATTTAATTTTCAACATGATAATGTACGACACCAGCAATTTACCCATTGTGGTTTCGATTTAACGTACATGTTACTTGCTGGTATGGTTTAATTTATTGGGTAAATTTTATGGGGGGAGGGGGGAACTAACTTTGGAAAGCCTTTCACTGGTGAAATGTAATACTAGGAGATGACTGGCGCAACAGTGGTTGAAACACTATAGCCGGAAGTTATGAAACAATTTGCGGAGGTTTTTTTTTTTTTTTTCTATTGAGAGGAATGTAATAATTTTGGAGTACATGAAACTTGATACGGTATATATTTCTATCGGGTTTCAATGGAGTTGATGGAATCACATTCTTTTGTGAGAATATCTTCCTTTCATTCTGTATTCGGCTCTTGGAACGGATGAATCAGTGTGACCAATACATTGGGTCTATGCGGGAGGTCCAAATAAAAGGTTTCGTACAGAGTTGCCAGATGTGCAATCACTAGAGTCATAAATGAACAGTTGACAACAGTTGCAAGAAGACTAATTCAGATCAGGAATTTTTTTCAAATCCAGAAACATACGTGATGATCAATTCCTATCTGGGATAATATCAATCAAAACCTCGAATGATAAACTATTTCACATAAACAGGACATGAATTTTTCCCCAAAAACCTCGTGGATGAACAACTCATGTTATCCCAAACTTTTTCATCAACTCTTTTTTATTTAATTTTCATTTCATCCTCGTCCAATGCACAAATTTGCAATTGTCAATTCATGGTTGAACGCGTTACACCCTCATACCTCTACAATTGCAACAATGGAGCACAAGTTAGTGCAATGGGATTATGTGCACAATTGTGGAACGTGAAAAATCAATTGGGCCAATGCTGGTGGCTGCCACACAAGCCGAAAATACAATGAGAGGGGTAGCTCTTGATTTAAATAAAAGCGCCCAACCGCCCATTAGAGATTCGCATGTTGCTTCCAACGAGACCAGTAGAATGGAATTTGTTGGTGTATTATAAAATCGTGCCAACATTCCACTGTGTGCAGGTACTATATAGAAAATCCTGCTGTGAATACCTTGTGACCATTATATCCACCCAAATATCTCTGAATAGACTCGACGAGAATTTCTATATTCTTGAATCTCATTGCTAAGATAAAAATCAGATAAAGTAACAATGTTTTATTGAACAATTGATATCAAACGTGCCAACTTGCATTCACACGTTAGCTTCATAGAGAAAATCGCAGCCGAGATCGTTAGTTATTTCATTCGGCCGTTTGTTGGGTTTCGTTTTGGCCAGAATCCAATCTCCCCTATATATGGTCCTGTAAGCATAGCTTCTGGAAAAAAGATTTCTCTCCAGCAAGCCATTCGCCTCCTCCACCTCTCCATCTCCCTTACATCGTTCGATATTCACGTTGGTATATTCACCGCCGAGGTCTCCTCAAAGCCAAAGATATGAGAGAAAAAGAATAAAGAAGAGCGTCTAGCAAAAAGGCATCACCCGGAGATTTCCCAGGAAAAATTCCATTGTCCATTGATCCTCTCTATCCTCCCAGACCCTAATAATTTGATGGTCTGCAAATTGACTCAACGCAGTTTCTTAATTAATGTCATAATTATTTTCTACCTCTTTCAACAGATAAAACTTTATAAAAAAACTGATGATGATGAAGAGAGTGTGAAAATGGAAAATTTCATGAAAGAGGAGGGTGGGGGGAGGGGGCATAGCGTTTTCCACCTTCACCGAGACATCATTTTTCTTAGCTGCGCGCACAAAGTGGAAGATGAAAGATAGCAAGCAACTCATACCATCGTAGTTTTCTTCAGGAAGCATCACGGTTAGAGGATAGTCTTCGCTTCACTCGCTCCTACCGTAACCCCCTAGGTTCTGCGAAACGGAAGGTATATCGCTATATCTTCGTCACGTCAAGGCAAGCCTTGCATCTAAAACTGTGTTAGATCCTCATCCATTGGTCTCTGTATGAAGGCGGAGAGGGATTCTTTAGTGTCTCCTCTACATTTTTGTCCTTCAGGCAACATCAACCCATCCCTTGGACGGCTCTTCGTGACGTAAATGACGAGGGAGAGACAGGATTTACCGAAAAATTGCTCAAGTTGGGAGAGTGAGCTTGATTCACTTCAGCTGGTGAATCCTTTCTTCCTTCCACCTCTTGCCTCTATTTACTGGTCGCAAAGCGATGATACTGCATACTCCCTCAGCAGGATACACTCCCTTTTGATGGTTTGAGTAACCATTAATGGTTGGATAACCGTTTCAATAAGAAGATGACGAAGTCTTGGTTCATCCAGCTGATCCTTCTCATGATATTTTGACGCTTCATCACGTTAAATGTATGTACCCAGCATAGGGGCTGAAATCCTCGCGTATCATCGGAGGACAAAGGATCCTCACATGGAGGGACTGATGAAAATTCAATAGAATTTTTTTTTTTTTTTTTTACGATGAATTCATCCGATTTTCCATGTGTTCAGTGGTAATTCAATGGAAGATGATCAATGAATTTGGTAAAATAACATATGAAAATCAATTTTTAATGGAAATAATCTGAAGGAAATTGAATTGAGAAAAAATAAATCAGATAGGCTCATTTGAATAAAGTGCAAATTAACATAGTCGTGAAACCGTGTCATGTTCTGAGAGTGCGAAAAAGGGTATCAATAAAGTCTCCTCGTGACGGGTTTGTGCACCGTGTGAAGGGGCGATTAACTTTACTGGTCGTTAATTCAACAGTCGAGGGACACAGTTTTGTATAGAAGAGAGAAGAAAATAATGGACAAAAAAAGTGACTGCACACGATTTGCAATGACGCACTTTAACAGCCGTACGCGTTTTTACATACTAATGGATTCGGTCAGTTGGATTTAGAGACTCAAAGTGTAACACGCCTCTCGTGAAAAACAACACCCTCAGAGGAAAAGAGGTTCTGGAGGCGTGGCGGTTGCATTCAATTTCTGTTCTCGTAAGTTTTTGTTATTCTCTCTTTCGCATGCTCATTCGTTTGAAAAATCGTCATTTCGAGTGGACACGCGAGGTAGTGCTGGCACGAAAGGCGTTGGAATGAAAATAAATAAATGAAAGGGAAAAACGATAAAGGATTATGGGAAAAATTGTATTGTTTCTGTGGGTCTGACCACACAGGGATGTTACTACTGATATTGTTATTTTTTACATTTTTTTGTAGAAAAATATCTTATGAAATCTCCAATTCACTTGTCTGGTCACATATGGACTTACACTACTGACATTCACAAGTCTGACTACACAAGTGGGTAATACTACTGAATTGTCAATAGAAGCAAACGACGGCATTCAAATGTCTGATCATACGAGGAATTATACCACTGCAACTATTGCATTTGTGACATTTATGACTCTCCCAAAAGAGAATAGTGAAATTGGTTAAATCGATGGACAAGAATAGCGCCAATCGACAAAAATCGAATGAAATAAACGAATCACGTACGTATATAATTTCCCCAGTGTCCATCTGAAACCACACGAATGCATACATGTGAAATTGAACAACATAACTATGAGTATTTCAGGTGGATACGAGAAGATCGAACGATACGATTCTCTTTTTCTTCCAACTATAAAAATTACTGGTTTATGGTAGACTAGAAAACTTTCCTGGAAATGACTTCTTTTGATGTTTCCCTGACGGTTTCATCCTATGGAGTTTTAAGGAACAATGTTGGATTTATCAGCAGCTGTTATGGATTCATCGGATAATGGAAATGATGCAATCCTAAGTACCATACGGATTATTTTTGAAATTCTCTGAGGTGAATTCTTCAGGGATCAAATTCTTTACCACAATTGTTGAACTGAATGTACGAGTTTTCAAAAGATTTACTGGGGCATATCAAAATATGCCATCAAACTTTCAACTATTGAATTTCACTTCTATATGGACCAAGAAAATGGATTTGACAATGCATTTGCCTTTAGGGAATATGATTCAATAGTGAAGTGGTGAAATATAACAAAAGTCGATTTTTCACATCTTTTTTAATATTGAATTCTCTTAATAATGAGTCATCATTCGTTTGATGACATTTCATTAATTCACTGGTGAAGGCATTATTAATAGAATTCAAAATGGAAATTCTTGAATCAAACTTCTTTATTCGTCCCAAGAAATATGTTGAATTAAATACCTATTTCGTCAAAGAAAAAAAATCAATGAATGCCTTCAGAAGATACCTTTCATCCTCCACTTGAATAAATGTAAGTAATTCCTTACATTTTCCTTGAAGGTATTTTCCATCCCATTGAAGCCCTTCCTGTGATAGTATTGACCCTCTTCAATCCCCTTTACTGTATCATTTGATTAACCTTATTTATATTATTTTCTCGACTGTTTCTTTTTCTGCAGATCAATATGTTCCGATGGCAATAAGAAAAATCTCAGCACTTCTGCAATTCAGTTTGCTTTCATCCTACGATGAAGGTCTCGAATAAAGTCTGGAGAGGGCCTGCGGTAGCCACCGAGAACGTTTGACTGAATTCTCATTTTGGTCTGGCGTTCCGCCAACCATTGGGTTTACCCTGACCACCCTTTCACTCGCCTTAGAAGACCAACTGGAGTTCTTCAAACCACTGAGAATATAATCCAACTCAAATATACACGCTTGACATGATATTTTTTAATTAATAATAAACGGTTAATTAAACCACAAAATATGTCTCCATCAGCCATATTTTTAATTAACTTCCTTTTGTTCATAATATACGTAACAATCTGTGTTATAATGAGTTACCCTGTCATATGGTACACCGCAGAATTTTGATGACAGTCTCGTTAATTAAAAATATTCAACAACAAAACCCAACAAATATAATTCACATCAGTCTGGGAATGTTTTTTTTAATAATAACATCATTAGTCGATCCCTCTGATTCAAAAAATAAATAATAAAATTTATATCGTATGAGAGTTTAAACGTAGGCCGGAATATCGAGCCTGGAGTATTGACGTAATTCAAAGCTTTGAAGTTTAGTAAAAGAGTAAATAACCGAGAAAACGTTTGATACTTTCTGTCAATTTAATTGGCTGTATTGAAAAAAAGGCTGATGTGCTTTTGCAGGATTCACCAGAATCATCATAAAACAAACTTTCAATATAAACGATCACAATAATTACATTAACAATCATTGGATAAAAGTTGATTAATTATCATCTAAACTTATTCACATGTAATTGATCTTTAAAGTAAGACTGAGCCAATTAAAAATCAACTCAACACAATTACTCGACTGATTTTCTTCTCCAGTAGCTTTAGACCATACAGAGTAGATAATGTGAAAAGGGGATTCGATTCTAGTAGTCGGGTACAAGTTTTGAGTACTTCCGCAATGAGCATTGTTAAATGTTAGATAGAATGAGGAATTATTGTTGGGAAAAGAAATTGTCTTGCACATTCCGACATGAATTAATTCTATTCAATCTTCGAGAATTGATGTACAATCGATACATATGCAATACCATCAACTTTACCAGTGCATTATATCATAACTTCAGATGCCAACTTGAATACATCCTCTGGCATTTTCTCAAAAGAGTAAAACCAAATATTTGGATCTTTGTGACAACATTGGGGTCAGTGCGTCAATATTAGATCGCTATACAAAAGGCAGAGTTTGCACGTATTGAATCCATAAAAGAGCAAAGAAAACGGAAATTGATGCTGGGTCATAGGTTTTCCATACCTCTGCATAACCATACATGAAAGACTGTTCCAGAGGGATCAAAGTCTTTTTGAAAGATGCATCAAATTTCAAAAACTCACGTCAAAGAATGAGAGATTCCTGGATAATCTGGAGTAATGATATCATCTGAAGAAGAATTGACCATATAAAATATTCTGATCTCAGCCTTTGTTTTCGCTGAATCAGGAAAGAAATTGAAGGATGGTGAGACTCTATGCATCAGCTGCTGACAATAAAAGAGAATAAAAGTTGTACAATCCTGTCGAGAAGTTACGAGTGAACCAGTAATTTTCTCCTCCATATCTTCATCTATTTATCATGTCGTAAAAAAGAGCATAAGGACTTTGTCACATGTATATCAACTCCACAAGTGCAACTTCCTTTCGAATCCAACCTCTTCATTTTCATTTACAATCTCAACAGTGTAGATTCACAAGTGCTGCATGACAAAAGAGTCAAGTGAAGTAAAGCCCCCTTTTGTACTCCAAACAGAATTGGAGTATCAGCTGTTTGTTGCTGATGTTAAAAATATTGTCCCCAAGTTCATCGTACAGTTTTCCCATATTCTGCTGCTGGTATAGCACTATCAATGCCATACAACGATGATATATCAAGGGACACGACGTTATACGGGTTATACTCGGGTTCTAGTGGTCTATGGGCTATATATCAAGCCATCCAACCTCTATCGAGGGGATTGAGTGTGCCTCGATAATACACCATCACTCCCCTCACTAGCAGATCGTTTCTACCTTGAGACTGTCATTACGATAAACTTCCCTTCTTTCATGCTCCCTATACAGTTGAATGTACAATTTCTGGGATTCCCCTCTTTGCCTCATAAACTATGCACATACGTGGCGCTCCCAACTGTCTGCACAACTTCTTTTTCTCCTTTTCCGCTTGCCTTTTCAAGGGTTTTTCCTTTTTTGTTTTATTCATCGTCACAGCCGGTGCACTCCCAGCACTCGAATACCTCTTGCTAATGGCTGTCTGGTGTAATTACAGAATCGCTGGGGTGATGATACTTCGATACTCATCATTTTACTAGTTATTTATCAATCGATCCGATCCAATGAACCTTACCTGTAACAGAAAGATTAATATAATGAGAATTTGCATAAAATTCAATGTAATGGTTTCTATTCATAATAAAAATGAGATAAAAAAATGTCAGTGGCTAATTGAATAACCAAATTACATCATGCCACGTTATTCCATCAACTGGAGCTTTTGCGATAAAAGGGTTTCTTTTTTTCTTCGGCTTTTGCAGAGAGAAAAATCGTGAGAGGCTGAGAGATACCATTAAAACATTTTACGAGCAGACACCTCACTACCCTCCGCGAAAAATCCAATATTCATTACCGTAAAACAATTACATCTCACACGGGATGTAAAATTCACGGTAATTCTTTTGGTACTATCGTATAACACCCGTAAGCCCCCCTCAACTCTTGAAGAAGTTTCAAATCGTAAATTTGTGATATAAGACAGTTTAACAAGTGGTTAATGAGACAAACTGAGAAAGGGCTATAGAATCCAAGAAAAAAACAAAAAATTCAAATTTAATATTTTGTTCTCAAAATTAGGAGAATTGTTCATAATTCATGGAAATTTTTTTTTTATAATTTAGAAACTACCGGGGCAAAATGGGTCATTTTATACTGATAAATTAAAATTTTCCTATCTCGTAAATTAAAGAATTGACAAATCAATCAATCAAATTATTTATCAATTATTTTCCACCGATTTAACGATATTCTCTCCCTCCTCCCTTTCTTCAGCACACCTCTCTTTGGACACAATTCACGGGCATACCCTCTGGGAGCATTGCCAACAGTTATCCATGTAGCCAAGTCAGGAAAAGCAATATATACCAATGTACATGCCCATCCAGGGTCCGTGAATTTTTGCTACCCCCTCACCACCCTTTCATTCACATATGGACATACTTGCCCGTGGACAACTTGGATTCCCAAATGTTTTTTTTTTCTCATTCATCGTTGCCAATGAAATATCGAAAATGCCCAGGTGAATGGACAACATAAATTGGTTTCCTTTCAGTCGATTTTTTGTTCTAACATATGTGAGAATCTTTTCACAAAAATTCCTCTCTATTTTAACAAATCAATACCACGACTTTCATCACATGATTATCATCTCACAGAATAAACCCAGGGCATCTCACAGAAAAATTGAACTCTTCGTTGTTACAGGATTCAAGAGTACAGTGAGTTGTCATTTGCTCAAACAATTTAGCCCATTTTGTTTTTTATGCAAATAAAAGCTTCAGCACAAGACTGAAAGATCATTGGTCGTTGAGTATAGTGGGGTGGGGGGTAGACAGAGAAGCCACTCTACGCGGGTTGCTTTTGTGTCATGCTCGTTTAGGAGTACGCGAGTCGCATACAACGCTCAATTACCTCCTCGTTGCCAGTATTTGCCCTGTGTCCCCTCTTTTCCTCTCATCTCTGCCCCACCATCAAACCCTCTCCTCTCCCCCCCCCCCTTCTGCTACCTAGTACCGTTTTTGTTGACGAAACCAGTAGCAGAGTGAAATTACAAAGTCATTTCACTTGCGTCTCTCAACCCCTCAGCTGTTTTGTTACGTAAGTATTAAAAGAGGGGAAGGGTGGAGGGGGAAAATTGTGTGATTTATACGCGTGTCACTCAGTTTTTTTAATTTTTGTAAATAAAGGAGAGGAGATAACCAATGGGGCAAAATGGGTCATACTTTTTTGATTAATTTTTAGTGAAATAAGGTCAATCAAGAAGAAAGGTTTTTTTTATAAAGGATAATATTGTCAAATTGTAAAAATTCATTGAAAAAGTATATTTCATGCAGCGTAAAATAACATCATGAATATTTTGTTAAAAAAGTTGAACTATTCAGGGGTTCAATGTAACCCGCGTAAAATTTCACCTTTTCAATATCCATCGGGATTCCGACTTTACTCGAAAAACAAACTTTTTCTCGAGCCCCAATGATTCCTTTCAGAGTTAACCCACATGAAAAAGCGAGGGACAAGAAAAACTCAAAGTTGGAAAAGTTCTAAAACTCGAACTCGCCAATGATATTGCCTGATTATCGAACTGTCCTGGAGTCTGAATAAAACAAAACACTGGGTTGAGAAAATTGGAGTATTCATTCTTCAATTGTATTCTTCTGTATTGATCAGAGTCGATTGTTCACCCTAAAGGCTCTCGATAACGCAGAAGAATTGGGTTAATATATATCCAGAGTTGAGAAACCGAGTGTTCCAGACTAAAGTAAAGTGGCTGATTAGCTTTTACGTTTCCCGGGAAATCACTTTTATCCATTATTTTTTCATTTTCTGTGGGCGAAACCCTTTATTTCATATTCATATTGTGAAGAATATATAATTGCCCTTTATTTGGTTCATTTTTGCATATGAATATACGATTTTTGGTTGAGATAACTGAACATATATTCATTTCCATAGCTGCATCCCACCCACTCTCCCTCCTCCATACACATACCTAGTATCTATACAACTATACGATCAAGTGGTGAGTAGTAATGCATATCGCTGCGACGGCGATGGCAATGCGTCTCTTGGGTTTTCAAAATTTTTGCATAAATCCTTATGTATCGTGAGATAGCATCCCCGGTCGAGACTAAAGACTCGTGAATGTGGAGACTGGTACGCAAACGCTGGAGAAAAGTCGCGACTAGCTGGTGGAAGTGTTGGATAATTTATAATGCAAACGGTTGAGAGTGAAGACGGGGATGAAGAGAGACCTGGGGGATTAAGGTGATCGGTGATTCAGATGAAGATGGATATTTTGGAAGAAAATATGACCAACGAATCCTCGCATGATGAAGGCAATAGAAAAAAAAAAAAAATTGAGGATACACAACCTGCAGTGGATATCTGATTTTCTCACATTAACAATCTCTTTTTTAACCTAAAAAACCATCGTCTTTATTTTTAAAATTCCGTTCTCCTCCCCACCAATTTCTGAAATAATTTAAAAAAACACCATCAAGACTTTTCAATCGAGGAAAATTGTTTTAAAAATATGATATTCTCAACATTATGATTATACTTGATGACCCATCATCTACCGTCGTTGATACATCAAAGGGCAGGATATCCCGGAGGGGAGTAAAATGAATTACAATTATCTCGTTGTCCTTTGAATGCTGCCTGATTGCCACCAGATAATCCCTTCAGCTCTCCAAGAATATTGATACCGCAGTAACTGACAGTTTCTGAAATGACAGACTGAAACTCCATCCAAGAAAGCTCGAGAAGGATGACGCTCACTCCAGATGGGCTCAGGTGTAGACCAAGAACGCGGTCGATGAATTTTCTCCAAGATATTGCCCCGAGGACGAAAATATTTGTTGTAGACGTGGGGTAAACTCAGTGCGGGGGACGTCAGACAGGGCTAGGATCGACGTTCCCTAGAGGGTTTTCGCGTGTGTCTCGTGATATAAAAGAAAAAGGAGACGTAGAGCACGAGAAAGTTGGCGTGAAAGCTGGGGATGGACGATGATCGATGTCCGCTTTCAAGTTTCCACGTGGCTTTTTCCGTACCAGTTGTTGGTATTGGTGAGCAACTCTCACTCCAATAGCTTCAACCCCTCGGGGCGAATGTATACCCAGCCAGTTTTGGTACACCGTCCACTGGCGAAATTCAACATGTCACATGTGTGGATTTAACCTCTGGATTAATGTTCTCAAGTCGTGACCAAAGTGCCCAAGTTTTCACTCAGACAAACCACCTCACTAAGCCGATTCTCAAACAATTGAAGACTGAAAAAGAGAATTATTATTTTTCAACAGAGTGAAGAAATTCTTAAAGGAATGTACTTCTACTTCTTTACCAGGAATCGATTTCATTTATCAGAGGTAGGGGTAGTATTTCTGCGGCGTGTAAACTTTGGCTCTACTTTTCTCAAAGAAGGAGAAATAGTTGAGGGAAGGGCTAGAAAAGGGGAGAAGCGAAAAGTTGGAAGGGCCACTATTACACCACTGGCAGTCCCTCTTTTCGTTTGGTTGGGGGAGGCTTTTAGCTTAATCACGTTAGACCAGTCCATTGCTATGAACTCCATGGTTGAGGAGTTTGAAGTAACGTGGGAATTACAAAGAATTTATACTTCTTGGCATTCGTGCAAATGTACAAGTATAGCTGGAATGAAAGACTGGGAAGAAGTGAGAAAACTTTGGACTCGTGTCTCTGGCATATTGGAGACGAGCGGATTTGAAAAACACCTATTATATCTTTGAATTAGATGTTAAGTAACAATGCTTGGACATTGAACTAAGTAGGTCAATAACTCTTATCTTGATATATCTCGTAATACTCTAAAGATCCTGCAGTCAAAGTGGCAGGATTGAGGTAAGAAGGATCTGAGGATGATTGTCCGGATTTGAAACGAATTGAAACGAGAGCAGAAAATTCTGGAGTATTCCAAAGGATCAGACGAGATGTACTTGCAGTACTTCAGGAATAGTAGGTCCAGGTCTCCAAGTGGGTGGTAACGCTGGAGTTTAACCGCCAAGTTTTCTGATGAACTGAAACCTCGCAGAGAAGCTATCAAAAATTGATGGGACATCACCAACATTTTTCATTTGAGAAGTTGACGAGTCCAGCTATTGGGAAACCTTTTCTGGAGATAATACTCGCAGATTCATCCGTTTAGAGGGTTTTTGATGCTGTTGAATCTGTTGGATATATATCGGTCTGCTGTGATGAATCGATACTAGTTGTGAGGGGTCAGTTATTCAAGGCATCAATCGTTTTCATGGGACACGTGACACGTTTGAGGCATTTGGCTGCATAAAGTGGTGGATAATTCACTGTTTGGAGTAGAGGTGGAGGTACAGAGTGTGAGAGGAAGAGTAGTGGGCTTCCGGGAATACTTCGACGTGGCCTGGAATTAAGTCGGAAAGTTATCACCGTGTTACTCTTCTGGCTTATTGAAAATTGCCATGGAAATAAAAGCATTATGTACTCTGGAAGAAAAATTCTCTCTTAAAATTTAGTACCTCGGTATAACGGTGCTGAGAGGTTTTGGTATAATCTTAGGACAAGTAGAGCAACGAGTGGAATCCGCTGATTTTCTAGATTTGACAAGAAACTAAGTGGTAAAACCAGATAAGTCGATTTTATTTGGAGATCAGTTATTAAAAGAAACCTACAAAAAAAAGGTTCTCATGAAAATTTTGCTATTTCGCTATTTATTTTACTATATTGCAGGAAAGAGTATGATATTTGCATCAATTGTTACCAGAATACCATGTATGCATTCAAATTGTTGAATTGACCGGAAGCGAGGGATAATACGCGTTTCACGATTGCCTCACAGATTTACGACGGAAAACTAGGTGCATTATCTCCCTCTCGATAAAATTGATCGTAACTTGGTTCTGCATTATCCTTCCTGGGCGATCCTCTTCTACGCCAAGTGCGGAAGTACATGGTGTACCTTTCCTTTTTCTCTCATTCGTTCATCCATGGCTCATTGCTACAAACTGGAGATACGCTCCAAATGTACTACGGAAGAGGGTGGATGTATTTTGCAAATAATTTACTACACTTGAATGTGTCGAATGCTCAGATAAAAAATTCTTATCTGACTAGATTATTATTTTTTCCCATTGCGAAACTAAAAACCTTTCTCTAAAGGCTTTTTCTGAGGGCTTTAATTGTTTGAAAAAAAATGAAAATATATGGGCCAATGCACATGTTTGTTTTGATGCTTTACCATTTTATAAAATTATTTTTCCACTGAATGAAACCATATATTGTGATCAGTCCACTGCCCTGGAATTAAATAAGAATGAAAAGAATTTTTTAAAAATATGTACCATGAGCAATTAATCAAAAACTTTTACCTCCAAAAGCCTCCATTATTCCCATTATAACATAACCTAAAATCATTCTGCAGAGTATTTCTTGTCCCACTATGAAACTTGTGCCAACGATTTGAATCAGCATCAAGAGAGACCAGTAGAACAATTCTCCCAACTGCGGTCTAACCATCGGCATAATCAAGTTATCATCGTAACGCATCGTGCATTAATCACAACTATCAATGACAGCCAGGCTACGAGGACACCACTGCTGTTGACCCCTCAACCATTTCAGCCCTATTCCATTGCCATTTGGTACCCACCACGCCCCCCCCCCCCCCTCTCACCAATTCGAATATCTCTCAACGATTAATGACTCTGAAAGTTACATCAGAAATTGGGAAAATTATGATATCCTGTAAGCCAATGAAGAGTATAATTTGGCTCCGATTTCAACTGAAATAACAGTTTCCTTAGTGAAGAACAATAAATTTATATCATCCTGAAAATTTACGTTACGTTATAATCCATCCGCACCCCTCAAATATCTCGAAATTGGAAACGGTTTACGGTTGATGCAAGCGTGTAACAATTTTACGTTCAGCTTAACTGATGGTACATCCGTCAGTTCTGCAACACCCAATTTCATAGGGAATATTCACTGCCACCGTTTGACCGCTTGAAACCGTGAAATTTTGAATTCTGTGGATCTATATACGATGAGACTGGTAGATGGACGACTATGAATTTGGGAACATGAAATATCGTGTTGTTCCGAGCTGATAAACTCTTCTCTACCATGCTCGGTCAAATCAATGAAGAGTTGCCTTGAATTGTTTACCAAGTCAGTCGGAATGACCAGATTTTGTAGGTCAATGTTGGGGATCTTGATAATTGAAGGTTCTGATCATCCAAACTGATATTATTTCAGGTTATAACATGATGCCCATTATCGTTACTTCAGTGAGTCGTTGAGCGGATCGATATTGTATCCGACATCGCAGCAATTACGTAGGCTTGAGTAGTCAGCTGGATCTTCCATATGGACAATCCTTCAGATCTAGTTACAATGACATTGAATAAGTATGTACAAGAGGTTATGTAAGTATCAAAAATAATAAAACAATTATCATTTCATTGAAAGAAAAAGCAATTGAATACATGCTCATAAGAAATGCTCAAACGAATGATGACAGCTTTGATCTTCTTAACGATTTTGATTATCAACAGACTTGACAGATTGAGCAATTTGACATACATACATTTGACAAATTTTTCATTTGTAAATGTACAGAATAACGATAGCCTCCATTGATTGGTTCAATAATCCTGGCGAATCTAAACATCAAAAGCCAACAGCAAAATCACGTTAATGACGACCGATGAATTATAACTGAGACAAAGCAAAGCAAATCACCATGACTAATTGCGACCAGATTTCCTTAATTGGCCGTACAATCAGCTCTACCTGTTTGCCTCAAACCTAAGGATTACAAGGTTATTATGACTACGGCAATGGATTATAGATGAGAACTCATGGCATTTGTGATGGAATACAACCGTTATAATTTGTGACGTGCTTTTGCCAGATGAAGGTGCACAGATATTAATCCTTCAGTGTTTAAACGATATGAGGCACACACATTGTCACGTAATTCAGGAAATTCTCATTATGACGTAATACGTTTGGGGGTAATGAATTTTGATGTACCTCAGTGGTGTGCTAATTATTGCCCGGAATTTTCCACTCAAACGACGTATATTGGATATTATATGTGTCTGATTTATGGAGCGGAACAAAGGTTTATTATGTTGATCATTTTTCTTCTTCATGAACCCAGCTTTCAAGAAAGAACAGTTTCGAAAATTTATGAGCTCCATAATTGTGGCTAAATTGAACAATTAAATTTTATTGGATGAGAGACTGAAAACAATGAACGAGTTTGAGGTTTTTTGACTGCAGAGGTCAGTCGTAAGTACAAAAAATGGCCGGGGGAGAATGACGGAATGGGTAAGGTCGAATAGATTTCTGCAAGCGACAAGCTTTGACTGAAAAGTATGGAAAAAGGTGGACTATGGAGGCTCAAGGAAGCGAGAAAATAATGGTGCATGTGGCACCTGGGTGTGAGCGTGATGGATGGGACATTGATGGGATACAAGATCGGCACGAGGTAGTTTTAATAATAACAAACATTAAAGATTTATAAGCAAAATTGCATTTTTTTAAATGTCAAGGCAATTTTTTTATGTCAACTATTAGATTGTTCATGCAGAGATTTGTTCTAGTTAAATTAGTCATGTACTACAATAGATATGTTGTGGTCGACAAATTGAAACACTGTAATGTTAATAATTGTAATACTCCCTAGATATGTCAAACTACTTCGTAAACACGTTTCTGACAATTTTGACTTCCAAACACGCGATACGAAAGCCCACAATGCAAAGTATTAGATTCCGGCACGCGAATGCATGCGGTGGGTAGGCATTTACAGTACGATCGACTCGTCTGGAATTTGTGTAATATGGCTACAATTTCCACTGGCACCACGATCCTTCTCAATGTCAATTTGCATTATTCATTCTGCCATGTTAAATATTTTTCTATGTTGATTATTATTTTCAACAATATTGAAACTTGTGTAATTAATTTTATATATTGTTCTTGAGATTGTGCAAGAGGGAAAATTCACCGCAATTAGGACAGAGTGTTTTTGGCAAGTTGATATTGCCTGGAATACTCGTTTGAAACAATTTCACTGATAGTGAGTCATTAGTTAAACTTTTGGGGTATACAGTTCAATTAAAAGTCCTTTTAATTAAACCTGTCTATCTTAAACAGCCCCTGCTCAATTTACCCCTTGTCTCTCCCTAAATTTGAGGATTTTTCGTGGGATATCAACTATTATTATTTTAACTGATAAATATCACAAATACCCTAAATAATTATACTTAATTGAATTCAAAATTATTGCGCGGTCATCCTTTCTGAATTCAGCCAAATTAAAAGTTTTTCAATCTCACATCAATGGACGAAGAATTGCTCCTGAAACCTCCAGGGAGACGTTTATAAGGAGAAAATTATCAATGATAATGAAGTTGAGTAATAAGGACGTGACATATCCCGCCGCTGAGGATTAACGGAGGATTAAACTCACCGTTTCTTCTTCATAATTGAATCTTTTCATTCAGGATAATTCGACATGATGGCTTTTTACAGTGAGTGAGTCAATGACGTTTCTCTCATCGTCAGTTTTATGAAAAAATTGATGACATAAAGATAAACTCGCCAATTAAAAATATTTTGTTTTTTAAATAATCCTTTTGTTATTTAGTTGTTAAAAGATGTCATTGCGGGTGAGAAAATAACCCATTTTGCCCCAATATTTTTAAATTCACTTTTATGAATAAATTCTTCAAAAAATTGGTGGGGCAAAACAAGTCAAGTTCTATTTGATTTCAATCCTTGATTTTTCCATTTTTCTTTCTTTAAAATCAATTGTCCCAAAGCAGTAAAAATTGAATTCATATTTCACGTTTACACAAGGCTATAACCTCTCCCAATTTGGTTGTGGTGACAATAAATTTGAACAAACGCAAAAGCATGAGAGAATTGAAATAAAAAATCCACTATTTACGATTGCCTGGTATTGTTTGCCCAGTGTTTTACATATCAGTACAATATCGAACATAATACTCATTCATTTCCGCTTGTCTATACGAGTAAAAAGCAAATAAAAGTTATAGCGAATAAATTTGATGAATACCTGATTTTATTCACTCTGTTATTTCATAAATGTGAATTTAATATTGTATCATTTGCACGTATTCAATTTGTCCCAGTGAATTCACTCATTCTGAGACATTATAGCTGTTTACCTGCTATTTTTAGAGATATTTAATTTTTCATGAAAAATGCTTCATTTCCTTTGAATTTTCATCAAATAGAATACTGCCTTCCAGCAATATTGAGAGAGAATAAAAGTCGAGATAAAAGTAGTGAGAGAGAAGAAGAAATTCTTAAATCAAGAATAATTTCTGTTATCCGCATCGAAAATAAATTTTAAAAACCCATTTTGCCCCAGTGGTTATCCAAATAGAAATGAAAAAAAAACTTTTCATTTGATAAAATATTATTATTATTATTATTATTTCTTTATTTCCTTGATGTTACAAAAGTTTTCTTTGTTTGACATCCTCAATAGCCTCCTCTTCTCATCATCATAAATCCAACATTCTATTCTATTTCAATATAATACATTTATCCTTAATTTACTCTGATCCTTAACCTCCTTCCACCACCGCTAGATGGCACCATCCTCTCATTCTCCTTCGGCCCTATGTCCCAACGTCATTTTCCCTTCACACCTTCCGATCTTATCTTTCCTAGCCATGATGTTCATCTCAACGTTACCTCGGCCCTATCCTCCTCTCCTTGTGCCTGTTTCTGCCTCCGTAGTTCACATCCTCAATGTCTCACTTTGTCTCATAGTCTCACCGCCCGTTCGACTCAACCTTGCCCCACCTCTTTTACTTTAGGATGCCTTTTCTTTCTTCTCTTTTTCAGTTTCTCCTGATTTTTCCGCCAAATTAATTAACTTCGTCGCCACAATTTTAATATCCTCCTTTCTCTCGCCCTGAGCAACCTCGCCTATCTGCCTTATTCTCTTCCCCTCTCTACTCTTTCGCCATCACCCCGAAGCGTCCACTAACCTCCAAAATTCCAGCCACCCAAATCATTTAAATAACTCTCCAACCAGCTCTTCTTCACCTCCACTTTATCACTTGCCTCACGAGTAACATTCTTGAGAGCCCCTCCGACACTTTCTTCCTCTTTATTGGCCAAAAATTCCAACATTTATTCCCAAAAATTAACAAAGCCTTCAACCACTTGACCACCTCTCACGAGCGCCACCCTCCATCCCTCATTTGATAAAATAATTTCTTAATAAAAATTATGAATATAAAAAAATCGAATGGGGCAAAACGAGTAATTTTATATTAAAATTGAATGTTATATAAAAATTTTCTGTGATGACAAAACAAAAAAAAAAAGATTATTCTCAATTTGAGAAAACCATTTTCCGTTTAGAATGATTGATACCTCAATCTGGCCTCACAATCCACCACTTGAATTTATTACAAAAAAAAAAAAAAAAAAAAAAAAAAAATTGGTAAGAAACTACCACTGGGTTCACGCTGGTCAGCAATGGAAGTGGGCAGCGGGACAGTCATTCGTGAGAGCACTGTCAGCACCAGCCATAATCGCACTTTTTGTGGGATACCACCTTTTGCCTCCACGTTCTCTCATTCGTTGGCCAGTTGGAAAGCCCAACCGCTTGACCCCAACCACTTGTTATTTTTTTTTTCATTCCTTGGATTAGATACGGGTATAAGCCCCCGAGAGTCATTGGAATAGTACAGGCTTACGATCGATTCAGCCCATCTGATTGAAACGTAAAAAGTAATGTCGTAATCACTCTCTCTAGGAGAATCACGAAGAATTAACATGATGAATTGATTGTTAGAACTCTCCCTTTTTTCCTCCCTTTGTTCTTTACAGAATAATTACAATTTAATCAGGAGTGATGAGCGAATGTAATAAAGTAGAGGAAAAAACATCTGCTGGATTCGATTCCTATCGATTCATTTACTCGACGTGGAAATTGCTATCGGGCAATTGTTACGTGGCAGGTGAACGATGCCCGGGAAATAAAAAGTAGAAGAAGGCGGTCAATTGAGGATGTGAGGGAGAAGAAAAAAGAGAAGAGAAAAATCACAAATTCAATCGAGCTCCGGTGATTTGGACAGGCATAATAGTCATAAAAGTGTTATCAAAATTGTTTACAAAAACGAGAAATATTATTTTTTGAAGAATCCAAAAAAATTCAAATTTCTATAAAAATTAGGATTAAAAAAGTGTTTTTTTTTTTAATTCAATTTTTATGGAAAAATTACCCTATTCGATTTATTTCATCGGATCAAGGTCGAGGGTTAAACTTGGGTAACAAATAATTGCTATGGAAACTGGAAGAGATTGCTGGAAAGATCCTGTATTTAATTCATCAAAGCAACAAACCAGAGAATCAAGTGAATTACCACCATCCGTTTCGTAATTCGGTTATAATTAATCTCATTCGTTTGGCAGCGGGGTAGAAATTCAAGAAATGAGGGAAAATCTAAATGAGAGAGGTAGTATACGGAGTAGAGAGAGTAAGTGTGGTAATACGTATAGGTGGGAAACCTGCGTTGATTCCCAAGCCGGAGGCTGGCAATTCCACGAAAATATACTGGAGAATCTCTGGTAATATTGCGATTAGCCACTGAGTGAGAAAAAACTACCAGACGTACCGTGACTCGAAACCTTTTCGTACTCTTTCATCTTCATATGTAATTTATGAATATGGAAATTGTAATGGAAATGTTTTCATTTTATTTTTATTTTTTTCACTCAAAATAAATTATCATTTTAGACCATGACAAAATGAAAGATTTTTGGCTCTTTTATTAAAATATAAATGACCCGTTTTGCCCCAGTATGTCGAATTAAACAGTTTTTTTTGTCTGTTATTTCGTAAACTACAGGGGCAAAATGGGCCGTTTTTTTTAAAGGAAATTATGAATAAAATTTTCGTGTTTTTTTCAACGAAATCACTCACAATTTTGAATTTCTTGAAAAAATTACAATTTAGCATTTCTTTTCATCATGTCACTTAAATTGTATAAAACGTTTAGTATACAGAATAATATGTGAGCACCCCCATATCATGGAACTCTGCCCAAAACAGTGTGAAGTCACCACAAACTCATAAATCTTCCGTCATAATACGAAATAATAACGACAATGGAAAGTTTCAACAATACGCCCTGAGGGACAATCGTATTGAAAACACTGGAGCGCCACTTTACAATACCACATCTTAGATATATGTACTCAAGCCCGTCTCCCGGTAATTTATTATTATTCTTATTATGATCCACTATGGATGAAGAAGGGAGAGGTCTCCACGTCATGCGCAATATTTTTTAACGAGCATATCGGGTACCCATTGTTTTAGATTTTCCGTGCAACGAGAGAATTCAGTATTCATATTTGTTTGATGTTGATGAAAATTCATTAATTCAATATACTAATTTTCCATAAAAAATAAACAAATCTTTTGTACTAATATGAGCAGATTTACAAAGACTTTGGAATGAATAATTATATTTTCTCAAAAATAGTAATGTTGACGAAATAATAAAAGTCGAGAAAAGAGAAGAGTTATTTTATAATGAGTACTATTGTTATATGAATGAAGAACATTTTCAAAAGCGAAATCACAATGTCGGTGTAAACAAGAAATTATAGCATTTAATTTGTATCGGAATATTTCATAATGATGATAAGAAATGGTTTACAATCTCTCCCACAACATTAATTCTAGGATTAAAATATTGAGCCATTTATGAATAAGGCAAAGCTGAACATTCAGTGGTTATTACTCGGTGTAATCTAGGTGATTAAAATAAATTTAGCATAGAGTATTCATTGGGATGAATAGGGGCCTGGTTGGCTTCTCTACCTGGCTCAGTTACCATCGAATTCAAGAGGCGCACTCCTTCTCGTTTCACGGGTAACAAATTTCCGTCCTATGACTCTTGTAAGAATTAGCAAATGCCGGAAGGCATGCGGTCAGCCCCTAAAACATTCACCGGGGGAGGGGAGAAAAGGGCGAGCGGATGTGGTATATTGTGCACAAAATTGAGAATGAGATATTCTCGACTACTTGGTGTATTCCCAACGCTGTGCTCTCATCGTTTTAACCAGCTTTCAGTGTTTCCTCTTGAATTATATCCAACCCATATCGCATTAATATTTCCGTAAGCTGTTGATCCCATATGAGAGTCGGGGCATCAAATATGGGGATTGTTGGATGATTGTAATTGATGGCACTAGCCTGAGTATTTTATAAATATGTATATTTGAATTTAATGATTAGGACAAGTGATGAACGCTACTTTTAGGTTAGTTTTCTCTGAATCCAAGGGAGATGACAAAATTATGATAGGGACCTTTTTTTTGATCTCATGTTGCTCTATAAAAAAGGTATTTTCAAAAATTTCGCTATCTCTCTTAGATTTCGAGATATTCCTCAAAAAGTAATCTACCTACTCTGAGGTCAAATTAACTATTCTTTAGTGTTTTACCACTTTAGTATTCAATCATTGATAAAAAAAAGTATTGGAAACTGAATCATACTTCATTGTAGATGATTTTTCCAAAGTCAGAAGAGACATCCCAGCAATTACCTAAATTTCCCTCATGTAAAGAACGTCAAATGATTTATGTAACACCTGCGCGAAAACGTCAGAACACCCATTCCTCGCACAAAATTACGAATTTAATACCAATGTTGACACTCTAGTCTCCCCCCTATCTTGAAATATTCCTCCAACTGTACCCCTCACTATTCTCTCCCTTCACCGAAAATTTAAACCTTCGCAAGACGAAGAATTTATTTTCAAAAATTCGAGTTGTCACCGGAAACAGCAAAACACAGTCGTGAGATGAATCTTCAAATTCCATAAACAACGGATCAAGATCAAGTTTTGTAAGCAGGGATGAATTATGTGATGAATAGTACGCAAAACTCCTTACAGTTCTCTGCTCAAACTTCAAGAGCAGCTTAAATTCTCCACAATCCTTAGATATTCTCTCGGAATATTCTGTATTAACTGGTGGTGGTGTAGATCCGTAGACTCAGAATTAAATACATCTTTCATTTATTAAAATGGTAAATTCAATTCCATTCAAATTTTTCCATGAATTATTAATACCAAATTCAACAGCAACATGATCATAACTTTAATTGACTCAAGTACTCTTCTTCTTAAAATACTATTTTCATACATTTCTAGATCTAATAACAACTGTCGCCAAGACAAATAGCACCAAAGAAGTGAAAACCAAAGAGAAACGTACTAGCGATAACTGCAGGACGCAAGTGGGAAAACACAAGTGATAAAAGATTCCGCGAAAATGAGAGCAAACTATTTCGCATGAGGAAAGAGAGGGAATGAGTATCCCTGGGAATACGAGTGAGTAGAAAATTGAAAGTGAGAGTAGAAAGGAAGTTTCATTAACAGCAGAAGGGTGTCGCTGAAGAAGGAGGTGAACTACGTCGGAAGCTTTGCCAACTTTTAAATTACATTTTGGCGGGAAAATGGCATACAGAAGGAAGACAAGTTACCGAGGCTATGTTTCTAGTCTCCGTATATATTTTCTCCTTATTCCTTTAGTTTTTTTTTTTCTCTCTGAACCTGTATTTTCATGGACGAGCCATCGTAAAGAAGAGTCTTCAAGAGTCCCATGTGAAATTCTCCACGTTTCAAAGTAAAAAAAAAGTCTATTTTTTTCCATCCTCTGACTTTCATGCTCTTTCCATTTGAGACAAAATGTCATCATGAATATCGTCAAAGTTCATGAGAATTGAATTTCCCACTTTAAACTGACGCATCGTGCTATTTCGTGATGACATCCGGACATTAAGTAATAAATATCGAGAAGGTAAATCACTGAAGCAATCGGCAGTATCAAACGCAATTTGTTACGCATGGATTCGTGAGAAAGTCAACTTATCCACCTACACTATCACTAATACCCCTTCAATCCCAGTGTCATGACCACCTTGCATGAGTGATTGCATGATTATACCTCAAAGGCCAAACAGGATGTCCTCTACCCATTAGACGCCACAACTCATAACCTCCAAGAGTTATGGCTATGTGGAAGCATCAAGTATCATCAAACCTTAAACTACTTATTCTAACTTCGCCATGTAATCCCCCCACAAATCATGCAAAAGTCTATCTACAATTTAAGGCACAATGTCCGTCATTAAAGAGCTACAATATGTACCATTATGAGTGCACGTTGTTCACGAGTATAATCCTCATTCTATGGTAAATATCCCAGGTATATCTCTCCGTCGACCATAAAAATCCAAAGTCTTATGTGAGTACTACTAAAAGGGTAAAGTGCCCAACTTGTACAACGAAAAACATGTGAGAATAAGGGCAAATGGTTGCACACGATTCCACATGAATGATGTAGACCAAAAAACCTATGAATGTTAGCTCTGTTGATGATAGCACGTTCATATAGACGTCTTCAATAAAAGCCTAGAGGTAGATAAAAAGCTTTGAAACAGTTATGTTGTTGCTGTCTACTTTATTTTCATGCTCTCTACTTGTACGGATGAGGATCAATGAAAACATAGATAGCAAACGAGGGAAAATTACGACACCACATAACAGCTTTAGTTATGATTTTCACTGTTTGATGTATCTAGTAACACTAGCTCCATGCTTTGATACCCAAAAGTATTATTTCAAGTACATCGCTTCATTTTATTAAGCGTAAAGATAAAAGTACTTGATTCTGAACCCTTGATCCAGCTCAAACAACGGAGAGATAGAGATGTAATTATGCAAGACTTAATCCATGCTCTATGCCAAATTGAGCAGTGAAGACCAGCAAATAGAGTGCTAGAGACTAGATCCCTATACATTCTCCATGAATCATACTCGGTTGCACTGGCCAAACACAAAGGAACCATTCCCTCCCAAAGACCATGCGTAACGTCGTGTGCAAGCATCCATTATCAGAAACCCCCAGTGCTTCATCCACCTAATCCCTTCATGTGTAACTCTTTCATCGAACTACACGTACATTGTCATGCTAAAGTAGACAATAGAGTTATTGTATCGAGTTACAATTAATGGAAGGAACAAGATTAATCCGATTAATTCGTCTGTGGAATAGTCACGTAAACATGAGAATCACTCAACCAAGATAGTTACTTCAATAGATAATCGTGTGATGAAGTAGAAGAGGTACATCAATGGCCTCTGGTAATTCCATTGGACTCATATCATATTCCAACCATGTAGCTATCGCCTATTGTCCCTATAATGACATCAAACTACTACCCAAGTGTAGATTTTATTGAAATACTTGGCGATAATGCTGCGAATTGATTTGCATGTCAATGGCAATGAAAACTTTAGTGTCACCCGTTTCTCTCCCCCCACCCTACCATCTTTATTTAACACCCAATGTTATTCAACCCTCATCCTACCCCCTTCTACAGAACAACCTTACACTTCGCTGACCGAGTTGCACGACCTGGGAGGCTATTCTCGAGTTGAAATCGTCCGCTCGCATGAATTGCCAGCGCGTACGACGGCGTGTGGTATATGCTCGGAACCATCTACGACGCGCCGTCGTACGCGCTGGCAATTCATGTGAGCGGACGATTTCAACTCAAGAATAGCCTCCCTGAATGCTGCCAACACTGCACGATTCTCGCTAAGTCGGCAAACACCTAGTCCACAGTGTGAGTGCTACATAAACGATAAATTGTTTTCACTCTCTGGATTTCTCCCTCCCCCTCTCTCTCTCTCGGGCTTAACATCACGCGAACAGTGAGACATAGATTTTCAACCACTGTGAGTACAAATGCTACTGAAATCCAATGCTGTTGTAATTACTGTAAACATTTTGATGGTGGAAAAGTGGAAAACACTCAAGGGGTGAACATCAACATGACGATGCTTATTCATGCAAATTTTACAACACTGATTCATCACAGCATCTGAAGATACTGTGAGTTGATATTACTCAAGCACAATTTAAAATGAATGAGAAGAAATTTTTTGGCAAAGAAGATGTTCTTACAGCAATTACTTTGTCAAGATTTGAAGATAAGTGAGGATGCTGCTTTCTCACGTAATTTTATCTACCCTTTGAACAAAACATTTGGAGCAATTACTTATGGGCTGATACATGTATCAGATTGTTTGAAAGAGAATTCCAACAGCAGAGATGTACCTTTGACTCATTGTCCGGGCTTTTGTGAACAACTGGATTCACTGGGGCTACTACAGCAGATCAGAGCAAAGCGCATCGACCAAATTCAATTTTATCTTTTGCTAGTAGGTAGTATGTAGTTTGCTATCATGATTAAAGGGAATCCAGCAATAGTATACGAGGAAACAAGTTGTTGGGTCAACCTTAGAGCTCAAGGTTGAATGAAAGAAATAATGAAAAGCTTCTTGTAATTTGATTTACAGATGATAAATCTATTTGTTAGATTCATTTAATTAGAGTTTTGTGGATATTGAAATATTGACAATGATATTCTTCTTTATTGAACGATAATCATCATGCTGGTGAACCTATTATCAATTTGGTGATGCGATCTAATCTTCATTGTATTTGAAATACTCTTATCAACCACTAAGAGATACAGATACCATGTAACGAACACAAAATACAAATATGGTTCGATCCTTATGGCGAAAACAATTGAATAAAGTGCCCATGGAAATTCTCCTCATGCATATGATCATCCAATCATAACAGAGAAGTCAATAAAGGCAGTGAGATTCACAGAGGTACAAATTTCAACTACAGATGACGGAAACGTATAAAGCAAATATACGTTTCTGAAACATTCTACTCTCACCCGAAAAATGAATCAAATACAAGAAACCCTATTAGCTCACCAGCAGTAGAGGGTGAGAAGACAAGGCGCGAAAATGGTATTGAAGGAAAGTGGCTCAGGTTAGCCTCATGCGTATCATTCTTGAGAGACGGTAGGATTGGATAAGGGAAATGGAAGCAAGAGAAACAAGGGGGGAGGGGGGGTGAGACAATAAATGTTACTTGCGACACGAATGTCTGCGTATCGCATCGATATTCGATAACTGTGGTATTGTCTGCCACAATGTACATTTGCAATGTATACTTGCAATTTTGTCCTCACGACAGTCTATTGGCAGTTGGAAAATTCCACTAGACAATACGTTCTTTTGGACTTGATAAGTGGAAGGAAAGAGAGAACCGCAGGGAAAAAAGTTTCAAGTGTACCACCTCTGGATGTTGAGTTTAATTACATTTCCAACCTGTAGTTTCTAGGGCCATCAAAGATATCCAACCCTGTTGAAAATGACTTGAGCTGTAAATCAACGAGCTCGTTATAGAGCAGACGAATGACACACGTCTGCAAGCTATTTCCAGCAGTTCCATGCGAATTCTCAGCATTGAGGAATCCTAATGTGGTCATGTAGCTGATTCCGGACGATCATGACAATTGGTAAGCACTGAGCATTCTCAATTTTCTACTGACAATTGCAGTGTGATGGGTGGCATAACGAGACTATCATTTTCAAGACTACCTTCCTACAATTGTCTCTTGATTTTTTTTCATCCACGCGTCTCACCAACCAAGTATACCTTCTTGGAGTACGTGACTCGGATTACAGTGTTACTTCGCATCAATGAGCATCATCACTATACACGTACTGAACATTAACTCTAGTACCATCGTCTCACACTGGCATATTAGAAGCCATACGAGGGATATTAGTTCGCACGTTCCACATACGATCCACTCTTATTTTCACTTGAATGTAGCTATTTCCGTGTGACTTTTACCTGCAACAGAACAAAGAGGGAGAGAAATTTATTAGAGTGTTGAGAAAATTATTTTATGGAGAGTCTTGAGGATTGTTGGACAGTTTTTTCCCCGCTTTTAGATGGTATGATTTACAAGGAAACCCTCGCTTTTCGTGAAGAAAATTGGAATGTTTTCCGGGTATGTTCATCAATTGAATTGAAAGATCTTGGATAGGACAATTTATGAACAGTTTTTATAATTTCTCAAACCTACAAATCGATACTTATGTATTGATTAATACACACGTATTATTTATATCAAGATATGGGTTTTGTAGAGGAGCAAAACGTGTATTTCTCACCATCAATCGTTCTCAACATCGTTCATCCATTTCGTTAAGTTTCGATCCGCATATTCTCCTTACTCATCCCCCCCGTTTGCACGACTATTTTCCGCTCACTTTCTTCAAGCAGCCTCATTTATTATTCTGCAGGTTGTGTTATTTGCCTCGCTCCTTACCCCCCCCCCCCCTCCCCCTTCCTCCCTCATCACGTCAACTCATTCTTTCATTCGCTTGGTGCCCTGCGAAGTGTCTCTCGACCGTTTGGTGATCAATAGACTCTAGAAGCTGTTAGAAAGGAAGTTTCCAGTGTCGATAGTGGCGAATGAAGAAACAGAGTAGGGTTTCCGCGCATAATTAATGATCAACGGGGGTTGGAGTTTCGTTACACTGTCTTCGGCTGTACGTGTTACTACTGGATGGTGTTTACTTTCAACCTCCGAGTACTCGGTAATTTGAGATATTTCAATATTATATGCTCTCATTTGAAGTTTTGATTGCATATTTCAATCGTCAGGAATTGCGTAATTCCTTAGTATTTATTTGAGCAAGGGACATACCCGCAAGACCATTGACGACAAAAATCATAAAAATCAATTCCCAAGAAAATTCTTCCTTTTTCAAAAGCTCTTTTCACTAAATTAAACTACTTCAATCAAATAAATCAAGCATAATCAATCTACCAAGTAGATTTGCTCATGCATTACACCCAAAACTTTGCTTTCTCTCCAACCTTTAGATTAATCGACAGCTCCATTGGACTTACGTCTATCAGCTAGCTCCTAGGTTCACAACGCTGCATGGAAATGAAAATGGTGAGAGGCAGGAGGGTTGACGAAGGTAGGAGGCAGTTGTTGGAGAACCTCAGTAACTCAGAGAAACAAGCAACGGCTTGTAACTTTGTCCTAAGTTAACGACTACAATCGAGACAACGTTTCTCCGATAACTAACCAAGTTTTCATCGTCTTCGTATTTCTACAGTCCAACTTTCCACTCTCCCGAAATCATATTTGCTCTCAAGCCATTTGTGCGAATACCCACTCGCACTGATAACGTGATAACTAGTGATAACAGTGCTGATGTATTTTACGAACATCATCAGCACTTTCATACAAACACTCAATTTCTTTTTTTTCTCGGGTGTTTTTACTCAAGAAAATGTGAAAACTCGGATCAAAAAAGTTGTATAAAAAATGAGAATACACAATGAAAAATAAATGATGAGTTATCTGATGCTGAGGCCTAAGAGAATTAAAGTTTATTCTAAAGTTGAAACTTCTTGGGCATAAAGAAAAGTACTTTGGAGAGCTATCGCATTTGACAATTTCATTCTATACGCTATCATCCTCAATGCTCTTTCTCCTAGAAAAAGTATTCATGGTGTGGAAATCCCGTGGGAAATAAAAATTAATTACTGCCTCAGGCAATCAATGGGCCAGCTTTAGCTACAAAAAATCTTTTAAACTTTTCTTTCAATTATTCAATTCGTCGAATGAATCATTCTGACTTTGAAATCTCATGTTTGGGAGGAAAAAAAAAGAGAATTAAGAGTTATTCCTCTTGAATACTTTCAGCTTGCTTTTTAAATCTACTCGCAAATTCCGAGAAAATTTCCATTTTTCTTACCTCTCGAGTGTATTATATCGGAGCATGATGAAATGAGTTGCCTCGAGAGAATGCCAAAGTGTCCCATAAACCGTCGATGGGTTCTTTTTTTCTCCTCGTTCTGTGTTTTTATCTCGTCTTCTGGTGTCTTTATACATCAGAATTTTCCTTTAGTATTCGTTTGTTTTCGTGTTTATTAATATCAGAGCCAAAGGACAATTATTCACTGGGGAAAAACAGGGGAAGTGAATGATAATGAAACATTGAAATGGAGTCTTGTAGAACTTCAAGAGCGACATTGAGCATACCATAAAGAAATGCTTCGTCTCAGATTTTACTCCTTCAGAAGGAGAAGAAGTACGGAATTTATATCTTTTTATTCAATTTGGTTTGAAGATATTTTCTCAAGCGAAGAATTTTTTTATCACTTTCATTTAAGAATTCAATCTCTCGACATGAATGGAATTTTGCATCCATTAATTCATATATAATTCATAGCTCATAATATCAATTTACTCTCTGATTCTACGAGAAACAACTTTAACTAGCTTATCAAAGTACAAAAAAAAAGAGATAAAGTCTCAATCAATATTGGAAACCATCGAGCGCTCAAAACTTTGAGAGGTGCATTTTCAATAAAAATGAACGACCACCAGCAGCTAATGACTATTAATTAATTTCTTCAATATTCAATTTCTGAAAAAAAACCTACCGTTAGAAAGTAGAAAATGAAAAACTATAAAGATACGAAAATTTGACTAAAATTGGAGAATTTCGCATATTCGAGTGATTTCAATTTAAGGATTACAGACCGATTATACCTTCAGCATATTAAACATTGTTCCACTCAAGCTATGTAGAATATCATCTGAATAGTTCCTTTTCCCCGTCTCGAAAACGACACTCGAGAACAAATTAATTCTCACGCTTACCTGCACAACGTGCATTATTCCCTTTGACCTTTTCAAGCGCTGGTTTCCCTTGCTCCCTCCCTCCAGGCTCTATTATTCCAACTCCAGAAGCGAGCGTACAATTCGGCTATTTAGACGTCCACGTGCGACTGGAATTAATCCGTTTCCATTCTCTGTGCAGAGTAAAAAAGGTCCCCGAAATTGAAAAGAATGAAAATAGAGCGGGAATTTGTCAAACCCCAGCACCTGCTAATCAGAGGTCCTTTTCCCTCGTTCTACAAGGGGCTTTTGAAGACCCACTTTGGGTATTAACGAGGGCAAAAATTCACCTGTCGAATAGTTCTTTGAAGTTGCAATGAATGTCATATGAAAATTTCTGATACCATTGGGGGGGGAAGGAAGGGGGGCAGGAAATAATTTGCATTTCACTGAAGGGTGCACTCTCTACGTCAAAGTAATTCGTGTGACAGTCTAGGTTGACCGAGACACCTTGAGAGATACTGTTACTGCAGTCATGAACCTTGTGGTTTGAATAGTTTGAGTTTGATGGTAGTGAGAGGGTTATGTAAATATTCTTCTCAGTGATGGAGAGCTCAGTGGAATGGAGAGACCCCAGTCAACTTCGATGGTGATGGCTAGAGCAAATGAAAGGGGTTCACTCTTGAGTTTGCGAGTAGCTGAAGTCGTTGAGAGGTAAAAATAATATTGAGAGAGCCACTTCCTTTAATTTTGAAGACTTGATGAATCTAGAGCACGTGGGGAATTTTAAATTGCTCACTTTGTTGCTTTCATTCACTCGGGAGAATCGTTAACACAGATAGATTATTCAAGTTGGGGGAAGTGGGAGTTCTTTTAAGACTCGCTAACGAACACTTGCCAGTGTTCGGGTAAACGATTCGTTCGTTTATTCAAATTGGCTGTGAACCGGGTGGTATTTAGGGGGTCATCAATTTTCATCTTTTCTAGGTAGTTTTACATATTCAGCAGAGTTTCATATAGGTTATGGCGATTTTAGTTAAACTGTCAATGGTTTGGAAGACGACGAAACATATTTAATTCAAAGTTGTGAGTAATTTTATGCTGATTTGAAAGCATATTACCCGCTTTGCCCCAGTAGTTTGCGAGAATTCTATAATTGAAATTGATTGGATTGGAACATAATTATAACCACAATTAACAGAATCATTTGAATTTTCATATGAATACGATTCAAAATGAAACTACCATTGGAGAAGTTTGTTTGTTCAGCATAATTGCTCATGTCGATGATTATACTTTTGATCATGAAAAATGTATAAAAATTAAATTCACAGGAATAATTCGTCATTTCTATTTAATTAGTAGAAATGTTCTGATTATCGAAATTGTCCATTTTGGTAGTTGTTTGTCTATGAAATAAAGAAACGAACTAATTTATATGACTAACCGGAAGTACGTTGGGTGCATCTGCTCTGAATGTCATTATGAGTAATGATATTATAGTTTGAATTTGGGGTCGAATATGGATAATTTAGATCATAAGATATCCCCTTAAAAAACCCGTAAATTCAGTCAGTAATACCGGAACACATGTCCCTATCGGAAAATATATGAAAGAACAATAATAAACACCCGATGGCTATCTACAATATACAAGATATCCCTTATATCGAGAGCATCGTATATGTGCCACAAAAAAAATGTGTAGTAATCCCCCCTCTAATGAAAAGCTCAGAAATTTTCCGTTATTTAAAACTCTTCTTCATCTATTATTTTTATTCCCAAAACCATGTTCAAACTTTTTCACCGGCAGAATTGTCCGGTCTTCGTTCTAATTCTTCGTTTTCTCTTTATCACTGGAGGTTGGATAACGAGAATTGGAGAGTCAGCGGTATAGAACAGGCGATTTAACGAGGTCTACCATCAAGTTGGATTTAAAGGAAAAAAAAAAGGATTTCTTCATGGTGAAGGGACCTATCATTGTGATAACGATACAAGAGAATTTTTCAACTTGAAAAAAAAAAGAATTTTCACTGTGGAAAAATTTTTCTATAAATATATTTGATAAAAATCACCGGAAAAAATATCTCATCAGAGAGAAAAACCATTTCGAAGAATCAAAGGAAGAAAGCCGACAATACGGAGACTCATGGCAGAGGAAATGTGCGTCACAGTGTGAGAAACCAGGTGTTTCACCAGTTGGAAATATCACTGGAAGTAATGACGAAATTTTCCACGTTCACTTCCTGGCCATAGACATGCACTGGTGCCCTTCAATCCAGGCATTCCACAGTGCGACCTTATGGCCCCCTCAGGACATAACACCCGATCCTTTTTGACGTAACTCTTGCCCCATCCTGGTGTGCCATGCCGCGTGACACGAGTGCAAGTATCCATGAGTCCTGGGCATCATATTATATAACATGAGAAACTATGGCTAGGTATTCATATTGTAGATTATTTCATACTCGTAGTACAGTACAGCCCTCATAAAGATATTATTTACATTCATTTATATGATGATTTTATTAGACTTTATCATTATACATAAAATTTCAACTATTCACATTATATTGTACAACCGTCATGATCATTCGAGAAAGCTTATGACGTCGGGCACCGCCAATGGACCGCATTCGCTGGAATATGATATGGGAGAGTTTATCAGAATATTTCGAATTAACTTTTTCCATGTGTACTCTGGAGTTATTTACACTCATAAAGCGTCAGCATTACTCTTTTGTGCTTATTGATGTTGGAGAAATAATTTATTACATTGAGTTAAATCGATAATGGTGGGTATTCAATGGGAGAATAACCGGGTAATTTGGTTCGATATTTAATTGCTGAGTCATTAGCGAATACTGTTAACTGGAATTTCATTAAATACATTCTTTTGGTCGATTATCGGAGCAGTTGATTATTCGGAAGATTTAATGTTCTAGAAACGAATGGGAGAAGAGAAAAAAATTTCATAAATTTAAATAAAGCAATTGCATGTCATCGTTCTCGAATTTTCGCATGATAATTTACAAACAGATATGCTTATGGAGAGGAGCACGACCTGCACTGGATGAAGTATAAGTGCAGGACCTCCGGAACACCGAGTCCTCCCATTTTTCACCATTTCTGTTCCACTTTCGGAAGCCCCGAGATTGCGATTTGAATTCCAACGAAATTGGATTTCACGAGAGCGAGAACGTACTGCCTCGCTCCCTTCTGTACCACTGGGCTACCGTGCCTTTTTTCAAAATACAAGCCTGTGTACACATCCATGTTGGCGTATACAGAATAAAGGAGACATGACTTCATTTATCTGATATTATCGGAATTTTCTATTCAATTGATTTTTATTTTTCATCGAACTTTTTTTTAATTTATCAATTTTTTAGAAACACAAAGTGAAACTTAAAATCGACTTTGCTTCCGTTATTTATTATGATTACGCACACCATTATCGGTAATTGAAAATTCATATACAGCTATGAAAATATCGAATTGAAAGTTACAAATGGAGAAATTTAACCTTTTATCGAGGTTTAAAATGCTCTAGTAATTGATTATTTCTGCTATAACGAAAAAATTTAACTCGAGTGAAACCATTAAAGATTCATTGGAATATTAAATTAATTTTCCATTTGTCCCCCGAGATATTTATGAATCCAATGTCAATTGAAACTACATTATTTATTAATATTCGAATAGTTGAAGAAAATTTTATGTTCATTTTTCCGCTTCTAATTTTATTAATGAATCGACATATGCCATCGAATAAAACCCATCAATGTGAATGGGAATGAAAAAAAAATCATTATTTCTATTGAAAAACAAATGAACCCCCTTCAACCTGAAATCAGACATTTAATTTTTGAGAATTCCACCCTCCGAGAATCTGGTCTTTGAAGGATTCATTACACTAATGAGACTCTCGAAATAATGAGTTTAATAAAGGCACATGGTGGGGTTAGATGTACACGCTCCCCGTAGATATATAGGCATGTGACTGAGACTACGGGTATAAACAGCTGGCATTTGTCACGATTTACTTGTGTCGCGTTCCGGTACTTCTGAAATAACGTATGAGATACCGAAAAGATCTCTCTGCACGTGCCCGACAGAATGCCTCTTAATTACTAAGATGGAGTAAATTAACAGCACACTGCCAACTGTATATCTATATATACCATCTGCTTAGAGAAACGGGTAAACGTGAGAGTGCACTTATACCAGATATGTTCATATTTCACAAACTATGATTTTATCGAGGCTGCTAATAAGCCGAGGGAGGCCCAACAGTTGAACATAATCATCTCATTTAACGAAATTTGCAGATTATGATTATGATTATAATTCTAATTCAGCCTCATCAAACACCACATGACCAAGCTCAAATCCCCACCATGAATTTCAAGTAAGCCCATATACAGACGAATTCCATAATCTCGCTAGTAGCATTCGCTGTTGCCCCCCTTGTGAAACCGTGTCGCTTGCGAAAATGCAATAATACCTACACGAGAATCGCATAAACTTTGAGGTGGGGTAGACAAGGAATAGAAGATTCTACAGTGTGATAGTGTTAGTAGAATGCTTGCTAGTCTAAGGCTTCTGATACAAGACCCTCGTCTAAGTTCTCTAGCACTCTAGCACTATTGCAATTCTCCATTTTCTATATTCCAAACCACCTTGCATACTGTAAATCGCACGTTCGTGCTAGCACGTATGCCCAAAAAATCGGAATCATAAGTTTCAGGTACTTCGATTAAAGGCCAACTGGTTCTTTCAATATGGGAGCACAAGGGGTGCAACGTAATGTCCATAAACACCGAAAGCTAGTATTTGTTCCAAAGAATCATAAAAGGGAGTTTGGGAAATAACTTGTGATAATGATCTAATCTAGATCTAATTTTATGAGTGAGAAAACGAAATATTAATGAATAAATGAGAAGAAAATGGAGCAAAACGAAAAACTTAATCATCCTAGATTTCGTTACGATTGTCAAAACCGTAATGATGAAGAACATGTGAATGGTACATGGGTATGAGGACCAAGTGCTCAATTTTGTAGCTCCACAAATAAAGCAGAATTTCATGTGAGGATCTATTTCGAAGACGGGAAGCCCGGGTTGTCACTAATTTCATGCAGGGACACTACTGGAACATCATGGCAATCATGGTCTAGGAAATTTCAGATACAAGCGAGAAGGCCATTTTGGACGGCAATGACGAGGAGTAACCAATGCGCGTTTGACGCATTTTGTGCATACACTTTGATACCTCAAGCAAGCAACTCCTGCTAGTAACTCCTTCAAGAGGTGGCCGCCATCGCAACGATCTCGTCATAAACTCAAACGCGTTTACAGCGGGTGATTTAACCTAAGAATGTAGCGACACTTGAGTAAGTAATGATTCAACATTTCGAGGGAGAAAGGATTTTGTGTTGTATTGCTTTTTACTATTTTTCGTTGATGTCAATTCCTTTATGTTTATGGGGTACAATTCACTGTTTAGGTATTGAAGTGATACACAATTTTCTACAAATTGAGAACCCTTCTTCTACTTGAGGATGAATTGACCGTCTCTGGAGAATACAGATGGCAGAGATGTTCTTCTATCCGAGGAGATGCGCCCTCTTGAACTGCCCTTCGAAAGGTTAATTCCGATTCAGTCGCAGTTGTTTTCCGCATGCTTTGTTTATTTTGACGAGAGGTACTCGAGGACAAGATCCTTCTGTGGAGCATAAAGCGCTTACATTCATCAACTGGAATTAATTCCCATTCATTAGCTTATTTACAGTTGTTACTGTTTGATCCATCTGTAAAGAATTCCCGCTGTATTAAAATCATCTCTCTGGAAATAACAAAATTGTCCAGAATAGCAATGGGAAAAGTGAAAAATTAATTTATTCCATTCGCGTATTTCACTCGCCATTATTTTTCAAAGTTTACTTTGATTTCCTCATTTTATGCTCCCTCAACTGCATTCTACCTGCATCCAAATTCGCAAGCTCTCTGCGACATAATTAACTCAGGCGTACCGCGGAAATTAAACCAATTTGTTGCATCGCAAACCCTTTTCTAACTCTTCCGGGTGTTTCACGACGCATTATCTCTGCTTCCACGCTTGAGAATCGTATCTACGGACGTACGGGAGAACGCCCATAGATAATATCCACAAAGCGTAACGGCCAAATTGCACGTACAAGGCAGGAGTTCAGTTGGTTTGCTGTTGTGTTAGGAAGGAGCAGAGCAAAACAGCCACAGTATGCGGACTTTCAAACTGACCCGTGGTTAGTCCATTGCATGTGAACAATCGCCCATTTCATTCCCTCGTTCACTTTTCGGTGTTTTAAAGTCTAATTTGTTGAATTAGATTAGATATCAAATGCACATAACCTGAATAAACTGAAGGTTTGGGAGCATGATCATAACTGGTTCAATTTGAAGATTCGTCAGCTTCATGTTGGAGAACAATGATCAACATATCTGCTTACCTATTCATTCAATTAGAAACTCATTCTCCATTATGGACATTTCAAGTCAAATACTTGAGTACTTTACAGTATTCAGGATATAACATTCTTCCTTGATGAACAGTATAAAGCTTTGAAGTGATGTACCGAGAAACTTGATACGACGAGAGTAAATCAGAACTTCATGGGAATATGAGATATATCCTTTGAACAATTTTACCTGGTATTGAAATAATTCCATTGAGTGTGGTATGTGCAAGCTGAACAATTCCTTTGAAAGATTGCAGGCGGAAGCAATATCATATGAATTAAATTCTACTAGATCCATCAATATTATATACTAAACGACAATAGGATTACGTACGTGAGACGTCAGTCTGAAATCGACGAATATTGGCTGTTCTAATGGAAGCTTGTTTTTCACAGTGAACAATACAAAATTCTATCTATATTCTTCGAACAGCATACACAGCCATTCAATAACTATCTATTGTTCATACCTCTCAAAATGATTTATTCATTCCACGCTTTCATACACTCGACCTAACAAACTCTATCTACATCCCCAGAAATTTGCTTCTTCACAGCTTGACACGCATGCAAATAAGCGCGTTAAACTTAAATTTTTGTTAAAATAGAATAAATTATTCAACATAAGTATTCAAACATATAATTTCACCTAAAATCCCCTCAAATTTCCATGAATTTTGTTAATTTCTCAAACAGGAAGAATTGTTATTGAATTCGTCTTCAATGGAAAACAAAATTATTTCTCCGTATCTATTCTAAACTTTCCAATACAAATCCACTTAAACCCATATTCCTATTATTAACTCCAATAAAATGCACAAGCCTTGCAAACTTTGATACACTTGATTCATTAAACGTGCAATGTTTAGGTCGATCAAGCGAATGTGCACATCTAATGGGAATACAAGAACGTAATCGTGTCTAAGCGGCTTTGTATCGTTCGATAGGTTATGGAGCAGCTGTGAACACATAGGTTCTCTAGCCAGACCACCAGCCCATATACTTGAGAGTACGAGGATAGTAGGAGAAAAAGGATAGCAATATATTGGCAAAGCGTGTCGGTTATGAATCGCTGGAACTCGGTTATGGCTAGTCAGGACAGAGAAGAAATATCTCAAGCACAAAGGCTGCCTTCATGCAGCTCTCAAGCAATTCCCCGGAACACAGTCTAATCTAGCACCTAAAATAGAGGCCTTGATCGTTCGTCAAACAGACACTGAGAGGTCCAGTCTAAGTCCTTCATTATTATAATTCATATCATATCTCTTGACATCACCAGATAACTTATCACGTAATTCACACTGCATTAGCCATATAATTTTCCTACCCACGATGGTTAGCCTCCAGTCTCATTAACTTTAACGATTATTAAACAAAAACAAAAGTTGATACAAAATGTAACAGTCATCCGTAGTGGCGCTGTTGACAATTTTCCTAATCGTCTACATTACCAATAACCGTAAAAGAAATTGCCAAGATCTTGACGCGTCAGTCTTTTCTCCCTTCTAACTATAATAGAAAAACCACCGCTCGAGGATCATCAGAGCATTGGGAGGCGTCAGTCGTGGTATGTACATGAGTTGCAATTACCTGAAACAAAAGAAGAGAAAAAAAATGGTTAATGCACCATAAGCAAATAAAACGACTTGCTGAATGAGAGAATAGAATGAAAATAGGTAAAGGGTTGGGGTTTGTAAAATGGGCATTTTGCCAAACTGGTGAATGTTCTCGCATTCAACTTGAGAACGTCTTCACCGAATATATCTTCTTTCTCAGTTTCACCCTTGTGTTAAGTTTTCGGTGATAGTGGAGTATGCGCGCAGTGAGAAATCATAGATATATACATTCATCCCCTCGACCAAATGGGCATCGACCGAACATTCAAGTTACAGAGGGTATTAACGTTTTTATTCTCTCCCGATAACACGAACGAGCTTTCAACGGTTTTTAGAAAGGCAATAAAAACCTAGGGAGGTCCAACCAAAGTATCTTCATGATTCGTATCAATGCCGGATACAAAACCAGGATGACTGGGCAGAATATATATGGTTTGGTTGGTGTATTTAATTGTAGATTGATAGTTTATTGCTCACTGTCATCTGACTCATGATGATTGTTTGGTTATAATGGACTTTAGATTCAACAGAAAATTAGAGCCATGTCAGTTGATGCTGATGAATGTTACAACGGAGTTTTGGAATGAATGGAGTTCAGGTTAATTACTGTGAAACTGTTGGTGAGTATCTGGAAATTCCTGGCTTGTCCTATCGGCTGGACCATCTTCTCCATTCGCCACTCCCTATAGTAAACTCTATGTGGCATCAGTAAACTCCACCATTTAACGTCACGTGGCCATTCCTACAGGCAGGTAGATATTGGAGGTTAGAGAGAGAGAGTTGGAAGAGAAGGGTCTCTCATACTGGTTGCACATCCAATGTCAGTAGTAAATGTCGAGTTGATCGAACATGTGAGGTGTGCAAAGCGGGCACAAGGTAGAGAAACAGAGGAGGCAAGTGAGTGATTCAGTTGTCCGATCATTACGCTATGGCGTTACGGTCGTTACGCTTCTCCGCTCAACTGACGCCTCTGAGTTCATGAGTGTTCACTCTGCGGTTGCACTGCTAGCCCCCATCAGTGCTACCACCACTTGCAAATTAGCACAGCAACTTGATGAACGTCATTGGTGATCGATAGGTATCTGCATAGTCATTTAAATTATCTGATTTGAGTCAAACGCATCAGAACTCCATTTATATTTTTTATTTCTTTAAAAGCTTTGTTGAGAAAAATATCCTATTGTGATGATTTTTTTAGTGATGCAATATCGTAATCAAGGGAATTTTTCAATTGTCTCATTACTCCTCAAGAGAATGAAGAAGGAATAGCGAAATAATGCACATCAGAAGATTAGGCTGACCCCTTCGAATACAACTACAATAGCCCGATCATAGCAAAGTTGATGTCACGCTAGAGTCTGCGAACAATGGAAGACGTACAATATGTGACATCCTGTACTTTTTCCTGAGATTATTATCATAATATATTATCCACCCGGAGCGACTGAAGGCATTGATATCAGTATAATATACTCAACATTGGAAATCAATACTTGCACCTTACACACATGTGATTATGCCTGGATTTTTCATTTCTTTTAGCATTTTTTAATGGCAAAAAAATTGAAAGAATACAATGTGCAAAGATTCACAAATTTATGCAGTCATTCTATTTATGACAGCAATGAAAGAAAAAAAACCATGTACCACCAAGCAGGATAAACAAAGTTCACTTTTCAAACTTGAAAACAGTTTGAGTCTTGAAACTTTGAAAAGACAGGATCTATCTTGATTCTCTTCATGCATTTTATATGATAAGAACAGCTATGCTGCTCTCCTACACGTACCAGTCATTTTTTTTATTTCCAGCATCCATCCTTTTCCTCCCTCTTCATCTTGGGTATCACAAAAAAAACTCAGGGATTCGCATTTACGCGAAATAGCTTTTTACATCCGTGGGAAATCTCATGAAATTTTATTGCAAGACGCTTTAGTTGTTAACACCTATGACTTTTGGCATGGTGCAAGCTATTCAGCACGTGATTCGTATAAATTCCAACCAACTCTGATAAATAAATTGTTTGGATTTCTTTTTTTCACAGATGCGAGTCTTGCCAGATAAATCATAAAGCATGAAACTTTTCTCACGGTGAATTTCTTTGAGCAAAGATAGAGATATAAAATTGTTATATCTTGTACATGGAATAATGTATTTTTATGAAGAATTACTTTTGAATCAGTTCAGGCATGACCGACTACTATCATGTGTATGATTATTGAATTTTTAGGGTCTTATACATGGACTCTTCTTTAGATCTTGTAGGGAAAAATTCTGATGTTATTGGGAAACCTTGTACACTGGGGAAACGATATCCTGTCGAATGGCTTGAGGCAGGAATATTGGAAAGTCGGGGGTCGCAATGCGGGAGTATTAAAAGACTGGGCAGCTCTCGGGATTTCGTAAGATGTAAATACAACAGAGATATACAGCAAAATGTTCTGACGTTGTGGATAATATTGCTACATCAATGGAAAAGATGGTGATTAGTATCACTGACAATCAGATACACAAATCAATAGAATTATACCGGTATTTGAATTTTTAATGACATTGTCTTCGTCAGGTGGTGCAAAATTTTCCGTTTAGAATTATTAATAATCGATTCTAGTGAGTGATTCATGCTCGTCAAGCATGCAGTTGATGAAGGGTAAGATATATAACAACTTGGATCTAAATATTGAGGGGATTTGCTCGTCAATCAAATGGAATAAGACGAGTTGTATTTGAATATGAATCAAAACAAGATTCATACAACAAAAGTTGGAAGAAAAGATTGAGAGCTCATAGGAGATGTTTCCGTAGACATAAGAATCAATTAGATATACGGGAAACATAGGAAGCGATTTATTGAATTTTCAATGAATGCCAGACTCTGAAGACTAAGGAAACTGATAGCCTAAAACTTGAATGTAGGTCAAACCCTCAAGCCAAATTTTCGATATTGACCCCAATACAACCTCGAGCTTCTCGAGTTAATTTCTAGGCAACCGGAAGTTGTCACGTGGCTTAATCGAAATAGGATTTCTCTCCGTAAACTCCTTCAATCGTTCCAGAGAGAGATCTCCTCGAAAACGAAGTCACGATGGGGTCTTTAAACGAGAGAGAGATGGCTTCCCAAAGACGTAACAGCTCCGCTGCAGCCATTTTCCAGACGCAACATTGTCCCCGATAGAACAGCGAGAAAAGCACTGCTGCGAGCCAGACAGAGAGGAGACTGTAGCTAGCGATAAATTGCTATTTAGATGCAAACACGAAGACGGGAATGGGAAACTTTGATCGGAGTAGTGGATTTAGCCCAAGTAACCCGATGTATAAATTCTTGACCATGGTCCTGGGTTGGAATTCCAATTGGCCGGTCATTCTGGGTCTATTCGAGATGTAAGTTAACCTGAAATTGACCGGATATGTTGTCAGCTGAATTTTAACAAGACAAGGTAGCAGTTACGTAATATTAAATTGAGGAAGTTTATTACGATAGAAATTGTATTTAACTTTAGTCGATGGATATCTTCCTTACATGATTGTTGGTAAAAATCAAAATGGTGGACATAGGTGTATCGTATGGTATTAAATAGCTTCGACCCACATATGGACCTGACAACTAGACTGTCCATGACCGCTGATCTAAAACTCATTACACACTTAACCACAATATGACGATCTTACTAATTGATCTTCCGTCTTACATTGCATCACATAAATTGGTCCATTAGCACATTAGTCATCTCACGTGACTAGCATCAATCCATATATATTCAATTCTAGTCTGTGATATATATATTCAAATTCGAAGCAATCCGATATATTCCAATACATAAACCTTTGGAGCATCAAGAATTGTTGATATTAGCATCCTAGAGTAAAAAATTGGAATCGATTGTTAAATCTGTTCTGCCATCACTGACAATGTATGTCTGAGACAACTAGATATAGCTCCAGTTGATTTATATGGAGAATGAAAGGAAGAGAGAGACTTTGGAGAAGAGGAGAGGGAGGGCGAGACTATTGTTAACATCCACCGATATTCGCTGAGTATGACGATAACGGTTCCATTCTGCTTAATTCTTCTTTCTCGAGGAATTCATTATTGCTGAACTGTATAAATGAATACTTCTCTCATGTCACTGTATTCCATGCAGACGGTATTGAAATGCCTTTTTAGATCGTCATTTGAGAGGACTTGGAGTGTTGGAGAATACTAGGGTAAATTGGAGGGAATTTAACACAATGTGAGATGGACCGAGACGTTTAATCATTGTATCGATCCCATTCCAGTTTCTTCGGGCGTTTAAAGGTGTTGCTTCAACCACTGACTTGATCTCAAATCGCAACGATTCACTGTTGGCTCTGCGATAAATGGTAATGATCGTCGTTTAGGTATCTCACTCTGGAGTTCATGAAACAGTAGGATAGTGGGTTTTCTTGGGAGTGAGGTGGCTGTTAGACCACAAATGCTTCGGCAATTTGACCGTTTTCAGGAAATTGCTGGAGAAACTCTCAGTGAAATCACATTCTAATCAATTTGGAGAGCTGTTTCATTAGTTATTATTAAATGATTGACGGTAGTGAGATTCAATCATTTTATTGAAAACTTTTCGTGTTGAAAAAAAAATTCGGGATTGAATATATTGAATTATCTTGACAATAAGTGATTTGAAAAGAAAATGTCAAGAGACATTTTTTGTTGGAAATTTTCTCAGCTACAAAAGAGGTCTTATGACTTTTTCTCCTAAAATCACTCATCTCCGAGATAAATGTAAAATTAGAGAAAATATCGATTTCGTTACTGAATTATTCAACATTTGATGTTAATTTGTCAAAAGATGGGAGATATCATTTCAATATCAATTGGACGTTTGATAACATCAACCCTCCGTTGATTAGTCATTCATTCACAGTCTGGTGAACTTTTTTTTTTTCCCCCCCGAAGAATAAAAAAAAAAAGGATTTCAGATATCGCAAGATGGAAAATGTAAAGGCATGGAAATTGTGCCGTTAGCGACGGCCTCGTGATCAATAATCGAAAAATACCGTCTCGAGTATGCGGTGGCCGTATAGATATATGCTCAATATTTCGTGAGCATTCGACCGCGGTAACGGGAAATGAGAAACGAGAGCGAATCGGTCAGATAACTTGTGCGCGCTGACGTATACTCCTATATAGTGAGCCAAGATATGCAACCCAACCCTTTTTATTTTTTTCGTATAAAAGTGGGATGCCGTAGCAGAGTCGATATGAATCGACTGTCAAAGTATTTTTCAACTATTCCAGCGTTGAATTTCACTAGAATTGATATATACCCCTCATAATATCCGTTATTTCGAAAAATGAAGGATGAAACGTTATCCAGTTGAATTTGATAATGAAAACAATATCAAATATCTCGATAATGCGTGATCTTAGAACAAAATATAAGAAATATTTTTTGTTGGAAATTTTGTAACCTACAAAAAAGATCTTTTGACATATTCCCCTAAAATTGCTCGTTTTCGAGATAAATGCATCATCACCAAAAATGATTCAACCAAAATTACAACTTTTTCTGGTCTCAGTGCGAAAATTTCTTAACTTTGTACATTGGAATATAGATAAAAAATTCAACCTCTTCTACAAATATACTAATTTGATAAAGAAATGAGACTCTACGATCGTTGATATTCGCAGTCATTTGGGAAAAGCTATACTGCAGTTGAAAATTGAGTTTTCTGAGGGAGTTGAATTGGCTCCTTGGAGGATCGACGATTGGCGCAGGTCGAGGGTGGATCAACTGAGAGCGTTGGTAACGTCAACGTTATTTTTAAACAAGGAAGGCACCATGAGTACTCGAATCCCCTTTTAGAGTTGAGTGGGGGAAGAAAAAATTCACTGGGGTGAGAAAAGAGAAGGAAAAAAGAAATAGTGAAAAAAAAAAAAAATGAAGTTCTCTTGAAAGAGAAACGGGTCTCTGGGGGGTGGAAATAAGGGGTAAAAAGAGAGACCCAAGTAGTAAGCACGGAATCAAAATTCACCTTTGCATATTCAAGTAGCGAGTGCTACTTGGTGCACTCAAGATGACAAAAAGGTGAAGTAAAAAGTGGAGAAACAATAAAGTTTAAAATCTCTGTCTCTGTCGTATCTTAAACAGAATGTTTAATAATTTTTTTATTGAGAATAGTTGAATCAATGATAATGTATGATATTTCAGATGAATAGAGGCCGTATGCTCTAACCAAACTCAAAATTGATGAGAGACTTTCCAAACGGTTGCGTTCAAATGGAGATATCAATAAAGTGGGATACCTCCTGACAATTCTCGAGAAACGGAGATGATATTATGTTTTTCACGCTCCGACGAATTCGATACTGAGGGAGGAAATTGTATAAATGTTGCCTAACGTATTCGGTGAGCTAGATTCGCTATGATTTTTCTCGTCAAGTATTGTGTTGGGGAAATTGACTGTCTTGGAGCTGTAAACGTTGCAATAGTTTCTTTTTACTTGTAAGATAAATTGGTATTATTCATTTTTTTTCCTTTCGACACAATTTTCTTCTTTTGTGATCCAGAAGAGTCAGTTTAAAATTGATTTATCTCGATAATGAGTGATTTTAGAAGAGAATTTGATTATCTACAAAAAATGTCTCTTGACATTTCCTTTTAAAATCACTCATTACAGAGATAATTCAATACTATTAAAATGAATTTTGAATGATAGCCAATATCCTCAATTTAAAACTCCCTAAAATGATCTCATAAATTCACATTCCCATAAAGTCACTGACTCCACTATTAACTTCAACTTCCCCAAAGTCAATCATCAGCTGGCGCCTCAAGCGCATAAATAAGAACCAAAGGTGTGGCAGCACTAACTATAACCCGTTAAATGAGCAAAAAAAAAAGCCTTCAAGACTCGGCAATTTGTTTATTTCATCTCAATGTTAAAGACCCCAAGTTTTTCCATATTACCCACTTCCACAATTCCCCCCCCCCGCTCCCCCCTGATTTACGGTAATTTCATAAATTCCGTTAAACTTATCTCGCATATAAAAGTCAAGAAAACAGTAGTTTTTAAGAGCACTTTAAGTCCACCCCATTTTAAAAAATTGTAAATTGAATGTATTCATGCATGTGAAATCAAAAAGATAGTAATCGCTTCTCTGTCAAACGTAACTATTAAAATCACCGAGATATCGAAATTGCCAAATCTTAACGGTTGAATTGATTCCGTCCTTTGCGCATTTTGGCAATTCCGCCATACATAGCCATAAACTCGCTGACATGTTTGTGACGCAGTATCCCAGGGGGGGGGGGGGGCTAAACTATTCATTGCATGTATTTTACGATCCACCAATCCTCAGATACTGATTACGCTATCGAGCATGAATACATCCATTGGTCAAATAGCAAGCACGCAAGAAGATTAACAACTCATTTGTAAGCAATCAAGCCATTACTGCTACAAAATGTATCATATATAACTCGAAATACTTCCTTGTACGATTAAACTATTTCAATGAAATCACACCCAAACTCTCACACTTACAACTTGATGTAATCATGGTACGATGGGAGATACAAAGGTGGAGAATGGGTGGGAGAGAGGAGAATTAAAGCAGATTCAAACTATGCCTTCGAGATCTTCCTTCAGTGTTTCACTGGGCGAAATGTTGAAAGTGGCTCTACCTCAACCTGGAATCTCTCCAGTCTGGATATTGGAACACTCGAGAGAGTTTTGTCTCAAACGTATACCTTGTTTCACCACAAAACTTCTTAGCCCATGGAAATTATTTGTTGTTGACGAAACTCAAATTCATTATTTATTCTCTATTCCAGAGTATTCAGATGAGATAATTGTCTGGGCTTTTGCTGGATTTATTAAACTTTGTTATGATCTGTTGATATTATTCTTTCATCGATAATTGATGGAGATTCCTGGAGTCACAATGTTGAAAGTAACTGGAGTGAAATTATTAAAAAATTGAGTTATTTATTTGACTTTGATATTGTTAATACTGAATGTCAATAGCTAGTGGATGAAATGGTAATTAGTAGAGCTCTAGATATTTTCAAAGGCCAGTTTTACTATTAATTCAAAGGGACAAGCTTTGTAACTTTGGGTCAATGTACTTTTTGCCACGAAAGTGACCAACTGATATAATATTACCTCTTATATACCAGCACGGCTTCCGTTCCCCAGTTGGCTGGAGGCAAATCCCATTTGAGATCGATCCAGTGTCAACTCCGTGTACGTTAAAAAAAAGGGAACAGAGAGGGGGAAAGAAATAGGAGTAATGAGAAAAGGATTTTGCTGTTAACAAGACAAAAATGCTTTTTTCTTTTCCAACTCACGCACATTTCTCGTTTTGATTTTTGCATGTCATTCATATACTTTATTTGGTACAAATGAATATTAAATATTATTCGGCCATGATGGAAAAATTGGAGAATATACAGAAAACGAAATATATAATTTTAAAAGAATTTTCATTGCTCATCTCTATGATTATGCGATATGAATGGAGTTTTATTGAAGAGAAAAGGTGTCGATATATCATCGGGATGACGTTGAATATAGTCCTTTATGAGTCAATCGAATCACCAATAATCCAATTTACTTTTTTTAGAACTATAATTCTCCGCGCTATAGTGATAGGAGGGGGGCGGTAAAATATCGAATTTTCGTCTGTGGATGCTCCGATTAATCAAGCAAATTGACGAGAATGGCCGTCTAGTCTCGAATGAGTTTCACACACGGACAGGAGGTTCCCCCATGAGAAGAAGGGGGAGGGAGGGGGAGGTATTAAAGGGAAGCCATTTCCGGTTGTGGTTTTTACAGTGCAATGGATAAAAATTTTACCTCTCTATCTCGATAAATGAACATCTTAATTATGACTGGGCATTGTTGAAATTTTCTCCCTCGTGGGATCCATTTGGTAGAAATTTTAAATCTCTTGTAATTGGGAAGAGGGAAAATTATAATGATGAGACAGGATTTATGTGATATTTATGTAAGAATTGTGGATTATTTGATAGTGTCATTGATTTATTTTCATTGAACTATCAAAAAAAATACCCATTTTGCCCAAGTAATTCTATGAATTCAAATATTTTTCATCGATATATTAAAACAGAGGGGGCAAAATGGATAGTTTTTTTTTCTAAATTTTCAAACAAAAAAAAAAATGATTTTATCTCAATTGTAATTTGAAATTCTTTCATTACAAAATTTATATGTAAATTAACACCCTTAAACCTCTTTTTCATAAAACAAAGAACCCCTAGAAAATGAAAACTCGATGATATTCTCCTTAGACGTTATCTACAAAAGAGAGTATTTCTATTTCACTGTATAGCCATTAGAAAATTGCCCGAGGGAGGCATGTAGAAAAATATTCCCCATGTGACTATTCCACTTGCACGATATAGAATCGTTGGATAAGAGGAAAAGAAGATGACTCTCTCCTCTAAAAGTTGAGCTGCAGGCGGCGGTCGGTAGAAATAACTGCTACACATATTATAATTAGAAAATGTGCTGTAATGCTCGATTGTACACGTATAACAAAAGGTAAACGCAATGAGTATACCCACGGGATAACAATGTGCGTGCAACCGCTGATCCCAGGGTTTGCATTTCCTCCCCCCCCTCACTCGTATTTACCTTATCCACTCGGCTGCTCACCTCGAAATTTATAATTCAATTCCATTAACATCCACAGCCCCACCCAGTCATTAAACTACTGTTTATAATAAAGTAACAATATAGAACAATCTTGTTTTAATTTTCTTCATTAACCTCTCAGACTCGTTACTGTATATATATATACACATTTCTATTTGTTCTGTCCTCCCTCTATTTTTTAACCTCACTTTCAACATAATCCCTCCACGGCACCAGACAGGAAATTACGGGAATAAATAAAAATTCGATATCGCTAATCGTTTGGCGCGCGGGCGTCGGAAATACCTCTCGGAGGTCTTAATATAATCCTCCTACCAATGCAGGCTCTATAATTTTCCTAGTTTATTATTCCCATCTTGGTATCAAATTTTTTTTTTTTTTCATGTCTGTTTATCAATAATAACGGATAGTACAAGTTTATTTGTATATGTTCATAATTCCAATGTATTGACTTGAGTATTTTAAATTCAGTTTTTATCTTCCATTTTCTGGAATGAAAATGAAGTAAAAATCTGATAATACGGTATCTGGTGGACAAGAATTATTTCTAGAATGCATGAGGGCAGCTTGGACAATTCCGGTAACGATTTTTTTTTTCTTTTTCTTTTTAAGAGGTGAAAACATTTCTACCTAGCGATTGTATCCACAAAGATAGAGAAGAAATACGGTTGGTAATGTTGTATAAGTGGTGGAGATCTATATGGTTTTATCGATCGAAAAACCCTTGACCAAGTTGGATGGACGAATAGTAGGATTGCGTTAACATTCTCAATGGGGTTGAGCGAGGCACGCAAGTGAGTGAAGGAAGAAAAATATTCGCCAAGGTTTTTAAAACCCCTCGGTCTAATGTAAATGGAGGTAAGTGTTATGGCTGGTGGAGTAAATGCTTTCAACTTTTTCAATTACAGAATTTGCATGAGAAATTTACATGTCAGAATATGGTACAAGTTGGATTGACTCATCTAACTCTCGAGTTTATTGCAGAATTTTCCGTATTTCGAGAGAAGAAACATTTTTTTTTTTTTTTCAAGTGGTATATTGGGGTGAGGGTCAATTGAGGGTCATTTTTTATTTTCATATGAATGTACGGGTTCAGTAAGGGCCAAAAAAATGTTAATTGAAGGTCAATTCGTGACCCTTATATGTCAATAAGGGTTTATTAAGGGCCAATGGAGGGTTTGTAAAGGTCATCGAGGGTCAATTCAGAGTAATATAATTCATGTTCTAACATTATCGATCAAATCTACGTTTTATTATTTCTTTATTTTTCTTATAAATCCACTTGAATCTTCATTTGATCCCCAGTTTCTTATCTGTACGCCTGCGGACATTCACAGCTCATCGTGGCAATATGTGGCTCAATCACCCTCCGAGCGCTCGGATATTCTGATTCTAATCTAGAAAATACTAGGCAACCCTTCAGCCCCTCCCTCAAACACTCCACCTCTTGACGTCTCACCAGCGTCAGCAGTAGTAATTAAAGGGTGTTGTTCACCCAATGTGTACACCCTCAAAATTTAGGCCACACGCACAAGCTCACTTGTGACGTAATGCGTAGGGTAGATATGTGTATACATCGGGGCCAACTCTCCTGCTGCCCTCGATTGCGACCACTGTGTCGACGCGCTCCAATCGACCGTGTTTACGAGCATGCAATAGCAGCAAATTATCACGGCGCACGCAAAATTACTATGGGCAACTATAAATTCTAATTTGTTAAAAATATTGAGTGTAACTACTAGTCTTTTGTTTCATCATTATTACACTTGGTGGATTAATGGTCACATCTGCGCATGACGAATTCGATAGTAAAGAGGGTATGATCAATTTTGATAGGTGAATGAAATTTATTGCTCCACACATTTCATCATCATTATTAAGAATATCATTCTGGACTTGAGAAAAATTCATATTGACCTAAAAATGATACTTGGATTTATGAAAAATACTGTAAAATATGTAATCAACAGACCCAGAAGTTTCACACTTAAAGGTGCTCCAGATTTCGTATGCAAATGGGCGCTACTCTAGTTTAAAAGGCACCCCCTCAGTCATGGTACATGGACGAGTAAGAGTGTGCAGAGTCAAGCCAAAGGGTCTGAAGACTCTATATCCCACCGAGGGGAGCAGCCGTGAAAACACGTGCAATCTCTGCGATGAGAAAGTGGGAGAGAGGTTAGAGTTGGAGGCATGCCAAGTCTTATACCACCTTCAGTGCTGTAACCGTGTCCCGTTGAAACCCTTTGGACATGACCTACGCCTCTAACTTGTTACCCGGACTGGTGGAGCACTGGGGTAAAAGCCTCCCTCCATCTTGGGTCTTACATATTGCACGTGAAATCGTTTAGTCAGACGTGCTATAGAGCCAAATAATACATTTACCGGTCTCTCCAACGATCTCTCCTGACTCCAGCACTGATGCCAATCCTTGAATGATGCTTTAATTATCAACCACACCCGCAATTTGAGAAATATTCCCTTCATGATCATTCTATTGATATCCCCTTTCAAGAATTTCGCGTTTCTCAAGTAATTGGATGAGTGAATTACATTCTCAATCAGGATTGAACGACGGTGGAAATTCTCATCGGAAAATTCCAAGAGAGTTCCAGAATCAATGGAGCGGAGTTAAGTTGTACCAAGTCTCACATAATTATATCACAAAACTCCAGAAGAGCGAGAGATTCATTTCTACTGTGTAAGTTTTTCCTTCCAGATTTTATCCAGCAAGACTCAGCAACTTTGTGAAATTAATAATTAAACTGTCGGAGAATATTTGAAATATTTGTATTAAACTTTGAGAATTTTATGAAAAAAAAAAAGAAATCCGAATCTCTAATTTCTTCAATTTGAAAAACCTTCAATAAAAGCTTGTCACAGTTATAATTATTGACAAAAACGTTATCCATACGTATTGCATGGAGAACAATGGATACCTTTATCAGAATTCCATGGGTAAGCGACAAAAGAATGATTTCCACACGAAAGGATCCCACTCAGTGCACATCCATTAGCACATCTGAGCCGTGATAACGATTCCACTGGGCTAAATTCGATCATCGTTGTGGCCCAGACTTATCGTCCCTAGTGTCGATGAATGCGGGCTCTGCGTTATACAATCTGAATTATCACCTGTTTCCAGTTTGAATTAACAGCGCATTAGTATAGCAGTGATTTTGCATCATAGAAAAGAGAAAATTTGACGGTTTGTCATCATTTTCAGGTTAAGTGTATTCAAATTTCCCGCCAAAACTCCAAAGACCAATGCAGAGTCAAGAAAATCAATCTAATCGATTCAGTTCTCCAGAAAAGAAAACTTTTTTCCTTCCATGAAGAGAATTACAAATAAGTAATTGCAACCTTTTCACCTCCAGCTTCTCCAGCCATCAATATACAAAGCTATCCAAACAATAAGCACTTTACCCTCCTCCAAATACTCCCAATCAAACAACAAACTCCATCAAACTTGCAAAAAAAAAAAAAAATCCTCGAGTAAGCCTCCTAAAAAGACCTAAAACCGAACATATAAAGTTGGCCCTCCACCCAAATGCCTGTTTCAACGTTTTCCCCCCCAGTGCAGGGGAAAAGTCCAGAGTGCAGAACGCCACAAGTGTGCCCAGAGATTTCCAAAAAGGTATGCTTCACAGCTCTGTAACCTCTCTTTAAAAATAAAAAATAAACCAACAGCTATGTTTCCACCATTGTGTTGAGCTATTCCAGTAGAAACTCCACGATGCACCAATTTTCTCCCAAAGTCACGTAGCATCATTGTAATTAGGAAGGGCATCCCTTGGACTTGGTCCCCTCGGCTCGTTGAATTTATACCGACTCGCCCTATTGCCGTCTTTGGATTCACCATTAGCCAACTTTACTCCATTCAAATATACCTATATATATCCCAATGTAGATGGGTTATATATAAGTTAACTTTGGAGTGGCGTGTGCAAGTGTTGCTGCTCGGATGCTAGACCGTGCATTCAACTTTACTGCACTGTCTCTACCCCTTTACCCCTCTCTCATCCTCTGCTTCTAGTTCCGGTTACCAGCCACCGTAGAAAGGGCGGACGTTTATCCGGAAGCCACGCGAGAGTCTCCATCTTCTTTTAACTCTCCACACTCTCTATATCCCATTTTAACCCCCCTCCCCCCCAACCCTCTCTTCATACCAAGATCGTTTGTTCATCGGGAACAAATAAACTCCCACAGACTCCTCAGAAACTCTCTGGCCCGATTCCGAAAGCTCTTTCCCCATATATTCTCATCCTACCAGTTTCCCTATAGGTATGTTGAAGCTTCCTCCTCCTATTTGCCAGTTGTAGTGAGTGAAAAGCGACTTCTTCCTTACACTTGAGTCTACAAACAAAATTTACCACCGGTACGAGCGAGTATTCCCCTCCCTTCTTGAGTCGTCTTATCGAGATTAATCCATCGATAAAAGGGACAACTGTCTGGTGATGTTACGGGTGGGTGTTAGTAGAGAGAACATTCGAGTCAAATGGAATAATGTATTGCATCTTGGAAAGCTATTCAACGGTAACGTGAGTTAAGGGTTTCAACTTTTACGATTTAGGGTATTGAGGGAAGAATTACGTAGAGGGTGGATTATGGGGTGACTAATAGGATTTAAATGTTTGGGAGGACATTTATGGGAATTTGGATTAATTGGAGAGAGTAATTGATGGATTCTAGTTGATGATTTTGGAGATTTTAGGTTTGAATTTTCAGTCTATGCTTGATATCTCGGAAACTAAGGGAGATGGCGAAATTTTTGAAAAGAACTTTTTTGTAGAACGAAATGAGAGATACAAAAAAGGTTCTCATGAAAATCACTTCAACGCCCTTGGATTAGCAGATATTCATGAAATACTATTCTCGACTTGTCTCGGGTCAAGCAATTCGTTATTAACATTGAGGAATAATGGTGTTTTTTTTTTGATAATTTTATGAGATCAAAGTGCATAGATGAATAGATCGACAATAGAACGAAAATTAGCTAAATGACAATGAAACAATATCCCCTAAAATACTCACATTCTCCATATTTCTATGTAAAAACAACATCTCGCGTGTTAAACAGTAATGTTTTCATCGGAGTACGACAATTATATTATTGGCTGGGATTTATGGTTACGTGCAGAATAGCCGTAACATTTTAACGTCAGATGTTACTATGCGCTCGTATACAGAGTGGTATGTGACACGTGTTATACACAATGAAAGAGAGAAATGGTGGGTAGCAATGAAAGATGAAATTACCGGTTATGCACAAGTTATAAAGGTCAATGGGAATAAATTTTAATTGCATGTGATAAATGAGAGTTGATGATTTGTTGGTTACGATACATGTCGAAGAAAATTGTGATTCTGAAGTCGTGGGCAAACACGTAATAAGATTATTAAGAGGACCGTGTCACGATGTCATTAAAAAGGTAAAATTGTAATTAAAAAAGAAAAAAAAAAAAAAAAAGTCGTATTTCCTTATAATTCGAGGACAATGTGTGTGCGTCATACTGCAGTTTAAGGAGGGAAGGATACTTTAGGGTGGACACACGCACACTATTACACACGAATGTAACTATACAGGCACTGATGATAATAACCGGAAGATATATGAGACACCATCACGCGTATATACTGACAATTGTCACAGGAAACTCATCGCGTGCATCAACCGCATCGTCTCGACCCTTGGGGTAACCCTGGATATGCAATTCTATGATAATATAGATGCACGTGCGTGCACATGAATCGCTTTTACTTCGATGAGAACACCAGGAGTACTTAGGCATGACAATGGTATTCATCTCAAATTTATAGAATTTAAAAAATCCACAATTATTATTTTTTTTTTTTCAGAAAAATTTGATAAAATTGAAAATTCACCAATGATTTAATGTAGATTTCAACCCCTTTGGAAATTCCGTTTAACCCTTGAAATATTTAAATTTTCACGAAATTGCAAAGTTTAACAATCCCCACCTTAATTCCTTGTCCATTAATTAATGTATACATCCATTGCGTTTTGAATTTCACATGATCAACTGAGGGATTCATAATCCCAATGTCTATTATTCCCCATCCACAAGAGTGCTCGTCAATCAAATTTATAATTACACGTCGGTATGATATATAAAACCCCCATTGGATTTTATTACCTTATGACGATATACAAGACACGGGAGATGCTACTAGATCGATTATGTACCATACATGTATGGAATTTAACGATAACAGTGAAAAGAAATGAAATGGCCTATTTGTTTTCACATGAAAAGAGGGGAGTCATCGTTTTATTATCCATTTGATGATCTCACGTCTCCATAGTAGGTTGACTCATCCCCTCAAATATTAGCATTACACTCTGGACAGGACCATTACACTTGGAGGAAGGGAAGAAAAAAATTATTTATTACATAAATAAAGTGCATGAGCGAACGAGCACATTTTCATAATCGTAATAACCGCACTTTGTCAGTGGATGTGAATACAAACGCTGGGGAGCTCTGCATAATTTAAATATCCTAAAAGTGATCATGATGATGATGTCTCACTTTGTCGTGATCATCAAATATTCAGACAAGAATTTTATCAGCCGGAAAAAATGTCCTCTGGCATTTGAATAATCGAGATGTCACAATTACCGTTACATTTTAATGACAATGGTTTTGATAAAAAAAATTACCCTTTATTTTTATAAGGGCAATTATTTATTCAATTAAAAAGAAAATATAAAATTTTATCATTCAATATTTAATTTTTAGTTAATTTAAGATTATCATAAAATGAAGAAAAATATATGATAATTTTTACCAAAAATTTCTCTTCATTTTGAACATGTATGAATGCTCTGCTATATACTCGGGGTAATATACTGCGTGAGGGTTGTGCTCACTGTTGCGTTGTTTACACAAGACACGACGTTACACCGCATGACAAGATCGTCAAGTTCGAGGATGCGTGACACTCGTAAAATAGCGGGAATTGTTATTCCATTCAAACCTCAAAAAACTCGTTTCCTCAATGATAAAATCATTCTCCTAGACAAAAAGATCATACTTCACTCCTAGACATGTTTATACTCTCGAAAAAAATAGTTAAAATGAAATAGAGAAGAAGAGGTGAAAGAAGAAAAATTGTGCATCCACGGTAGGGTGCATTAATTTTCAAGTGATTAGACTCAACTGCGGACAAAAACAAATTAAACATCTCGTGGATGTTCATCTCTCCTTCTCTCTCCTACTGCTGGAGAGAAATGGTTGAGAGTTATGTTCCAGGAATGTCACAGAGAGGTTGTACGAAACGAGAGGAGGAGAGAAGGAGGGGGTTGAGAGGTAAAAAAAAAATTGTCGCACTAACGAGTGAAGAGCAACGTGAAAATTCGTTGTCACAAGTCTGTGAGCGACATGATGGGGCAAAAGGGATGGTGGTGATGGTCATGGTACACTTGTAGGTGATTGGTGTACATAAAAATAGAGTTGAAGTTGAACAAGAAGAGGGTGAGGGCAGAAAAGAGAGAGTGAGAGAGATACTTGGGCTCGTAGAACCTTAACCTATAAATCCCGAGGTTGTCTGGCGGCTATTATCCGCGAAAAATTATCGTTTTGCCGCTTCCGGGTGGGTCCAGGCCGTCCATTAACGTCCGGGGCGTTTTTTGTCTCCCCGCACCCCGGCCTAGAGGGGCTCTCGCCTGTGTATAACACCAAAAGAGGAATATTGGAGTGGCGAGGGGGTGGAACACCCGCGTCGATGACTAGCCGCAATTGATGCGCATCAATGACACTGGGAATGAATTTGCGGCACGTGTAGGTGATTAAAAATTTTATTATGATTTTTGGGAGGATGTCGGTGAATTATGAGGATGGGGGGAAACTTTTTGGGGATTAATTTTAGTGGAATTGGTGAGGTTAAAGTAGACAATGTTTATGTTTTTTTTTTGGGTGGGGGGAATATGTGAGGTATTGATTTGTTTCTATTAGGTGGAAATTTGACGGGTGGAGGAGAAAGAAAATGTTGATGATGGAGTGACATTGACAGGTATGGCTGGTGGGCTACTGTTCTCACCTGTCGATTGAGTTCAATGGCACTGTTACGAGTCAAATCAGAACCAGATGTTTTTCCATTTACGGAGACGAGACAACTGCAAGGTACCATGGGCGGTGATTCGTTGCAATGGAATTGTTACGTAAACTTGGAAAATTTGAACAATAGTTGAATTGAGGAAATTGGCAAAATTGGAGTTTGATGAGAATGAAATTGAGAGATGACGGGGTAAAATGGGGCGATTTCATTGAACTTTGAGGGAATATACTCAATTGCAATTTTATCTGAATACATTTTATGCAACTTTCTCATGAAAATAATGTATATTCTTGGTAATATGTTGACACATTCGTCACCGAAAACGGTGAAGATCTAGTTGGTTCCCTCAATCACTATATAACATGACCGAGTGCTCGGAATATTATTCCTGGATGAGCGCTACTATCCATGGAAGGAAAATACACATCTAGCACAGGATACTATACCGTGTTTTTTGTTGTGTATATACGCTAGTTGCTCACATCTAGCTAAACTACCGGGGACGTGCAAACTCGTATTTTGCGGAGTTGAGAAATATATTTTTGGGTTGAATTCTCGTGAAAATGTTTATTGTTTTTTTTTTTTAATTTAAAATATTTTAAATTTGAATTATCTCTTTAAATTTCAGAAATTCAATTATTGATTGAAGATATTAAAAATATAAAAAATGAAGAAAAAAAATGCCCTAATGAAAAAAAAGATGATAATGCTTTTTTCCCTAGTTTTTAAAATTGCTGATCTCCTGAATGATCGATGGCAAACTGTTGCATCACTCGTGAAATTTCTGACGGCCGCATAGAGCTAGAATTTCCGCCTCCAGTTTCATCTGACCACTGGCTCTCTATAAAACTCTGGAATTGATACCAGAGCTCACTCTGTACATCTACTAAAATCACTAATGATGATGTAAACTAGAGGAGAAACGAAATTAATAAAACTTTAGATTCAAATACCTCTTAATCTACTAGAGTTATCAAAATTTTCATCAGAACCTTTTTTGTAGATTTCTTTCTCCGCAATTGATTCATCCCATTATCCACTCCATAAAAATTGATTAAACCACTAATATCCAATAGCTGGAGAATTTTTTATCCCTTTTCTACCCATTCTCAATTACCCAAAAAGCATTGTCAAGCTTGTAAATGACCCCTAACCCCTCATAATTAAATAAAAACATCACGTATCCCCTTAATTCAATTTCCCAACATTTTTTCCTCATTATTTCTTTCCGAATATACATTTCCACAAATAAATAAAAAAATCCTCTAAATTTATACATGCTATTGCAATATGCATCTGTAGAAATAAAATTGGATGATGAGAATAAATAAATAAATTAAAAAAATCGAGTTATTCGAAACGTATACACCATTCACCAAATTAATTTCCCCAGAGTCTGATGCGCGGCTCATTTGACATTCTGCGTGTTGTTACACACGCGCGTACACTGGATTCAGTACAGAAAAAGAGGGGAGGAGGTAGGAGAGAGTGAATTAATACGTATACACTGGGGTTATTACGCTCAGCAAGGCGTTGTCCTCCGGTAAATTGCAATAGTGGCTCTTGTCGTAGCCATAGATACACACTTGATTAAGCACATTCGCCAAACCGGACGACACAATCACGATGGGAGAGAACTTGTCATGATGAATAACCCACGCGGTGTGAATCCGTAAAATCTTCTCCCTCTCATTTCTTTTATACAACTCGCGTCAAATGTACATACTCGTACATTTTGTTCGTGTTATAACACGATACATTATGTGTGTTGCATGTGCCAAGAGAACCCAAGTCACTTTGTCACAGTTAAGAATGCCTGAGAGATTGAATATGAATGCCCGGGCTCTTATCGTCGCGTGTAGATCGTTGGTGAATAAAAAAATATGATGTATAGGGGGTAGAGATGAGGTGAAGGTAGAATTGGAGAAAAATGACATTGGTAAAAATATGGTTGGCCAAAGAATATTCATACGTATCATGAAAGAAAGGATTTTCCTCGATTATTTGTAATGAATTTGTTTTTTTTGGAGATGTCTCGAAATCTGAGGGAGATACGGCAATTTTTGATAGGACCTTTTTTATAGAGCGAAATGAGATGTACAAAAAAGGTCTCTAAAAAAATCTCTCTATCTCACTCAGATTCTGAGATATTTTCGAAAAAGTAATGTCTGAGTGGAATGAGAAAAGATTGAATCTTTACATTTTTGAATATTAAAATAGACATTGGGGATTGATGCTGATGAAAACTCGTCACATTCAACAATGAAGTAATATATACGTCTAAAAGTCGAGTTTGATTCATCGCTGAAATCCATCATTGGTAGACTTTAATTTCTGGACGATTCATTCGCTTCCCCCGTGTGCCTTTTGTCAGCAAGCGGTATCGACCTTGCATCAGACAGTTATGAAAAGGAATAAAAGGGAGAAAGGGAAGAAAGAGGGGGGGGGGGGGGGGAAGAAATTACTTTGAGTGGTGAAAAGTTGGACAACGTTTGCTATGGAGAGTATTATAATACTCTTTGGTGAATTGAGCAGTCGAAATCGAGAGGAGGAAAATAGTCGTTGACAATACAAAAATATCCACCACCACCATTCGTACCATTATTCTGCGATTTACTCAGCTGTCTGAGGGGGCAAAATAAGTATGACTTTGGCTACTTATGGGAATATAATCATCTACCGAATACATGAAATTTCTCTAATTCAACCGAAAATTGATGTTAAACAATAAAAATTTTAATTATTAATTACAAATTTTATTTTTTATCATTTAATTTTTACTCTGCAATGAGAATGAAAAATATCATAATACAAATTATTAAATTAAAACAGAAGGGTAATTTTTACCAAATAAATTTTCTCAATTTATTACGATAAACTTGGAAAATTCATAATGGAAAAATTATTCAAAAATTGTGAAAGATGGGATGAGAAATTACAAAGAGTTTTTATATCACTCGTCAATTTTCTGGGGGTTTTAACAGTGGATCATAAAAATTGTCGAATGGAAATATGGGGGAGGAGGGAGTAGAGCGTAGAAAAAACTGATTGAACCGGAAATTCATTCTCAACCTTTTTTTTTTCTGCCCCAGTCGTTTCATATCTCTCTCCTCTTTGTAACGGAGATGAAAAAAATCGGGTATCTGTGGATGTGTACGTGGGCGTCTTTATTCGCAGGTGTCTCTGGCCCTCTATCCATGAAGATAAAGTTGAGAATTTCAATAGTCAGGGGGAAGTGAGTGAGAAAAACACAGTGGATTGACATGGCCAGTGAAAAATTCTCATGTCCAAATTTTACGACATTTTGAGAGCTATCCATAAAAGGCATATCGTACATTAAAGGGTGGGCAAGCTATGGATTTTTCTCGCCCTTCATAACTGTTCAACTTAGGGCACTAGTGCACACGATTTATGGGCATTGACGATATGAATAGTCAGTGCAGTTGGGCAAGATATTGAATTTTTTAAAAGGTTCATCGGGTAAGTCGTATCAATAAACTCGGTGATTTCGGGTGGTATATTGAGTTCAGGGTTTATTTAATTTCGAAGAGTCATTTCTCGTAGATTATTCTATTGAAGAGAATTAGATAAAGAATTTTCTGTTTGGTAGAGATTATCATTCATGTGAATGATTAAAACAATTTCATCAATTTCGAGTAGATCAGTTTATTGGAAATATCTTGGAATCTAAGACAGATATCGAGATATGTGTGATAACCTTTTTTATAGAGCAGAATGAGATCTATAAAAAAGATATCAATGAAAATTTTTATATCTCCCTCAGATTCAGAGATATTCATCAAAAACTCACCGAAAAGTTGAGTTTTGACTGGGTGAAAAATTTATCACTCGATAAATGGGGCAAAATGGATTACTGAAAATTGTTTTTCACAAGATGATTTGATGGATGTTCATCCAGTTGATAAAAATTGCTTGAAAAATAGGGAATAGAGAGATGTCTACAAATAAATGATTGACACTTTAAAACTTTGACTTCTCACGTCTCCCATTGATCCATTGAAACTCGTTGAAAATGAGTAAATACCGGATTTGGAAAACGATTGACGTTTGTACACAATATCGTGCACTGTTCTATATATCAATATATACCGTCTGGACCATGTGGAGAACGGTCATTCACGATTCATGGTGATTCTCAACCGAGAATCTACCATTTTCCATGGTCGGAAGGGCACAAGATATACAGTCACAGACGAATAGCACTTGACTTCCTGAGAATCAGTTCTCCAGCGTTGCGTCGATCACTCAGAGTGGAGCACTGCAGCAAAATCGCGACAACCTTGACGTGAAGCTTGACGAGGGTTACAGAACGGGAATCATTTACGAGTCTCCGATAAAATCGGCCGAAACTGCTCTCAATCACTCGGTAATTTTATCCCTTCTGCTGGAGAAAACTGACGGGAGGAGTTTGGATCGATTGTATTGTCTCAAACAGATAATCACGTGATCAAAATTATCTAACAAACTACTGGGGCAAAACAGGTTGGATAACCCGACAATCTTAAGAAAATGAAGAAACTTCTGATTCATCCGACTTGGATATACCAAAAACGTGATATCTGTTATCACCAAAAGAATCTTCACCGATTCAACAGAAATAATACAATCCCCTATAATGTAAACGTTATCGATTTGATATATCTCTCGGAATAGCCCATATAGTCCGCGAAATGATTTCCACTATTGGTCAGTTTTCCGCCATCTTTATTATGCCGAGACACAAACACCAGAACCGTTCACTCCGGACATACAGCGAACCGGGGGGCCACATAACCGTAAATCAGGGGAAGAGAGGGGTTTGGAAGCTCATTTCGTTGGACGAACACAATAGTCCCTGGCGATACTAGGCCACGAAACGAGCATCTACCTCGGTCATTTTATCGTCCAACGATTTACGATTCGTCCACACTCTCTATATGCCAAACTCACCTATTCACTTGAACGCATCTACTGCCCGTCACGCGTTCAATTGCTCTATGATATTATTTTTTTTTTTGTTTGACCATTTTTTTGTCAAAATCTATATATTCATTCGATTTTAATCCATACCTGAAATGCTGTCGGGTTTACCGGTACTCTCGATATATTAGCGCATTAGTCCAACCCCCTCAACTAGATTCGGTCCGAATATTTTAGAGTCATAAAAATATCTGGGTAATGCTCACCTGCAACAGAAATAAAAGTTTATGAGAATTTGAATGCAACTATTATAGACTGGTTAATGGTATTTTTATATATCGGGGTAATAAATATTTATTGTTATAGAATTTTGGGGGAAAATGGACATTTTTCGGATTTTTCCTTGTTCATCTTCATGATAATTCAACAAAAGAGTTGATAGAAAATTGAATTAACGATTCCATTTTTTTGTTCAACTCTCATGTATACAATGAGAGTTGTAATACAGTTTTATCCTTGAGCCAATTGCAACCGAACGTCATTGAGTGATTACTCAATGGATCGCGCTGACAACTTTTTCCAATGAATTTTTCCTCCTTTTGTCGGAGAACAATTCGCAAGGTGTGTGTCACACAATTGGAAACGTTCGCCTTTCCGTCAATTGCCTGCAAGAATGTACGTTGAATAAGTGAGATTGCAATACGTCCGGTTTCTTCTATAGGTTTTTGTATTTTGTCGTTTTTTTTTCTTTTTTATGAATCTTGTGAGTAATTTGTACGTGTGATTATGTAAGATTGACAATCAACGTTTTTTACATGTGAAGAAAAATCAGGGTTATTCACTGTCAGATCTGTAGTAGAAGAAACTGAGATATTATTCTCACTTGATGAATAATTGAGTCATCAAGTTGTGAATCATAAAAAGTAAAATTCAACTTTTTTTTTTTTTAAATCGTGCATTTATCTCGAAAAGGAGTGATTTTAGGAAGAAATGTCAAAGGATCTTTTTTTTAGCTCTTGAAATTTTCTACAAAAAATGTCTTTTGACATTATCTCCTCAAACCCTTCATTATCGAGATAATTGAATAATTATCAAATTCCATTTCTAAGGAGAAAAAAAAATCTCCAAGAAATTACATTCCCTCGATCCAACATGAAAACTGGAAATGAGTGGATTACAAAAATATGAATGAGACAATTTTCCAAGAATCCTGATGATTAAGTAACATTGTCATACACACGAGTATAGTTTAAATATCACGAACAAGTGAATCATCCAGAGAGGTTGAGTCATAAGAACGTGCACTTGGATCGATTTCAGATGACTCCATTGAGACACCAATTGAGGAAGTAATTATTAATGATTCAGCAATGGCATTCAGCCGCTATAAATCAAGATAAAGCCATGAGTGGAGAAAATCCCTCTGGAGTATAGGTGAAGTAAACATTTGAACCCAATTCCTTGCCTCATCTCTCACCAGATAAAATATACTCCACAATAACATAGCTATACCAGTGAAGAGAGAGAGAGAAAGCCTCTGTGGCACTTCTTTGTCAATTTTCTTCTCCATCTCCTTTTATTTACAATTTTTTTTACAACTTCCTTCTCTCGTATCCAACCAGTGAGGCACCTCAGGAGGCAAAAGTGCACTATACTTTGAGCTCTCGCCTTTCCTGTGTGTGCACGCTACGACAGAGACCGCACTCTGTACTCCAGCTAAGAGAGATTAATGGTAGCCACCACCGTCGCCCGAGACTTATCCTTTTGCCATCTCACACCCTCAACCACCACCAAGTCGTCCACCATCGAATTAGAATTTAATCTCGCGTTCAAACCTCCCCCCACCCCACCATCCAATTCCAGACTGTATTTCAACTTTCTATTGTCTCTTATTTTTATTCTTCTCTCTCATTCCATTCAATCCCTTCCACTCTTCCACCATCATGAACAGATTTTCATTTGTGGAAAAACTATTGCACAAAATGAAAAACAAATCAAGATTGGGTAAAATCAATTTAAGTCAGTTTAACCACCCGTTTTGCCCCCCCCCCCCGCAGTAATTTTTAAAATATCAGAGAAGAGGACTCAGGCATCTGTGTCTTGATAACCGTGGGGTAAAATGGGTTATTTTAATAATTTACCTGATAATTTTAAAAATGAAAAGAAATTAAAATCTCCAACAAATTCGAAAACATTCCAAATGTACACAGTTGGTACTGTATAATTAATTGCATTGCGTAATCTCATTGGTTGAGCGTACAAACACACATGGACAATGAGTTTGACACCAGGTGTTGAGGATTCGCAGTGGCAAATATAACCCGATGTAGTACATAATAAAGCGTAAAGAGGGTGCCGGGTTAAAGGCATAACGAAGATGTCTCCATACAGACAATTTCCACCGGTTCGTGTATCCAAAAGGGAAACACAACCCAATTTACGATTTATACGCGATAATCATGGGTAATGTAAATGCCAGACAACATGCTGGGGTTGAACAGTTCTCAGATGATTGATATGTTTCAACGTGAGGGGTTTAACTACTCTATGGATGTCACTGAGAAAGGGTTGAATGGATACCATAGACCCTATAACAACGTATTTCTCGTCTCTTGATTGTACCCAAAGTGTCCAGGTGGTGATACAAATCAGTGGAGCATCATCACGTAGAATTAAATCCTTTCAATTCGCAATATCGATTTTGCTCATCCTGAATACATTCTGTATCCCTCAATGACCACGCCCACGAAAATATAAAAGTTAAATTAAATTGTCAGGGAAAATGTATACAGTGGACAGCTTGCTCGTTACGCCCTTTGCATATGTCGTTATGAATCATGAACAAAATTTTGAATGAAAAACAATGTGAATGTGTAGCTGGAGGGGGTGGAAAAAAACAAACAGGGGTAACGTCTCTACGTCTTATCTGCAACGATAGATCAAACACGTGAAGCCGAGGGGAACGGACCATCCATCATGAATTATTATGGGAAAGAGAAATGCTACCGTTACCAGTGGCTGGAGTCGAATTAAGGAGTTTAGTGGGACACAGTCTTTAATAATAAATTGATTTTTTTGAAAAATGTAAATATCTCGGTGAGAAGTGATTTTAGAGAAAAATGTCAAAAGACTTTTTTTGTAGATTGTAAAATTCTCTATGAAAAATGTCTCTTGACATTTTTCTTAAAATTCACTCATTACCGAGATAATTCGATAATTAGTCGAGTATTAAAATTTGAATAAGACTGTACGACTTGAATATCCTTAAGGTAAAAAGAATATAATGAAGAGTGAGACAAAGAGGAAAGATAGGGAATTGCGAATGAGGGGGACAATACGGGAGCCTGGCTGCAGGTATCCGATAATGGCTCAAGATAGTCCTGTGACATGCACCGGGTTATCCATTCGCGTACCCAATGACAGTACGTGTTTCACTCGTGTGTATCTGTACTCACTCCTGATACATACACACCAATATACCGGGGTATATACTGATTCACCAATTCCCCTCCAACGTGCACATGTATCCCACTGAGCAAGTCTTTGATCTTCTGCGATTTCAATCCAGTTAGTCTGTCACACATACACGTAATCTCGTAATTTTGCTCATGATTTTCGGGGTCTTGAGGATTTTGTGATGGTGTCTCCCTCTTGTCTCAATTGATTGACAGGGATGGGTAAAAAATCATTGGAGCGTGCCACACCGTATGGTCATATTGTTCCTGGTACATGGGAAACACTACGATTTTATTTATTCTACTCCAACGAATTTGTCACGCTCTCGGCATATCTTACTGGGTGGGATTTTTATGCGTTTGGACGGATCAATTTTTTTTTCTTCATGGGAGTAGATGATAGGGAATGCGTTTTAAGATTATATTCATCGCAAATTTTGAATTTTCAACATAAAAAACTAGTAAAAATCAAGAATAAATGAATAAATAAATAATAATAAATGAGAATAAAATGAATCATGTGTAAATGAATGCATTCATAAAATTTTCATGCTAAAATTGGATGATTAGAGGAGAGACAAGTGCATTGAATACTTAACTCGATAATTGCAAAAAAGAGAATTTTCAAACTGGCTACAATATGAAATTTTTCATTGATTTTGCTATGTTACTTTGATGATGGTACTCCACTCGACAGTCAAACATTTAACAGGCAATTTGAATTCATCTCGTGAAATTTATCCATGAAAACATCAATCGAAATTTGCTAGAGAATTTAATGAATTATTAGTACTGACGAAAATATTGAAATATCAAATGGTCGTTGATATTCGTTAAAAGGGGAGGATTATTTGATTTGTTTAATGTCGGAAGAATGTATGATTCATCGAGTATTCAAGTACAAATTTTTTGCACAAAATTGAGAATATTCTTGTTATTTCAAAAACATAATTTTTTTTTTCTTCTAAATTACCCATTTTGCCCCAGTATTTTTCAAGAAACCGATGAGAATAATTTTTCTCGATAAAATTTGTTTTTATGACATCTCAGAAATATTACTGGGGTAAAACGGGTCTAATTTTAACTCAAATTCCTCGATCTGTACAAAAAAAAAAATAGGACCCTTCTGAGTCGGGAATGCCCGCATGACGTAATCCCATTGTCATTTTTACGACTAAAAATATTGAATGAAAAACATGCCCTTGAGGTACCCTCTGGCGAAAAAAAAATGTCATCGATGGTATTAACGAGATAAGAGGATGGAACGAATGTGAAACGAGGGGGGGGGGGGGGGGCAGATGTCTTATCAGTTCCGACAGACTGCCATATACATTGGTTGTTCCCATATACCCGTGAAAAGACATCCCACTGAGATACTCATATACCCGAAATATTTACCATGCAATATCCATTGTATAACATGTTAGAAAAATAGAGCGTGGAAAGACCCCATGACCTTTTTTTTTTTTTAATACCCTCTCAAGTACTTTTTTATCCACTTTCTATGTTCTTCCCCCCCCCCTCCTTCCTCATCGTATAAAAACCAGACTGTCCCTTATCCACAATCTACGAGGGTCTCCAAATCGACTATTTATAATCTACCAAGTATCGGCAAGCCACTCGTCTCCCTATCATCCCCCCCCCCCCCTCCCCCTGCTCCTTCCTAACCGTGTTCTTCATCTCCGCGCACTCGTTTTCGTATCTCTTTGATATACTTTATCATCAGGATAGCCAAGAAAGCTTCTAGAAGTGATAAATCGTCAGATCGTTGGGGCAAAGCAACAACTCCATGGTTCACTGTACAAGACAAAAATTGTATCTCTGGAATTAGTAGAATTTTATGATAATATTTGATACAACTGTTGTGACAGAAATTTGAATCACCAGATTTTTGAATTAAAATTTTACCTCAAAATTATTTCTATTTTTTATTTAGTAAATATGAATATTGAATTATAATTCATTCATTCCTCATCTTTAATTCTGATTCTTCAATCAAGTCCATCCATCAGAAAATTTTCCTGGATTGTACAAATTTTAGACATTTGACTGAAGGTTGTTAATGAAAGTACAGAAACTCCAATAAACTTTTAAATTTCATTGAACTATTGATTATTTAAATTAACGTTGATGATTTATTTCAAGAACAGATCAATAATTAAATACTAAAGTTGATTCAAATATCTCAAAAACTTGTGCATCACATAACATCAAAATCATCAAAAAAAAAAAAAAAACCCAAAACAATAATTCCATTAAAAACCATCAAACTTCAATAACTCCCCATAATGAAACCATCCCCATCCAATTTCCATCAACAAAACCACAGTCAATTGAATATTTACTATATCGCTCACCTCCATTTCACACATGTCCCATACCAAATGTATAACTCAACATGACGTATTGTTGGCCAGTGCCAAATTACCCCCTCTCCCTGTCCCTAAAAAAAACCCTTTCCCCATATTTTCTCCAACTGTGCTACAATAATTCCATGGGGTCTAATTACCATACCAAATATGAATTCAAATATAGGGTGAGCGCGTGTACCTCTTTCCGTGAGGGGGGGGGGGGGGGGTCCTTCTTTATTAGCTCACTCGAATGAGACTGTGTCAAGAGAAATGAGGAGAGAATCCCCCACCCCTCCCCCCTTCCCTTTGGCCGTTCATTCCAGTTAGCCGCGGTGACATCTGACGCCTTTGTGCCAAGGGTACGCCATTTTCTCCCCCCATACTCTGTCACTCTCTCACATTCCTTGTTTTATGGCCCGCAGCCTCTATCTGTCACTAGATATTTTTTTCATTCACATTTATCCCTCAAGCTCTTCGTTACACTTTGCCTCTAGTTTCCAGTGTACCCTAAATTCAACCGACTCAACCCCGCGAGAATTGTAAATAAGGGATTGCTCTATCAGTCCTACCAAGCACCAGATTTGATTGCAGATCACTGCCAAGGGACCTATGATTGCTGTGTCTACTGATTGTGTCTCCATTTTTCTCCACCCCTCTGGATTATTTAGGGACAGAAATGAACAATTTTGCTGTGTCTTGATAAATAAGTGTATGAGACTCAGTGCTGCTCACTAGTATCAATCCTAAAGACCAATATCCATGTATTTGTGTTTGTATATTGAGTTCTGTATGATGATTTGGTGGTGTTGAGGGTATTGAGTGCTTTTGTTTGGGCTTTTTTGATGTTCGCTGGGAGCAATCAGCTGATTTGGAATATCCAAAGACTTGAAGCAGATTCATCAGTCAGAATGTATACCTAATGATTGATTCTCCAGTCTAATAAGTGAGGTAAAACCCAGATGTGCCGTGATTGATGTTGCATCAGTAGCTTGATAGAATGAACCTTCTGATTCCACAGTTCATATACGAGGTAATTCTCAGAGTCAAGGATACAATATGCCAGTTGGCCATTTGACTGAGTTCTGCAGCACTCGGTGCATTCATCCACGCCAGTAGTGATGGCTGGGAAATGTCCATTACCAGGTATCAAGGCCCCTCGAGTACGTAGGGTTCTATATTGCAGGAAAATTCAATTACCTCTGCGAGAGCGCACGACTGATGGGAAATTCAACTATTGTCGGATGGAAATATGCAACTGGTCGGCAAAAAAAAAAAAAAACACTATTCTGATGAACAAACCCGATTGATGGTGTAGCATGAGGTAAATAACCAATTTTGGAGAATATGTGATCGTTGTTATTATATTGAAACAATTTGTCGACTAGGATAAAACTGATGGACAATCTAATTTTCCTATTTTTATTATTTTTTTTTTGTTTTCATCAGGGAGAGACAAAATCAGGGGACAAAATCAGTAGTAAATTGGTAAAACTGTTCAAATCGATTTAATCCAAAGGTCAATTTTTGATATACATCTTCAAATCTATGGGAAATATCAAATTTTTTGTAATAACCTTTTTTGTAGCTCTCATTTTAGTCTACAAAGAATGTCTCTATGAAAATTTCACCATCTCCTCTAGATTCTGAGAAATTCATTGAAAACTGACGCCAGGATGAAATTGACTTAAATCGTTTCCCCAATTCACTACAGAAATGTCTCTGACGGGAAAAAAAATTAATTTTATTGTTTAAAATGAATATTTACTGAATTTCCGGTAAAAATTCATAATACGTAAAGATAATTTTGAATAAAAATGAAGAGATGAATTCTCTATTTTTCCATTATTTTTTTTCTTTGAGGAATCAATTCTGAAAAAATAAATCGAACAGAACCCTTATGAAAAAAATCGACAGATACAAGACTTTCATTCACTGGGGAGAGTACATTCACTGGGCATGAGCGATGGATAAATTGAATTATTCAATTTTTATTACATATATATTCCGCCTAGAAATCCATTGGTGAAACATGTGCAAGCCAATGGTGATGATATATATATTGAGGAGAGGTGTGAGCCAACCAATCGTTCCAGGCGTTTCTAACGCCGATGAAAGCCGTAGAATGGTGGCCCGCGGCGACATTCTACGATCAAGAAATACGTTTTATTCGTACCGTCATTCGCTCCCCCTCCTCTTCATCGCTGAAAATACCCCGAGAGGCCCTCGGGGGCTGGACGATGCTCTCTTTTCATCAAAGTCCTTCAACATACGTGGACTGAATAAAAGACGGAGGGATGGGTTTTGTTTGAAATTTTTTTCCTCTTGAAATTCACACGAATAAGATGGTTAATTTTTTTTACTCATCAATTAACTAAAAAAAAATCAATTTTCACAGACAATTCAATAATAAAGAATATCTAGAAATTAAAGGGAGATGGGAAAATTTTCATAGGGATCTTTTTTATAGAAAAATATGAGTTCTACAAAAGAGATCTCCACATAAATTTCAATATTCTTCTTAGATTCAAAGATATTTTGAAAAAACTCAAATTGAATCCCCAACGAAAGTCCAATTAAAAAATATAATTCATTATTCAAAAATAATTAAAATTCACGACTCATGTCATCAAAAAATTGAACAAATTTCTCAAAAAAAAAAGGCCCATTTTACCCCACTAGTTTCTAAAATAATAAAAAAATTAATATTAAAAATTGTTGTTGAATTATTCATTTGGAAATACCCCCTTCGAATTCCACTCAAGCATTTTGTATATCACTTAAACACCTCCCCCCCCCCCCCCCCTCACAATTGGACTCACAAGTTGACGCATAGTATTGGGATTCCCCCCGCAGTAACACTTTATGACAATAATAGCGATTAGCCCCCCCAAGCGTAACGATCATAGTTGCGCTCCCTCTCACTCTACTATACAGTTCTTGATTGTTACCCATGACGGTGTTAGAACTTGCGAAATTTCTATAGTTTGAGGCAGCATCATGGGGTGAGACTAAAAAGGGGTGAATATGGGTGGGGAGGGTAGGGAAGTACGTGTTTTGCAGAGTGTGAGATTGCGCATTGTCAGATGAATAAGCAACAGCCCGAGACGTGTAATTATGGGTATATGGATTTCCGTTAAAATGTCACCCATGGGTATATGCATATACACTGTACTCAGTTCAGTGTACATTACGATAATAGGATTGTAAATCTTGGAATTGAGAGTTTATGTGATGTGAAATTATTGCATTGGACAAGAAATTGTTTAAAATCCCTCGGGTATGGGAAAAAAGAAATAAGAGGAGTTGAGGGTAAATTGGGTTAAGGCTCAATCGATTCAAGGGTGAGTATTATTTACATTTTCGGGGTGAAAACCCTCGAGGCGTCTGTGGTGGAGTACTCGAGGTGTATGAATATATATTATTGGATACATTCTCTCACTGTGCTACTTGTATACAAAATTTTGGTGTAATAAATTCATGATTTTATGTGTTGTGTATTTGAAGTAGGAAAATTTAATTTTTTTCATATTGTTGATTTGAACAATTTTCATCGTTTTATTTAAATTTTTAGTGAATCTTAAAAAAATAAAAATTGTAATTTTTGGTAATTGTTCAATTATCTTGAGAAAGAATCAATTTAGGAAAAAATGGTAAAAGACCTTTTTTGTAGAAAATGAAATTCCAAACAAAAAAGGTCTCTTGATATTTTTTATTAAAATCACTTGTTACCGAGATAATTCAATGTTTAGTAACCCAGAAAAAAAAATTACAGTTCTTTTTTATTTGAATTTAACGATTTTCACGAATTTGACTTTTTATCTATTCCTTTTTCAACAGATAAAGAGGGAAGAGAAATCAAGGATTCATGATTGATGCTGTCGTCTGATTAATTTCACTCCACTGACCGATTTCCGACGGTAGTTTTCGTATGAAATGAAAAAAGAACTGGAAATAATAAAACAAAGGGGACAAAAAAGAAAAAGTAAGCGAGACGTCGAATCTTGGCACGCATTCACCGAGTCTCCGGCCAATAAATGGGGCGTAACGTTGAAAGAGGGAGATTGAGAGCGCCAAAATGCGTGAACTGAAACCATGTTTATTTTTTTCTATTGCGGAAGGTATAAACAGCGATGGGTTATAAAAAAATAAAATATCCAATATCGTAAAAATAAGGGAAAAGGGGAGAGAAATGAATCAATGTTAAACTAAAACATTTCGACAAATTGAGGGAGAAAAATTTCATAAATCAGGGGAAAAGAAGTGATATTACGATTGTAATTTGAGAAGTTTCCACTCAGGTTGTATTTTTTGGTAGCAAAATTGGACGTCCCTTATTGACGCACACGACCCCAATAAGAATTGCCTAGTGGAAATATCTCGGAGGCGTGTGCCTGCGGGTTTTGATGTATGAAGGGTGCAACGAATATCGTATCGTATTACAAAATTGTTCATGTTAAATATTTAACCGCAAACATGTTATGTTACTCGATTTCAGTGAAACACTCGTTTGCCTGGGGGTTACGTCATGTGTTTTGAGAGTTTTAATTATTCAGATGCATTAGCTGTTATGGAAAATTTTCATGGAAAACTTCAGAATTATTTATGAATTTTTATTGAAGGAAATTGATGGTATGAATGATAAATAGAGAAGTTTCGGTAATTTATCAGGGAGTTCTGTTTATTTATCTTTGAAATTGCACTCTGATTCATCCTATATTACAATAAATTTCACGGGTATTTAATGAAACTGATTCTGACCACCATTTTGTAAATATATGAACCCTCAATTCAAAGATATCACGCTTTTTGATGAATATCTTTGGATTTAAAGGAGATAGCCAAATTTTCATAAGGACATTTTTTATAGAGCAGAACTAGAGCTACAAAAAAGGTATTTATAGAAATTTCGATATCTCCCTTCAATTCCGAGATATCAAGAAAAAACTAGAGTCTGATCAAAAACGACTTAACTACTGAAATCAAAGAAATGTTTTTTTTATTTGATCAGTTGATCAAATTGAGAGTAGAGAGTGGTGTCATTGAATAAACACAAAAATTTTCTACTGAATTAATGGAAAAATAACCCATTTTGCCCCAGTAGTTTTTGAAATATGAAAAATAATTTTATCGAGTAAATCGAGTAAAATGGATCCTTTTTTTCAATTTCATCAAGTTTTCCAAAAACAAAAAAAAAAAAACCTATTTTTAAATAAAATTTTTCATTTAGAAAATTACGAAAATCCCAAATAGTAATAACTTTCCTGAAACATCTAATTTTCAGAATAAGACGAGCGCCCTCAAAAACTCGTCTTCCCCAACAATTTCAGTTGACAATTTTCCCACCGTTGGAAAAAACCTCATAAGAACGTACATCCCCCACCGAAAATGAAATTAACTATCTTTGATGTGGGCTGCAAGTGCCTGAGGCCGCCTAACCCTACTCCAAAAAAAGGTTTCAACCCCATGTACACATTCTCTCGAAGAGGATAAACCTCAACCCCCCCCCCCTTCCCCTCACCAAAGGGTTGTTTTTTTTCCCGCCCCGAATGATCCTCAACGTGACGCGTCATGTAAATAATCTGCACTAGTTTCTATTTCTCATCTCTTGGCTGCCGTCCAACTGAGGGCAAAAAATCTTCGCATGAAAACACACCCTTAAAATTCGTCATCATTTGAAGAAGGGAGAAAATCTCGTTCATCCCACGATCTTCATCCTCCTCCTTCGGAGCAAAAAAAAATACTCACGCGCTCGTCAATTTTGTTTTCACCCACACGAACGAATGGGACAAAAATAAAAATTGATGAGTAAACGATGAGTCGAGAAGATAAGACTGCCAGTGGGCGGATAACGGTGAAAAGTGACTTAAATTGTACTTGGCTCGTCGTTGAATAAAAATAAAAGCGATCTATCTGATTTATACTGGTGTCGCATGCATACGTCACCTTTATCGTTCAACAGCTCATGCACAATCCAGAGAGTGTGTCAGATCACTGCGCGTCTTTGGTTTTAACATATTCAAATCTCCGCGCCCTTTCAACTTGTCCTATCGAGTGCTGGCAATCGGTCACGTGTGTTTATCGCAATGGGTTCACTTGAGGGGACATATTGCTCGGGTATTGATAACACTAGTTACGATTTATCTCGATCATCCCCCTTTTTCTACTTTTCTCAGATGTTCAATTACCAATCCTTCACATTTATTCAAATTTCGCGTATTTTAATATTAAGAAAAACAAAAGACAAATCAGTAGCGAATTGGTAAAACGGTTCAAGTCGATTTCATCCTAGGGTCAGTTTTTGATGGATATCTTGGAATCTAGGGGAAATAGCGAAATTTTTAAATAAACCTTTTTTGTAGAGTAAAATGAGGGCTATAAAAAAGGAATCTACAAAAATTTTTATATCTCCCGTAGATTCGAAGATATTCATCAAAAACTGACGCCAGGATGAAATCGACTTCAACCGTTTTACCAATTCACTACTGAAATATTCAAAAAATCATTAAAAGAGACAATTATTGGTAAAATGATAAATTGACTCAAACAAAAAAGTCATCTCTGACCCACACGCATACCCTCTCAACTTTATCCACCATTTTACAGTCTCGAAACACGACGTGAATTACAAAACTCACATTACTGTACCTAAAACTTTGTTTCCCCTCAAGAAGAAGTATTTATATTCTCAGTTCGTCGGTAGAAAAAAAAAAAAACTTTCTCTTTCAATTAACCTCAATACAAAACTCTATGTTAATTACCTCACGTTTCAACTGCCATTTAAAAAAATACATCTAAAATCCCAAGTAACAATTACAAATCCTTCAATTTTAATTCTACAATTTTTAGTTCCTCGATTCATCAAAAGACATTCAAAAGCTCAAACAAAAATTATCAAAAAATGTCAAATGGAAGTCTTAAAATGTGAATTTAAGAGTTTTCTAAAACTAAGTACTTGATTTATCATTACACCCCCTCAATCCCATATATTTCAATACTTAGACGACATTTACTGCAATAATGTCACACAAAACAAGAAAAATAGAGTCACGCGTCTACAAAATAAAACAAAACCTCTCCCCTATGGGCAATAGTGAGAGAAACGGTCAATGAACCGTTTGTGATAGGAGGAAGAATCGATAATCCAGTTAGGAAACACCAGAAGCAAGACACGTACACGAAGGTGAAATCCTTGGTGCATGAGCTGGATGCTGGAGACTCGTTGGGACTTTGTCAGATATATGTGACATGTATTTCTAGTCTCCTCCCAACCCACTTTTATCCTAGCAAAGACTTCTTGGAGTACAATGACAGCGACGAGTGGCTTGAGGGGGATTGGTATACGATAGTACGGGCAAGTCCATACGTAACTCTCCACTATTTAGACATACGGATACGGTGTTAATTCAACCAAACACGTGAACCAGAGGCTGTTTGTGTTTGGCACACATGAGTATACTCTCGGAGGCCACCAATTATTCGGACATGGAGGCCCTTCGCGATCAACTATAACATACGTAGGAGGTGAATCGACTGGGCCACTTGGTTGGTGTGTATATGTGGGTAATGTTGTTGAGTCACCTTTGGGATGAACTTGGGGGAGGGTGAGATATCCCTGGGAGATACGGGATAAACGATGAGTGAGTATTAATCCGGGATAATGGCTCCGTTATGAAATTGAGATTGAATAGTGACAGCTACTGTGATACTTTGATGGGTTTAGTATGGTGTGTATGATCATTGTTTGTGAGAATATTTCTTCTATTTCTCACGAATTCTCCAATCATCTTCATAACTGCTTTCAACATACCTGTAACAAAGAAATAAAACACAATTAGTATGGGAAAAGGTAGAATGATGATGGAGTCAAATTATATTCCATTGTATTAGTAATTGAATTCAGAAGAAAAAATTGATAATAAAAGATGATTGAATCCCTGCGGACTCATTATTTTTCCCTACTCAATTTAAATAAATTTAGTGAAAAGCCAGTATCAGTAAGGAGCTCACAGTCCAATTCAACAATCGATAAGAAGCTTACATGAGGAGACAGTATCTCCACCTTGCTACTGACAGAAGAAGGAGGAAAGAGAGGAGAAAAAAAATACGTAAAATTGTTCAAATTCGAATTTACCGAAACACGAGAAATTCGAGGAAGAAGGTAAAAATCATACGCTTACGTACATGGATGTGAGGTCAACATTGTTGAATCTGGGAGAGGAAGAATGAGTCTGTGGTCTGAAGCACTGGAGGAATAGCAGTCGGCAGCCCAGAGTGAGGACGACGGATTTTCTTCGTGGGGATAATGGCGCCAGAGGATAAGCCTCCAGTGGTGAACTGAGCAAGTAAGTGCTGGATTATGGAGTACTGTATTCTGTACATTACGTACCAGTGGTCTACTGTTATTTTTCATTCCAAAAATCTGCCCCCCCCCCCCCATGATTCAATAATATCACGGTACAAATGTAATTCCGGTGTATTTCCCGAGTGAATTAATGCAGAAGAAAGAAAAAATGGTACAATCAATAATGAAATTCAATAAAACTTTCAATTACGACTCAACTAATTGAATCACTTCTGGGCAAACATTCCGGATATTACGAATATTAATTCTCCTTCCCAATTGAACCCGAATGGCAGTAAAAACAAAGCGAATAAAAGAGAGAAAAAAAAATGGCGCGACTTCCTGTCCTACAGACCTCCGAATGCTGTCGGGTAAAAAGTGCAAATTCCACGTGAAAAGGAATGCAGTTGGTAGGAAGAGTGTGTACACGTGTGATACGAATGTCCGTGGGGATGAAAAAAAAACATGAACATGTCCCGTACGGCATGAATTACGTATCGGAAAAGTTGTGTACAGAATTCCCTGATTTTTTTGATTTTTTTTTTTTTTTTCGAGACTGTGAAATCCATTTTCCAGAGGATGTTGGGCAAGGAAAGGGATTCCTTGATGGGAGCAAGGAGAGGAGGGTAAATAAATATAGAAAATGGCGGTGGACCTGTCGACAGAAATAGGAGAGAGGGCGCAAAAGGAGTCGAGAGCGTTGGGAATACGAAACGATGCACTTTCATGGTTTTAAGAGAGAAAAAAAAAATGAATAGAGCGATTTGTCCTCTCCGCTGGCATCCCAGGATAACACAGAGGAGGGGATAAGGATAATGCTATTCCTTGTACGGTAGGATCCAACGGAGCCATTCATGAATGTATTACCGCGCGTTGCATTGTTATTATTATTTTTTTTTTTTCACTATTTTCTCGTTTGTTCTCGTTTTCGAATACTCAAGTTTTCGGGAGAATGCGCGGGGTTTATGAACGGCTATTGATGTGTATTTGCACAAGTATTTATACGGGAAAATAACGGAGAAAGCCGGAAATATAATGGTGGATGAGAGGGAATAGAACGGGAAATTAAACGTCTCATGCAAATGTTTGGAGGAGTTAAGACGTTTGAAGAAGGATACTGTTTAATAGTGATATTAGCTTTATGAGTGTACTGAGTGAATTATAAAACCGGCAATGTGTCTGTTAAGATAAACGAAAAGTTTTGAGAGTTGTTATGAATTGGTATTATGCAAGAGTTTTTCTTTTGTTTATAGAGTTGAATTTGAGATGATTTTCCCAAGGGATATTTTATGTTTAATTGATATTCAAAATTATCCGTTTTGCCCCAGTTTTTTGTTTCTACATATTGCGAAAATTAATTTTGTTGAATAATGAATTTTTTTTAATAGCTATTGGGGCACAACGGGTCACTATTTATGTAATTAATTAAAATATTCTTTGTTTGAGAATTTTGTTTTGAAGTATTATTTATATTTTTTAATAAAAATAAATTCCAGAATAATCACTGGTACATATTCAGGTACTTAAATCCAGACGAATGTGAAAAAAAAAAAGTACAAATCCAGGCCGACAAAATTAAATAACTGGAATAATAGTTTCGCTGTTGTACAATTTTTTAACGAGTATAATTGACATAAAATCTCGACTGTAGTATATAACCGGGTTAATATTTAATTTTATCCTCAGTTGAATCCAGTGCATGTTTCTACAACTTGTGTGCCATCATAGAATTGTCATATTTTCAAGTGTTGAGAAAATAAAATGATTCACTTCTGTCTCACATGTGTGTTATTGACATGTGGTACTTTTTCTTCATCTTCCACTCGTGAATGTAATTTTTCATCAAATTCTGATCATATATTTTTAAAAAAATGAAAATGTGATGAAATTTCAATTTTTTAAGAATAATGTCAGTTTTTAAAAAATTCACCGTTCCAAGCAATTTCCGAGAAATCGTTGAAACGAGGAAAATCGGTTGAATAAAATGTCCGGTCTCCATTCGCAAAGAAAAAAAAAAAAGATCAAAAAAGATTGAAACGCCCGAAAGAACAAACTAAAAGCCTGACTCGTGATATTTTTCACAGAGAGGTGGGTTGAAAAAAAAATTCAATACCAAGGGCTAACGAACGTCGGGGTGTTGAAATAACAGAGTCAGGTGATGGAGTACAGAAGGATAGTAGTAGAGAGAGGAGAAATGAGAGAAAAATAAACATTAGAGGGTGGGTAAGGTTGATGGAGTGACGTTGGAAAGGTGCAGAAGAGAAGAGACACAACCTGATTTAGTCAGCAGTATAGACACATCAGGATTGTGGTACATGTCATACTCTATGTGCATATGCTGAATAAGAACGCTTCTTGTGTATGCGTTATGCATAGAGCCTGGTATACGAGATATATGGGGTGCTCAGCACAGACGGTTGGTCGTTATTGAAATTTATATTAATGCCAAACGAGGGTCGAGGACTCATGGGCGACCTTTTACTGAAACCTACGCGCTCCCTCGGCTGTTAGTCAACCGGAAAGGGGTACAAAGGTGAGGATTTTAGGTTGTGGTTCAAATAAATATCGTCGGTTTCAATGAAAATCCACATCATTCCTTATGTATAAATAAACCAAAATTATCTCATCTCAAATATCAATTTATCTCGATATTGAGTCGCTTTATTAAAAAATGTCAAGAGATATTTTTTCTTGGAAATTTCATTCTCTACAAAAAAGAACTCTTGAAATTTTTCTCTCAAATCAACTGTTTCCGAGATATCTTGAAAATTAACAAATTGAAAAATCATAATAATAGTAAGAAAATAAAAAATCATTAAAGGGTACGTGACTGAACAAATTATTTTTACAACCATAACGAAATTATCCAAAGAATGCTTGCTGGCACGCTTGACCCCGTGAATTCATTTTTCTCTCCATTAAGCATCGAGAGAAATGATAATTCCTCATGCAATTAAGTACACGTAAGTGTTTCCTGTGTGTACCCAGTCATACTTTAAACTTTATGGGTCCACTCGAGCAATTGCCTCGTAACTCTGCAACCAAAAAAATCTCGTATCCACGTGAAATAGCGCAACGTCCAATGAGAGTACTTTTTTTTTTCTTTTCCCCTATTTAGTAATTTTTTTTTTGCCTATTTTGTTGCTGATTGTCTCATTTTTCAAAATGGAAAATACTCTGCAGAGGGATAGAAAATGAATCGTGATATCACGTGAGTTTGGAAGAGGGGGAACCTCCCAAAGTGCAGAGAGTAGATTCAATTTGGCCGGATAGGTACTGAACGTTAACCGGCCACTGCACTGGGAGGGGGGATATCCAATACGATTTCAGTCACACCTCTGAAGTTTACCGCAACTGCCAACTTTACCCACGTGTGTAAGTAGTAAGAGTTACGATCGATTCTGGAACGCTTCAGTCATTTAATTCATACATGACTGGAGTATAATAGATTTCACTCAAAAAGCTCTTTATGTGGAGAGAATAGACCCATTGATGGGTTTTTTTTTTTTCTTGTGATAGCAATAGAATCAGTGTATTCAACACTGAATAAAAAAAATTAATTAATTTATCAATCAATGAAATCTTGAAATTATTTAAAAATTCAGTTTATGGTGAATATCTCAGAATTGAAGAGGAATATCGAAATTTTGCAAAATACCTTTTTTGTAGATCTCATTATTCTCTACAAAAAAGATTCTCTCAAAAATTTCTCCATCTCCCCTAGATTCAAAGATATTCGTCAAAAACTTTTAAAGTCATGATGATTAATCCAAAGAATTTTGATGTCACTGGTAAAATTATCATCTGTACCCCACATTCATCTAGATAAATATATATTTTCCAAGAGCTGTTCATCTTCTGTACCAAGATTGCCCCCGAATTTAGGGCTCCCTCGAGTCCATGACCGAGTACAGCTATTGCAATTTACAAAATACCGTTCGCCATTAAACAGTTTTAAGCTCGATATATGGTACTGGGGTCAGAGTCTCAGTGGTTTGTGCGGAGGTTGTTAGTAAAAGAGGAGTGAGGGAGAATTTCACCAGAGAGTGAGATGGAGTATATGGTCACTGGGTTTGGGTAGACTGGCCCCCGGTGATTTAGCCGCAACTGACATTTCCTTTGACTCATGCTGTAATCTCCGTAAGAATTATTAAGGTACATACCACAAAAGTCACTCTGTTTCAAACAAAAATAAACACTAGCTCGTTATAATTAATTCTGTTTAAATGTCACAACACACTGGCTTTTAGCCTGACAAAAGGCAGAATTAATCGGGCATTTCTGTACAGATTTAATCGAATTATTGAAAAGATGACTGATGAATTGAAGTGACCAAATCAAAAAGTTTGTGAGTTAATCATCGAGATGCACTCAATCCGATAACGAAGTAAAAAAAATAGGAAAGGGGAAATAAATTACATGTATATTCAGGATGAACCTCCGAGCGTCAAACGAGATAATGGGGGTAGTAGACTCAAGGATAATTGGCTCGATTGAGACATGACCTCGTCTCAAAGTTTGTCAGGTATGTGGTAGTGCTACATGGGTGGATAGTAATGAGGCACTTGGTTCAATCACTGGGAAAAAAAACTTTTTTTTTTTCTTTCTAGTTAATCAGAGGGACTATCTCGGTGAAATTGGTTTCCTGGTGAGAGAAATTTTCCTGTATTTATGTTGTTAACTGAATAGACAGTTTACAGATAAAATTAATTCAATTGAATAAAATATTGTGAGAATTAAAACTATCTGAATTTATCAACAAAATGTTGATACTCAAATTTTACTCGAGTTTGTTTTTTTTTTTTTTTTTTTTAATAAATATCTTGAGAATTATGGGAGATGGCGAAATTTTTATAAAAACATTTTTTGTAGAGGGTAATGAGATGTACAAAAAATGTTCCCATCAAAATTTCGATATGTCTTTTAGATTCAGAGATATTTTATGAAGACTGATAATGAAATAGGAAATTAACTTTGATTTAAAAAAAAAAAATTATTAAATTCCTCGCAACAATTAATATTTGACCCAGAATTTTATGTTCACAAAATACCCTCGATTCTATGAAATTTTTCGAATACTAGCGTCCGAGAAATTCTGAAAATACCCTTAAATAAAAAGAGAATCCATGAAATTAATAATTGAAAATTTAGCAAATTGTAAATCCCCATGTTTATCCAATAATTGAACATCATCATCGCGTGTTTACGATACGATATATGCCAATATTGATCATTCTCTTGATGGAGCCATGGAGCCAACCGATTACACGAACGATCTGGTTATAATATGTATAAGACTTTATGCCTCCCAATGTGTATGCGCCACTGGTGTATACCATGTGTATCGCATAATATGGATGCACAGTAATGGTCGTTATGCGGTGGAATAAAGGTGTGAGTGAGAGGACGATAAGGAGTAAGAGGGGCTGTTGTTCGTGTGGGTGACGGAGGTTTCAGCTAACGCCCAATGAAAAACATGGCAAAATCTCACCTTGGCATGCAATACACGAGGAAAAGAGGATGCAAATATGAGCCTGAAACCGAGCGGATTATCCAACGCCAGTGTAACACGATATATACCTCCCAGGGTATACCTGAGATAAATTTCCAATAGACATAAACTTCGGGATTATTGAAATGTGTTGATGGTATTAAATTATTAATTTTGATATTTTAACCATTTTTTTTTTATTCAAAAAGATGGAGAGATTGAAGGTTATGTTGATTTCTTTTTTTTAAAAAAAACAAGGTAATTTAGTTGAAATTTAATTTCTAAAAATGATCCGTTTTGCCCCAATAATTTTCAAGATACAATAAAGAGAAATTATTACTCACACAATCTCCTCACATTTTCCAATTTTTTATTATTATTGAATTCAACATACCTGTAACAGAAAAAAAATAGAATACGATTAGTATTTATTGTGTAAAATAGAATAATCATAATAAAAACAAAGCAATTACCCATTTTTCCTTACAACAAAAATTACCATTCATTTGTTTATCTAAAGTGATCCTCCTCTCCCCTCAAAAAACGTTAAAACCAGCTAGTGGTTGAAGCTCATGATTTTGCATGATCAGACTAAACGACTATAGCCGCAGGGATGAGGTACCAAGGTACAACCCAAACTCCAAGGAGTTGGGGGGGGGGGAGAAGTGGGTTGGATAGAGGTTGCAGGCTGTTCTTATATACACGAGGAAGGGAGAGAGAGGGTATCGAGTGGCTAAACCTTGAATAGAAAGCCCAGAAGACTCACTACTGGGTGGAACACCGAGGATTCAACAATCTCGAGGGGTACATATCCCAAGAAATGCAGTAGAACTGGGCAGCAATGGATGCAGCCAAGGTTAGTTGAAAATCTATAGACTACCAAAGAGAGTACAATCGAGAAGGACTATTCGAGTGAGGAAGATAGGAAGGTGCCTTTGAACGGTGTTACCACGAGACAAAGCCATCGGTTGGTGCATTGTCCATAGCAAACCAAGCAAATCAACTACTCTCTCGAGGTTTCTCTCTCTCTCTCTCTCTCTCTCTCTCTCTGTCTCTTTGCCTTGTACACCTGCGCAAGCCATTTAGCACTTTCTCTTATGGTCCTTTCTATTCACCAATTCTACATATATTTTCCTATCTCCATCATTTCTCTCTCTCTCTCTCATTGCATCCTAAAAGCCTTCATTTGAGCTTCATTGTGAGCTACGACTCAAGCTTTCCCTGTCTTTTATTGTATTTGTATTCATCTTCTATCCAGAGGTAAGGGGAGATGCTTTTAATTTGAATCTCAGGTCCATTCTCAACGGACCAGAGTCACACCACAAACGATTGCAATCGTCTACTTCCTCGGGCTTATCCGTAAGAACGGATGTTTCCTTGGATTAATCCCCATAATGAAACTCTATGTAAGATGGGTAGAGGTGTTATTCAAATGTACATCGTGAAATTCCACTAGGGAATTTGATACAGTGCGGCTGGTAGATTACGAGGTTGAGGGGTGATAAACTGAGGAAATTGAGTTGTTTCAGTGTAAATAAGGGGCGAGTCTTCACACCAGTTCATCTCTGAGCCCAGTTTTTTGAGGATATCTCGACATTGGAGGGAGCTAGGGGAATTTTAACGAGAACCTTTTTTGTAGGTCTCATTTGGCTCTACAAAAAAGGTATTTACAAAAATTCTGCCATCTCCTGTAGATTCCAAGATATCCGTAAAAAACTGAACTCTAAGTGGAATTGACTCATCTAGGTTCTCTACTGAATTGCAAAACAATTCCCATGGACAAGCTCTCTATTCAATGAATAGCACCGTAAATAATGAACTCTAGCTGTAAAAAAAAAAAATCCACTCATTTTGGGCTGACCACACGTCGCCGGGGCCCCGTGTTAATCCAATGATTCAATTACCCAACTAGGCTAATTCTCACATATATGCTGTACTGCAGATCCACATATGTTTAACCATTCTCCACACATACGGATTAGTCCAAGTCGCTCAGGTATGTAGTGACTAGAGTTTTGAATTAACGTACACACATACAAATACATAAATTCAGGAGAAGAGACTAACAACCAGAGACTGATGTATGCTTTTGAGTACTCTCTACCTGCATCACGTTGTATATTTGAGGATACGTGCTATGAATGCCCAGCATTGAATTCAATCGAGTGCGAAGGGTCAAGGGGAGGGGGGAGGATAGATGCGTCGCGAGGTTCCTGTGGCTCACCGGTTGAATGTTCAAACGGGGTCAGGCGATTATTGGTAATACAGAGTGAATGGACAATACAAGATTCTTACCCTTTCTCTTGACCTAAAATCCATTGTACGGAGGATCTTTATGCCGATTTGTAAAGAGAACGGGGGATTTTTTTTTTCTTGGGGGAAATAATTTTATAACAGACGGAATATTTTGCTATTCGCAGATGATTTAGAGAACAGAAAGATTCTTTATGATTGGACTTTTTTGTTAGTCATCATATCAGAAAAATAAAAAATAGAGGAAACTGTTTCAATTTGAACTAGTCTGGTAGAAATTGGTTTGTCTATGATTTTCGAGAATGATTCATGGTGATAAATTATGATGCATAGAAATTAAATTGCATTTTTCGTTTGAGAAATCTCATCCTGATGAGAATAAATTAATTTATATTAAATTTTACTCTTATTTTATCTAGATGTTAATGAAAAATTTATTGTTATCAGGACAAAATTTCTAAAAAAAAAATAAAATATTTAATTTTCACTAAATTTTCTGATAAAAATGAGCCAAAATACGTGTTTATAAAACAGAAAATTTATATCAGTATTGAAATGATATAGTTTCTGGAGTTTCGATACCCCTGGAAATTCCGACATCGAAATGGGTCTCCAGGGAATATTTTCAATGAGACTTTCCTCGAGATTTTCAGGAAAAAAAAAAAAACATGTTCAGCCCACTCTATCCCTTTATCCACTTGTACCAAAAAGACAAAATCCTATCCCAAAGAATTTTGTTCTCCACAGTGCAAAAAGCCCGATACATGTTTCTGAAAGATAGTTTTCGAGGGAAAAGTAGAGTCAAGAGATAAAAGACGAGATGGAGGGAAGGAGTAGATGTTGAGTGAGGGTTCGAACTGTCAGATGCGACGTGCGAATGACTAAACTTTTCGCATTAGGGGTTATGGGGAGGAGGAAGGGGAGTGGGTGGGAATGAGGTGTCTGTGGGCGTCACGAGTTGTCATATAAAATTGAGACTACACTTTCGTCAAGAGTCTGATGCATACTTCTGATATTGAGAGACTGAGAGTCGAGGGAAATTCCACATGTGTTGCGGATCTCTCAGACTTAGCTACAACTGTCTGAAGAAAACCCATTCTGCCCCAGTGGTTTTATAGAGACAAAAAACTTTACATTTGTTAGATTTTTCATTCTTTCTCATTTTTTTATTCTTTCAAAGATTAATTCATTTTTGTGATATTTTGAAAATTATCGGGGCAAAACGGGTCATTTTTTGTTCAATTAACATTAGTATTTCTTATTGTTTCCATTAGGATTACAATTTCATTCGCTCAGACTTTAATTCTTACTAAATATCTCAGAATTGAAAAGAGTTAGCGAAATTTTTATAGAGACTTTTTTTGTAGCTCTATTTCTCCCCTACAAAAAAGGTTCTCACGAAAATTTCTTCATCTCTTTTAGATTTCAAGATATTCACACAAAAAACTGTTGATCCGAGAAATTATTCTTTGAAATTTTAGAATTGAGGAATATGAATGTTTGAAATACATAAAGGAGTTGTATAGAAAGGCAAGCGCTCATTATACCTGGTTGAACTTATAAGAGATATGACGAGTCTGAGTATATAGTACAGAGAACGCACCACAAAACTGTTAACGGGCATGTAGCGTGTATACATTATAGTGAGAATGTAAGGAGTTGGTGAATGTACGTAGAGATCTCAAAATTTAACCCAAACCCCCTCGAGGTACCTTGCGTGTCCTTGCGAATTGTGTTGGCCCCCGGGTTTATTCAAGCCACTGACGGAATCTAACGAGACCAACGTGTATTAGTTATGACAGATTACGCTTCGTTTCGTGATGTATACGTGTTCAAAAAAGACATCAGCATTTTTTTTTTTAATTTTTTTTTAATATCGAGGTGAACTCTTTGTGCTATTCATTCGAATAATACTGTTGTATATGAAAATTCAACAGAACCATTGAAACCGCAAACAATGGAGATTTTTTTTTTTTTCAATTGCATTCATTTTTTTTTTTTGGTTCTATTAATTTTTTTGGTTCTATAGAAATTTATCATGAATTGAATTTCTTAAATTGAAGAATAATTACGCATTTTTAGTTTAAAATAACCCATTTTGCTCCGGTATAATTGAAAAAAATTGATTTTATAAATTATTTTATTGAAAAAATTTTCTTCCTATTTCGATTTTTTATTATTAAAAAATTATAATAATTGAATTGAATATTATCTTCTTTCCATATTGAACTCGAATGCTCCACTAATCAATACCTGAGAATTCAACCCCATCATCAAGTGATTCGCAACGACAACAAAAACAATCAGAGAGAATTGTCGATATGCCAGTTTGAAGAACCGGAAAAAGGACTCAATAGCATGCGCATTGATACCCAAAGTCTCTACACGGATAACCCATCACACACAAAGTTGAATTACCACACATGCTCTCCGCACAATGCCCGCTGCCGTATCACCGGTGGGGAAAAAAAAAAAAAAAAAAAAACGAATATTCCCAATCGCTCCATAACGGTCTCGCCCTATCGGAAATCGCAAAATCGACCAACCGATTTCCGCCTCAGTGCACGCGTACGCGATTTTAACTCTTCTTCCTCTTTTTTTAATTCACTTCTCTTGCCTCCTCAATATTTTTTCATCATATATTCGAGTGGAACGAGCTGATTCCGCAGTACATACTGTGAGTATGCAACATCAGGTATTATGTACCAACCATGCGAATCGATGTAGCCAATCGTGATTTGTTAACCCCTGCGGGTTTATTCTCCGACGATATAAATTCTAGGCACTTATGATTTACACTCTAACCAACGCCCAGAATAATAAATACGGAGAAGTGTGAAATATTTTTCTCTGGAATTAAGAATATTATTTTTAGTAGTATGAGTCAATTTTCCTTCATTTTTTCAATTATATCTCGAAATTTAAGCGATATATCGAAATTTTTGTAAAGACATTTTTTATAGGTCTCATTATTCCCCACAAAAAAGGTCTCAATGAAGATATCGCTATCTCCCATCAATTCCGAGAAATTCGATAAAAACTGATTGTTTCACTGGATTACTGTTGTATTTTTTTTCACGACAGTTTTTGATGAATATCTCAAAATCCATGGGAGATAGCGAGATTTTGGAAGAGACCTTTTTTGGGGGGGTACATAAAGATATACAAAAAAGGTCCTATTGAAAATCTCGCCATCACCTCTAGATTCTCAGATATTTTCACAAAAATCTGACCCGTTATAATTTTGAGTGAACCTCGCAAATTTTGTCATAATTAATAATATTCTTATCTTATCGTAAAAAATCTTTTATCGCGCTGTTCCCAGGTATGACCCAATTAGAGATAAATCTTCTCAGAAGAGTCGATAACGAGTGGAGTTAAAATAGAGTCCAAAAACTCACTTAATCGATACAACATTCGAATTGAATGAAATTGAGACATCGCGATATGAAATCGCATAAGAGGTGATGATGCGTTGCGCCGGATACTGAAACAATGCCAACGATGACAATTACCCCAGGAGAACTTATATACCCTATGATTTACGATCATTATAACACTCCTCCGTCCTCTCATTCTTTCACTCTCCCATCTCCGTATTCTCTCACATATACAACATCCTTTAAACTCCACTGTTCTCCCGAGTAACTGTCCCTTCTTCCGGTGTAGTCACTTCCTCTTTCATTTCTACCGCGTGTACCTTCCAATGCTGACAGCGATATCATGTATATGATATACATTTGTGTTGGGCATCCACCAGCGTCTGCGGTATTATAGCGAGAAATTTAAACGTCAGGGGAAGGGGGATATATATACATTCTCGAGTGATGCATTTGCGTCGTCTATTTGCGCCCGACCAACCATGCGTAATTTCAACTACGTCAGTGCGATTCAGAAATTCTCTCTTTCATTTGAATCTCCCTCCTCTGTCTTCTCTGTCACGTGATATTTTTTAATTTTTTTAAAATAATTGTTCATGTCGGAATTTAGTTTTTGCTGAATATCTCGGAATTGGAAGGAGATACAAAACTTTTGGTGCAAACCTTTTTTGTAGCTCTTATTTTTTCCTACAAAAGAGGTCCTTACAAAAAATTCAACATCTCCATTAGTTCTCGAGATATTCAATGGAGATGATGATAAACTATCGATACAGGAATAAACTTGATATTTAATCAAATAGGGCATCTCCCCAGGGGCTATTGTGATTAAGAGTCTATACCAGTGACTCTAAAGTTTCTCGAGGAGATCCATATCCAGTGGTATACATGTATACAATGGGCTCCAGGTAATAAGAAGATAGTAATCCAGGAATGCTCATGGCGTCCCTCCAGGGCACGTGTATCATCAGTGTACCACGAGTATGTGCTAAACCGCGGCCTTATACTCACTATGGCCAACAATACATAATGACTTTGGCTGTATAACTATTACACCGAGTACAACGACCGGTGGGACATGATGGTCATGCACGAGTGAACTATACATTAGCACCAATTGTACCATATAGTTAACCTACGTCTTTTGTAACGGTACGTCACTGTCATTGTCAGACATATACCCACCAATGTAACATCATACATGACTCGACTGCTAATCATGTTAAATATTCAACTGTACTTCAACTGCACTAAATCCTTTCACATCTTTATTTTCATGGGACACACCCAGAAAAAAAAAAAAAAAACAAATAGTCTGTTGGAATTAAATACATGTATGAGATTTTGAATGCATTAAACAATTTTTTTTTCACTCCGAAATACTTGAAAATTTTATAAAAACTAGTAGGAATAAATTTTTTTTAATAATTCCCTCGAGAAAACCAAGAAATTTTCCTTCAAGTTTTGATTTAAAACCACCCGTTTTGCCCCAGTAATTTTTAAAATATTTAGTTTTTTTGTGTGCGTATTTTAATGAAGGCGAAATCAGTATTTTTCTTTTTAATTTTGAATTTTTCCCGCCTTTTTATTAAATCACCCACAACCTTTATTCTCATCGAGATGTCGTATTAAAATTAACAATATTTTTTTACATCATCCCTGTGTGCATTTGTTATTTATTCCGGAAACTATGAATAAAGAGATTTTCATAAAATCCTGATAAATCATTTCCACAGCTCTGTGAAGTTGGCATCGAAGTTGGAGAAAAAATTTTTTTTTGAAGTGCAATCGATTGTACTCATTGAGTACCTGAAGGTACCATGTTCCATTTTTTTAGTACCCCTCACCCCTAGGCGTAGGGGATGAAGGAAAATTCGTGCAGCGGCGAAGTAATAGGAAATGAAAAAAATCCTATGGATATGGTCTCACTCTCGAAAGTACCTGAGTGTACCAAATTTTTTTTCCTCCTAACTACCCCCCCTCTATAATTTACCCCCTCCCGGAATCTTGAGTTTGCGAGTAGTATACAAAAATTATGAGGATAGGTTCCAAATCGTTAGTACTTTTATGTACCATGTATATTTATTTTCAGAACTCCCCCCCCCCGCCCCCTAGGCGTAGGGGATGAAGGCAAATTTGTGCAAAAAAATTTTTTTGGAAGTGCCATCAATTGTACTCATTGAGTACCTGAAGGTACCATGTTCCATTTTTTTAGTACCCCTCACCCCTAGGCGTAGGGGATGAACGTAAATTCGTGTAGCGTCGGAGTAAGAAGAAATGAAAAAAATCCTATGGATATGGTTTCACCCTCGATAGTACCTGCATGTACTAAATTTTTTTTCCGTTCACCCCCCCCCCCCCTCCGTGGTTCACCTCCTGATAGAGCTGGATTTATACCTGCGTGAACTTTTCCCTGTGAAGGTACTAACGTCCAGGTGCCACGGGCTCACTGAAATATCAACTTGAAAATTTGTACAAACGACTTGAATGGATTGACACGTGCGTGAACTCTTCCCAGTGAAGGTACTAACGCCTAGGTGCTATATTCTCACTGTAATATCGAATTTGAAATTTGTACAAACGACTCGAATGGATTTACACCTGCGTGAACTCTTCCCTGTGGAGGTACTAACGTCTAGGTGCCACAGGCTCACTGAAATATCGAGTTTAAAGTTTGTACAACCGACTCAAATGAAGCAACAGACGGTGGAAGCCTTTTCTATGAAGGTACTAACGCCTAGGTGCCATATTCTCACTGTAATCTTGAATTGAAAGTTTGTACAAACGACTTGAATGGATTGACACGTGCGTGAACTCTTCCCATTGAAGGTACTAATGCCTGAGTGCCATATTCTCACTCTAATATCGAATTTGAAATTTGTACAAACGACTCGAATGGATTTACACCTGCGTGAACTCTTCCCTGTGAAGGTACTAACGTCTAGGTGCCACAGAATATGGCCCCCCAAAGAATATCCAATCAAAAAAATGCCAACATGTACCTTTTTGCATATCGAAAAAAAATTTTAAAGTCGGGAGCTCCGATTTCTCGAGTCGCTTAATTTGACATATTTTGCCTTTCATCACTCTCCCTCACTTTTGACATAGCCTGGACACTTTTTTTTCGTTGCCCATTTAGGGAGTACTTCTCCAGTACCCCCCGAAGAATATCCAATCAAAACCTCCCATGTCCCTCCCAGGGCACCTATAACCCTTCATTTATAGGGTTTTGGATGGGAAATTTCCCTGGCTTTCCAATGAAAAAAGAATCAAGCCTCTAGGACCAATAGTTTAGGAGATATGGCGGTTTAAAGATTTTGAGGTCCTTTTTTCACAATTTCACCTCCCACGTCCCTCCCAGGGCACCTATAACCCTTCATTTATAGGGTTTTGGATGGGAAATTTCCCTGGCTTTCCAATGAAAAAAGAATCAAGCCTCTAGGACCAATAGTTTAGGAGATATGGCGGTTTAAAGATTTTGAGGTCCTTTTTTCACAATTTCACCTCCCACGTCCCTCCCAGGGCACCTATAACCCTTCATTTATAGGGTTTTAGATGGGAAATTTCCCTGGCTTTCCAATGAAAAAAGAATCAAGCCTCTAGGACCAATAGTTTAGGACATATGGCGGTTTAAAGATTTTGAGGTCCTTTTTTCACAATTTCACCTCCCACGTCCCTCCCAGGGCACCTATAACCCTTCATTTATAGGGTTTTGGATGGGAAATTTCCCTGGCTTTCCAATGAAAAAAGAATCAAGCCTCTAGGACCAATAGTTTAGGAGATATGGCGGTTTAAAGATTTTGAGGTCCTTTTTTCACAATTTCACCTCCCACGTCCCTCCCAGGGCACCTATAACCCTTCATTTATAGGGTTTTGGATGGGAAATTTCCCTGGCTTTCCAATGAAAAAAGAATCAAGCCTCTAGGACCAATAGTTTAGGAGATATGGCGGTTTAAAGATTTTGAGGTCCTTTTTTCACAATTTCACCTCCCACGTCCCTCCCAGGGCACCTATAACCCTTCATTTATAGGGTTTTAGATGGGAAATTTCCCTGGCTTTCCAATGAAAAAAGAATCAAGCCTCTAGGACCAATAGTTTAGGAGATATGGCGGTTTAAAGATTTTGAGGTCCTTTTTTCACAATTTCACCTCCCACGTCCCTCCCAGGGCACCTATAACCCTTCATTTATAGGGTTTTAGATGGGAAATTTCCCTGGCTTTCCAATGAAAAAAGAATCAAGCCTCTAGGACCAATAGTTTAGGACATATGGCGGTTTAAAGATTTTGAGGTCCTTTTTTCACAATTTCACCTCCCACGTCCCTCCCAGGGCACCTATAACCCTTCATTTATAGGGTTTTGGATGGGAAATTTCCCTGGCTTTCCAATGAAAAAAGAATCAAGCCTCTAGGACCAATAGTTTAGGAGATATGGCGGTTCAAAGATTTTGAGGTCCTTTTTTCACAATTTCACCTCCCACGTCCCTCCCAGGGCACCTATAACCCTTCATTTATAGGGTTTTGGATGGGAAATTTCCCTGGCTTTCCAATGAAAAAAGAATCAAGCCTCTAGGACCAATAGTTTAGGAGATATGGCGGTTCAAAGATTTTGAGGTCCTTTTTTCACAATTTCACCTCCCACGTCCCTCCCAGGGCACCTATAACCCTTCATTTATAGGGTTTTGGATGGGAAATTTCCCTGGCTTTCCAATGAAAAAAGAATCAAGCCTCTAGGACCAATAGTTTAGGAGATATGGCGGTTTAAAGATTTTGAGGTCCTTTTTTCACAATTTCACCTCCCACGTCCCTCCCAGGGCACCTATAACCCTTCATTTATAGGGTTTTGGATGGGAAATTTCCCTGGCTTTCCAATGAAAAAAGAATCAAGCCTCTAGGACCAATAGTTTAGGACATATGGCGGTTTAAAGATTTTGAGGTCCTTTTTTCACAATTTCACCTCCCACGTCCCTCCCAGGGCACCTATAACCCTTCATTTATAGGGTTTTGGATGGGAAATTTCCCTGGCTTTCCAATGAAAAAAGAATCAAGCCTCTAGGACCAATAGTTTAGGAGATATGGCGGTTTAAAGATTTTGAGGTCCTTTTTTCACAATTTCACCTCCCACGTCCCTCCCAGGGCACCTATAACCCTTCATTTATAGGGTTTTAGATGGGAAATTTCCCTGGCTTTCCAATGAAAAAAAAATCAAGCCTCTAGGACCAATAGTTTAGGACATATGGCGGTTTAAAGATTTTGAGGTCCTTTTTTCACAATTTCACCTCCCACGTCCCTCCCAGGGCACCTATAACCCTTCATTTATAGGGTTTTGGATGGGAAATTTCCCTGGCTTTCCAATGAAAAAAGAATCAAGCCTCTAGGACCAATAGTTTAGGAGATATGGCGGTTCAAAGATTTTGAGGTCCTTTTTTCACAATTTCACCTCCCACGTCCCTCCCAGGGCACCTATAACCCTTCATTTATAGGGTTTTGGATGGGAAATTTCCCTGGCTTTCCAATGAAAAAAGAATCAAGCCTCTAGGACCAATAGTTTAGGAGATATGGCGGTTCAAAGATTTTGAGGTCCTTTTTTCACAATTTCACCTCCCACGTCCCTCCCAGGGCACCTATAACCCTTCATTTATAGGGTTTTGGATGGGAAATTTCCCTGGCTTTCCAATGAAAAAAGAATCAAGCCTCTAGGACCAATAGTTTAGGAGATATGGCGGTTTAAAGATTTTGAGGTCCTTTTTTCACAATTTCACCTCCCACGTCCCTCCCAGGGCACCTATAACCCTTCATTTATAGGGTTTTGGATGGGAAATTTCCCTGGCTTTCCAATGAAAAAAGAATCAAGCCTCTAGGACCAATAGTTTAGGACATATGGCGGTTTAAAGATTTTGAGGTCCTTTTTTCACAATTTCACCTCCCACGTCCCTCCCAGGGCACCTATAACCCTTCATTTATAGGGTTTTGGATGGGAAATTTCCCTGGCTTTCCAATGAAAAAAGAATCAAGCCTCTAGGACCAATAGTTTAGGACATATGGCGGTTTAAAGATTTTGAGGTCCTTTTTTCACAATTTCACCTCCCACGTCCCTCCCAGGGCACCTATAACCCTTCATTTATAGGGTTTTGGATGGGAAATTTCCCTGGCTTTCCAATGAAAAAAGAATCAAGCCTCTAGGACCAATAGTTTAGGAGATATGGCGGTTCAAAGATTTTGAGGTCCTTTTTTCACAATTTCACCTCCCACGTCCCTCCCAGGGCACCTATAACCCTTCATTTATAGGGTTTTGGATGGGAAATTTCCCTGGCTTTCCAATGAAAAAAGAATCAAGCCTCTAGGACCAATAGTTTAGGAGATATGGCGGTTCAAAGATTTTGAGGTCCTTTTTTCACAATTTCACCTCCCACGTCCCTCCCAGGGCACCTATAACCCTTCATTTATAGGGTTTTGGATGGGAAATTTCCCTGGCTTTCCAATGAAAAAAGAATCAAGCCTCTAGGACCAATAGTTTAGGAGATATGGCGGTTTAAAGATTTTGAGGTCCTTTTTTCACAATTTCACCTCCCACGTCCCTCCCAGGGCACCTATAACCCTTCATTTATAGGGTTTTGGATGGGAAATTTCCCTGGCTTTCCAATGAAAAAAGAATCAAGCCTCTAGGACCAATAGTTTAGGAGATATGGCGGTTTAAAGATTTTGAGGTCCTTTTTTTACAATTTCACCTCCCACGTCCCTCCCAGGGCACCTATAACCCTTCATTTATAGGGTTTTGGATGGGAAATTTCCCTGGCTTTCCAATGAAAAAAGAATCAAGCCTCTAGGACCAATAGTTTAGGAGATATGGCGGTTCAAAGATTTTGAGGTCCTTTTTTCACAATTTCACCTCCCACGTCCCTCCCAGGGCACCTATAACCCTTCATTTATAGGGTTTTGGATGGGAAATTTCCCTGGCTTTCCAATGAAAAAAGAATCAAGCCTCTAGGACCAATAGTTTAGGAGATATGGCGGTTCAAAGATTTTGAGGTCCTTTTTTCACAATTTCACCTCCCACGTCCCTCCCAGGGCACCTATAACCCTTCATTTATAGGGTTTTGGATGGGAAATTTCCCTGGCTTTCCAATGAAAAAAGAATCAAGCCTCTAGGACCAATAGTTTAGGAGATATGGCGGTTTAAAGATTTTGAGGTCCTTTTTTCACAATTTCACCTCCCACGTCCCTCCCAGGGCACCTATAACCCTTCATTTATAGGGTTTTGGATGGGAAATTTCCCTGGCTTTCCAATAAAAAAAGAATCAAGCCTCTAGGACCAATAGTTTAGGAGATATGGCGGTTCAAAGATTTTGAGGTCCTTTTTTCACAATTTCACCTCCCACGTCCCTCCCAGGGCACCTATAACCCTTCATTTATAGGGTTTTGGATGGGAAATTTCCCTGGCTTTCCAATGAAAAAAGAATCAAGCCTCTAGGACCAATAGTTTAGGAGATATGGCGGTTTAAAGATTTTGAGGTCCTTTTTTTACAATTTCACCTCCCACGTCCCTCCCAGGGCACCTATAACCCTTCATTTATAGGGTTTTGGATGGGAAATTTCCCTGGCTTTCCAGTAAAAAAAGAATCAAGCCTCTAGGACCAATAGTTTAGGAGATATGGCGGTTCAAAGATTTTGAGGTCCTTTTTTCACAATTTCACCTCCCACGTCCCTCCCAGGGCACCTATAACCCTTCATTTATAGGGTTTTGGATGGGAAATTTCCCTGGCTTTCCAATGAAAAAAGAATCAAGCCTCTAGGACCAATAGTTTAGGAGATATGGCGGTTCAAAGATTTTGAGGTCCTTTTTTCACAATTTCACCTCCCACGTCCCTCCCAGGGCACCTATAACCCTTCATTTATAGGGTTTTGGATGGGAAATTTCCCTGGCTTTCCAATGAAAAAAGAATCAAGCCTCTAGGACCAATAGTTTAGGAGATATGGCGGTTTAAAGATTTTGAGGTCCTTTTTTCACAATTTCACCTCCCACGTCCCTCCCAGGGCACCTATAACCCTTCATTTATAGGGTTTTGGATGGGAAATTTCCCTGGCTTTCCAGTAAAAAAAGAATCAAGCCTCTAGGACCAATAGTTTAGGAGATATGGCGGTTCAAAGATTTTGAGGTCCTTTTTTCACAATTTCACCTCCCACGTCCCTCCCAGGGCACCTATAACCCTTCATTTATAGGGTTTTGGATGGGAAATTTCCCTGGCTTTCCAATGAAAAAAGAATCAAGCCTCTAGGACCAATAGTTTAGGAGATATGGCGGTTTAAAGATTTTGAGGTCCTTTTTTCACAATTTCACCTCCCACGTCCCTCCCAGGGCACCTATAACCCTTCATTTATAGGGTTTTGGATGGGAAATTTCCCTGGCTTTCCAATAAAAAAAGAATCAAGCCTCTAGGACCAATAGTTTAGGAGATATGGCGGTTCAAAGATTTTGAGGTCCTTTTTTCACAATTTCACCTCCCACGTCCCTCCCAGGGCACCTATAACCCTTCATTTATAGGGTTTTGGATGGGAAATTTCCCTGGCTTTCCAATGAAAAAAGAATCAAGCCTCTAGGACCAATAGTTTAGGAGATATGGCGGTTTAAAGATTTTGAGGTCCTTTTTTTACAATTTCACCTCCCACGTCCCTCCCAGGGCACCTATAACCCTTCATTTATAGGGTTTTGGATGGGAAATTTCCCTGGCTTTCCAGTAAAAAAAGAATCAAGCCTCTAGGACCAATAGTTTAGGAGATATGGCGGTTCAAAGATTTTGAGGTCCTTTTTTCACAATTTCACCTCCCACGTCCCTCCCAGGGCACCTATAACCCTTCATTTATAGGGTTTTGGATGGGAAATTTCCCTGGCTTTCCAATGAAAAAAGAATCAAGCCTCTAGGACCAATAGTTTAGGAGATATGGCGGTTTAAAGATTTTGAGGTCCTTTTTTCACAATTTCACCTCCCACGTCCCTCCCAGGGCACCTATAACCCTTCATTTATAGGGTTTTGGATGGGAAATTTCCCTGGCTTTCCAATAAAAAAAGAATCAAGCCTCTAGGACCAATAGTTTAGGAGATATGGCGGTTCAAAGATTTTGAGGTCCTTTTTTCACAATTTCACCTCCCACGTCCCTCCCAGGGCACCTATAACCCTTCATTTATAGGGTTTTGGATGGGAAATTTCCCTGGCTTTCCAATGAAAAAAGAATCAAGCCTCTAGGACCAATAGTTTAGGAGATATGGCGGTTTAAAGATTTTGAGGTCCTTTTTTTACAATTTCACCTCCCACGTCCCTCCCAGGGCACCTATAACCCTTCATTTATAGGGTTTTGGATGGGAAATTTCCCTGGCTTTCCAGTAAAAAAAGAATCAAGCCTCTAGGACCAATAGTTTAGGAGATATGGCGGTTCAAAGATTTTGAGGTCCTTTTTTCACAATTTCACCTCCCACGTCCCTCCCAGGGCACCTATAACCCTTCATTTATAGGGTTTTGGATGGGAAATTTCCCTGGCTTTCCAATGAAAAAAGAATCAAGCCTCTAGGACCAATAGTTTAGGAGATATGGCGGTTCAAAGATTTTGAGGTCCTTTTTTCACAATTTCACCTCCCACGTCCCTCCCAGGGCACCTATAACCCTTCATTTATAGGGTTTTGGATGGGAAATTTCCCTGGCTTTCCAATGAAAAAAGAATCAAGCCTCTAGGACCAATAGTTTAGGAGATATGGCGGTTTAAAGATTTTGAGGTCCTTTTTTCACAATTTCACCTCCCACGTCCCTCCCAGGGCACCTATAACCCTTCATTTATAGGGTTTTGGATGGGAAATTTCCCTGGCTTTCCAATAAAAAAAGAATCAAGCCTCTAGGACCAATAGTTTAGGAGATATGGCGGTTCAAAGATTTTGAGGTCCTTTTTTCACAATTTCACCTCCCACGTCCCTCCCAGGGCACCTATAACCCTTCATTTATAGGGTTTTGGATGGGAAATTTCCCTGGCTTTCCAGTAAAAAAAGAATCAAGCCTCTAGGACCAATAGTTTAGGAGATATGGCGGTTCAAAGATTTTGAGGTCCTTTTTTCACAATTTCACCTCCCACGTCCCTCCCAGGGCACCTATAACCCTTCATTTATAGGGTTTTGGATGGGAAATTTCCCTGGCTTTCCAATGAAAAAAGAATCAAGCCTCTAGGACCAATAGTTTAGGAGATATGGCGGTTCAAAGATTTTGAGGTCCTTTTTTCACAATTTCACCTCCCACGTCCCTCCCAGGGCACCTATAACCCTTCATTTATAGGGTTTTGGATGGGAAATTTCCCTGGCTTTCCAATGAAAAAAGAATCAAGCCTCTAGGACCAATAGTTTAGGAGATATGGCGGTTTAAAGATTTTGAGGTCCTTTTTTCACAATTTCACCTCCCACGTCCCTCCCAGGGCACCTATAACCCTTCATTTATAGGGTTTTGGATGGGAAATTTCCCTGGCTTTCCAATAAAAAAAGAATCAAGCCTCTAGGACCAATAGTTTAGGAGATATGGCGGTTCAAAGATTTTGAGGTCCTTTTTTCACAATTTCACCTCCCACGTCCCTCCCAGGGCACCTATAACCCTTCATTTATAGGGTTTTGGATGGGAAATTTCCCTGGCTTTCCAATGAAAAAAGAATCAAGCCTCTAGGACCAATAGTTTAGGAGATATGGCGGTTTAAAGATTTTGAGGTCCTTTTTTTACAATTTCACCTCCCACGTCCCTCCCAGGGCACCTATAACCCTTCATTTATAGGGTTTTGGATGGGAAATTTCCCTGGCTTTCCAGTAAAAAAAGAATCAAGCCTCTAGGACCAATAGTTTAGGAGATATGGCGGTTCAAAGATTTTGAGGTCCTTTTTTCACAATTTCACCTCCCACGTCCCTCCCAGGGCACCTATAACCCTTCATTTATAGGGTTTTGGATGGGAAATTTCCCTGGCTTTCCAATGAAAAAAGAATCAAGCCTCTAGGACCAATAGTTTAGGAGATATGGCGGTTCAAAGATTTTGAGGTCCTTTTTTCACAATTTCACCTCCCACGTCCCTCCCAGGGCACCTATAACCCTTCATTTATAGGGTTTTGGATGGGAAATTTCCCTGGCTTTCCAATGAAAAAAGAATCAAGCCTCTAGGACCAATAGTTTAGGAGATATGGCGGTTCAAAGATTTTGAGGTCCTTTTTTCACAATTTCACCTCCCACGTCCCTCCCAGGGCACCTATAACCCTTCATTTATAGGGTTTTGGATGGGAAATTTCCCTGGCTTTCCAATGAAAAAAGAATCAAGCCTCTAGGACCAATAGTTTAGGAGATATGGCGGTTTAAAGATTTTGAGGTCCTTTTTTCACAATTTCACCTCCCACGTCCCTCCCAGGGCACCTATAACCCTTCATTTATAGGGTTTTGGATGGGAAATTTCCCTGGCTTTCCAATAAAAAAAGAATCAAGCCTCTAGGACCAATAGTTTAGGAGATATGGCGGTTCAAAGATTTTGAGGTCCTTTTTTCACAATTTCACCTCCCACGTCCCTCCCAGGGCACCTATAACCCTTCATTTATAGGGTTTTGGATGGGAAATTTCCCTGGCTTTCCAATGAAAAAAGAATCAAGCCTCTAGGACCAATAGTTTAGGAGATATGGCGGTTTAAAGATTTTGAGGTCCTTTTTTTACAATTTCACCTCCCACGTCCCTCCCAGGGCACCTATAACCCTTCATTTATAGGGTTTTGGATGGGAAATTTCCCTGGCTTTCCAGTAAAAAAAGAATCAAGCCTCTAGGACCAATAGTTTAGGAGATATGGCGGTTCAAAGATTTTGAGGTCCTTTTTTCACAATTTCACCTCCCACGTCCCTCCCAGGGCACCTATAACCCTTCATTTATAGGGTTTTGGATGGGAAATTTCCCTGGCTTTCCAATGAAAAAAGAATCAAGCCTCTAGGACCAATAGTTTAGGAGATATGGCGGTTCAAAGATTTTGAGGTCCTTTTTTCACAATTTCACCTCCCACGTCCCTCCCAGGGCACCTATAACCCTTCATTTATAGGGTTTTGGATGGGAAATTTCCCTGGCTTTCCAATGAAAAAAGAATCAAGCCTCTAGGACCAATAGTTTAGGAGATATGGCGGTTCAAAGATTTTGAGGTCCTTTTTTCACAATTTCACCTCCCACGTCCCTCCCAGAATATGGCACCTAGGCGTTAGTACCTTCACTGGGAGGAGTTCACGCAGGTGTAAATCCATTTGAGTCGTTTGTACAAACTCTGAAGTTGATATTTCAGTGACCCCGTGGCACCCAGGCGTTAGTACCTTCACTGGGAAGAGTTCACGCACGTGTCAATCCATTCAAGTCGTTTGTACAAACTTTTAATTCAAGATTACAGTGAGAATATGGCACCTAGGCGTTAGTACCTTCATAGAAAAGGCTTCCACCGTCTGTTGCTCCATTTGAGTCGTTTGTACAAATTTCAAATTCGATATTACAGTGAGAATATAGCACCTAGGCGTTAGTACCTTCACAGGGAAAAGTTCACGCAGGTATAAATCCAGCTCTATCAGGAGGTGAACCACGGAGGGGGGGGGGGGGGGGGGTGAACGGTAAAAAAATTTAGTACATGCAGGTACTATCGAGGGTGAAACCATATCCATAGGATTTTTTTCATTTCCTATTACTCCGACGCTACACGAATTTACGTTCATCCCCTACGCCTAGGGGTGAGGGGTACTAAAAAAATGGAACATGGTACCTTCAGGTACTCAATGAGTACAATTGATGGCACTTCCAAAAAAATTTTTTTGCACAAATTTACCTTCATCCCCTACGCCTAGGGGGGGGGGGGGGGGGAGTTCTGAAAATAAATATACATGGTACATAAAAGTACTAACGATTTGGAACCTATCCTCATAATTTTTGTATACTACTCGCAAACTCAAGATTCCGGGAGGGGGTAAATTATAGAGGGGGGGTAGTTAGGAGGAAAAAAATTTGGTACACTCAGGTACTTTCGAGAGTGAGACCATATCCATAGGATTTTTTTCATTTCCTATTACTTCGCCGCTGCACGAATTTTCCTTCATCCCCTACGCCTAGGGGTGAGGGGTACTAAAAAAATGGAACATGGTACCTTCAGGTACTCAATGAGTACAATCGATTGCACTTCAAAAAAAATTTTTTTCTCCAACTTCGATGCCAACTTCACAGGGCTCATTTCCACTTGAATATTATTCAAATGAAATTAATTAATTTCATCGTATTTTTCATTCAATACGAGTAAATATTTATTTTCAATTACAAAAAAATAAAGAAAGGCAATTTTCCACCCTCAATTCAAAATTCAGACCCACAGACGTAAGTTTATTGTCCGAATAAAGCCATAAAAACGAGTATAACGAAGAAACTTTGAAAAAAAAAATTATGTCCTAGAGTGACGGAAAAACAGATTACCAAGGTTGCGCTTTTGAAACTCCAACCTCGGTCAGATAATACATTATTCGCTTGCCTAGATGACCGAGTAGAGGGTGGAGGTGCACAAGTTAAAATACCGTATCCGTGGATGATGTATAAAACGACCAAGAGAATACAACTCCGTGTCTATATATACCGCAGAAATACTTCTCTCTTCTCTCTTTCGCTGCGATTGCCGCGAGAGAGTTTAGGGGGTCCAAAGTTTGGGTTGAAAAACTTTCTCCAGAAATATGAGGGACGAGGTGAAAGGGGCGGAGAGATTGTAAAAAAAGAAAGGAATAAGGGAGCGAAAAGAGAGAGAAGACCGTACCGTCGGCGGTGGCTAACATCGTACCGTATGAAATATGCATGTACAAGGTTAGGAGTGCAATTTTAGCGAAAAACGGCCGTATGAAAAGTTGGCATCCGACAGGACGGTTTTAAAGAAATGGAAGAAAAAAGTAAGTGAGAGGAGAAAATAGGAAGAAATAGTTGAATGAAGAAAACCTGATGGTATTGTGAGCGAATCATATGACGACCATATGACCCATCGTCCTCTCGATTTTTCATCTCTCTCTTGCTATTTTTATTCCTCTTTTGGTCCTGTGAGTACTCGACAATGGGACAGACACTATTAGCCCTCTTGTGTATACGGAAATATGAATGAAATCGGGGATTTAAGGCTCATCCAAAACGACAATAACCCGGAAGTACGCATACCGGGGGGTGAGGAGAGGATAATTTATTGTCACTCCATTTTTATAGAATGGATTGTCGTAAAAAAATATAATGCAGGTGTATAAGGTATACGATAAAGGAGAAAGATATTGAGTTTAAATGGGTTTTGATGGCTGAGATTAGTGTTTATAGAGGCTATTCTGATGATGAGTCAATTATGGATAAGAGGTTTTCAAAATGTTCTACAGTACAAGAAAGTTTTTTTCCAAATTATAATACGAAAAATTGACATTCGAGAAGAATTCAGAAAATGCATTATCAAAGAGGAAAAATAAACAATGTTTTAAAACTCTGCATCCACAATTTTCATTACAAATTCATCAAAATCTCTAGAATCCATCAAAATCCTTCAAACACCTAAAACTTGACTCACAACTTCTTTTCCCTCATTTCCATTCACAATTAAAAAGGTCCTTGACTTGTGAAGCCACTCGCAACGAAAGAGACGAGACTAAAATGGGGAAAAAACTCATTGAAATAATATCATGGTATCCAAGAGTCCACTGACCCCTCCCCCCCGTCGATCCAAAAACGGCTGATGACAAATTTGTATGCGACACTGGACTCCACTACTCTCCTTGGACTCTCAAACATGTATGTGTTCAGAACTCTCAATGTTATATCCGCACTCATAGCTCGAAAACATGCAATATTAATGCAAATACCATGTGCCAAAGTTTGCTGTCATCACAGTAGCGAGATAATCTCATTGAGCAATGTTACTCCCGTCAAGGATTACATCTGCGTGTGAATTTCCCAACGTCAACTTCTGAAAAAACATAACCCAGCAAATTTCAGGATGAAGATGATGCCGTCTTTGCCTATTTCCTCTTCCCCCCCCCCCCCCTCTGAATCATCCGTAAAGTCTTATGTACAAGGAAATGTGTCTGAAAGCTCATTCATGCTGAAACCTCTTCCGGGTTAGTGTATTTACACTCGATTGAGTCACCACGAGAAAAGAAAAATTATCAAGATTGCATGTACTTGAGCACAAGACGCTCAAGCCCAGATATACCGGGCAATTCTTTTGCTAGAAAGAGTTTTTTTACACATCAATAGCCAATCCCCTTGATTAATCCATGCACTTGGCTGCAGTCACTGGGGGGAGTTGTGTTTAATAAATAAACACGAGCCTCTTGTTTGTGACAAGGGGAATTTTTATCCCAATGACGATCGTCAAGACTAATATATGTCGATGAATTTTTCTTCGTAATCATCAACAACGAAAAATAAAAATGCAATTTTGCCCCAGGTTATTTTAAAATACAGACAGAATTTTTTTTCAATTTTCTGTAATTAATTTTTCTCATATTTTATAAATTACTGGGGCAAAATGGGTCCCTTTTTTTTTACATTATTCTCTACAATCTTCCATTAGACCCGAAGGTCATCTCAAGCTTAACGGCAAGGGAAAAGTATCACAATAAATGCTTTATCGAGCAACAAAAATCCTAAACTCTATCGATAAAATTTATTCTCTATATTAGATATTGCCATTTGCAATAGGCATCGATCTAGTGCACTGAATTTATCAGCAACTCATGCTTCCCTCAGGGACAGCCACACGAGTTTCCTGAATGCTTCTCTAGCCCCACCCACAGGTCCACCCTCGCCCATTTCATCCCCCTTTATCTGACTTCGTTAAACGATATTGCCAATATGGAATAGCGAGAATTAAATGGAGCGCAACGACACAGTTAAGATTCTTCGGCGTGAGTGCACACGATTCAATCCCCCAATACTCTGATATTTTGTATATATATCCATATGTTCCAAAATATGATGTTAATATTAATTATTAATTATTATTTTTATGATTTAATTAATTAATTTTTTTATTTTTATAATCAATTTTTTTAAATTTTATTTACATCTTTTATTTATTTATTTCTGCCTATTTATTATAACAATAAAATGTTGATAAATTTTGTAATATACCGGAATTAATTGAATATATTTTAATTGCTGAGATTGATTTAAATTAATTAATTGTTTAATATTATTTGTGAATTGTTAAATCAATTAGTGATGCACAAAATTGGGTATAAATTGTGAATGATTGATTGAGTCAGAACCATTGTAATTTTTTTTTTTTTTTTCACTAAAACTCTCAATTGACGTCCAGACGAGTTACATAATTTATTAACAGGGTAGAAATGAATTTCATGGTTAATTTTTCCAGGACTGGGGTGGATTGTTAACAGTGAGGCAATTTTGTCGGGGTGGAAATGAAAAGGACAACTGTAGACTACTGTTACGCAAGAGGGGCACAACTGTTGAATAGAAACCCCTCAATAATTCTTAAACGATATAAATTCGTTTCGGATTGGGAATAAAAAATGGGTATGACCCGTTGTTGGTGATTTAATCCGTTAAATTGAATATGTTCATTGATAAATTGTCCATGAAAATTGTAATAATAAACTATTTTTTATAAATTGCTGAATAATTTTATTATTTTTAATTAAGTAAAAAAATGTAAAAAAAAATTAATTAATTCCAATTTACGAGATAAATAACAAAAACAAATAACAAAGTGGGTATATTGTTTTTTTTTTTTTCAACTCAATCGACTTTTTTCCCCTTCTTTTATGTACAAAATGAGCTTTCATCAAGGAGGACGAATCTACCTTGGCGTAAATCCAAGTGTTCTGTGCGGTCTCCCCTCAGATCCACCTATTTCACTCTAATTTCCTCTCCAACTTTGTCGAGCAAGCAAGTTGAATCGAATACTCGTCACTCAACACTGGGCTCGATAGAATTGACCTCTCCCCCTCTCCCTCTCGCGTAATTTTCTCTCGGTGATAGAGGTAGGGAGGTTAAATTCCAATTACTTGAGTCAATATACGCTGCAGTTACCGATGGACATTCAAAGACAATCCACACAGCATTTATACTGATCCGACAGCTCGAATTAATCAACCGCTCACGTTGATAATGTTTTTTTTTTGTTCTTGTGATTAGTAATTTTTTTTTTCTAACTAAAAATAACATGAGGTATATTTACTCAGACCAGATGAACTTGTGCTGGCCATTTCGTCGTTTTAAAGTCAACTTTTCACATATTTACTTTTTAAATATCGAATTATCTCGATAATGATTGATTTTAGGAGAAAATGTCAAAAGACCATTTTCCTCGGAAATTTGATTATCTATAAAAAATGTCTCTTGACATTTTCTCCTAAAATCACTCGTATTCGAGATAAATGAAAAATTAACAAAAATATTGAATTACTATATTTTGCCCCGTTTTCCGATATTATTTCTTTTGTTTGTTGTTGAAATTTTAAAATTTCTCACCAGATGATGGCCAGAATTCACTAACAATTTACCGGGTCAGACAGGCGAATCCATCAACTCTGCCCTTTCACCTGAAAATACTGTACGTACCTTCAAAAGCACGCGTCACGCGTCAAATTTCAATAGCCGGAAAACTGTGATTTCTGGTCCTCAAAAAGCTACAACGTTTACCAAACTAACACAATAATTTCCATCAATTTTTCAACCTCCTGAATGGCGTAATCTGGTTTCATAAATCGAAAAATATTGAATCAATCGCTGGGGAGAATAATGAACTCACCAACGCGACTGACACACCGTGCAAAAACTAATTATGAGTTTATTCAGTGAACGAGCGATCGATCATTACCAAATATAACCGATTTTTTAAGAGATATAAATTAAAGTGAATGATGTGCATTGAGATTCATTTTTAACTAAAAATTCAGTAAAAATTAATGTTAAACAATGAAATAATGTCCAACTTATGTTAAATATTCTAAATATCATTATATTTGTCAAACGAAAAACCAAAATTTGATTTTTATGCACAAAAATTGTATTTTTTAACATTAATTTTTACCAATTTTCTAGTTAAAAATGACAGAAAAATTAATTACACATTTATCAAACGGAAGGGTAATTTTTACCGAAAAAAATTCCATGTGGAATATGTACCCATTGGACTTGGGGTAAATGCTCAACACCTCGAAATAGTCTCACGCGTATATATTGGCCCATACTGCCTTTTCACCCTGGGTGTCACCAAATGTTGGCATTTGGTTACCAAACGGAATATGCGGGAAAACTCATTTGCCGGTTGTCACGATTCGGGTACAGGCGCCTGAAGCACACGCCAAGGTAAATATAATTTACGGTGAAAACAGTCAGCCACCGCAATGGTTTCACCCACCGAGAGGACAGAGTGCAATCACGATGCATTGGAAAAGAGAAAGACGGAGTGTGAGGGTGCAGCCCCTTTCCTGCTTTCTGGGGTTGCTGTGTTGATGCATCCCTGTAGAAATTTGGATACAATGAGGGGAGGTAAATGACTGATGGAATTAACGATCCTTCATTTATGTGTGTAATCGTTCAGGAAATTTCAACAGAAAAATTAAATTTAACTAGATCGGTAGTTTTTCATGAATATCTCTGAATCTAGCGGAGATGGAGGAATTTTCATAGAGACCTTTTTTTAGATCTTATTTTACTCTACAAAAAAGGTCTTTTCAAAAATTTCCCTATTTCCCTTCAATACCGAGATATTCTTCAAAAACTGACTCGTTCCAAACTGAAATTCCCTTGATTTTCCAGAAAAGTGAAAAAAAAATCAAAAAAAATTAAATAAAATATATGTCGACTAAAATTTTCTCCATTAATCTCATTTTCCCATTTCCCCTAAAATTACCACATTTGGAAGAAAAAAAAAATTCTAAAAAAAAAAAATCATATTCCTCTCATTCCTCATCTGTCCCCCAGCTACTCATAAAAAATTCCTCAACTTCCGTCAATCCAACCTCCCGGGCTGCAAAAACCAGAAATCAGAGATGGAAACAGCACGAGAATCCCATTTACACCTCCTGCAACTTTGACTATTTCACGCTGTCCTAATTCTCGTTGGAAAAAAAAAAAGTACGCAAATAAAATTGACGAGGCAAGGTAAAAAAAAAAAAAAATAGCAGTTGCCGTCGCTTTCTCTCAGTCACTTTTCAAACGCGCCGCACGGTACTTAGCGCACAGTGTTGCTGATGCATCGCTTTCTATTCTCCAGTACGATACCGAGGAAAATAAAATAAAAATTAAAACTCTGATACGAACACAAGAATGAATAAGAGTTCTCGAAAAAATTTATATTACATCTCCCTGCGAACGCAACCAGAGAAGAAGAAGAAAAAAAAAACTAGAAAACTGAAATAAATTTTCTTCATCTCCTCAACCAATTATTTATCTCATGAACTTGTTTGGCGTTTAACGTGAATGTAAGAGAGTTGGATAGAAAATATACGGCTTCTACCAAAAAGTACCCGAGTAGTTCAATGTACAGACACAACTATAAAACTCTTGGCAAATAAATAAATAAAAATAAAAAATAAAAAACGCCTAAATAGTAGAGTAAAAGTGAATCACAGGAAACAATTTGAACTTGCAAGAAGAAGAGAGAGGAGCCATCGTCTTTTCGACTTTTCACCAATTCAATTCTCTTTTCTCCAGCAACGAAACGTCTAGTCATACTTTTTTTTTCCTTCCCTTGTCAACTGAAAGTTGCACGTAGACTATAAGTTATCGGGTGCCATACCCTACACTTGTTACTTTGACATCAACTCATTGTTATTTCTTGCTGACTGTACCCATAAATTCAACGTACCTGAAACAGAAAAGAAATGATTTTCATTAGTATCGATTGCACAATTTTAATAGAATTTATTTAATTCAACTATAGATTGGACTGTTTAATTAATCGACTTGAGAGAAAAAATTGTGCTTGCTAGTTGAATAAGCAAGTACTCGGGTATGGGAGCCACTTCCTTAGGGAATTAAGGAGGAAAATAGAGTAAAGCATCGCTTTCAGATGAAGCTTCCTTAATTGGAAGACGATACTCAGAGGAAATGAGCACTTTTACGTGTTGTTTGGAAAAGGAAAATGATGAAATGGAATATGATATGGAGAGGTGGAAAGTATGGAGGAAATATTAGGAGGTAAATATTGAATTTAATTGGTGATGTATTGAAATTATTCGTGAAATCTGGAGCTCAGGTTATTCGTTATTCCAGCCAATAATTCTGACTCCATTGGAGCGAGTAAGTGGTCGTTGATAATTGAGAGAAATTGGGTTTTTTTTTTATTATTCCTCACAATTTCTACCTATTCTCATATTCATATCTAAAGGAAATGTGTCATGATTTGTAATTAATCGAGAGTGGGTTTCTTGGGAATGGATGATTTTAGAGAAAAATATCAAGAGACACTTTTTGTTGGAAATATTCTAATCTACAAAAAGTGTCTTATCACACTTTTCTCTAAATCTACTCATTATCGAGTTAATTGCGTATAAATGAAAAGATTTACAATTTTCAATGCGAATGAAATTCATTTGTTGAATATGAGATTTATCTCTGAAATGAGTGATTTTACGGGAAAATGTGATCAGACCTTTTCTGTCGATAATGAAATTTCCAATAAAAAATGCCTCTTGACATTTTTCTTTAAAATCACTCATTATCGATATAATTAAATATTTAATCACTCTACAACTGAATTTTTTCTATCGAAATAATGAAGAATCAAATATACATTGTATTTCAATTTTAAAAAATAGGTTAATTCTACCTGAAACATCGGTACAAACAATTTCCAACAACTTTGGATTGGCACACACGAAATACAATTACAGTGGCACTCATCACCCCTCACCCATCATCGATATTTTGATGAAAAGATACAAAACCTCACAGCCCCCTTAACTCTTCAAACACAGTGTGCACACGCGATAGAGTGAATAAAATTGACGCTGACACTGTATTGGATATATATATATATACAGTTTGGAAAAGTTTATCGTACATGAAAGTAGGTTTGCGTGCCCACAAAATGCCAGTACATCTCTCCCTCGAGAGCTGAGATAGATATATGCGAAATAATTTTTGGAAAATTGAGGAAACTTCATCGCAGATTCACCTACAATGTTCAAAGGATGATTAATCGTTACAATTATTGGTTTCTCGGATGACGATGAAAACTTTCCTTCGTAAATTCCATTCAACAGACGTTTAACAAAGTGTACAGTGCAGGTTGTAATATTTAATATATTCATTCTTTTGAAGAAATTTCAGATATTCGTATTAAATTATGGATAAATTGTTTTACAAATTTGCGAGAATTTTTTTTTTAATTTAAGGGAAATAGTTCTGTCCTTCTTGTAGAGCTAATTGTGGATTAATATTCTGACATTTTGGGACATGTACCTAATGGCAATCTTGGAGACGAGCTCTCGCCTCGGGGACTCAAACTTCGTCGTGACGGTTTTTTTCTTTTTCGTCGTCGTTACAGATAACATCAGTAAGTACACTGAGGTTCTTATGGAGACCCGCGTCGACTAGTTTCACTGATGCTAGGTACCCTGAAGAAGTTTCACTGAGACTGGCGGCTGTTTACTAAGACGTTTATACCGTTAATCGGCATCTTGTCATTACACTCGAGACGCATTAGTAACTCGGGGATTTTTTTTCTTCAACTGTTCTAGAGAAAAATCTCCATTTCTGGGTTGAAATTAATAAAAAATCACTTTTTCCTCAAAATTAGGGACATTATTCAAAATTTGTAGTGAGTTTTAAGGTCATATTTCGGAAATTAAGGGAGATGGAAAAATTTTTGTAGAGACCTTTTTTGTAGAGTGGAATGAGAACTACAAAAAAGGTCTGTATAAAAATTTCGCCATCTCCCTTCTATTCCGAGATATACAGCGAAAACAAAAGGCAATGATTCATATAAAATTCTCAAAAAGAAAAAAACTTTTTTTTTTTTTAATTGTATCAAAAAAATATTCAAAAAAATTTGAGAATTTTCATTTTTTTTTTCAACTTTATAGAACATTTCAGTGAATTTAATTATCACAATTCACCCGCAGCTAGTAAAAGTACAAAAATTAGTTCCAGTCTTCCGCGTTGCATAGATAATGTTCATTGATGTGACGTAATGTCCGGTTGAAAAGCGCAGAGTTCCATGGGGGGAAAAATTTCACCTGCTCACTGTGACGATGGATGATCCAGGTGTTACGTGGGTGTTCATCGAACCGCGACAAGTTGGGAATGGGTCGCTCTAATGTCTATGTTGTCTTCAAATGCTTTGAACAAATGAGAGAACGTGACGAGTTCGTGAAAATGGCGGAACCGATGACTCAATACATTTGACATATATTGATCTTTATTGATAGAGACATTTTTCTTCTCTAAATACAGAATAAACATTATTTTTTTTTTTAACAAGCAAAAATTTGAAATTTAAAAAGGGAAAAAAATGAAATGAAAAATGAAAAATTTAATTGAAAAAAAAAAAATTTCAATTAGAATTAAAAAGGATTCATTCTTGCGTGACATAAACAATACTATTGACATTTGACACGAAACAAAGAGTGGAAAAACGAAGTTAAAAAAAAAAATTAAAATGAAAGCCAGAAACGTACGTACATGGAAACTAGAGATGTGAGATTTCCACAAAGTTCGCTCGGGCACTTTCGTTCCGCTACGCAGACTACTTGTGTCAATTCCTATCTACCCGCAGAACTATGATTTAAAAGGAGCCAAGGCACTAAAACTATCGTAAATATCGAGTAAACCACTGTTCAAGTGGAGCCTATAAATTCCTCAACTCTAATGATTTTTTTTATTATACCGTGAAAACCCCAAGAGTATTAAAAAGTTGCTCAGTAGTTTTCTTACGATTCATCACTTCGTGGGAAAGTTAAAAGTACTCAAAAAGAAAATATAACCGAGGTACATTGTTTGACAGATCACAAAAAGGGCATATGGTGGAAGACTGTAATTTATAGACAGTTCTTGGTGACGAGGTCAAAAACTAATCGCCCAAGTTTTTTTTTTTTTCCTGAACAACCCCCTGGAACAATTCAACTGGAAATGAAAAAAAAAAAAATGACCCATTTTGCCCCAGTTATTTCTGATATATAAAAACAATTAATTACATAATGTGAAATTTTTTTTTCGATAATTATGGGGTAAAATGGGTTGTCTCTCTTTTGGATTTCCAGACCAAATTCAATCAATTTTATTTCATAATCTGCCCCTCAAATTTTTCCTTCTTTCCTCTCAAATGTTGAGTGCTATTCAATGTTACCGTCGAGTGAAATAAGGGCACACATATAGATACCATCAACAGCGTATGGTATAAAAAAAAACGGTGGAAATAATATATAGTCAGTGAGATCGAGTGAGCGGTGGCGTTGAGAGGTCAAAAGTCCTCTCGCTCGTCACGCTTTCGGCACCGCTTAACGGCGCAGGTGCCCAGTCAGGTCGCGCACCGGGTTTTCCTTTTATTTCCCCCCTCCCTCAGGATCACCAATATTAGTATTCTCGTTGTATCGTCCCCTCGGGGTCCAACTCGTTAATTCAATTACCAAGTTTTCCTCTCCGTCTATTTATTTACGTTTTTTTCTTTTTAAGTTTCACAAATGAGTCAAATGAAATCGGCTATTTTCAATCGTCAATATCTCGAAATTGGCAGAGTGAAATTTAATAAATTTGTACTCATTTTCAAGGTATTTTATCCATCTTCAATATGAGCACAAAAAACCCCATTTTGCCCCATTCTCTGTCATCTTTATTGTAGGTTGAATTTACGACAATTAAAAAAATTTTGTTTAAACTCAAAAATAAATTCATCCTAAGTTGTTGATTAATGCATTTCAGTCATATTTATGCACCAAAAACTTGAGCGACAGGAGAACAAGTAAAACGATCTACCGACGGTAAGTGCATTGAACCGAGTGTGCATAACCTTGATACCGTCACGCTATAGCTGGCCCGTTGTCAGGTGTAGACCCACAGGCCTCATTGGCGTAGTTAGAAGAAAATTACATAAACTTGAGGAACTAAGGGGAAAATCCTTTTAGCTTAACGAAAATATTCAAACTTTTACTTGTACCAACAGTTTTGGCTTTCAGGGAAATGAAGGCCGGAGAGTGGAATAAACCATAGATGAGGGAAAATTTTACCGGATCCATTTATCCCGGGTGGAGAGGAAAAAAAAAAAAAAGTAGAAGAGTGTTAAATGAATCAGGAATTGGTGCCATGTGGCCTCTCACACCCACTACATATTCCAGGAAAGTGGTGAATGAGCGGCGCACGTTGTACATACCCTTCATATCACTTGAGAGTTTTATTTTCTCAAGGGATTTGGGGTAAACATGTATTTTGAGGGGAATAATAATATAAAGTGATTGTTTAAAAAAATGAGAGTGAGAAATTGAAAAAAAAAAAATTTCTTTTACAACTCGATGAAATAAAAAATTGTATAAGTGATAAAAAAAAAAAAAAAAAAAACTCAAAAAAAATCCACCCATTTTGCCCCAGTAGTTTCCAAAACATTAAAAAAAAAAACAAAAGATTGTAAACAAAGTTTTTTTCTTCGGAAAATATTCAACAATTTTTCACAAAAAAAAAATTCCTGAACCCCGGAAAATATGTTTATTCCTTTCAAACTTGTGTGGTATCGAACGTGTATTCTCACGCCCATGCCAGCCGCAGTCAGAAGTCATGATAGAGGTGCAAAGAGAGAGAGAGAGAGCCACTGCTACTAGTTTCCGCCCTCTCCACGCGTCCCGCACTGACCTGTTGCGCGTTCTTTTGTGTCCGAGGGGCATAGCCAAGCGGTTGTATGCAGTGTGGCTTCTGAACCGTTCCATACGGCTACTTATTCTCGCGCCAAGGCTAAAAACTCCCACACACACACATGCACAGGATAGCTTTCCTGACATTTTCGTTGTACTAAACCGAGAAGAAGATGAAATAAATGAAGGAGTGGACCTTCTGAGTGTATTTTCCTTTAAAAAAATACCATCTTTCGTCATTTTCTTGACATTAACTTTCCATTGGAATTTATATTCACCTTTAAAATCGTCAAATGTTAACAGAAATATTTTCTCTAATGAATAAATAAAAGAATCATAAACTTTTTAATATTAAACTAAACCTAAAATAAGCATCGCACGACTTTACTTCAGTTATGATTGCCTGTCATGCTCCAAATAGTCTTCAACATAAACCAATAAAAATACGATTGAACGAGGAAATGAGACAAAATGAATAGAATAATCAGCAGAACTTTATTGCACCTCAACAGCCCTCAATTTCAAATGAAAACTCTGTAAATTTTCATCACAAAGTAATCGAAAATAACTTCAATTCAAGCGAGAACTGTCATCCAAGCTATTTCATCTCCTTTTTGACGTCTTTCAGGAGAAAAAAAAAAACGACTGACCTGACACGGTAAGATTCGAATGGCAAGTGTTTAAAGACGGAATAAAGAGGCGAGAAATAAGATGGTGAAGTAACCATCCCCCCCCCCCCCTGGACAACATAGAAAAGGTGTACATAAGCCCTCGAGTGAGGTTTTTCATCGGGTCGTTAAACTGGAATTGAGGTCGGACATTACAGTTGAAGTGAGGGAATCTCTCCTAGTATAGTATGGGATTGAAGGGGGTAGAAAAAAAAATAGAAGAATGTCACACTCCTAGTGTCTCTCTTCAGCTCATCTGTGAATCCCTTGAAGCACTTGCTATATGGCTGGAACCAATGAACCAGAAGTTGCAGCACAGAGTCTATCATAAAAGAAAATTCCAACTTGCGAGTATTCTTTATAGGGGATTTGTCATTTTTTTTTTCTCTCTCGTCCGCATTTTTGAAATTTTTTTCCCTCTTTTATGGGGATAAATACTGTAATTGTTTAATCAGTAAGAAGAGGGTTTTCACGTGGAATGTATAACTGGAATGCCATTGGCTCAATTTTCTTTTATGTGTCGTAAATGTTATTATTTATGGGAATAAAATGATGGAGTATTTCTCTCTCTCTCTGGTGGAATGTTTTAATTGAAGGAATTTTTATATCCTGCAGAAATAAATTGTGATAATAATAAATTAATTGTGATGACGAGATAATCATAAATTCAGGGAATTAACTGATTTTGTCACGCAACAAAAATATGTTTATTTTAATTCAACAAGTAGATAAATTCCTATCTATTTCCGAAAAAAAAAACAATTAATAAAAAATAAATCGTCTATCCTTCAATTTAAATGACGCAATAGTAAAATAATACAATAAACGATATTGTATACGTTATATACCGAGAACTCGATCACGCAGAATCTGAGTTTGTCATCTTTATAGTATGTACACTCATTTACCCTTCCATTCGCCCTTCTCTCCCCCCCTCCCTCTCTATCTATCACTGATCAAATTGAGCGACCTCTATTTATTTTCCTCCGTCTTTTTTTTTTTCCACACAATCATAAAAAAAAAAAAAAAATATTTTACCCCATCAAAGAGTACCAATTTATCTTAATTTTGCATTCTTAGCAAAATTAAACTTGATTGTAAAATGTGACATAAGCCCGAAGGACATATCCACAGTGACTGCACATTGACAAAAGCCTGGGTATTATTATTGCAACACGTACTGACGCACAGGCTTCAACGTATTAGTCAGAAGAAGGATTGTGGGGGGAGGGTATAATATAGTGTGTGAATAACACCAAGGAGAGTGTGAAGACATTACGCAATACGCACTCATTGACACGCCATGAGAATATATAACTGAAATCACTGAGTTATAGATGTAGGTGTTGATAGTGGATCGTGTTACTTCTTAGAAAAATAGGTTGTACCGTTTTTCAATTGAATGTGGGATATCTCTGTGGTTATTGAATCACTATTTCAGAATTTATTTTATCTATGAAATTTTAATTATTTTTTTTTTATTTCCATTAATAAAGAAATTTAAATTTTTTTTTTGTTAAAAAAAAATTATTGGATTTATAAACAAATGAATTAAGTACATGTGCACTTTTATTGTCAACAACATAAGAAAACCCAAGCGCAGTAATTGCGAACCATGAAAAGGATCCAATTTCGTTGCAACGAGGAGAGAGAGAAAATAGAGTTGTCTGACATTTAACATCAAATACGTGAGTCACCGGTTATTTACATCATTCTCGCTCGTCCCTCCAAAAAAAAAAAAAAAAAAAAAAAAAAAAACTCTATTTTCTTCTTATCTGTCCAATGACAAATCGATTGTAGTTGGCACGACTGTTGGCAAGGAAATGGCTAAAAATTGCAGCCAATCGTCAGCAATCTCTGGTATGCAGTGAATATTTATTTACCGAATTCACAAGAATTATTATTAAAATAAAATCATCATTTTTCTCTCTCTCAAATAAAAATACATCGAAATATAAACACGAGATAAAGAGAATAAAATAAACAGATTTCATTCTGAGAGTCACGTCTTATATACACAGGAATAATAAACACAGGCCATCCATATACATACCAGAGACGTGCAATTTTGCGTCCAAGAAAACCCCTCCTTACGTGCACTTAAATGCCACAACGACGAGAATTTCGAGCATTGAAAAAAAAAAAAAATAACAAAAAAAAACATCGACAAGTACCACTGAAAATACAGGTAGTTGCTAAACCCGATAAAGGACATGTCGTTATGTACCTATGAATACATGAAATTGTAATGGATGTTCTTTATACTGAGAGAGTAATAACGTCGGACACGCAGAGCTTATATTAAAATAATAAAAAAAAAAACCAATGGAATTGAATAGCTATAGCTATGAGTTTTCATTAAAATAATTTTATAATAACAGGAAATGATTTCATTGGAGAAAAGTTTATGGGAAAAGAATTGACTATATGTGTTGGAATTATTTGAATAATCAGAATTTCTTTTCTCAATGTATAAACATGTATTTGATCCTTTTGTCTTGGTAACGAGCATGAACCCCCTAAATTTCGAAACGAACAATCTCAACCCAGGGAATTTGTCAGATTGGTAGAGGTCTCAGTTGAGGCTGCATAAGGAATACCAATGGAATGACAAGAGGGCTGATGGAAGAAGGGTAGCAAGCACTGTGGGCTGACTCAACCCATGAGGATTTCGCCAAAGCCTTGTGGTAGGATGATGAAAGAGGGTATAAAGTGTAACAAAGAGAGAATGCCAGTTGATGTGCGACACCCTCAATTCACCTTCTTCGAGAAAGCGTTGTTATTCAGTCCACGAGTGAGCTCCAAGGGCTTCACTCTTATGTGAGAAAAGTCAGTGTGAAGCCTAACGCCTGTACTCTACTCTCATATAGACGTTTCATCTTTGGTGAGAGGGAGATGGAGAGTTGATGGACAATGGTGTAATATAGAGGGTCGTTGATCGACAAATTACGTAAATCGAGTCAATCATTGAAGTAAGTATTCAAGAAATTATTGACTTTCTCTTAAACTGATAGAGTTATTTCTTTCATGTTGATAGCAATTTTAACCCACCAATTCAAGTTTATTATTCATAAATAAAATAGGCAAAATGTACCAAATTTATGTCCTAGCATGGTAGTGAATATTTTGAATATTTCCATTATTTATTCATTTCATTTTGTTAAAGACATTGCGACCAATTTTTTTTATAATCAGAATAATTGGTTTTAACCAAAAAAATTTGTCATTTCTGATGAGAATTTTCATCTGTTATTGGACACATTGAGTAGACTTTTTTTTTCAATACTTGGAACACGAGTTTGAAGGGTGGATGTATGAAAAGCAAAGTTGAATGTCTATGCAGGTTTTTTTTCAATATTCAATAGTTTTTAGAGTTTATGAATAAAAACACTGACAAAACTTGGCATTTGTCTGGTTTTTGGAAAGTTGGATGGGCATGTTCGTTGTGTGTATCTCCCAGAAAACAAATACGTCTGAATGTTTTTTGTGACAGCAAGCGAAACTCTGAGTTTATGCTCATAGAGATTAAAATATAGAAGAATGGTTCGATAATCGTGCATTTATCTCGAAAACTAGTGACTCTGAGAGAAAATGTCAAGAGACCATTTTTGTAGATCACAAAATTTCCGAGAGAAAATGTCTCTTGCTATTTTCTCGTAGAGTCACTCATTATCCAGATAATCCAATATTCAAAGAGATCTGAATAAAAAAAAACAAACTTTACTTTCATAAAACCGTTGAAATTGAAATTTCAAATAAGGACGTAATGATAAACACGTCTTCCGATGAATTCACGTTAACCCCAAAGACTACTACTGAATATTCATCCGTCTTGTTTACTAGCATAATATCCCTAAATTTCAATAAATCTATTCTACCACCCGCGTAGCATCTAGATAACCAAAACTCCCTTTTCCTCTTTTTAAAAAAAATCACTGTGACTCTCAAACGCGTACGTTACAACGCAGCGCGTACGTGCACTCCCTGAACTAACGGCCCATTCTTTTAATATACCTCTTCCGTTATAAAACCCATGCCCACCGATGTTTCACCAGGGAAAACAAAGACCCGGAGGTGCTCGCGATATTCATATTTATGTCGACTTTAGCATAAAATGAAGAATAAAAAAAAAAACCCCTCATCCGCTTATAAGGTCACTGCCGCGAATATTCACTGAAAAAAATCGATGGTGCATTTTGAAAGAGGAACGCCTCAACAAGCGCACGTCTCGAATTTCGCAACAGTCGAGAGTGACTCAGGGCCACCTCGGCCACCTAGAAATCCGAGAAAGATGAGAAAAGAATTCTCAACAAAAAGGAAAAAAAATCCTCACAATCTCTTCATCTCCCATTAATAACACAATACTAATTACATCGAGTCGCCGTGAATCTACGCGGAAACAATTTCTCCCACTCCGTCATCCTCAAAAAATGACGAGGAGAAACTTGTTAAAATAAATTCTCAATTTCAGAGAGACCTATCGAACTTTCCAATCGATTCTTCCACGATATGATACACCTCGGAGTGACGCTGCAGAACCGATTCAACGTCATAAAGGAACAAAGAGAGAGCGAGAGAGAGAGATGAAAGTAAAAGAGGATAGAGAATGAGAGGTGCCTCAACAAAGATGAAAGATGCAGCTACGTGGAGAACAGAGAGGGCACAATTCGAGGAGGGAAGAGGATACTAACGGAGTAAAGAGTGGCTTTCGCTCGTGTTGTACGGACAGAGGGAACCTGTTTGACCGGTCGAACGAGTAACCGCTTCCCCCGTTGCTTCCCCTCTCACCCAACGATTTGGATTCACCGGTATAATGCTGAAGCCGTATATAACTCCTAGGCCATACTCTACGAGCGTATATTACACCCGAGAACAATCGGTAACACCACGCCTTGATCATACGCGCCCCTACAATTATATTTTCGTGTATGATCGATTGTCCGTTGACTCACAGTTCAGCCCCTGATGATTGATGATGTTGATGAATCCTTGGGGTTAGTTGTGTCGTCATATGAATGAAGGGAATATCTGGTTATGACTAAACTATGGTCAACTATCGTTAACGATACACGGCAGGATAAAATGGCGCTCATATTCGTCATTACACTTTCTTTGTTCCAATCTCTCTCTCTTCCACCTATTTTTTTTTTTTCCTTCTTTTCCTTTCGTTCCACTCTGATGTTCAAGACGGGGTTCGACGGCTCGTTAACCCAGCGGATCGCCGGAAACCGTTCCCACTCGACTTTTCCTCGAGCTCTCAACTCAAAACCGTAATCCGGATAGATGAACAAGTACAGTGCAAGGAATATGAGCCCCAGCCAGTTGAGAATCTTTTGCCGAGTCCAAGGTAATATAACGTTTGACCTCGTGAAAATATTCTCTCGAGCGAAACGATAAACCAAGCGCTGTAGTCAGTTGTGGATAGGCTTTAGGAATATTGAAGGGAGAAAGGGAATAGACTTGAAAAAATAATGTTTTCACTAAAATCAATAGCTTGAGAAAATAATGTGAGAAAAACTAGGAATTTTTTTTTTTTTAAATAAAACAATGCAAGACATGTACGTTACGGTCAACGAGTTTGTGGATAAAGTGTTAACATTATTTCATTTCTCTCTGTTTTCTTTCTTGAAGAGTAGAGTCACACCGCCAAGCGTCAAAACCAGTTCTTTCAAGTATTTTATTTCTATTCCTATCCGGTTTTCTTAGAAATTGGGTTAGAGTGAATCAATAAAAATGTTAATCACAATGGAATGGGAATTTATCGGTGGAAATTGCGTTCTTTCACTTAACAGGAAGATAGCTCTCTTAGTACTCCCCCCCCCCCTCCCCTCCACCTCCTCTTTGGGTGTTTACCAACACCTTGGTAATTACAAACGCTGCGAGATCATATTCAATTCAACATTACCACGCCTACAATTGCAGATCTACGAGCTCAAAGATGCATGGGAATTCAAAGATAGAGTGAGAGAGAAAAAGAAATTGATGCGAGTCGATGAAAAAAAAATTGTATTATGCATGAAAAACTCTATTAATATCAGTGATAAAATCATTCTGAGCCTCGAGGCTACTACAGTTGCAATTCAAGAGAAACCACACGACGACGTGCTAGGAATTTAAAATAAAAAATGAGTGGCTTTTTTAATGTCGCAATACACTGGAATCTCTTCATTAAAATATGTACGAAGTGAAATACTGCGAGGAATATTGTCATCGTTCAGCTGAAGGAGAAGAATAGGAATAATCAAAATTATCATAAAAAATGACACTTTTTATAAGAATTATATTATACTAAATTACGTTAATTATGCACGATTACATCTAGTTAAAAGTTTTTTTTGAGTTGACAAGTCTCTGAGGTATTTAGAGTGATTTTTTCTCTCACATCAGTATTCCTTTGGCCAGTGAGAGCATCTCTCAACGCTCCAAGAGTCATATTTTTTAAACTCTATAATGCGCTTTCATTCGGAATGAAGACGACAAACAAAAAGAATAAGTTGTCCTGAGGATATATAGAGAGAAATGGGGCTTGAGAAAAATGGTGATTATATGCTGAGAAAAAACAGAAATGTTGAAAAAATAATAATAATCGTCATGATGAGAATGACCAGCTCAGCATAATCCGGATAATTGCAATCATCTCTAACTGGCTGGAAGGAGTCGTTTCACCTTGCAAAGATTTTTAATGCAACTAAATGCTCGCCAGTTGCTTGTACTTGTGCTGAGGCATTATTACTTTCTTGTAAGTAGAACGCAGGAGCAATGATTGTGCATTAATTCCCGGGTGAATAATATAATGAAGAAAATAATTATTTAGTACCGTTTTCTTTATTAAATGATTGAAAAGGCGATTTATGGGTTATTTTTTGATAATTCTGAGTGAAATTGGCTGATTAATCATCCTGAGAGTTTATACGATCACGAATGAGTCAACTTGTTATTGCTTTTTTGATAATTATCTTGGAATCTATTTTCGCTCTACAAAAAAGGTCTCTACAAAAATTTCTTCATCTCTCTCAGATTCAGAGATATTCACCAAAAAATGGTTTTGTATTCGTATTATTTACTCACTTTTCTTCTGAATTTGAATAAAATTCCGAATGTGATTTTCTTGACCATTTTCTAAATATCTGGAATGCCAATCTAAATGTCAAGGAAACTGCATCTATCGATCCCAATTAAAATAGAAATAATACCGAAGGAAAAATAAAAAAAAAATGACGCAATCAACAAAGTTATCTCTCTCGCAACTAACACAGTATATTTCACCTCAAGGTTGTGAATTACAGTCACATAACGGTTAAACTCAAATAAGAAAACCACACATCCATAATATCCCAGCGGTATATGCACCGCTATCTCACAATCTCTCTAATGAAAAAATTATTTTTTAACCGTAAAATATTGAAATAATCCGTGCGGATTTCACCGATAATTCGAATTCCCCTGACGTTGAGTCAGCAATTGTGTCGTATATATTTTTTCACCGGTGAGGTACGAAAAAAAAAAAAGAGAGAGGGGTAGAGAATTAAAAAGAAATAATCAGCCGTCAACTCTATTGACTCGTGACAACATTTACGACTTGCACTTGGGTAAATAACCTTTCGACGAAACATGAACAATAAATTTGTGCACCAGAATGACAAGTAATAACATGCTATTTTTCTCCGGACGAATATCCCCATCATTTTCTTCTTTTTTTCAATTTCCTTCTTCTCCTTCACCTCGTCTGAGGAAAATAAATACCTCGGAGAAATCTATATCCACGATCGGAAAGATGAGCATGAAAATCTTGACGATATTACATTTATATTGAAGCTTACAAGCAAGAAAAATGTACTGGATGAAATGTGGTTTTTCACACTTTCTCGATAACTTGTATTTTCGAATAGAGTGAAACACTCGAAATTGATATAAAAAGTTATACAATGTGAGATTTATGCAGAAGAGGTGGTATATTCTCAGTGTTTCAAGTCACAACATCGATTTTCTCCTCTCGACTCGAGTGATATACCGATATACGTATGTTTGACGGTAGCCCGAGGTACACAGAACAACGTCTGAGGAACAACTGAACACAAAACTTGCCGAGATAACCTTAATTTATTGGTTATGATAAGAGTAAAAGTATTGTTGAGGTTAATAAATACTGAGTATAAGTCAGTCAGTTGATTCAAACTGATACTGAGGTAAAAATAGACAGATATTTATAATCTCTACGAAAATATAATTTTTTCATGGTCAAGAAAAATTCGCAAATTTTCAAATTCAGTAGCCAATTGGTAAAACGGTTCAAGTCGATTTTATCATAGAGTCAGTTTTTGATGGATATCTTGGAATCTATGGGAGATATAGACATTTTTATAATGACCTTTTTTCTAGCTCTCATTATACTCTACAAAAAAGATCTTTTCTAAAATTTCGATATTTTTCTTAGATTCCGAAATATTTTGAAAAGAAACTCTAGTTTAGTTTATTCACTTTGTTGTTGGTTTTCATTTTTAATTTTTGATGGATATCTTTAAATCTAGGCGAGATAGGGAGATTTTAATGAGGACCTTTTTTGTAGCTCTAATTCTCCTCTACAAAAAAGATGTTGACGAAAATCTCACAATCTCCCTTTGATTCCAAGATATTTAGCGAAAACTGACGCATGGATGAAATCAACTTGAACCGTTTTATCAATTATCGACATGAAGGAATGATTAACTCTCTCTGTCAGTTGGGAAAAATTAAACAATTTTTTAAATACTGAAAAAAATATGATTGTTTTGGGGCTCGTAAACGAGTAAACCAATAATATTGTAAATTGTGCACTCGAGTACACGATACTATCGGCTTGTTTGGTAAACTCGTTGGTTACTATCGAAACCGTAAGTGGGTATAGATCCCCCCCGGCCATTGACTGCAACCCAGTGACTGTATACGCCCCCTCATCATCCCCCTATACTAGACCTCATTCTTCTTACGATAGACCCTCTGACGCGTAAAAGTCAACTTCAATAATACCACATCGTAGATAGAGTATTTCTTGGGTGAGGAAAATGAAAACAAGGGAAATAGAGGTCGGGATCAGAGGACAGTAATGTGATATGAAAAAATAAAAATAAAAAATAGGGGAAAATTCATGAAACTCGTGAATGTTTTTATGAGATATTTTTTCTACTCTCTTTGTCACATTTTTTCCTCAGTCATTTGAAATCCTGTCACATTCAGTTGTGATTTTCCAGTGGATAGTTTAACATCACTGTATATTTCAAAAATATTATGAAAATATTGTTAATTATTTAAAAAATTACATTTTTTTCAAAGACAATTTTTTTTTTTTCAATAAAAAATGATTAAAATCCACGAAATTGGACTAACAAGTAGCAAATTAAATGGAAAAAAATTGATCAATTCAATCAACTCAAATGACTCATTTTGCCCCACTATCGCTTAGAAAAGGACATGCTCTTAAGAAAATAGACAAAATAAATAGTAATTCGTCATGCAAATTAGAGGAAAAAATTGTAAAAGAAAAAAGAATTTAAAAAAAAAATCAGAGTGCTAATATTTTATTTGCAAAGAAACGAGAGCACGTGTCTATTTTCCCTTTTTCAGTATATAATCGATTGGCATACATGTGTGTAGCACACCTCTACATTTCATTGATAGTGTACCTCCCCGGAGGCGCCAAAGAGAATTCACTTTATCGAGTGTAGTCATAACCCCGTGTACCACACGTGAAATTCCATCCAGAAAATTGATAAAAATTCATTTAGTTAAATTCTCCAAATGCATTTTCACCGAGTGTGAAATAAAAATAAAAAATAAAAAATATTCACTTCACCACTTATTTTCATTAAAAAGAATGAAAAAACAAAAAGTCATTAATCCACAAAAAAGGCATTTTTATCATACCCTTTCAGTCTCGAATGAAGGCCATTTTCAATGGATCTAGCCCTAGAGATTAATTCTAGTCAGTCTGGGTCAACTTTAATCATCATCCCCAAGATGAAAAGAAAAACCTCTGGGCCCAACGCGGAGAATGCCGAGGGGGCGGATGTATCGACGCCGCGCCTTCTTTCAAATGTAATTTGAGAGATTTATCCTTTTTTTGTTTTTCTCATGTTCGAAGGGAGCTATAGGATAGATGGCCTAGCACCGAGAATACCTCGACAACCTGTTTGAAAAATAAGAGAAGATCAAGAGTTGAAAAAAAGAAAAAAAAAAACCTGTCGAGACAGCAGACAATGCGTGAAGCACCTGCATTGGTGCCGGTCAATGTACCTTAACAATTGGTTTTTTTTTTTTTTTCAACTTCTATATCTCTACTCGCTTGAAGCCAACCTCCCTAATCCCCATTTGAGAAGAAAGGGGGCGGAAAAGGGAGAAAGCCAAAGACCCCGACTCAACGGCTATTACGTTTTCTCTTTTGACATATTGACGTAACACATAATCCTAAATCCATTTCCATTATTCCCCCCTTCTTTGACAATTTTATTATTTTTTTTTTTTTTTTCAATGGTTAGATTTGGGTTAACTGCGATAAATATTGTGGGTAGAGTATTGAACACCGTGTGACCAATAAAGGTAAGTGAGATTATCGGCGCAAGGCTCTCCAGTTGCATTGGTTTAAGGCAAACTATTAACGATAAATTGTTGGATAAATCCGTATGGGTAATGGTGCTGTTGATTATTCAATGAATGAACCCCTGTTTTTGGAATTGAGGGCAATTTAGGTGAAACAAATATCGGATAAAATTTACAGGTAAAAAATTTTGTTGAATCAAGAATGTTTTTTTTTTCTAATTTAGTACCAAAATAGTCAATCAATTTCAGTTTTTAATGAGTATCTTGAAATCTATGGGAGATACAAAAATTTTCATAGATACCTTTTTTGTAGCTCTCAATTTTCTCTATAAAAAAGGTTCTCATAAAAATTTCGATATCTCTATTCGATTTCAAGTTATTTATAAAGAAACAATCAATTGAATTCAAGCACTCGATATTTTTATTTTTTAAATTATCAAGACCTTGGCGCTAAAATAATTTTCCGTGGGAAGTACAGCAATAGGTGAGTTACTTTGTCCATATGAAAATCAATCGTCCGACACACGCGACAGGTCGACATTCTCGCCCTTCTCCTCCCCCCAGCCCCTTTTCCGCATGCGGCGGCTGCGACATATGTAATAATTGCAGCCGCACGAGATGCTATACGCATATGCATAACACACGCAACTAATACTCCCTCATATGTAAACCTGCAGCTGTTTGAACGTGTATGCATTGCACATGTGTATATTAGATATTGCGGGGAGGGGAAGAGTTTGTAATTAGGTCGCAGGCATGGTTGCACTCACTTGTGATATCCAACCAGAGACGCCCCGACATTCTTTTCAAAGTACTAGCCTCTCGTTTGCGTTTAGTTCAATGGCCAGTGTCACTTTACCCACGCCCCTCAACTACTAATGACCCTTCATCTCTCTTGGTACAACGAAAAAGAAAAAAGAAAAAAATGCTAATTAGTTACAAAATTATGCTGTATGTGTGTGTATTTTATTTCAAAGATAAATCGAAATGTACATTGAGAAAATAAAATGGAGGATAATTTTTGTTTAAGAAGTTGAGAAATTTCATTTTGATTAGAAAAAAGGCCCGTTTTGCCCCAGTAGTCGTTTGAATTAGTGGATTGAAATGATTATCAACATGAAAGAAATAATTTCCTCTGATAAATACGAAAATTTTGAAAATTGTGTGAGGTAAAAGGGGTCAGCCATTTTTTAAATCCTCAATCAATAAATAATGGAATTTGGATTCGATACTGCCGAGAACCCCAGAATAATCGAATGAAAGGGATAAAAAGTTTTAGTTGGAAAGCTCAAATAAATAAACTATAGAGGTAAAAATATCGAGTTTAGATGACCTCTAGAGGCCACAGAATGGTTCTACGTATTTTAATTCCCGTCAGCCCTCGAAACACGAGATTATTTACACACCGACTTTTCGGAACTAATCGGAAACCTATTTCCAACTAAACAAACTCCAACACTTCTCTGTGTACCCCATCAATGGATTATTACGTCCTCGTTCTGACCTTCGTATCATTTTTCGACGTTTTATTTCTTCATGCTCCATTCGCCTTTATTTTCATTTCTCTCCTTTTTTTTTTTTCTCTCTCAAGTGCAATATTTTCTATTCGTCTCTCTGGTGCACACCAACTGGAGAAGGAGAATCCACGGAACGAGGGATTTCTCATTGAGGGGCAAGTGGCTTGAGAAAGAAGAGTCAAAGGGGTCTACGACCGCGTACACTCGGTTGAATTATTTCCTTCAACATTGTCTCTCTATCGTTTCCATCGGTTTGCTATGATCAACGGTATAAAAAACCAATTCATCTCGTTTAAATATTATTGCAACTGTCCTTAATCCAGGGAATATACTGGGGCAGAATAAGTAAATAAAAATAATCTTCTCAGCTTTTATTGAATCTGTGGATAAATTCTTTATTGATTTTTTTTTCCCCCCCTATTTGCCCATTTTTCTTTATTTATGTCAATCGAGAAAGATTCAGAAATAATTTTAATAGTGAAGCAGAGAGATATGGAAATTTTTGTAGAGATGTCACTTTTCTCAACAAAAAAGGTCTTTATAAAAAATAATATTCCATCTCTCTTAGATTCAGAGATATCCATCAAAAACCGATTGTTTAGTATTTTTTCAAACTTTATAATTTTCTTTGGATCAATCTTTGTGAACAACTTTGAATCTGTGAGAGATTGAGAAATTTTCATAAAAACCTTTTTTGTAGAGAAAAGTGAGATCTACGAAAAAGGTCCTTATAAAAAAATTTTCATCTCCCTTAAACTGAGTAAAAAGTGATGTGATGCTAGAGAATGTTCGGAATATTAGAAATTTACCCACGATAATTCGTTCACGGAAGAAAAAAAATCCCAGAATGGAAAAAATAAAATAAAGGAGAGAATATATATAGCACCTGTCCCATCGTATGCCATCATAAGGGCCGGGAAGAGTCCAATTATATCGTTCGGGGGAATTTAAGAAGCTTTTTAGGACCGTTGGGAACGAGAAAAGGGAAAACTGTACCTAAACACCTGACTAACCAATCCCCGGGTTGTTCTAATAGGTGAAGTTGAAGGTCTGATGGTAGATTCGTGTCTCCCACCCTCTCTGACCTTTTCCCATCTGCCGGCTCGAATAATAAAAAAAAAAAAGAAACTTTCCTCATTTCATTGAATATAATGACCAGCGAGGACATTCTAATTACGTGATTGACATAATAAAATATGGCCGAAATATTTGATGAAGAACCTGAATGTAAAAGTCTCGATTATCATCTAGAATTGAAATATTTCAACGAACAAAGGAAATCAAGAAATACCTATCGATGTAGAGTAGAATGAAGAAGATGATGAGAAATCCTTTTCGAGTGAGAAAACGAAGATAAATCCCTGAGCGTAACACAAAAGCCACGGTCATTGACCGAGAAGCTGCTGTAGAAGGTTGAAAACTGGCCAGAAGACGCCTCTCCTCAACTCTCTCTCTCTTTCTTAACCGTTGGACAACAGCCTATTCTGGTTCCTTTCTCCTCAAGGTTCTCTCCATCGGCTATACTCGCCGGTTTGCTACGTCATAGCCCCCACCCCACCCTCCACCTCTTTGTACAATCGTCTTGTGGTCTCTTTCAGTTTTCGTGTTTTAGTGGAGAAAATACAACAGGGATAGAGGGAAGAGAAAATTCATCTAGCTATTGCTGCACTTGACATGAAGTACGGTCAAATTGAAGGAACAGTCATACTGAATGGACAAAAGGCTGTGTGTTAAATTACGGGCATGAAAACCCCAATGAAATTGTGCATTCTTTTATTACCTTTTTTGCTGTTTCCTGTACCTGAATATTACCGAGATATTGAAGAAAAAAAAAAGTTGGAAGAGAATTATTTATCTGTTGATTTGAAAATATGAAAATCAATAATGAAATTATTATTTTTACCTTCATTTTATAAATTAATTAATCAAACAATTGTTTAAAATTGAATTATCTCGGTAATTATTGGTTTTAGGGGAAAATGTCAAGAGACCTTTTTTGTAACTGATAACATTTTCCAGAAACAAGATCTCTTGAGATTTTTTTTCAAATTCATTGGTTAATTCAAGAAAAGTCACTCATCGTGATGATGAAAAAAAAAAAAGGTATTTAGTACGCTAGTTTGAGTGCACTTTGAAAAATTCTTCCAGGCGTTGCATCACACACCCATGTCTTCACTCTACCGCGAGAGACACTCAAGGTGAATATGCAACTAGAATATAAGTTTGTCAACTTCTTGGGGGAAAAGGGGAAAACTCGTAAATGTGACCCACAGTTTTCGTTGTTTTATTCATCCTCGTTACGTGGTATTTATTATGACGAAACAAGTTGAAATGTATTAAAAATTACAAATTTTAAATAACTACAATTTATCACGAATGTTTTCCCTCAAGACGTTACTATCGTTTAATTAACTCAAACTATTCAACAAAAGTCGACTTACTTACGACTAATTAATTTTCCCCCCGTTTACCTACTTAATTACTTGCCCTCAACTCAGTTTCTCCCATATACACATTCACTACTAATAAAAATCATCAGTGAATTTCATTAAATCCCTTCTAAATTTCAATTTCATGTCTAAAAAATCTCTCCTAAACTCCTCATAACCCAGAGAATTTATCGAAAACATTAGAAATTTTATTTAAAAAAAAAATTAATTAATCAGTAATTCTGTGTAGAGAGTAAATTATTGAACACTGTGGCAAATACTCAAAACTAGCCATCAGCAAAATTGTAATTAAACAATTTTTACAAATATCACCGTTAAAATTTATCCCTTCGAGTGACACTGAAAGACTCAATTCACTGTATAAGTGATTGAAAATACCCATCCACTGTGAATTTAATTGATTTAAAACATTCTAATTATTTAGTGGAAAATCTGTCACACTGACTGAGTGTTTTACAAATAGCATTTTCCCGATATAATTTACCAATCTAATGTAAAAAATTCCCACAATGAAAGTATTGATTAGTTAATCAAATAAGAACAACTAGGTGTATCTCATATTTCCATTGAAATATATCAGTTAATTATCGATGCTTGGATATCGAATAATTTCGATACACGATCCCTCATTATCTGTAATAATAATCACAACAGAGAAATTGACATGTTTAGAATCACGGATGTGGGGTAAAATTGATAATCATCTTTCTCTCAACAATTTGAGACGCCGATTGATTGCACAATTTTCAATATTACATAAATCATAATTATCCGTTAACAAACGGCATTTTCGTTATTTGGGTCAGCACAAATTGTAGGACATGAGGATAAACTATTAATCAATCACCATCTGTATTTACTCTGTTCATTGATAAGTGTTACACACAAAAACCTCGAAAATTCTCGCAAAAATAAATAAAATAATAAAAACCACAAGACTCCCCCAGATTTCTTTATCCCCTGGAATAAACTTTGAAACCGTCAAAATCTCTCATATCAGCCATCAGCTCTTGACGTTGAGATATCCAAAGTTGAATACGCACTTGGAATAATAAAAACGTCTAGCTTCAATATAAAACTTTCCTGGAATTTCCAGTACTTTTGCACTCTCTGTTATTTTCACCATTTCAACAGTGTTTACCCACTTTTTTCCAATTATCGATCCTTCTTTCCTCTTATTCCCATCAAATCCATCACTTTTTCAGCAAACAAACGGTAAAAACACCGTTGGCACATAATTTCACCCCGATAAGAAAATAGTTACCACATTTTTACTGAAAATCATTATTTCCTAATTCTTTTCCACGAAATTTCACTCAATTTTCTCTACAAAAATAAAAAAAACACTTGTACATTGTTTCAAAAAACATAAAAACCACCGGAATACGCAATAAAACGTAAAATTTAGGTTAAAAAGTAAATTATTACACACCTTGTGCAGAAACAGCAACGAAAACAGCAAAACAGCTCCACAGGATCATCTTGGCGTTCTCCATCATCACCATTTTACACTTTAACACTGTATTATCTTAAAAATTACCACTTTAATCTCCAGAATACAAAACAAATAAGTAACACACAAATAATCCGAACAATTATCGTCGCTCGACGAACAAAAAAAAAGAGGGGTAGTGAGGGGAGGGATCACAAGCGAGAAAAACCCGCCAAAAAAAAAACCTAAAAAGAAATGCCTTCACTATTTCGATAATTTCTTGATTAATTCGATGTTTAATAACACGTTTAAAAAAAACCGGTGATTAGTAATTGCCGAGTTATAAAAGAATCAGTCAACTGTGCGGTCTAATACCCCAACTTGTTAGGTCGACGCGCGAACACCGTCTGCCGCGCGTTTTCCTTTCGAGGCGATTCGTGAGAGTTCGGCGGGAAGGGGAGTGGGGCCCGAGGATAACCGAGTGTATGCCGATTGTAGGCGTCCGATGATCCTCCAGTTTTACAATCGTGTACCTGTCCCTTTTTTTTTTTTTTAAGATACTGAGGCGCCCCCTGTTGTGAACTACGAGGATATACCTCAACACAAATAAATAATAATTCGTGTATTTACAATTTTTGTTTATGTATTTGTTAGTGTTTATAATATTTTCTCTTCTCCTTACTTTTCTGTGTCAAATAAAATTGAATTGAAATATTATTTTTTGTTAGAAATAACAATTATCTAAATATTTTTCTACATTATCTAATTTTGTAAAATCGATAAAAATAATCAATCTGTAGCAGGATTTTTTACTCCTCTAAAAACATATTCTCTGGTGATAAATATCAACAGATGGCTAAAAAAATTATGTAAGCCCTTGAATTCAGTCTTCCCCCTCTCATTTAAACGTTTTATCAGAGATAAAACAGTTTCTACATTCGATATTATTCACTCGACAAGCGGCTTGTATATACTACGTGGTAGAAGTTGCGTTGTCTCTCAGCCAGTTCGCCAGTTACAACTTGAACGCTGACGTGTAACATTCTTGTGGAGTTTTTGAAATACTTCAAAGTAGGTTCAACAAATATATTCCATTTTTATCAATTAAAATACTATAAATTACTATGGATAATGATGATTTATTGATCAACAGAGGACATGATGTGGCGAGCAATGTGGATTATTCTTGCTTTTGCATTAACAAATGCATTGTGCGAGACAACCGGTGATGCTGAAGATGCCAGTGTTGAGGTAGATCCAAGTGAAAATATTGATGCTAATGTACCTGGACCATCACGTGACGAATTACTGAAGATGCTGGACTCTATGGATATGTCTGATGATGAGAAGAAAAATATTAGAGATAATTTTTTGGAAAATAGTGACAATGTGGAGAATATAGCTGGAGCCTCCAGTGGTTTTCTCTATCAGGCACTCATACTCTTGTCTTTGCTCAGTCTTTTGGCACTAATTTTTGGTGAGTTTATTAGACATAAGATTGAGTTGAGTCCTTTCAGTGGTGAAGTGGTGGCATGAGATGATTTAATTGAGCTTTTGCTTCAGTTTTTTGAGGATATCTTCGTATCTGAGGGAGATTGAGAAATTTTTGAGAAGACCTTTTTTGTGGAGAATAGTGAGGCTTATAAAAAAGATTCTTATTGAAATTGTGATATCTCGAGTGGATAAGGAGATATTTGAGAAAGAGGGAATTATAGAATTGAGTTATCTGCAGTTTAATACTTCTTTATTGGTTTGATGTGTTTCTGCAGTTACTTGTGGAGGTTTTTTTTTTTTAATTTGAGGGAATTTTTGCAGGTTTCTTTGGGTATAAATTGTACAGGAGCTTGGTGGACAAGGAAATAAAACGGGAGATGAAGAAGAGACAGAGGGAGATGAAGAAGAAAAAGTGATTCTTGAATTTTCAAGTCGTTTATTCTTGTTGATATATTTTTAAGGTATATTTTTTTACATGCACAATGCTCATAATTAATTAATTTAGAGATTCATTGTACAGTTTAATAATTTTTACAGTGATGAATTCTTTATTTCAATGATTAAAGAATTATTGTTATTAAGAATAATGTAATTTTTTATTTATATGTGGATAATAAGGGATTCTAGAGGAAAATGTCAAGAGACCTTTTTCATCAGAAATTTTATCAGCTATAAAAAAGGTCTCTTTACATTTTATCCCAGATTCATTCGTTTCCAAGATAAATAGCAAATAAATATGAAATTTTTTTTAAAAATTGAGTTTTCCTCTTTCATCTATTTTTTTCTCAATTTTTTAAAACTTAATATTCATAAAATTTTTCATCAGACTCTGTGTATTACCAGCTTGGTCAGCTGAAATTAATAATAAAGTCCTGTGCTATTCTTCACTGGTAACGATAACTAATTTCTTCGTTTTTTTTTTTTTACACTAAACTCTCTGGGTAGTCTCACGTATCGATACAGAGGGGTTAAAACTTTTTAATGAAAATTGTTGAACCGGATATTAAAATCTCCCCTGTCTGAAATATCGACAAAGACTCGTCTCTTTTTTTTGTTCCTCAATGAAGTAAAGGGTTGTACACTGATTACATAATCAGTAGAAATTTGAGTGGTTCACAATTAGCTGACAAAACCAGATGTTCGAGCTGAATCAATTAAGAATGTTTATATAAGATGATATTTTTATTATCAAAAAAAAATATTAAAATATTTCTTGATGATGAGGAAATTAGATTATCGTAAAGATTATAAACATCTTTCATTTTCACTCTTGAAAAGTTTCTTATCTAAATATTCGCAAAAATGATTGGGATTCTAAATCAAGTGAATAGCGGGAAAAATTGACAATTTAAAATGAAAACTAACTTATTTAATAGTTAATCGATAAGCCAAACTCTCATAGAACAATTGCACCTCCATCGATGGTTGTTCAAAGTTTAATTGTACCCTTATCCGATGGTTATAATTGCCAGCAAACTTCTACTTGTCCTCCTCCATTTACCCCTTCCAAAGCCACAATCACTTGTGTGGAACACATTAGTTGCCTACGTGTTCGATTTCGTAGTTAGTTGCTGCAAATTTGCATTCAACAATTGCAGAATGATTGGAAATCCAGAGGTATGAACAACTACATACGTTTCTCCAATATCTTTTTATTCAATTAATCATGGTTGGATAATTAAATTGTACAAGCTTGTTGAAAAATCCATAATATATACAATAATATTGGATTGTGAATACAAATATTTACAGTGAATTTATGGGGAAAAATAATAATTCATTATTTTACTATTTTCATTATGTATTCGAGGAATTTATCATTAAAAGTAATAAAAATCAATTCTCCATTAGTCGATAATTATTGAATTATCTCGATAACAAGTGATTTTACAATGAAAAGTCAAAAGCCCTTTTTTTATCCAAAATTTAATTATCTACAAAAAGCTCTCTTGATATTTTCCCCTAAATCAACTCCTTCTCAAGATAATCAAACAATTAACAAATGTAATTCTCTGTTAATCAAATAAATTGTAATTTTTATAATTAATCTTTAAAAAAAAATATTTCAATTACATTTATGTATTATTAAATGCTGATGTTACCATAAATTTGAGTGCATAGTACTCAGTCATTTGTGTAATGAACACTCTTTTTAATAATATAAAAATCCTTTTGAAATGGAATTCACTGAGAAAAAAAAACTTTAAACATAATTTTGAGTTTAATTTTTATGATATATCAAAATTTTTATAAGGACCTTTTTTGTAGCTCTCATATTGCTTTACAAAAAATGTCTCTTTGAAAATTTCACTATCTCCTCTAGATTCAGAGATATTTGGAAAAAAATCCAAAGGAAATTGAAATAATTCACTATTGAATTATTTTTCTCAGTATATAATTAATGAATAATTGTAAATGATGACGACCAAGTGTAAATAAATTATTGAATCAATTATTTCACACGTTTCTGCTGTCTCTGTCTGTAAATATCATTAACAGGTGGTGGTGCAACATCTTCATCCTCACTGTCTTCACCCCCAAGACGTGTCCTTCGTCGTTTTGAACCAATTGGTAAGCCATCATTGCTCTCATCAACGATCCAGTGGACAGATTTAGCGAGATCAAAGAGTTTTGTGTCACAACCATTATCAGCAACAGGTAGAGGTGCTGAATTTATTTGAATAATTGTTAGAACCATTCCCATTTTTTTATTTTTTATTTTCTTTATTACCAAGAGATTATTAAAATTCTCACCGTTATCTGGTAATTGAATTCTACCAAACACATCCATTAGCAAATCAACAGCAACAAATGGACCTCTGAAACAACCTGGAGGGGGTAACATGGTGCACAGTTGTGCTGCTGCAGGTGGTAATGGAAATGCACCACCTGAAAATAAAATTGATTTATAATAATTTAATCGTTTTTTCTCCAGAATGAGTGATTTTTGGGAAAAATGTCAGGAGACCTTTTTTGTAGTTTTTGAAATTTTCAACAAAAAATATCTCTTGACATTTTTGTTTAAAATCATTAGTCCCCAAGATAATTCAATATTTAATGGGATATAATGAGTTGATTTTCTCTGTTCTGTCGAGTTTCACTATTGATTTGTAAAAATATACCTGGTACCGGATGTTCTCCAGGCAATGGATTAACTTTTGGCTTAAATGGAATCATTTGTGACACATCCGGTCTTGGTAATGCGGCTATAACTTCCTCAGTGTCTTGATTACGTGGTGTTACACCTGGGTTATTCCTCCCTATATTAGAAACATCGATATACCCAATTGATCTCAATTCCACTGCTGAGCAGGGATACAAGTCCAAAAATTTGTATCTGTCGACTAATTGAGCAGTTTCCTTTCCTTCAAACTCTTTTATCTGTTGAAATATTCAAGTAAAATTTATAGTTACTGTCTTTAAAACCTAGAAAACACTTGAAGAATAAATTTTCTACCTTTTCTAGAACTGCACTGCGTCGTTTCTCCACTTTTACAATACTCGCCAAATCCCCAATGTTTGATTCGAATTCCAGAAATCTATTCCAAATATCACTAGACAAAAGTATAAAATATTTAAATCATTAGTTGCAGCTCAAATAATTGATACTTTATAGAAAAACTAAAAATGATCCATTTTCCTTTTAGAAAAATTCAGTTTTTCGAGATTATCTCGAAATCTAAGAGAGATATCGAATTTTTTGAGAGGACTTTTTTTTATAGAGAAACTCGTGATGTACAAAAAAGGTCCTCATCAAAATAACACTATCTCCTTCAGATTAAAAGATATCCTTTAAAAACTCATCTTTTAAAACGTCAAGTTGACTCATTTAGTTTTACCAATTTAATATTCAATTGAAAAGGACAAAACAGAATGTTGGGTACAATATAGTACCCTCATGCTTACACTGATTTCTCAGGTTCTAAACTCCCCGACGATAACACCCGTTCAAACAACACTCTAGTATTATTATCCTCATTCAAATGTGACAGATAATCGATAAAACAGAGAATGTATTCCGGATCGTCAGCGAATTTTTTCAATCCAAGTTCAAAAATACGAAATGCAATAATTTTATTTTTGGTGCAGTAATATTCCATAAGTGCAGCTGCAACGTAAACTTGATGTCTGCATCGTGTGTCTTCGCGGGCACGTTTGAACACTATTCTAGCTGATTTTATTCCCTCTGCTCTTCTTGCAAATTTCATGTATTGTACGTATGCCTGTCAACAAATTTGTCAAATTATTTGTTGAATAAATGGACAATTAACTCAATGATTAACTGAATAAATAGTTTATTGAATAATTGAATAAATAATTTACCAGAGTGGGATCAATGTCCGGTATATCAAGAAATTTCTGATAAATCTGATGCACTTTTTCATATTTAACTCTTCCTTCTTCAAAATCAGCATGAGCAAAATAAAGAAGCATATTTTTTGCTAATAAAGTACTTGTTGCACGTTCGAACATTGTTGCTGCTTCGTCACTCAAATTTTTAGCTGCATTCACATCACCCTTTTCAGTGAGAATCTTTGAACTCATGTCAAGAAAATGGGCTGCCTGATGCCAAACTGCTGGATGATGACCCAGACACAGTAAACACTGTTCTATTGCAAACATAACTCTCTTGGCAACTAGTGATGTGTCCTCGGTTCTCAGGGGATTACTACGCTCCCAGGCGATATATTTTTTCCATAATTCTACCTATAATTTTCAATTTTTTGTGTTGAAGAATTTTGAGAATTCAATTATTCCAATTAAATGAGTCAATTCAACTCAAAAATGAATTTTTGATAAATATCTCAGGATCTGAGGGAGATAGGACAATTTTTGTAGAGATGTTTTTTGTAGATCTCATTTCGCCCTACAAATAAGATCTTTACAAAAATTTTTATATCTTTCTTAAATTTCGAGTTAGGAGTGAATAAGTTGAGTAGAAAAAATCAAAAATAGGAAATCAAAGTGCAATTTCGATACAAAATCATGAAAAATGCATTAATAAACAATTAGCTTCACAATTAAATAAGTTAAATAAAATATTCTTGAAAAATGATGTACTGTAAAGAATATCCAGTCCCTCCTACAATAAAATATTGTTCACAAATAATGAAAAATTGAGTGACAAAATTTCTCATTCTTTTATTGCCTTTAATATGCAAATTTTTCAGAATTTCAATTACTTGTTTAACTTCTTCAGGATGACCAGTTGGTGGAACACTGGGTGCACCTCTATTGAGTCCTCTTGTAACAGCTTCCAACTCTTTAGCAACACGTCTAGCATTCATGTAATCACGAGATCTTTCGATTGCCATTTTTTCAGCAATAATTGGATTGATATTCTGTTCAAACGCCATGTAATCCTTCCAAAGTTGCTCCATGTTTATCATTGGATTGATAACACCACGCTGATATACCTGAGTACAAAAACACCATTAAACATTCATAATTAATAATCAATTATTAATAAAAATATCAACCAGACAATTTTAATTTAAAAAAAAAAAAACAACCTGTGCTCTAGTTTTTAATGGATATGTCTGATTCTAGAGGTGATATGAAAATTTTCATGATAACCTTTTTTGTAGAGAAAAATGAAAGCTACAAAAAAGGTCTTTTCAAAAATTTTGATATCTCCCTTTAATCCCGAGATATTCAGCAAAAACTAAAGGACTAATTAGTTTCTTTTACCTTTCGAACTGCACTAATTTTCTGATTCTCAGCATAAGACCCAACAGCCTCAACACTCTTCAAAAATGATACATAATCATTCCAAATACTATAAGAATGTATATCCATACCAATTTTATCGAGTGCAAAATCATACGCCTGTGCCATTTTCTCTCTAGAAATACACAAAATTGTGTTGAATAAAAAAACAAATTTTCATTTCATGTTTATCCAGTATACTTACTTGTATGTAGCCAGGCTGGATTTAGTTTCTTTAACGTATGATAGATACAATTTCCACAATTCAATATTCAAGATTTTCATGAGGCACCTTTGGAAAAGCTGTTAGAAAAAAACAAAATAACATGGTACAAAATAATTGTAATAATTAAGAAAAACGATGTTTTTAGGGTTTCATCCCTTATAATTTACACTCTTTTTTTTCATGTAAAAAATTACAAACTACTCCCTTACTTACCCATAGAGGCAAGTTTTAATTCTAAATAATTAAAATCACAAGAATAGATTCGAAAGAAGAAAGTAGAAAAAAAAAAAATTATTGATAATTTATTGTTTCATAATTCGTCGTATACAGTTCAATTGTACCTGAGACATTTGAATTATTATGTAATTAATGCAGGTTAAATAATAATGCCACAAGAAGCATTGATATAAATAATTTATTCAACACAATTTATGATTGAGAAAAAAAATTATATAATTATTGAGCTGATTTATAAATGGATATCCCACAGAAATAGAATAAAAAAAAATTTATTTATTTGCAATTGTGGGAGAAAAAGGGAGTTGAGACCTAATTGGGGATCAGAGATCCCTACTGCAGTATTTTTTAAATAAAATTGACAACCACACGAGGCAGCATAAAGTGAACATTTTAATTTTCACAATATACTACCTCTTAATTATCTGTGAAAATTGTGAAAAATTGGTTGTTGTGGATTTTTTTTTTATGAACAAAAAATATCGAATCTACTAGTTTTTTTTTTTGGTTTTTAAAAAATTTGGAGAAAAAAAATTTTTGTCTCGAATTTTATTTTTATCTCGTAATTTTTGGCAATTTCCACATAACCAGACTATTTTGCAGGAAGGAATATAAGGCAGATTCATTCAGAAAGTTCTCTTCTATAAAAGATGATCAATAATAATTGAATTTTCCTAATTTCATCAAATCAATTAATAATTAATAAGTTAATTTTTTTCATCGACTTTTTTGGAAAAAAATGGTAAAATCTTCACAAGAAAAGAACCTCCCAAATGTTTTAAGAAAACAGTAATCAATTAATGAAATAAGTGGCTCTTTGATGAAGTCAAATTGTTTTTATTCACCTTACATAAGACTGTAAAGTGGTTCGATAAAAATATTTATCACATAGTTTATGGAATGTACCATATTTTATGTTATTAGTAATTTTTAATTACTCCATTACGTAGAATTCTATCACTAATTTTTTGGGATTATTCTACACTTGAATATCTCATTATATTCATTTGTTCAATTAGAGTTTATTTTTCATAATATTCTCTATCAACATTAAAAATTGCATGCAGACCATTTAATTAATTATTGCAACTCTGATTGAACAATGAATTATTTATACACGCAACATCAATTGCATTGGCATTGTAAATATAATAATTAACATACCTTTTCCACTTTTTCAAAGTTGCGCATTTTCATCTGGAATAATAATATAAATTATTTAATTCTTCATTATTGTCAATTCATAAATATTTCAGTTTGATTAAAAAAACAAAGCCTTTAACAGTAAAAATTACCTCTTGTTCAATGTAAATCTTCCAATATCTCCCAGCAGAAGGAAAAACCGTAATGAGTTTCTCAAACACAGGTCTTACTTCAAGGATCGGCCTATTCTGAGCTTCTCTGATAAGAATACTCCATGCTTCCAAGTCATACGGTGACTCATCCACAGTTTTCTGAGCCCTTTGGAGTTTCTCATTTCCCCAATCCTGCAATTATCCCCAAAAAATAAAAACTCTACCTCGAAAATCCATTGAAAAGAGAGAAAAAAAAAAAAAAACAAAATAAAAAGCCACTCCGAGTCCATGAAAATTGTTTCTTGGAGGTTATGAGAGACAACGCATCAATATACATGCATCTCTATAAATTAAAAATACTCACGAAATAAATGAAATAATATAAAACCACTTGGAACATTAATTACACCAATAAAACGATAAAAAAAACTTACAAATTGTGTTTTATCCTCAGCCATTTCTCTCCTAAATTAACCAACTTCTGAAAATATGTATCTACAATCACACGTGACTTATATAATGAAACAAATACAGTTATAAAAAATATACAACACTGTTAAACGATTATTATTAATCTAAACTAGTAATATTAAACCACAGTGCAATAAATTTCTCAAATATCGCATCTCCTTCGTCTACGAGAGATTACAGAAAAAGTGCCGAGTGTTCTAAACGTGCAAAAGTGCAGAATGGCGGACAAGACGGGTGGGGGGTGCATCAAACAGTGTCGGTAGGGTAGAGATTATTTTTCATTTGATTTACAGTCGGTATCGATTATGATTGACGTGCATGTGCAAACTTTTATGATTTATTCTCTTTCATCGATAATAACGAATAACAGATAATTAATTATTTGAGGAAGAAAATATGAAAAAATTGTTAAAAAAATATTCTCTTATTTTATTCACACAATTTGACAGAATATTTTCAATCATATACATTATTAATCATTTGAATTTCAAGCAGAAAGAGAAAAATTATTGCATTTTCGTTGAGAATTGATTTAATCAATTGATTAATTAATTGATTGATTAATTATTCATTACAATCTAGTTTGAAGAATGGTCAACAATGGGTCAGACTAATTCGGCAGAGACCATAATATTAATTGACGTAAAGTAACAAATAAAAAAAAAAATGAATAAAGAGAGTGAGAGAAATTTAATTTTCCCAGTTTGAAAAAAAATATATGTAATGCTTTCGAGTATTTTTTTTTCCTTCAATTTTGTTTTTATACGACATAAAAACAAGGCACATGTCAACATGTTCAATCGTACCATTAATTTTCATTGTTTATCGAGACTCAAAATTGAATAATTAAAGGTGAAAAAACAAAAACATTTATCAGTATATATTTATCTCTGGTTTTTATGAATATCAGTGGGTTACGTCCGTCGAGCTTCATTAATTCCTCATAATCACTTAACTCCTATCGATCTAACGAATTTTCTATTGAAATTGTTAATAAATAAAGCAAATAACCATAAACATCATTGGAGCTCAAACATGAAAAGGCAACATGATTCACTGCCTGACCAAATGATCAATTATCAACTTGTTATGATTAATTATTAATAACTCTGAGAATCTCAATTTAATCTTTTACATCTTCATCTTTCTTCATTTATCATACACATTAAATATGTTTATAATCTTTAGGAAAATTTCATTTTTTTTTCGTGATTAAGAAAAATTTGGAAATTTCTTTGACGATAAAAAAAAAAATTAATCTCAACAGCGTTGAAAAAATTAAATGAACGAATAAAGAATTTTTTAAATTCTTTTTTTTTTTTTTTTTTTCACAAAACATCCCTAAATCACCGGGGAATTTCACGGGTGTGAATAGACTCATTGTTTACCTAAATGTTGGCAAAATAAATACTTGGGTTATTGTCATGGGAGCAATGGAAAAGGAAAAATAGTAAATAAACAGGCTTATCATGGTTGTCTACGACTCGCCCAACACTGCGAACAGTAGTATTGATTTTCTGGGGAACCAAAAAATTGACAATCCTCACTGCGGCACTCGCGTGGTGCACCCTGAAATATCAACGAATTTTATCAATTAGACTCTCATTAAATTCGTTGTTCAATTGATTTTTTGTTTAACGTACATCATGCACATCAATGTACACTTCCGGTGTTTCTGTGTCCTCGGTCGTTGTTTCGTTATTATAAAACGTTGACCTGCAATTTGAAGAAAAATGTGAAATGAATGTGTTAATGAAATAATGTAATTCACTTGGATTTACCTCGAAAGATAGAGAGTACGATCTTTACTCGTATTTTTTGGCTGAAGTTTACTGACACTGGCATGACTACCACTATCACTGGCAGTATAAAACTTTGATTTACCCGCCCCGTAATTCATTTCAGTCCCTTCCCTTCCCTTCTGGGCGTCAGTCTCCAAGTATCTTGATTACAAAAATATTTTGATAATGATTATAAATAAACAAGAATATTGGATTACTTGAGGGTGGAATGAAATTTCACTTTAGGACTGTTTAGTTTTCAGTGAATATCTTGGAATCTAAGAGAAATATCAAAATTTTTGATAAAACCTTTTTTGTAGATCTCATTATATTCTGCAAAAAAGGTTTCTACATAAATTTTGCTATCTCCTCTAGATTCAGAGATATTCATGAATAACTAAAAGTTGACTTATCCTGTTTTATCAATACATCAAGAAATTGTGATTAATGTACCTTGAGTGGGCACACTGGAGATAATTCTGTAGCATTTGATCCACGTATTGATGACGTCGACTCTTCAGTCTCACGCAGAGTACACCCTCGGTTATAGCACCCGTGGATGAGGCCGGTGGGCTCTTTGGTCTTTTAGCCATTGACCACAGTCTTTTACTCACAGACTTTCCAATTGATCCAAATTGCTTAGCAACACCCAATAATTGTCTGGCTGTTTTACTCTTGTTTGAGCTTGATCCATCCGTGTCTGAGAGTCTCTCTAAATCTTCAGAGGTCAATGTCTGATATTCACAGTCTAAATAATCTCTAATCAGAATTTCCATCTAAAAAATCAATTGATTTTTTCATTTTCAATTGAACATTAATCTATTCAATTCTCTTAACCATTGGAAATTAATAACTATCCAAATAAATCGAAATATTAATCCTTATATGACTAATTCGATAAAATTTCATTTTAATTGAACAGCTGAACTGTTCACATTTCATTGTGTTCAATCCTTAAGATGTAAATGACGAATATTTGCAGAATGAATAATCTCCCCTGAGAATTACCTCTGATAAGACAAAAACACACGATTGATATCGATCAATTTCCCATTTCCACATAAAAATAACAATTCATTGATTCAATATTTGTATTTTATTCTTTTTTACGTTTATAATTCACTACCTAATTTCCACAATTAATATCCAGAATATAATTAATTTTTAAAGGTTTACAGAAATAACAATCTTATAAAAAACAAATAACAAATACTCACAGTATCCTGCTGACAAGGTAAAAGATCCTGAGAACTGACACTCCAGTCCCAATCAGGTCCTGGATCAACAGCGAATAAAACAGGCAGCAATTGTCCAGTATCAGGATCAACAAGTGGTATACTAACTCCCTCAATCGATCCACATGCCTCACCAAAATCATTGCCCCCATCGACAGTAACCAGTGGTGAAAAATGTGCTGAATGATAAGCAAGTAGTAATGGTGTACGATGGCATTTTTCTGGTGCCACTTCCAGTGGTAGATAAACTCCACCAAATGGTATTGGTGCCAAGGCCACACCTTCTGAATCACGTAGCATAGTTTCAGCAATAACTATAATAGGTCTACGTAATACGTGTGCCAATGCCAACACATGAACCTGAAATGATTGATTTACATAACAATTCCTTCTTTTTAACTTTCTCTTGAGGTGAAGAAAAAGAAAATTATTACATGATTTTTAAATTTTTATAAAAATGTGTAGTTTAGAGATTTTTTATATTTTCAAATTGTGATTTTTGATTTGATCCTATTTGTTTATTATCGCAACCAGATCAAATATCTATTAATACAACAGTACCTCCTCGAGACTCTGATAAGAAGTTGCGGTTTGGCCTCGTGGATTTGCCGATGCCATTTCCACGATACTCTGCCACTCTGTTAACCATTCAGTTTCCGTATACGACAATCCAGCAGCTGCATTCAAACCCATCTGCCTCCATCTCCATCTTCTGAACAGTGCATCCCTGTATTCACCCTTGGTCAAAGTATTGTGTAGTGAATCTCTCAGTGTCAATAATCGATCGTGAAAGCCCCACATGCCCAATGATGCTGCATGAAGAAGACAATTTCCATCTCCAGTTGTTGCTAAAGGCCATAATACACGAGTCCCACTGTTTCTTCCACCGCACCACCAATTTAATCTACCTGCATTCTCCAGGGATGTCAAGCATCCTCCCTCTATCAGATCTTTCTCCAGAAATTGACGGAATGAATCTAGTCAATGAATAGATTAAAAAATTGATGAATCAGAGGAGTTTTTCGTAAATATCTCTGAATCTAGAAGAGATATCAAAATTTTTAAAGATACCTTTTTTGTAGAGAAAATTAAGGGTTACAAAAAAGGTTTTATCATAAATTTCGATATCTCTATTAGATACCGAGATATTCGCAATAAACTAATGAAGTAAAATCGACTCATGGTTTATTGTGCTTCATTAAGGACAGATATTATATTCAAGTTAATTACCAGGATAAACCGACAGATCTGGCAATGAGAATGTAAACTCAGGTGTATCTACAGTACCAAATGCTGCAAGTTGTATTCTAGCATGCGATACGATGGCAGCATTCTCAGTAGCACGAGATATACCTCTTGCCAATTTTTTGGTTGCACCACCTGGCGCCAGGGTGGCATTGTTACTCCCTGTCTCTTGCTCCAATCCATCATACATGGATACTGCACCACTCATAACAGTTCAAAGTCTGTAATTAAACGTTACTCATTAATTAAGTCTCATCACTCCAAAAGCTACAGAGGTAATATGTTGAAACAAGTGTTTTTTTTTTTTTTCAGAATTGATAAATTCAAATTCTCTCTCATGTCTTTTATTTTATCTACAAGTGTCTTTTGTCAATTTTTAACGACTCTTGAAGACCACAGATGTTTTTTAAACACTCATACACTAAACCTGGATGATAATTATGCAATAAAATAATTTTTTTTCCCAAATACTTACATTTGTTATGATATCTCTCGGTTGAACTGCATCAGTTCTGCAATTTAAATAATCAAATGAATTTTTTTTATCACTCTCTGTACCTTGATAATTACCATAAACAATACACCAAAGTGTCACGACTAGCATTGAACAGAACGTGAGTGAAAAAACATGTAAAAATGCAAGAGAAGTATAAAAATTTGTAGATTAATTCAGTCTCGATGATAAAACGAAACTGCAAAAAAAAAATGCTCACTCAACACGCAAAGTGGAAGAAATAATAAGTAAACACATGAATCTAGGAAGTACAAACATGTGTAAAAACAATAAATTTGTTTTGATTAGCAAACGAGGTGAATCAAGTATTTCAACGTTGAAAAATACAAATTAAAATGATTTGTATACATATACAATACGCCTGTTATGTAGAATTAATCTCAATGCAGATGGGTCAACACCGGTTGCGTTATAAAAATAGTTGTACCGTGGTTGCGAGAGCCTCGACGATTTTCAAGGTGAAAAATAGAGTCTAGAGGAGAGGGAAATTGAGAAAAAAAAAAAATCACTGGTTGCTCGCCACTCGTGTTTGGTAGCGCATTACCTCAACAGGTTTCATACGAATTTTAACAAAAAAAAAAAAAAAAAAAAAACTGGCAAGTGGTTTCAAAGTGCGTGGGACGCACCAGTGCGTTAGTAAAGGTATCATAGTGGGGGATGAATAATTTACTATATTAACCTTTTAGACGAAATGAAAGTACCAATTAATGAACTCGATTGATTATTCTGTTATTGATGTCAAATTAATTACTATTTTCCTCCACAAATGAACCACAGGAAAATTGCCTGCTCGAGGTCATACTCCGATCGAACGCATCTCTCGTTTTTCACTTGTTTTAATGAATTCATACCGCGAAAAACTAATTTCAATATTGAAAAAACACTGGGATGTTTAATATTATCTGCATCAACTTAATAATCAAATTAATTAGGCTCAATTTGGTAATTGTGGAGGAAGACAGGCGATTATAACCTCAATCGCGATGTTTCTCCGACCGAGTTGGAGTGAAAACTGAAACAAAGTCATCAAGTTGTTTATACAATAATGTGTTTGACAGACTTGTTCGCGCATGTGCAGATTATCTGAACCAAATTTGAAAGATATATTTTTTTTTCTAAATTCTTGGGATTCTTCACTTTATTTTCAACACTGGAGAGGGTTTTAAAAATATATTTGCAGTTTTTAAATTTGCCTGACAATTTTTTTTTTCTTCTTTTTCATCGTATCGAGAATAAAACGTGAAATATTCGATAAATGTGGTTTTATTTTTGCAAATAACTGAGTTTGTAGGAAAAAAATTAGTTTCTTCAGGGATTATAAAGAGAATTTTATGAACCAGTACATAATGGGAAAATGCACTGCTAATTAAGTACTAAAATCATATATTTAATACTAAAAAAAAAAAGTAAATAATATCGGTTTTATAATTTGAAAATTTAAACTTTAACTGCAAAATTAGTGAATTAGTTTTAATTACAAAAGTTTTTAAATTGGTTTTCTTGAATAAAGCACAATGTATCTTTGCTTCAACGTATTTTTTGCTATTATTACAAATAAATTATCAATTTTTTTTTTTAATTTTTTTGTTTTCAGTACATGTTTAAATGCTAAATACAACATGATTTTATTTATTTTTTGTTCTGCTATGTTCCTCTGATACTCTTAAATTAATGGATTAATGAGTGATGTCTATTTACCAGTTTTAATATTTCCATTTTTTTTTTTTTTCTTTCAGAATGATAAACAATAATGAGTTGTGAATTTCGGAAGGCACATTACATTATCCCGACATTATTGTCCGGATAATATAGAAATTAGATAATTTTTTGTGACCTTTTGAAGTAATTAATGTGTTAGATACTAGATGAATAGTGCCATTATTTTCTTCAATAATAGATAGGCTTTCGTTTACAATTGCAAATTTTTTTTTTCTCTCCCTAAAAATTGACCATTTCACATGTTCGATTGTTGCAAACATAAATGACAAAATTTTTTGATATATGAAATATTTTACAATTAAATTAAAAAATTGTGGTACAATAATTGTCGAAAACGAAATGTAAAATCAGATGATAATTAACCATTTAATTATTAAAAGATAAATGATGGAGTTTAATATTTTGGTTTAATGATGACATATACCCTGATTTAAAATCGACTAATGTATAATTATTTTTGAACATTGACAGAAAATGAAAAATCGTAAATAACAATGAATTGATTATATTTAAAAATTGAAGAGAATTGTGAATTTTTTTACTTTCAAGAGCCAATAAAAATATCAATGAGCAGTTTAATCAGCAAGAATAAGTCCAGAAATATATATCAAACATCTGGAAAGATTGTTTTCTCAGAAGAGATGAGTGGAAAGATGAAAATTCACTGATTTAAATCTTAAAACTGTCAAGCTATGAACACACTATTTCATAAAACGTTACTTTTTACCTTTTTTTTCCCCCTTCGATTAAGTACAAAAGAATTTATTATATAATCATTATTTAGTACTCTTGTCTCTTCTAAATTCTAAGGCATCGAAGCATGAAATTACACTTCAATAAATCGACTTTTGTACGAGGCATTGATAAATTCAAATGATACTGCCCAAATTATTGTATCAACTCATTTTAAAACAATGCCAAAGCCAATATATTTGCGTTTCTCATAATTCTCTCAATTGTTTCATTCAATAATGTTCGTTGAATATTCAGAGGAGATTTATAAATTGAATAAACTAATATTTACATAAATCAAAGTGAAACGAATGCTACAATTTGACATATTCAATTATCATTCACAAATTCGTAAGTCTAGACTCTGACGCAAATGCAGGCTGATAATGTACGTTCAGTAAGCGATGAATTGTTCATGTTTATTTGAATATATATTTTGATATAAAGTAGGAAAAACGCCTCCTACAAGAACGCCAGAGTATTTTTTATTGTTTAATCATGTAAGATGAATATCTGAGCAGTTTTCATCATTTCATTTTCATTTTTATCACTGTCAGACAGTGATAATGAGTCTTGGATACTTGAAAACTCTATGATAAATTATTAGTATAATTCCAAAGATTGGAAAATACTGAACAATTAATTTGGTACAATTAGATTCATCCCGATTGCAAATTTGAACCATTGGGACACATTTTTTTTTTTTTTCCAACTCACAATGTTTCTAAAATTTGGATAATCAGTCCAAGGATGTTTGAACAAAATCGCAAGTAATTGATAAAATTTGTAATTTTTAGATTTTTGTAAAAATTATAAACATCCTTGAAAGAAAGGGATTAAAAAAAATTTCATACCTCCTCTATTTCGTGATTGAGAATATTTTTCATGGAAAAATGAAATGGAATATTTAAGGGCCTAGTCTGTTATGGAGATCTGAGCAAAGCCAATTAATGCCTTGTCGTCGGGTACTTCATTGACAGCATAACCAGAGTTCTGTAATGATAATCATGAAGAGGAAGTTATTAACATTGTTGAGTAGAGATAATTGGAGTTTGGGGATAATTTACCAGTGGAAATGTGACTGAGCGTAATTGGCCACCACTGTCGATGAGTTTTTGCAAATTGGCTGCTATGACAATTATGTCCTTGCCATCTACTAAACCAGCACCAACTAATTCAGCTGATATACCCTCAGCTGAGTCTATTCCAATAGCAAACTCGAATCTAATGTCATTGAGTTCTCTCTTCTGATTGCTGTAGAAATAGTAAAATTTATAAAAATTATTCTTCATCTATTTTTTATCATTTACAATCGATTATTCATCATTTTCCAAAATTAATTCAACTCTAGAAAGAGTTTTTGATGGATATCTTCGAATCTAAAAGAGATGAGCAACGAAGAGCAACATTAGATCTACGAAAAAAGTCTTAATAAAAATTTCTCCATCTCTCTCAGATTCCGAGATATTTTATAAAAACTAATCTGTTATGAAGTGAAATCAATCGATTTGTTTATTTATTCAAATCCTTTCATTTAAGTTAAGGAAAAGGATAGAAGGATGGGTCATACGTGATTTTTTCCTCAAGGGCAAAACGGATATCAGGACGTCTGTAATAAAACGTCAGAATATCAGAATGTCAGAAAAAAAAGGTCTTTTGACATTTTACTGTAAAATCACTCAGTATTGAATAATTAGAATATAATAAAAATTAAACATACCGAAGTCTGAGGACCAAATTAATGGGCACATTCTGGTCTGCTGACTGTATATTTAGTCGACTAGTTGTTGATTTAACAAGGCCATCGGTATCCTCCTGATCAGCCTGTTCCTCTTCACTCGAAATATTGTCAATTGTGTTGACAGGAAGGGTTTCCTTGCCCTCGTCACCACTGGATGCACCACTGTCCTCCTCTTCCGAGGACCACACCCACTCACCAGTTACAGTTCTGTGAAGACGACCGGATGTTCCTGGTTGACGCTTCGATGCCTACAAAACAATATCTCTTGTAATTATTAAAATTAAATTTCAAATTTTGAATGAAAAAAATAATGAAATTACCTTCTGCACTCTAGTCTCTAGACTTGGGCCAATAGCAACTAGCGTTTGTTGCAGATATTTCTTGTCTTTTGCTTTTTTGAAAAATGGATGTTTTAATAATTCTGTAGCTGTTGGTCTGAAATAAGTTTGTTGATATAATTTATTATCATAACTTAAATTTATTTATTTTTTTATTTTTTTTAATTCATTCAAACATATTGTGATATACCTTTTTGTTGGATCCTTCTGCAAACAATCAACAATCATTTTTCTGAATGTCTTGCCATAAGCTTTATACTGATCCTTATCATCAGCAGCTGTATCCAAGGTTGGTGGATCATTCTGCAGTGTAAGCATGAGTACTTTCATCGGTGGATACTTGTGATAAGGAGCTGTACCACTTGCCATTTCAATGGCTGTGATACCGAGTGACCATATATCAGCTTTAAAATCGTAACCATGATCCTGTACAAATTAATCATAAATTGAAATATATTTTGACATTTATAAATACCTCCAATTATCGATCAAGTAATATCAAAAAAAGCAATTTGTTTAATTTGCTCCTCAGAAAATTATCAAGAGATTTTTTATCACAAAAGAGATTTTTTTTTCTAATGATAAAGCTTCAAAATAGATTTTAATTGCAGAATATGAAGAAAATTATGTTAATTATAGAATTGTTTGTCAATGAATGTGATTGATACCAATCATTCATAAACAAACATGCTTATGGCACAGATACTGCGTAGATATTGCAAGCTAGAAAATTATATAGTGTAACTTTTCTCTCTCACCTGCTCCATGACCTCAGGCGCCATCCAGCATGGTGTACCCACAAATGTATGACGTACTTTTTGCCTACTTAGATCACGACCTGTTGCTAACCATGCACTAACACCAAAGTCTGCTATTTGAACTGTTCCATCTTCACCGAGTAGAATATTTCCAGCTTTAATATCCCTGTTGAATAATTAATTACATAAATTAAATATTCAATTTATATATTTTTGTTGAAAGATAAATAATATACCTGTGTATTTGTCCATTACTGTGAAAATACTCAAGCCCCTTGAGTACTTCCCGAAGTACTGTGGCAATAGTTGCTTCATCAAAAACTCCATGTTTACAATTTGTTGTTCTCGTTTTGTGTTTAATAATATCAAGAAGTGATCCACCCTCGAGCAATCTGAGTACCAGCCACAATTCCTCCTTTACAACAAAAGATGTGTAGTAAGTAACCACATTTTCGTGGTTGCACGATGACATTGCCTGGATCTCCTTCTACAATATCCATAAAGAGAAAAAGAAAAAAAAAAAATTCATAAACACTCTGACTCATTAGAAAATTCTCTGCGATAATAAGCGAGTCAACTGATAACTCAATAATCTCTCTCTTATCATTCAAGAATGTGGAAAAGTCACCTACCAGAAGTTCGTCCATACTCGTATTCCATTTTTCCAAGTTTATACGCTTTATAGCACATTTCTCCTGACGTGGAATACAAAAAGCAGCGTGAACTACAGCTGTTGCACCAACACCTACTCAACAATCGACAAAGAAAGACAAAGATAAATATACTGGAGCGATAAATTTTCTGTTACTAAAGTCAACTAAAACATTCCGTTATCAGAGACGTTGCAAAAGTCATTATCATACCATTTCAGCAAAGATAATCCCCTGATCCACGCATATATTTTCCCATTATCTATTTAATAACACGAAAAAGCCCAAATAAACGATTCAGAGAGCAAAGGAAATTTAACAGTAGTTAATTATACATTTCTCGTTAAATATGAGATTATCTCGCTAATGAGTGATTTTAGGAAAAAATATCAAGACACATTTTTCATTAGAAAGTTGCCGAGCTACAAAAAATGTCTGGCATTTTTTCCAAAATTCGTTATTTCTAGAGATAAATGAACAATTAACAAAATTGAAAAAATTGATTTATTCCAATTTATCACTCTGCCCTACAATTTCAACGCCTCAACGTCACCCATTAATTAATATCCTCCAAAATACAAATGAGGTCGTGTAAACACTGATGCAATTGTCCCCCTCTAAATAATTTTTACCCGTTATTATAATTTTGGAGTATCTCCAAAATCCCAGAATTTCTTAAGAATGTGAAAAAATAATAAAAATAAATGATTCAAAGAAATTTTAAAGAGTAAAATAAATATCTATCAGAGTATCCTCGAGTCATTTGAACCCTCTGAAACTCATCCCATCACTCTGATTTCACCGAGTAATCTAGGTTATGCAGTACCTCAACCGGTTTTTTCCATAAAACGAGAATGAAAAAAAAAAAAAACGAGTTCACTGAACCCACCAATAACCCCAGCCCGCACTCACTGACACTCAAATAAACCAAAAATTCCAAAAATAACAATAAATAATTGTCACATTACCCGATGATTTTTACATAACAGAGAAGAAGAGAATATAATCTGACGTAGCAACATCAATCCACCGACTGATACTTGACAATAATAATGTAAAATAATGATTAATTAAACTCATTGATTGAGATAATAATGATAAACAACAAGTAATTAATTAATTAAATGACATATTGGTATATTTACCGATAACCTCCTTAAGATCATAGTCGTCTTTGGTATTGGGCCAGCCCTGTGGTATCGCTGTTGTGCTAGCTGACGCCATTTTGTTTGACAGTACCGTGCCCAAACGTGTGTGCTTACCGGTGTTTCTGGTACCCCAATTGAGTATACCACCACCGTTACCATCAACTCCACCCACTCTGCGCGATGACCAATTTTTACTTGTGTATGATTTTTTATTTACTCCTTCATTTATTGGAGATTTGTTTTTACGTATATTGCTGGATGTATTGTCGGTGGCTGTTGTCACACCGAGAAATGATTTTTGACGGAATATGCCGGGTGAACAGGATGGCAATACGTCGGGTGATATTATCCTAAGAGAAAAAATGAGAATTTTTTTTTTTTATTTATGCAGTGCCGACAACTGGTTTTTCCGGAAGTATTTTTCGCCGAATTCAAGCGCAATTCTCGGAAGTATTCAATTTTTCATTTTAGTTTAAACAAAATGAATCGATTTCTTATTTTTATGGAGAGTTTTGAATGAATATTTTGGGGATTTTTTTATATTCACAGAAATTGCAATATTTTCTTCTTCATCAATATTATAAATAAATAAATTTCAGTATTTTTGTTTTTATTTTTAGGTGAGAATGAAAACAAATGGACAAGATCAAATTCACGGAGAATATCTATACTTGAAAAAATTTTAATTGACGATTTTTTGAGCTTATCAGACCATCTGCGTTAAAATTGCTTATCTCTCGTAATCACGTGTATACTTGTCACTGATGTGCGACACTGTGTGGAAGAAATACATAAACGGTATCTTCAATTGAATTTAAAAAAAAAAAAAACATTATGTGCATAGTCGATGGAAAATTACACATAATGTTGGCTGCACGTGCAGTGAAATTTTCACTTTTTTTTACTTCTGTTGGCAAAGAGAGAAATTGTGTGAGATTATTTTCATTCTCGAATGGTTATAAATAGGGGGATAGTATGAGTTGAAGAGTTTTTTTTTTTTTTCAAGCTTGAGTCAACTTATTCATTCATTATTCATTATCATCAATTCAGTAGGGAAGTGATAAATTTTAATAATGGTAATTATAAAGTTTTATTAAATATCAATTTATCTCGATAATGAGTGACTTGATAAAAAAATATCAAGAGACACTTTTTATTGAAAATTTTTTCAGCTACAAAAAAGGTCTCTTGATATTTTATCCTACAATGACTCATTTTCGAGATAATTCGATATTTATTGAAATTTTAAAATTGTCTTGATCACAATAAATTTTTTTTTTCAATTCAAAATGTAAAAAATTGATGAAAAGTAATTGATTGATGAATTAAATAATTTCCTATCGTCATCATCAATTTACCTTCAGAATATTCAATTAATGATTCACTTGATGACCATAAAAATATCTTGAAAACTCAAAAAAAATAAAATTTCTCTCTTTACTTTTGTCACAACTCCACTCAAGACTCTTTAAGAACTGCTGGACACAAAGTCTGAACAGAAGATCCCCCAAAGAAATGGCGTCAGAGAGAAAAAAAAAAAAAAAGAAAAGCAAAATAATAATAAAAAGAAAAAAAGAAGCGCTCGGGCGTTGATTCAAGAACAGATTCGAGTATAAAATGATTGCCCTCGTGATATTCAATGTTACCCCGGGGTTAATAGCGTCGCGACAAAATAAACTGTCGAAACTGATCCCAAGCCCAAGACAACTAGTTGACCATCAATTTAAGATGAAACAGCATGTGGGAATGAGAACGTTTCGTTCTGTTTCAATGAAATGTTTATTCAGTGAGACATTGAAATGATTGATTGGATTTTTGGAGTTTAATGTCAATATTTAATAATAACGGAACGTGTTATCAGTTGTTAATTTCCATTAGGATTAGGGTAAAATCCCCTTTTGGTCACTGGTGATATGTTACATCAGATTTCCGGTATAAATTAACGGGAAAATGTAACACTAGACTCTAGTTATCGTTGACCTGTTCAACGGTGTATTATTGGAATTTTAGTTTTTTTAAATAATAAATTGTTGCTTTGCGAGATGGAGAGGGTGACTTTACTTCCTGTAAGTTTTAAATATTTCTCTTGAATTCAGTTAGTTAAGTCAAATTCTACATTCTTGTTAATTATCCACTGAAATCGGCAGTATTCATTAATAATCGGGACTTGAGCATTTTTTATTAAGAGATAAAAAATTAAGAAATTAATGAGTAATTATAATTATCTATTGATTATTTATTGACATTAAGAATTGATAAGATAAATAATCGATTTTAATTGATTATTGGTGAAATAATAACTGATAATAATTACTGATTTTAAAAGTAATGAATTAATGTTAATTTTGATGGATAATTATGTGTAACTCTGGAAAATATCTTACCGACTTCGGCCAAGTACGAAAGATGTGAGGAACCTTGCATCTTCAAACTTTAGTCGCTCCTCGGGGACTGATATACTGTCATTTGATTTAATATCTCCATTCTTGCGTTCTCTCATTATATCTGGGGTCCTGAAAAAAATTTATTATATCGTCAATTGTTGTTTCAATTTATTTTAAGCAATTATAAAATCAAAGTTCATTCATGAAGTGCTAAAATTGATCGAGTAGAAAAAACACGTATTCAGTATTTCGGAAATATCTCCGGAGTAACGAGGTTTAGAGAAATTTGTCAAAAGACATTTTTTGTAGAGAATTTCAAGAACTAAAAAAAAGATTATTTGATAAAAATCTCTAAACCTCGTCATTCCGGAGATATTTTCAAAATAATCTAGGTGATTTCTCAAATTATTCCAAAAACGAGAGTCAATTCAACTTTAGTCCAACTTTTTAATGAATATCTCTGAATCTAGTGGAGATATCAAAATTTTTGTAGAGACCTTTTTTCTAAATCCCATTCTGCTCTATAAAAAAAGTCTCTACAAAAATTTCTCCATCTCCATTAGATTGCTAGATACGAATTAAAATTGAATTCAAAAAAATTCTCCACAATTTGACTCATTACGTTCCACCACTTCACCGTAGGATTAATCCATAAAATTGCTCATTGTTCTCAGTCGATAAGACATCCAATGAAACTATGACTCCATTAATTACCCCTTTTTTTTTGTCTTCGCATTTGCACATGAAGATAAGTGGAAATGAATGATGATTTTAATGAGAATACTTGTCTTTGTTCAATTAATGAATTTCCGTTTCATTTTTAATTGTGTGGGAGTCATTGATGAGTTTATAAATACACCTGAATACATCCCTCGTTATAATTAATCATGATTTTCCTTAAAAAACAATTTTATACAGAATTGAATAAATTTTTAATTTTTAAAATTAATTCAATTTTCATCGAGGCTATATGGGTTTGTCTGACGACATTGAACGAATCCCCTGGAGTAGCCCTTGGGGGGCTTTAAACGTATGGAATATTTCTAAATTGTCGGCCAGTCGATTGTCACCTAAATACCTAAATGGAATAATTGGAGTTGGATTGGCCTTACGAGCTATTTTGAGCTACTATCAAAGGGGTGAACCCCCCCATCCTGTCATCTAAAAATAATTCAATTCCAACGGTCAGTCGGCATGCTTTTCATTTATACTCCACCGAATTCATTTCATCCAAAACTGAAATTATTTAAAAAATTCTTCATTTTTTTCATCTGATGAATTATCAATTTGTAAATATAATTTTGTCAATATCATGAGAAAATTGGCATAAACATCGTTCATGCAATGTAAACATCACTTTCGTGTGTCATTTTTTATTAAATATCGAGTCACGAGGCATTCACAAATAATCGGTCGGTAGTTGATACATTATAAGAATTATTGGCGAGTTTAAATATAAACCGGTTCGTTTACACATCTCAAATGTACTAATTGTTTTTTTACACTAAAAATGAAACTCGGGAGGTGATTTTTACGCGGCCGATGACACAAGTCCTGAACTGCCTTGTGCTATTATTTCACCTGAGTGAAATTTTTTTTTACTTCAATTTCTCTAATATTTCGTTATTTTAGTCTCAATTATTAATGGCAACTTGATAATTTAAATTGACAAATTAATGATTTATTGAATAATTCATTAAATAATTTTTCTTTGGTAATTATATGTATATTTCGTATTATAATTATAAACAAGAGTTGATGAGATAATCGTAGGTAATTGATTTTAATTGATAATTGTTGAAATAATGGAAAATTCTTCTCAAGTAATTACTGATTTTGTTAGATACCTATATCGAAAATTCAAGGTCTAGCAATAAATCACTCAAAAATTTTAAACTTTTAATCACTAGAATTCTAATAATTTCCGTTATCACATCGAATTTTTCTCGATACTCGACTGATTTCCAAATGACGAAAGCCATTGACATTTCACAGTACTTGAGTTTTGTTTGATGTTTGAATAATTTTGATAATTAATTAATTTAATTCAATTTTTTTTTTTTTATTCAAGGATTCACTTTTTAGTAAAACATTTCAGTAAATTAATAAATTTTTTCACCTCAATTTTACTCAAATTAAATAAATAAGATAAATTTTTCTAAAAATTGAATATTATGGACTGACGACGATATCTCATTTGAGCCTTAAATTCCCCTTTACCTATCACTTATAATTTGCCCCTTATTGTCGCATATACTCCATACATACACAAACGTCAACCGCCCACTGACAATTTGAATAGCAATGCAGTCGCTATACCCTTCGTGAACAAATATACCTCAAAATTCTCCACGATAATTGCAACTGCATCTGAAGGTTTTTCCCATGATAACAATTCACAAATTACTCGCGTGTCTTTATTTGTATTCTAAAGAGAACTCGACGTGAACGATAACAGACTGATTTACGATTAGTATTCATAGGTATTGTCTTTATACTTTTATAGCCTGAGTGCATTTGTTTGTCACATTAATTGCAAAATGAAAACCACTTTAATCATCTTTTTTAAAATTAAATTATCGAGTTAATCTCCATGAACATTAAAATTTCATAAAATTTTAATCACTATAAATTAAATAAAAAACTAATAAATATGATTTATTGATCAACTTCTAGATTTCTTCACTCCCAATTTAATTCCCTATACATCAAGAAATTTAATTGGTTAAACTTAATGGGTACAGGGGTCACAGGGTCAATTGCTCATTAGCTCACACCCAACAGTCTTCAACCTAAAATTCCCGAGGTATTTTCACGGTCATTTCTCAACTGCATTTATTCCCCTGAATAATAGAAATTGATCTCTCAAGTCACATGATAATTTCACAAATGATTACCAAGTATATACTCTACATAGAACAAATGAATCTTCAAGTTTCTTGACATTGCAATTGCATTGATCAATTGAGTGAAAAATCTGCGTCACGATTTTCCAACAATTGTGGTCATCAGTCACGAGCAACTGTAATATTAAATAAATCAGAATCATGTGAATTGTTCATCATGAAAATAATAAATCCAGAGAATTTATTTATTTTATTTTATCAAAGACCCAATAGCCTAGGAATTTCATTAATTATTATTAACATAAATCGGTTAATTTTACCTGTTATTGGTAGATGCAGTTAGTGTGCCGTTACGGCATAAATCAGCGGTCAGTTCAAACATTTTACCTCATTATTACACTTTAAAACTCAAAAACTTGATAAGTCACTTGAAAAGAAAATTTCATCAACAAAAATCTGACAGAATAATGAGAGTTGTGACTCAACTGAGGAGTACCCTAAATCACAAAACAATATCTGATTATTTTAGTGACAATTCACTGTCATGGTGTGACACAGTTGTAGCAGAGATGAGATGTAGGATCATCCTAAGTTCGCAATCGACTGAACTATGTCAGCACTGAGGAGGGGTACACTCCAGTCAATTGGATAACTACCTATCACGCATCTACGTGGATAGTACAACGAGTGATGCGTACACACTTGGTTCATATGTTTTTATATATTTACATGTACATGGAGAAAATTGTATTATTGAGAGCATTTTAAAATTTCCTGAGTACTGAAAAACAAATTATTCAATTTGTTTCGGTAATCACGAGTGATTATGGCTGAGATGTTTGTGCACCTTTGAAGATATTTTCAGCTTGTATTTAAACCAAATTTTTCACTGGATTACCCATCATTTTGGGATGATACTATAATCCAAAATTTTTAAACTTTTTAAAAATCTCTAAAAAAAAGAGATAAAACTTTTCTTCATAAATAAATCATTTATCTAAAATTTTTAATTAATTAATTTATATTCAGAATTTTAGTGGAAATCGGTTGCATTCAAAAAATCGATATTTCAAACAATTTCAATTATTTTTCTAATTAACGAAAGAAGTGTAGAAGGCACTTTGATTATTACCTCAATAGAGAAATCCTAGGGTTGTTCTATCAATTATTCACGAAAAATTCAAATTTTTCATAAGATATGAAGTACTAGAAAATTTTCACAACAGTTACAAGAGAGACGTAAATTGAATGAACCCAGACCCCCCGCAAACGGCTGTATAATAAATGCCGGTACAATGTGACTCGTTCACCGATTCAACGGTGATCTCAATGGTTACGACCTTGTGAACCGGCTACCACTGATTTTCACGGGGAAACTCCTGACCAATTCCAATCGACCGAAATCAACTCAACGATCGTTATATTAGTTCTTTCCTCAACCCACCAACACACGATTATCCATAATTATTTTATTGTTTGCTAGAGATTGCGATTGAGTTGTTTGAGGGTATGTTATGTGTATTTCAATGTCATGGCTTATTTCGCATTGAAATTTATCCTCTTGAGTCATTTTATTGGAAATCAGTGGATTCCAATCGACTCAATCGATCAATCTTTCATCGTTAAATTTAAAAAAAATGAGTGATATCAATTGTAGATGATAAAGTATGTGATTGATTGAAATCTGGGAAAAATGTGATGACAAGATTGCGAAATATCTTTGAATCTGTAAAGAATAGAGATTTTTTGGTAATAACCTTTTTTATAGCTTTTATTTAACTCTGCAAAAAAGGTCCTTATGAAAATTTCACTATATCTTTGCAATTCTGAGATATTTAGTAAAAACCGATCCCTATATGAATTATCCATTTTATCATTTAGATTGGAGTTTATGATAAATATCTTGAAATCCAAGGAAGATGTCAAAATTTTTATAAGAACCTTTTTTGTAGAGCGAGATGAAGACTACAAAAAAGATCTCTATGAAAATTTCAAAATTTCACGTTAATCCTGAGATATTCAGTAAAAACTGAAATGTTACGTTTTTTTGATTATCTTATGTATTTTCATGAGATTTAGACTATGATAATTGGAAGGTGAGTGATCGCGATCGAATAATATCTGTCCTTGACTCACTTTCACAATCTTCGCTTTAAGAAAATTGATCAATCCTGATTTTATATTCACAGGTAATAATCCTCCTTCAGATATTCTCCCAGTGTTGTCTAGCGAAACACTTAAACATGACTGAATACCTGAAGCTACTGCTCGATCAACGTTACAACAATGATTGGGGAATTTACCACTCAATAATTCCCCGGGACGAAACGTATTTGCCAGAGGATAACAACGATTATGAGAACATCGAGGGAATTGAAGAAGGTAGCCACAATCGTGGATTAGAGAGAAACGAGGGGAACTTGAGGCCCGTGAGTCGGTCAATGATCTTTCAGTTTAATGTAAACAAACATCCAGTGTTATTGTTTTTGATGGAGGACGTTTGCGTCTGATAGCTGCTGGGAAGTATTTGCCAAGGAAATTGCCAGTGGATGTGACTGCATGTGGCCAGTGTCAAGCCTCGGGGACATAACTGCGCACTATTGAATTGAATTCACTAGTTACATTATATCATAATAACGAATTATCAGTATTGAGCAACTTGTCATAATTTGTGTACTTGATTTAGAAGACTTGGACTATGATTAAACGATTTATTGATATATTATGGTACATCATTTCCACGAGTTTGCTTTGTGCTTCGGCAGAAAATGAAAACCGTCTGGAACTTTTCCAAGGAACATTTCTCTGGAAAAATAGAATTTAATTATTGATTTATTAATTATGGAGATTGACGATGGTGGAATATTAAACTATCAGCTTACGATATTTTCACCCAATCGGCGCAATTAGAACTGGCCATGAGGGTCTCCATTTCGTCACGGCCTTTGTAGTATGGAGGTCGTTCGTTTATTCTTTGTGGTGGTGATTCTAGTATTCCCACTGGTATATATCTAATAATAGATGTTGATAATTAAAATTAAATAACAATGGTTAAAAATGTGGGGAACAAATACATAGTTCAAGGATATTTAGTCTGGGATTTCACACTAATGAATTATTTGCACGATAAATTCTGATTTCTGTTTTCGCTGATAAACTAACACAATTTTTCTGATTTAAATTTCCTTAAAAATCCTCAAAAAAAAAAAAAAAAAAAAAAAACCAAAAACTCACCTATGCAGAAATGATATCCACTCTAGCATGAATTTCCTCGTAGTCTCCACTCCCCTGGTATCAGATCCCCAATGATCCAACCCATAATTAGCATATTTTCTCAAAATATCAAGTCTCTCATTGCTGGCCATATCAATAAGCTTTCTCTCCTTGATCTCTTTAAAAATCCAGGGTTTGATGAGTGCCCCCCTGCCAATAGTCACCCCCTGAATACTGGGACAACTCTCCCTGATCCTCAGATAATCATCATACCCCAGAACATCTCCATTTCCAAAAACTGGAATAGGCCTGGCAGCAGCTGCACACCTCTCAATATACTCCCAATCAGCAGATTTCGTATATCTCTGCTCCCTGGATCTCCCATGAACAGTGACCATTGAGGCTCCCCAGTCCCTGAACATTGGCACCAAATTGTGAGCAACAGGTTTGTCCTGATATACCCCCATTCTCGTCTTAATCGTCAAAGGTACATCAAGAACTTGACTCACAGACATGACAACACTTTCCAAAACATTTCTCCTATTCAACATTCCACTTCCTCCCCCCTGTTTATATATCAATTCAATAGGACATCCCAAATTCAAGTCAACAAAATCAATCTCTGCTTGTTCATTGAGTAGTTGTGCAGATCTTGTCAAAACTCCTGTATTATTTCCACAAATTTGTACCCCAAAAATATCCTCTGTCTCGTATCTCTTGACTAGAGCCCATTCCTCAGAAGCAGCTTTCAAGATCTTTGGTGCAAGTGCCATTTCTCCACATGTTATATCAGCTCCAAACTCCTTACATATTCGTCTAAAAGGCAGATTTCCAACTGTTGTCAAAGGACTCAGAAGAATTTTGTCTCTCCAGTCTATCCTCTTCTTCTCTGAGGGTCGAAGCTTTATCAGATCGATATCTGAGACTGGACCGAGTCTCTTTTCTTCATCATCATTCTTCACTTTTTCTCCATCACCTGAAGATTTCTCAGTTTCATCAGCAATCTTAGCTCTCTTTTCTTCCAGAATCCTGTCAGTCTCCTTCATAATCTTCTCACTCTTGAAAAAAATGTACTTTCGCTTTCGTAATTTGTCCTGAAGTGATCCTGCAATTTGGTTCTTCGTTGCTGAAGGCTTTCCCCTGTGTTTATCGTATTTCTCAGAATCTATGATGTTTATACCAGTATCAGTCAAGTGTTTGGAACCGAATCTGCAGGCAGCGCCTCTTGGACATCTACCAGTGAGTATGAACACGTAACAATCAGGACCAATATCTGGTTCTTTAATCCTCATGTATTCACATCTGTCGTGCAAGAATGAACAATTTTTTGAAGGACATTTTTTCTCGGGCTCAGTGGCCACTTGGTCTACCAGCCAAGGGCACAAGTTCTGTTCTTTTGGGGTTCTGAAAGGCGGTGGTCGTTGTTTATTCTGGCCTTTAGACTTCTCCTTCTTTCTTTCACGTTTCGACTTCTTTCGGGGTGGTTCATCTGATGTTGATGTATTTTTATCATCAATTCCCTCGTTTTCAGGGGTGACCACTGCTGATGATGATGATTCAGATCCATCTTTCGTGGAATTTTCAATGATTGTCGGAATATCCTCAGAGTCCCTCAATTGTTCATCAATGATGAATCTGGAATGACGAGAGAGGTTATGATGCAATCTTAATCATCAGGGTAAATGGGTTCAATGAAAGGATATATTACTCACTCTGGTTTTATTCTACAAACGCCTTTTCGTTTATCATCGCTAATGTCAATTGGGGTTATTCCATTGGAATTTGCCATGCTTATGGAATTATTGAAAAATATTTGGGCAGAGAGAATGCCGGGCATGGCACCAGCTTCATCAATCGGTAAAAACGATTTCTTCTCCATTTCCAGTATTAAAAATGGCGCCCACAACCTGTTACAATTCTACATACATATGTACACGAATAATCAATCAAAAAACAATGTCAAGTGCTGTTTAATCCCCTGTAATGTCGAATAATAACATAATTAAATGCGATTATCACGCAATATACTGGTTAAATTGACAGTTCTGGGGGTACTCATACTAGTCCTGTACTGTCTGCAAACATCAAATGTTTCCTGGAGCCTGAATCACCTGATGAGTCAAAATGTTATCGAGGTTAATCAGACATCCTCCGTGAGTCAAATAATCACGATAAAGTCAATTAAATCGCTGAAATTGTTGGAGCCATCGAGTGATTACAATGTCTGGAGTATTTTTACCAAGGTGACGACGAATTCTCCCATGAGGAAAAAGTTTAGGATATTCACGGAATCATTGATGAAATATTCGACAGTTAATTTGACATTTCATCTTATCAGTGATAATGATAGTCGAGTTGTTGCTGACAATGTTATTAAATTTAATATGTTGAGGCTGAATAAGAGTATAAATGTGCAATATTATAATGTTCATAAACTGGCTCATCAGTTGGAGGATATTGTGGCAGTGATGTCACCAAAGTTCAGTAGTAAACCAGGTACTTATTACTCTGATGCTCTGTTTTTTCTCTCTCTGGGACTCCACAGGATTGCCTCGCCGCAGCAAAAATTGGCTGTTATGCTGGATGTTGATACTAAACTAAGGACAGATGTTAAACTGCTGTTTAAAGAGTTTGAGGAGTTTGGGGATACTGCACTCTTTGGTTTAACACCTGAGTTGACACCTGTTTATCGACATGTCTTGTATTTGTACAGAAGTAAAAATCCAGAGACAAATTTTGGTGAACCTTATTCAAGTGGTGGATTTTCAGGGTTTAATAGTGGAGTTGTGTTGTTTCATTTGGAGAGACTGAGGAATTCACTGGAGTATGATCAGATTGTTAGTGAGGATATGGTGGAGAATATGACTAAGAAGTATAGGTTTAAGGTACGATTATTATTTTTTTATATTAGAAATTTTTGCATTTTTCAATGTCGAATTATCTTGGTGATGAGTGATTTTAGAGGAAAATGTCAAGAGGCACTTTTTGTAGAGAATTTTGTAAGCTAAAAAAAAGGTCTCTTGATATTTTCCCTTAAAATCACTCCTTGTTGAGTTAAATGAACTTGAATAAGAACAAATTGTGAGAGAAAAGAATATAATTCAAAACGAAATTGATTGTTCACGTTTTGTAAATGTTGAATTACCTTGATAATGAGTGATTTTAGGGGAAAATGTTAAAAGATATTTTTTGTAGGAAATTTTATAAGCTACAAAAAAGCTCTTTTGACATTTTTTCCTAAAGTCCATTGTTTTGTAGATAATTGGATAATACGACTGAGGCATGAATAATGTTTTCCCTCAATTCGATTGGATTTTAGGGCCATTTGGGGGATCAAGATTTTTATACTCTACTTGGCATGGAGAGACCTGAATTAATTCACGCAGTTGATTGTGGATGGAACAGGCAATTGTGCACGTGGTGGAGAGATCGTGGATATGCCGATGTATTCGATAATTATTCGAGATGTGATTCAGAGTCAAAAATTTGGCATGGTAATTGTAATACACCAATTCCAGAGGATTGATTGATTCAACAGAAACCAGTGGCTTTCTATCAATTTCTATTCTTCCAACTGTGATTTCCAACGACAATAAAATTATTATCTAAGATAGAAATTCTCACTCTTCAATTAACTTATTGTAGATGAATTTCACTATTTTATAGAACTTTTAGTGTTCATTTGTTGAGAAAAATCTCAACATAATTTGTTTAATAAATAAATAAAATATCATAATGAAATTAATTAATGGTGCTGTTAAAGAATAAACAAACTACTAATTAACAATTTTCTACCTGTTGAAATTAATTTAAAGTAGAAAAAATAAATGTTTGAATAATTTTAATACACAGAAAGAAATAAATACATAGATTTTACAAATCCTTCAAACTCTACTCGATATTTATCTGATATTATTCAATTTTTCAATAAACATTGGTACTAACAGTAATTGCTGGCTTAAAATATTGTTATATACATTTATCAATTGAACCAAAGTACTTTGCAAAATGAAAAATATTAATCGAAAATATCTCAACTACAATTTCTACCAATTCTTAAGTTTCTCATAATTTTATTACATCTTTAGTTTTGATATCACTCGACTGACCAGCATTTTTACAAGGCATTATTATTATTTAATTCACCAAATTATTCTTAAAATTTACCTTAATCCAACGTTTTCATTAATATAAAATAATCAATCATTAACAATAAACCTTTGGTCCCATTTTTATATACGATTTCATTCTCATTTTCAATGGTTAATTGATGTTTTTTTTTTTTTTCACTCACACAAATCCGTTTTCACCAACTTTGGCATTTTATTTAACATAAAAAAACTGTAACCAAAGGATCAAACGGATTAATTCAACAATTTCTCTTTCTTTTTTTTTTTTTTTTTAATAAAAACCGATTTTTAACTCAGGGTAAGCATTAACTTGCAAGTGAGCAATTATGAATACTGTATAGACTAAGTACATAAAATTAATCAATTGTTTATTATACAATGGACTAACAAAAAACTTTTGGTGTTTAATTATCAATTCATAATTTTTTATAATTTCTGGAGAACTTTTTTCTAATTAATCAACAAAACTTGAACAACAAAAGTGAATAATCAATTATTATTAATAATTCATTAATCAATTAATTCTAATTATCGAATTATCTCTGTAATGAGTTGTTTAAAAAAAAAAATGTCTCTCGACATTTTCTCCTGCATTCACTCATTCCAGAGATAATTTTAAAAATAGCAGAAAAAAGTGAAATTGATAATCAAACCCAAAAATTATTAATTATTAATTTCTTTGTCGTAGCACCATCGATTATTCCCATAAATTCTCACAAAAAAATAAGTATTTACAATTTCAGACACTCGAAATACCCAAAAAAAAAAAAACTCGATTGAACATTCTGAATGAAGAAAAGTTAGGAAACAATAAATTGAGAAATCTCAATCCCAAATTTTTCCCAGAAGAACTCTTGAAATTCTCCAACATTCAATCAAATCCTCAAACTTCCCCTGAATATTCAACAAATTAACCCCCCCCCCCCCTCCCCCAAATAATCAAAAACCCCTCAATGAATTTTCCAAAAAAAAAAAAAACACAATCAAACTAATAAAAGAAAATACTTCAAACATCCAAAATTAAAATAAAAAATGACATCTCATTGTCCCAAAAACATTCAAAATAATGAATATTTGAATGTTTAAGAGACAGTACTGACACACCTCTTCAGCTTATCCCTCCCAAAGTTTCTAATGGACTCCAACAGCTGATCCCTGGGTTCTTTAGTAACAGCAATTGGCCTTGCATTAGTGCTCTTCAATGTAACTCCCGTTATTATGGGCATCGTAGGTGGTGTAGGTACATTAAATTTACCCATTGAATCCCCTGAATTCAATTCACTCTTAAATCCTTTAACAACTGGCCCCAAACCATTGACTTCAGACACATTATTCACCTTTCCATCACTCTTCAATCCATTGAAATTCATATTAGGATTAATCCCAATGACTGAAGTGTACCTCTTCACCTTGGGCCAATCCCCAATCGACCTGATTTCCTGTTTAAACTTATCATTATCAGGACGACAATCAAAAAAATCAGAATGACGATTTTGTGAATTTTTACATGATCTATTTCTCAAATTAACCTGCCCAAATGTCTGTGTTAATTCTTTAAAATTAACTGGTCTCGTATCAATTTTAACATCATTTGATTTATTCAATTCCCCAGGATTTTCATTCAAATAAGTTTGATTTTTTCCAAATTTGTTGGTAAATTTTTCCTGCAAAATGCTCGGTCTTTCTTCAATTTTTGAATTTCTCAATTCATTTGATTCATAAGAAAATAATTTCTTTGGTGAAATTTTGGTGGATAAATTGTAATTAATAATATCAACATCATTGCTAGTTGAATTTAGATTGACCACTGTTTTACCACAATTTTTATTACTTTTAGTACCAAATTTGTAATCACTGTCGTGTTTAATTTGTACATTGATTGACGGCCGTTCTGACCAACTTCCAAGACTGATGGCAGGTGGTCCTGTCCATTTGTAGCGTTTAGAGTCATCAGATTTTTTAATTTCTTTTGAATTATCAGATGAAGTCTCATCAATGTTTTTATTGATATGTGGTAAAATGCTCTTCAGTACTTGAACAGATTGCAACTCATCATTATTCACAATCTCCTGATTTAAATTTGTGTAACTCGTGGATTTGTACATTCTGCTGTCTGTTAAATCAATCTGTGGTTTTTTATCTTCTCTGTATTTTGAATTATTTGACAGAACAATGTAACTTTTTGACCTGTGAACAGCTGTTTTCTGATCATTCTGAAGTCTCTGAGGCCTCAATTCCACACTAAACCTTTCATCAATCTTCAAAGCCTTGAAATCTTGATCCCCTGAGTCAATATCTTGTACACTTTGAGCTCTCGTCATGACTTTATCATCTTCAGCAGCAATTTTAGCAACTTTTTGAATCATTGGATGAGTTTCTTTGTTGAAAGTCGAACGATTTCGTGAAAATGTTGCAAAAGTCTTGACAATTCTATCGTCAGAGGCATCTGGAAATATTTGATCACTCTCACTCGAGTTATTGTATATGTTTGGGGTTTTTTGATTTGAGTAAGTTGTTATTGTGAAATTGGAGAGGGTATTGTCCACTGGAGCTATTCTGGGACTTGATTTATTGAGAATTTTCTTTGATTCATCTGGGATTTTGTGGGGAATGAGACCTCCATTCTCTATTTTAGTCTCTAGTTCTGATATTATGTGTTTTTTTAGCTCCAAACTGACGTCGGAGGGACGATTTTCTTGGGAAAATTGGGAATTTAGAGGGGGTTTTGAAGCTGGAAATAATTTTCTTGGATTTTCAGGGGCTGATGTTATATTCTGGGATTTTTGTGGATCTTTAATGTTTGCTTTTTCTTGATGTTTCTTGGACTTTGGAGAGACTGGAGGGAGGTGAATAGGTGCTGGAGAGGTTTTGGAAGGTTCTGGAAGGGTTTGAGGGGGTTTTGGGGAATCGATTATGGCTATTGGGTCCTTGAAAGCCTCAACTGAACTCAGTGTTATTGTTTCATAGCCACAGTGCTCTGGAGATTGTGAGTCTCTGAATGCAGAGGGTGGATCGGGCAGCTGGTACTCCCAATCAGCCCCAGAGAGCTCCTCCCCCGTTGCTGAGACGTAGTCTGATGTGTCTTGTTGGGAATTGAGGGTTTGATTTGCTGTTTCTGAGGTCTCAGGCTCGATTCTCTCAATCGCTGGAGTCGAGGGGAGATCCTGGGGGTCTGGAGACGGAAGGACTGTTGCGAGGGTCGTAGAGACCTTCTGCAGGAGAATGTCTGTGTCTGATGGCACCTCTTGTTTATCTAGAACACGAGGAATTAGGGGATTAGCTTGAATTTAAGGGGAACATGTCGTTATTCTCGATGTAAGTGGAATTAATCAGTTTTTGATGAAATACAAATTTATTAATTATTGATTTGTCTCGGGAATCAGTGATTTTATGGGAAAATGTTGAGAAACCTTTTTTATAAATTATGAAATTTTCAACAAAAAGTGTCTTTTGACTTTTTTCTCTAAAATCACTCGTTGACAAGATATTGAATTCAATATTCAACAAAATTAGGAAAAATTTTTTATTCTGTTGCGTTTGACCACTTCATTACTCAAATAATTATGAACATTTTTGTCTATTCACTCAACAAAAATATTCTCTAAATGATTAAATTCTCAATAAAACATAAATTCTCAGTACAATACACCATCAATCCAAAAAAAAGAACATTCCCAGTGATGAAAAAAAAAAAAAAAATTACAGAATAAAAAAATAGAGTTAATGATACAATAATAATAATTGTTAGTACAATTGTATTGGCATGCACCTGCTTTCCCTATGTCCACGGTATGAAATTCATCCTCTCCAGCGAATTGTGTCAAATCCATACGCAATCCAAGATTTGTACTGTGCGTTATAAATGGTGGATATTGTTCCAATTTGGGTGTATCATTCCCATAAATTTTCCCCATATTTTCATCATTCAAATTATCAATTCCATTAATAATACCAGCAGAAAAATTTTGATTCAATGCACAATTGAAATTATCTGGATGTGAATTATTCCCTCTATTATTCTTCTCGAATCCTCTAGTCACTTCAAAATTACCAAATGCAGATTGACTTCTGAATACTTTTGATTTGTGGACTTTTCTTGTCACTTTCCCTATCAATTTATCCTCTTTTTCATCAAAATTTTTATGTTGTAAATCATCTTTTTGGGACATTTCTTCATTATTGGATAATGTTAAGTGACAACACTTTGGAATTGTTGATATCACTGTGCAAGAGTGTTTTGAAGTTGTTGAACTATTTTCATCTGATGCATAATCAAAATCATTATCAAGTTCACCTTTTAATGAATTTTTCAAGACTTGAAGAACTTTTTCTTCATTATCAATATCTTCTTTTGAAGAGAATTCTGAATTTTCTGATAATTTTACATTTTTCATTTCCTCTTTTGACGTGTTTTCTGTCTTTTGGGTGCAATTTTCTGCAATTTTTTCTTCAATTGGATCATTTACTTGGAGATGAGCTTCAGTGGGCGTATACACTAGGGTAAAATCTACTTTGTCGGTTGATACTGATGACTCAACAGTATAAACTCTACGCTCTGGTACTTTTGGAGGTACTTTACGAGGTTTGGGAATGGGTCGTGACTCATCAACTGTATGAGAGAAAAAAAATAATACCGTCACCGTAAAATAATCATCAACATGCAGGCTGGGTAGGTGTGCACATGCTATATGCAAGCAGTATTGGACAATGTGAAAATTGGATTTTTTGTGTAGGTGGTTTGGAAAACAACGAGTGGATGAAACGATGGGGAAACAAATTTTTGAAGAATTTACAGGAATTGTGGGAGGTTTCGAGATATTTCATGACCTTAATTATGAATTTTATCGAATTGATTATACTTTAAAAACAGTTTTCTATGGATATCTTTGAATCTGAGGGAAATACAAGAATTTTGATAGAGACCTTTTTTGTAGAGCGGATTGTGAGCTACAAAAAACGTCTCTATGAAAAATTCTCCATTTCCTTTAGTTATCGGGATATTTCGAAAAAACTCATCACTCAGACAAATTCACCAGATCTACTCTCTAAAATTGAATTCAATTGTGTCAAAAATTTATTCCAATTCTCCATCGATTCCTTCCGACTAACTAAACCCGGTGGAGGGGGCTCTAAAATACTCAATTTCTTCTCCAACATTTTATCCTCTTGACAATAAATTTCACCTAAAATCGGCAATTCCGGCATTTCAATGTCACTGGGAAGTGAATCAATTGTTGGAAGTTGAATGTCCACAGGTTTCTTCGATATCGCAAAAATCTGTAATTTACTCAAGGGAGGGGGAGAGGAATCCATTGAAGACTCGAAAAATTGACTCGAACTGATGGAATTATCGTAGCTATTAATTGTCTTAAAATCCCCCAATCTCCTCATACTCGATCGATTAATTTTTTCTCGAGAAATCTTGGATTTAATATCTCCGGAAAAACTTTGGGTTTTTATAAGATTTTTCCTCTCCAAATGAATTTTATTCGGACCGTTTTTCTCATAATTATTGATTCGAAATTGAGAATTTTTCTCTCTCGAATCATCAAAATGACAATTTTCGATCAAAATTTTCGATTTTTCTTCATTTATCACATAATTCGCATTTTTCAAATCCAATGATAATTCACAATTTCGATTAATATCGAAAAAATCATCTCTCATCCCCAAATTATTATTAAAACTCGATATTCCGGATTTGTCAACTTTTTCCTCATTTTTTTCATTAAAAGAGTTCCACAAATGGTTTATTGATTTTTTCGGATTGAAAATATGTTTGGTGACAATTTTTTTGGAGCTAGGAATGTCAAAGGACTGAAAGAAATGATTTCTCTCTGAATTTGTGAAGTTAAAGGATTTGAATATACGATTTTTTGTATTAAAATTGATATTTCGGGGAAAATTGAACGTTTCATCCACTGGAAGAGTTTTTTTCAAGTGATTTCGTGATATAAAACTACATAAACGTTTATCATACTCAATATTACTGACACAACGCACTAGCTTACCTCTTTTGTCTACTCTAGCAGTTTCTACATGCTCAGGCGCATCAACTTGTGACTTTCTATTCTCAGATACTTCAGTCATCCTCTCTTCCTCTTTTATTTTGGTTTTTTCATAGAAATCATCAGATCCTGTTTCTGGTGTGTGAATTTCAACAGCAATATCTGAATTTGCTTTTGAATTACTACCGATGTCAGATGGTGGCTTTGATATGCCCATGTCCGATGTTAGGGACTCTTCAGAATCAACAATTCGTTCTAATGCTTGAGTGGATATTGCTGAAGACAGGGAACGATTCATTGGGGGTGGAGGAGCTGCGCGTTTCTTTCGAATACCTGAAAAAATTAAAAATCCAGGTGTTTTACATTGAGTTATCTTGATAACGAGTGACTGTAGACAAAAATATCAAAAGACATTTTTTATTGGAAATTTTGTAAACTACAAAAAAGGTCTTTTGACATTTTCCTCTCAAATCACGCATTCTTGAGATAATTAGGAATAAATGAAAGATGGTTAGATGGAATAGTGAATGATGACTTACCATTTGAGCTGAGTGAAGTATTGCTAGTTGCGTGACTCAAACTTGCTGAAGTAAGAGCAAGATTACTGAGACTCTTGCTAGCCTGTGATGTGTGTGCAAGTTTGCGTGTATCAAATTTACCAGGTGGTTTACTGCGTCGAGGCAGTGTCTCAGGCATTCTCGCTGCAGAATCTGGATTATCACTGAGTACAGATGCTTCATGATAACCAGAACTGTCACTGCTGTTACGACTGTGACTAATAACAAGTTTCTCTTTGTTCTCATCCTTAGCAATGCCATTATTGTTATTTTTCATTGCGGTTTTGTTGACTGGAGGATTGGGGGCTGGTCGACGTTTACGTTGCGGTCTTGTTGGTGGTGCCAATGGACTCACTGAACGTCCAGTCTCATCACTGTGAGCTGGTGATACACTCCTATCACCAAGGCTGTCTGTGCTCAATGAACTCTCTTTTGATTTTCTGAACATAAAACCAAATATACTCTGTTTTGCCTGCTGACGACGTCTATCCTCTTGTCTCTGGAGAGCCATTATATCCTGGCTACTTAATGCCGATCCCAGACTCTCTCCCTGTTTAGCGTATAATGTCACCTCTTGTAGGTGGTAATCTTGGAGGGATAGAGTGGGATCTAGTACCTCTTTGTGATTGCCTGAAACAATGAGAAAAAGGTTCATTTTATAATTTTTCTGAGGTATTACGATGTATCTTTAAAACCTTCTTCGTAAACACAGTGTTATTTTGACAACTAGCGGTTTTAGGAAAAAAAATGTCAAGAGACATTTTTTATTGGAAATTTTGTCAGCTACAAAATAGGTCTTTTGACATTTTCTCGTCAAGTCAATCGTTGCTGAGATATATGCATAAATAAGAAATTTTTATGAAATTAAATAGGAAGAATTTTCAAATAAGTTGAATATTTTCAAAATTGAGGGTTTTCTAATGAAATAAAATTCACCAAAAATAGGTATTCCAAATATTTAGACGTTATTTTCTATTTCACAATCTAAAAATACTGCCTGGAATGTCAAATAAATCGTATTAGCAAGTATTACAACCAACGAAAATGGCTTCCGAAGCCATACCAATGTAAGCTTCCTCCACGATATCCAGACGACAGGAAAGAAAAGAGGCTGAAAGCCATCAAAATGGTAATAACAGCTGTCACTCATGTGATGAACGTTAAACAACCGTTTTATCGAGTGACCACGCAAAACAGGTGAAACTATTAGAGATATTATTCTCAAATGAATAAAATGCTGAACGAATCATGTGTATTAGGGAGAAAATAGAAATCGCTGTAAAATGATGCATCTATCCTTGAGATTTAATGACTATCGGCACATTTTCAATGTGTCATGCCACATTTGGAAAATTGTTTAAGTAGAACATGGAATGATGATTAGATTGATATGATATTTAATTATATAGAAAACAAATGGATTATTATTAGTAATTGATGTCAAACTTTCTACATGATATTCTGTACTTTATAATTAAATTTGTCACCTAATTCATGATTGAAATTATTTTTATTGAAAATAATTTAAAAGAAAAGAAAAAAACTAATTTCAATTTTTAATTCTAAATGATGATTTTTTGAATTAATTAATATTGTTTGTTATTATTTAGGTGAATTTCTCAGTATGTGGTAGTGATATACCCTCATTGTTGAACTTGGCTCGAGGATAAACACAATGAGTTATGAGAATGTAACCGATAACTTTCAACTGTACTATGTGAAATGGAATACAATCGGAGCCTCTCTGTGAAACTCAACTCTTTTTATGGTCAGATGATATAAATGATTTCGAGTATCGAATTGAGTGGTATCAACGTAGGTGAGAATAATCATTGAATGAATGTTTTTTTTATTCATCTGGAGTTTATGTTTTTACAGCTGAAATCAAAATATCGAGAAATTTAAAATTTTTAATCAATTAATTTCAAATATTTATTTGGTGATCATTCATCTTATCATACGGGAGCATTTGTATATCTCACCCTGGTCTACAAAAAAGGTCTTATCAAAAATTACGCCATCTCCACTAAATTCCGAGATATCTTTAAAAAAGCTGTCATTCAGCACTCAACTAGTGAAATTCATTTATTCCCTCATTTCTTCAAATATATTCAAACATAAACGAAATGAATAGTTGTCTTGACTCAATCGAGGTCACCCATGAATTTCTCAACTTCCAAATCCCCGGAAATTGCAGAGAAAAAAAAAACATTTCTCCCATCTGAATGCATTCACAAACTCCCTCGCGATATTATTATCCTCCGAGCAAAAGTAATGTCTCAGTAGGACTAAAAATCGCTCCCATAACAAGATAATTATAAACCACAAGGAAAAAAAAAACTCACGGCTTTCAAGATTGAATGAAGAAGAAGGTAATTTCACAATTCCAACGGTTGCCACTTTCAGGTGGCAATTCTAAGATTACATAAATCCATCTAATTACAAATTTTTGAATTCGAATCACTAAAAAAAATTCAATTCTCACTAAAAAATCACAAATAAAAGAAAATGAATTTCACTATTTATCCAAAAAAATCCAGAATTCAATTTTCTTCCATTCATAAATCAATTTTAAATCTCAAACGTTTTTAATATAAAAAAAAATTATGAATCAGGAATTTGAAGAAAAAAAAAGAAAAAAAAAGGACGAGAGAAGAACCGTGTAGGATACGGGCATCCGTGCGGACGCACGCGCGGCAACTGGCAACAGCCACAATAAGCACCAAGGTAGAATCTTTCGAGATTGACCGCATACCGGTTCTCCTCATTCCATCCAGCGTTTCAGAGTCGACGATCGGCCTCCGAGGACGCAAAAATTATTCCCAATAATATTTCTTTTATATTTTTATTATCATCTCCATATTTATTATTCCATTTTTAAGTCTCTGGGAGAGAAAAAATAATAGAAAAAAAAAAAAAAAAAAAAAAACAGAAATGAAGTTTTGTGGTGATGTTAAGAGGAATTGATTATTTCTCGTGATTATCATGTGATCGGTAAGTATTTTAGGCTTAAAAAAGACAGATGACCAGGTCGGGAAAACCAGTATTAGCTGATGAGTAAATTATTGAGTCATTTTCATCAGTTGAGAGACTCTCATCGAAAATTAAAGATGATTCTTGACTGGTTAAGACTCAAGTCGATTGACTTTTTGGGACGATAAGATACAGGCTTTTGAATTCTTCCGGTTGTCTGATCCATGTGATAAGATTATGGGGGATTGATTTTTTTTTAATGCAACGAGTTGATCCTTCAGTTTTTATTCTCTCAGTGACAGAGAGTGAAAATTATTTTCTCTTCTAGATTCATAATGTTTAATGACAGTCGTGGAGGGATAGATATGAGTTTTTCAGTGCAGAGAAGTGGTGAAACTTGATAGAATTGAATGAGTCGATTTTTCTGATTTTAATTATTGATTTATCTTGATAATGAGGGGTTTTACAAGGAAATGTCAAAGGACATTATTTGTAGGAAATTTAATAAGCTACAAAAAAGGTTTCTTGACAGTTTTTTGTAACATCACTCGTTATCGAGATAATTCAATATTAAAAGAGAATTAAATATAATTTTTTGGTGAAATATGAAAAATCAACTTTTCACGTTTCAATAAATATTGAATTATCTTGAAAACGAGTAATTTTACAAGGAAATGTTAAGAGAAAATTTTCGTTGGAAATTTTGTCAACTACAAAAAAGATCTTTTGACTTTTTCTCATAAACTCTTTCATTCTCAAGATAAATGCATGATTATCAGAAAAATCGAGACAAAATGTTCAAAAATTCTCAGATTCAGCGGAAATAAAAAAACAATTACGATATTCTTCACAATCTCAAACAACAGAATAATTTCCTGATGTCGTTTCACATGAGATCACACCATCGAGAAGTCTTTAATTAGCGCACAGTGGAAGTGTACACTGTTGCAACACAGTATCAGACGTTTTTTTTTTTTTTGTTGCATACATACAAGTATCTCCAATGCATTGGTACAAACGTCTCGCATTGCTTGCCAGCTGGAGGCTAAATTACGACACAAGTACCTGACCAACTCCCCTGGGCTGTTTGAAGCCCCAAAAGCACACTTTCCAAAATTTTAGTCACTCCCTCGATGAAAGATGAATAAACAATGTCAAAGATATTTACGAATATTCCACGATTCATGAATTTTAATGATCAATTATACTTTTTCTCATTGGCTCATGATAACGGAAATATTTTGACCATTTAAAGTGAATCATTGCGTTATTCAAAGTCATGGATCAATTTCCCCTTAGGACAGTTCAGTTTTTGATGAATATCTCTGGATGTATGAGAGATATTGAAATTTGTTTAATTTACCTGGATGTCGAAGCTCATATTTGTTTCTATCCAGATTCTTCTCTCTGCACACCTCCTCAAGAATTTCCCCAAGATTCATCTTTGGACTTACTCGTGACACATACAGCTGATTCCTTGGTAGATGCACCTGAAATTTTTCATTTTCTTCATAAATTCCCAGACATAATCAATTGTTACTAATGAACCCATCATTAATTTGTAAAAATATAGTAATAAGAACAAAATGATTAATTCGTGGAAATAAATTGTCAAATACAAAAGCAATTCATTCTATTACGTCTCCTATTAATTTTTTGTCATTTTAATTAATTAATTTTGTAATTAAAAACACACCTGCAATCTGAAAGTCGTTTCAAACGGTTGATTCGGCTGTTTCGCTTTACGTGGAATGAATGTACCCTGTTTTGGTAGTAATTTTACCTAATACAGTAGAAAAACAAAAATTTTATACAACGAAAAAAAGAGAAATAGTTGATAAATTAAAAAAATCTTGATTCAATTTTTCCAAACAGCTTTTGGAAGTCGTAAATTCACTTTTTCAAGTTAAGAGTAATAAAAAATATTTTCTTCATTTTTTGAATGTACGACTTAACTGCTGAAATGTTGAAAAAAAATTCGCAACAACAGGAGTGATTTATATAAATGATTGTCGACGTGTAAAAAGTGATGTACAACCAGCATAAATGGTAAATGTTGGAATAAAAAAGAAAAATTACCTGAAGAGCATCCAGGGCTCCAATGGGAGTGTTTGGCTGATGGGGCAGAACAACTCCACGTTCGCCTATAGCTTGTAGGGTGTAACTCGAGGCAGCCAATTTGTGGGCCGTTGCTATTTGCACCAGTAGATCCATCATTGCCGTCCTGAATACAATAAAAAAATTGTTTGTATGACCTTGGATAGAATTATTAAAGTTGCTCTCTCAGTTTTTACACGCGAACTCTAATCCCGAGATTTATCATCATTTTTTTAATCATTTTAAAAATAATCCGTTTTGCCCCAATAAATAAAATAAATTACATTCTCCATCCATTGTTAATAATTTTTTTTAATCAATTGGAGAATTAAAAAAAAAGGACAAACTACACGGGAAGTTCCAGATGGTACGCATGACTAGATATCGAATGATCGATATATCCTGAGAGAAGGGTATACACGATAGAGTCACGGTTCTTTGCACAAATTTTTACATGAGAAGGAAGATGATCATCTTGTTGTAACTGTCTCTGTGGTAGTAAATAATATTCATTTTCTCTTGTTGATAAAAATAAATAAATAGAGAGAGAGTTGTTGGATATTGACAGAAATCAATTTTTTCCCCTTTTCTCCTAGTATTATTCAATTTCTTTTTTTTTTTTTATTTATGTATTTTTAAAGAACTTGATAAATCAAATTATTTCAATTTCTTCCACAAAAGAAAAAAAAGAAAATTATCAACAAGTAAAAAAAATTAGAAAATAGAACACTTTGTGGAATTTAATTTAAAAAGCGAATAGATAGCCTCGGTGATGATTGAAATTTTTTAAGGCGAATGAAAGTTGGATGAATATAAAACTGAAGGGGGCCAATATGTGAATTTTATTCTCGATTGCGTAAAAATGAATTTAATGTGCGTATGGCATTTCACATTGCAATCCAACAGATGATCAACGCACGTCTATTGCTACCGAAAGTCATTACCATTTTTTTTCATTCTCAAATCGAGTAAAGTGGTATTTCAGTCATAATGATTTCTAGTTCTGTTGGATATATTTATTTTTAATGTAAATGTGGTATTTACTGTGATGCATGTATAAAATCAAACTTGATTGTGAGTTATTGGTGAATATCTTCTGATCTAATAGAGATAGGAAAATTTTTGTCAAGACCTTTTTTATAGAAAAAAATAAGAGCTACAAAAAAGGTCTTTTGACAAATTTCGTTATCTCCTTTAGATTTCGAGATATACTCCAAAAACTGATTGTCTTTTTTTTTAAATTAATAATTTTCAAGTAAAATTGTCAATTATTGAGGTTTTATTATTATAAATATTGTGATTATAAATTATAATGATTTCGATCGTAAACATAAGCATGTTGAAAATAAAGAGTGACTTCTGCCTTGATTGGAGGCCTCATTAAATTATAAAAATGCCTCGAATGAAAAATTTAAATTGATTTGTAAAAATATTTGTACGTTATTACAAAATTTTTACATAATCATGACCTCATACTACTTCAATCCAACTTGCATAAATGACATAATCATCCAAACGTGAAAACATTGGCTCAAAGTGCAGAATACATTACATCGGCAATTGAATTAAAATTTTCGATTGAAAAAAGAATTATGGTTCAGTTGAATAAAATAAATCTTTCAAGATAAATATTTCTTACCTTCGTTCGACCGTAACTCGCTGCGAGTGAACATGATGGTCCCTTGGTAATTGGACCAGTAGCTCCATGCTTCCAGTGAGCATGTCTGCCGGCGTATCCTCAGTTACAGTCAGTACCATGGCGGTACTCTTTTCTTCTCTACTCCTGAAATCAACAAATTAAATAAACCAATAAAACACTAATTAAGAAAATTGCCCGAGTTTATTCGAAATATCTCTGAATCTAGAGGAGCTAGCGAAATTTTTATGGGAACATTTTTTATACATCTCGATTCGCTCTACAAAAAAGATTTTCATCAAAATTCCACTATCTCCTCTAGATTTCAAGATAATCCCAAAAACTCATTTACTAAAATTAAATCTAAAACGTAAAAACTCAAAAATTTAATTTTCCATTAAACCCTGAATTATTTCGATAATGAGTGATTCTAGAGAAAAATGTCAAAAGACTTTTTTTTATAGATAATTGAATTTACAACAAAAAAGGTATTTTCATAAATTTCGCTATCTCTCTCAGATTCCGAGATATTCCCCGAAATAGATAAGTGAATAATAAAGACGAGTTAAAAAAGATTTAACTTGATAGTTTTGTCATTATTCATTGATCCAAGGTGACTGACTCTTTCAATTATTAGTGTCAGAACCGTGATCTGATGAATTAAAGAGCCTCCACAGGAAACAATAGTTTTAGAACACTCAACCGTGACCCTCTTTCCACCGTGATGCGTAGTCGTTGAGTTACAATATTGCGATACTCTTATTACATAATTAAATCACGGAGTGAGTGATAGGGACTTGAATGCAAATGAGGTAGGATTTTTATTGAGTACACCATTGAAAATTCTCGAGGTGCCAATTTTTTTCCTTTCAAATGGTCAAAATTACCTTCAAAACTGTTTTAATAGACTAAAAGCATGTTCAAGGACTAGATAAGAGCAATTGAAATGGAGATTACTAGCGATAATAGAAGAAACATTGCCCAAAGAGTTTCAACTCATCACCAGATATCGTTTGATTCATGTATTTCATAAATTAAATATTTACATTTTCGATAAATACTGAAGAATCTTCTCTCTGATTGTGCCATTAACAATCAGAGGATTATATGATGAATCATTCATCAATAGTAAAATATCTAATGCGTCCTTCCGCCACATGTCGTCATATCTCAATTAACGATTTATCAAAAAAATAATCTTATAGTCTTTGAATTTGATTGAGAAACTGTTGTTTTAATAAAAAAAAAAATTGGCAATTTCCTGAAGACATTCAACAAATTTCCTCGTTATCGATGAACATTGAGCAATTTTGAGTTTTTTAATGAGAAAAAAAAAAAAAACATGTCAATTATCATTTGCATATGCATATGAATGATGGCAATTCAAAACGTCACGCGTACATAATCATCGTTGGGCTGGAATCGCGTGTGAAGAAACTCAAAGTGTAATTTAACAAGTGTACAAGGATTTGAGATGGGCAAAGCCAACGGAAGTCCGCCTCGGTGATGAGTGAAGGTCGTATACAAGTATTTTTATATTTTCGTTGCTTCATATTTGTCTAATCTTCGATATCTAATCAGAGTTAGGCGTAATTACTTTTGAAATCAGTAATTAAAATTTAATATTCAATTGAAATGCATAAATTCATGATTAATCAATAATTAAAATAGTTGAACGCATGGGGAAATGGGGGAAGTGCATTTATTCGGAGAATTCGACTGTATTTATATACCCCCACTCTGACGTCAATTTTTGGGAATCTCAACAAGATAAACAAAATGTGAACCACATAAAGGCCAAGAGGGGGAAGAAATACGGAAATATTTACATCATAGAGAGCGAATGTAAGAGGGAGGGGAAATAATCGATAAGAGGGGAAATTCGACTATAACGAGAGTCTCACTGTACTCAGTGAAATTGCCGAAGAAGAGTGGAAAAAAGCAACATGGAAGCTATTGTTGAATATTTACGGAAAGATGGATAAAAAAAAATGGAAGAAAAAGGGCGAAAGAATCGAAAGGCGATTTAACCAGGCGCAAAAAAGCTGCGGAGGAATCGTCGAGGCGTGACTGGCATCCACTACTTTTCCTTGAATGATCTTGCGCTGTACTTTCAGAATACAAAACAATCGGTTGTTACAAGAAATCATTGATATGTTTTATTTTCAGTTACATGTTTATTATTGAACTTGGACAGAGAGAAAAAGGAAATTAGAGGCTAGTTTATTAATACGTCGACATTCCATAAAAAATCACGAAATATGAAATAAGGATGAAAAATATTCGATACCTATTTTTTTATTCTTCAAAATGATGAAAAATCAAAAAGTTACGATCAATTTTAAAAACCTACGTTGTGACGTCACAATACCGATTTCTTCAATCTCTCATAACTCATTTCGTATTCATCATATGAAAAAATAAAAAAAAATACGAGTCCAATATTTTCGATTCAATTGCTCATCCCGACACGAAAATAATTTCACCACCAAAAATCGGCAGAATACCGGTACAAGCTTGGCACATTAAAACTCACATGAACACCAATCTGCATTAATTTCCAATTCCCATGTGTTGCATAATAATTATTTTATTCATAATCAATGAATAATTCATGAAACAAAAACATTTGTTACACCCCAACAACTGTTCTTTCAGAAGTGAGAAATTCGTTTCAATGCATACCAACGACTGTGATTAGTTCAAAAAAAAAATCTAATGTCCACTTGAAGAATGTCTAAAAGCTTGAAGACAGCCAAAAATAACTAATCCTAATTGACATGACAACAAGTCCATTATTATCGCTCCATTTTCTATCATGAAATTCCATCGAAAATGATAATAGATAAAAAAAAATCAATAGACAAAATTTTAGATACTTATTGTGTACGATAAAAATAATATCTCAGTACCGAAATAATTGTGCGAAAGTTCGGTAATATGAAATCGTGCGAAAATTTTAACTTCATGTGCGTATACACGAGGGCTAGGGGGCTAAACAAAGGCCTCCCGTTACGTAAACAAGGTATCTCCCTCGTTTGCATTTTTCTCTCTTTGTAGAAGAAAGGCAATAGGTATGGTGAATCCTCACAAGTTATTTGAGATTTCGTCGTTGGATTAACCGTTATGTCACATAATTATACGATATTTTCACGATATAATTTACATATTACGTGATTGTACAGACTTTTGCACATGGGAAATTGTCATTTTTTTTTTATTCATAAAAATATGAAAATTATTTTGAAATTTTACTCGAATATATTTATCATAAACATTGTAATTTTATTTTAATTTTTAATATGAAAAACTGTAAATAAACTTTTTTATATTAACAATAATTTGTAGTTAGTCTCTTGAAAGAACCAAATAATGAATAATAAAAATTTTAATTGATTTAATAAAAATGATGAGTTACAGTTTGACTCGAATATACAATTATTTCGATCATGAGTGATTTTATGAGAAAATATTAAGAGACATTTTTTGTGAGAAATTTTCTCAGCTACAAAAAATGTCTCTTGACATTTTTTCATAAAACCTGTATTTTGCAGGATAAATTACATAATTATCAAGAATATAAAAAATTTTAATAAAAAAATGCAGTAAAAAAAATGATGAAAATTCAAAAAATAATGATTCTTCACAATTAATTGAAAAACTCATCAAATTTTTCAACGCAATAGTTGGACACTTGACATTGTCATAAAAGTACCATTAATGGCACCCAGAGATAATAAATAATTGATAATGTCTGTTCATATGTTACAAATGGCCATGAAATTGACGCAATACAGAACGACCCAACAGCTGACTGTCCCATTCGCTCGTAAATGTTCCATATGGCGAATAAATTGCATTTATCTCTCTTGTTTTTTTCTTTTTTCTTTCATTTTCCACTAGTCAACAAAAAGGTAAAATGAAATCTGGAATACTTTTACATGGAAATACCTTTGAAAACGATTTTCTCGAGGGCTCGGCCGTGGCGAAATGCCATTTCCTGGGAATAAAACGGATGCACTCACACACACACACACACACACACACACACACATGAGAACAAAAAACAAATGGAGATGTATTATTTTTGCTTTTTTATGGTGTAACACCATATTCCGAGCTAAATTGATGGATGTGGTGGAGGAACAGATTATAATGAGTGAGACTAGAAGACGAGGAAAGACTTGAGATCATCGGCTAAAGTTTAATCACAGGCTTGAGTTGACGGTTGAAACAAGTTGGCAATCTCAATGTATTTTTTTTTTTTGTAAGAATATAAAGTGGCATTTCAGGGGTGAAAAAGTCTTTTGAGACTGAATTGTAATTAGGTAAAAAAAGAAAACTTTTCCGAAATGAAATAGTAAGGAAATTACTTGTTTTTAGTGATTATCTGGGAATTGAAGGGGGAGATGGAGAATGTTTATTAGTACCTTTTTTCTAGATCTCATTTCGCTCTACAAAAAAGGTCTTTATAAATATTTCTCTATCTTCTTTAGATTCAGAGATATTTAATTAAGAATTCAGTAGGTAGATTTTTCGATGAATATCTCAAAATCTAAGGGAGATGACGAAATTTTCATGAGGACTTTTTTGTAGCTCTCATTTTGCTCCATAAGAAAGGTCTCTATCATAATTTCGCCATCTCTCCTGGATCCTGAGATATACATCGAAAACTGACCTCAGGATGAAGTTGACTTGAACAGATGCGCTACTGAAAGAATACAATTCGAGATTTGTGAAAATTTGAGAAAAAACCTAAACAATGTGTTGATTTATCTAATTTAATTACAATATTTTCGTTAAATCAAAAACTGTTATGAAATGATAACAGACGAGATATCAGCTTTATGACCTTCACGTGTCATGAAGGGTAAACTTCTAGTCGCCGGCATGAATATCATCAAAATCGTTTGAAGATGAAAAGATTTTCGGTCAATGAAATTCTAATGATTCAATTGAATCGATCCTCTGACCCTAATTATACAAAAAATTCTTAAAAATCATTTACATGAGGTACCTGTCAGGTGAAGAAATACTGTTCACAAAGTTCATCAATTATAAAATTTTGTCAATTATCACAAATGTTCATTGAGATATTATTTTCCTCTCATTAATCTACTCCACTGATCACAGAAATCCCATAAGGCAATGAAAAGTGATTTATAGAAATTGAAATGATGATAATTAGACCGTAAAGAATTGGGCTATATTTGTTGGAATATAAACAAGAGAAATGAAAAAAAATTATGAAGGAGAAATGCGATAAGTGATCATCTTCATTCTTGATGCAGAGACACTCGGACCATTGGTGCACACGCACTGTAATAAGGAGCATGCGGCGCCGGCGGTGTACCATCGAGAGGACACAGCTGGGAGTAATATAACGGTATGTTGCTTTGGTTGTGTGGAATTTAGGAAGGTCGTATTTGTGTTATTCTTATTATCTTTAGTATTTTATTTCTCTCTTTCATCTTCACTCATTCTTCATGGAGAATATTATCGCGAGTAACATTATCAACTCGAATTAAATTCTTGGGAGTTAATATCATGATAAATCCATTAATCAATGTCGTTGTAAGATCGTATTAATGATTAATCTACTTATTTTTGATTTTAAAAAGAAAACAGTTATAAAGTGTTAATTTTGCTCATATCTTTGAATTTTAGGGTGGGAGAGAAATTTTCATAGGGACCTTTTTTGTAGCTCTCATTCTGCTCTATAAAAAAGGTCTCTACAAAAATTCTTCCATCTTCTTTATATTTTGAGATATTCATAAAAAAATTAATTTAAGAATGAGAATAATGAAGATTAATTATTCATGAATAAGAAATATTGATAATTAATTCATTAAAGAATGAGTAGGTATAAAACATTTAATTACTAATCTTCAATATTACAATTGTTTTTCAGTTGAAAAGATAATAATAAGAGAGATGCTATCATAAATTAAACTTCTTGATAGAATTTAATACGTAGAGTAATTAAAATATCAAAAAATATGTTCACCCGCTTTCCCATATTTAATAGTATGTATCATCAGAGTTATTGGTATTTTATTTGTGTGAGAGTGTCCCACGGGTGTCACACCGGAGACAACTATGTCCATTGAGACATCTCTACCAGTGGAGAAAGGAAAGAAACAGTGGAGAAAAAAAAATACCATTAAAAGTGGGTTAATCACAGAGATGTGTGTACAACTGCACTTTTAGAAACAGAGAAAACGTGATCAACTTGAATTAATGATAATCATAGACACATGGGTCACCTGTTACCAACTGATGAAAATTATTCTCATTTTTCTAACAAGTTTTTTCTCGATACCGAGGGATTTTAGGAGAAAATATCAAAAGACATTTTTTGTTGGAAATTTTCCCAGCTACAAAAAAGGTCTTTTGATATTTTTCTTTAAAATCACTAGTTTCCAAGATAAACCCCAATTAGCAAAGAATTAATTATTCAATTGATGAGACGTAACAGGAGAATTTGATTATTCAATTTTTGTTATTATCTTGATAACAAGTGGTATTAGGGAAAAATGTCATGGAAGATTTTTTGTTGAAAATTTTGTCAGCTACAAAAAAGGTCTTCTAACATTTTTCCCTAAAAACCCTTGTTCTCGAGATAAATGCAATTAAAGAGAATATTGAATTTCAGGGGAAATCAGAAGATGAAAAATCAAGTGAATTATTTCATCAACATGAGTGACCCAACTGGCATAATTTCCTCCCCAGTTGAGTAACTGAGTGAGAACTGTCATTTCCTTATAAAAAAAAAATAGCTCTCAAAATTCAATGACATAATCTAATGAATTCTCAAACCCAATAAATTCCACCTCTCACCCAATTTCTTCCTCAAACGCGAATGTTACATAAATCCAGTAATAAAAATAATTCAACCATCGTAGATTGACGTTGAGCATGCACGTTGAATTCTCAAACAATGGTAATTTGATAGTCTCCACTATTGGAAAATGGCCAACAGGAGAAATCTCAATGTAGACACATGCATTACAGATATGTTGAGTATTGAACAAAACCTGTACCCATCAATGCCAACTTTCACGGCCAATTTTTCTTTCAACACACAGTCTTGTGATTTCTCTGATGTTTCACACATTTTCCAGGTACAATTGTTCATTTGGCTTTCAATACACAATACATAAATCATAAATTACAATTTGGTGCTAAAAGCTGTAAAAAGTTGACTCTTTGAAAAAGAAAAAAACGTATCCTCATACTAGAATTGATTAAATACCTAAAAAATTGCTCAATATTTATCGTATAAAATACCAGTAAATATGACTAGTCTTCTATTGACTCAACACGAATTCTGTATTTGCGAGTTTAACATAGCTGTATTATTCATCGAATAGTGCGACAAGAACTCACCGTGCACCAATCGTGATCAGGTGAATAAATAATACAATATACTAGTGTCGTTTAACAAAGTAAAAGTACATTTCAAGTGTTGTTTGAGTACAGAATGTTTTTATAAATTTTCCAACTTGTTAATTGCTCCAGGAGCTCAAACATTCGTCCATAATCAAGTGGAGTTGGTAATTATAGCACTCAGTACAGACACATTTGAAATACTAATCATTGGGCAATTAGATCAATTGATCGATGAGCAGAGAAAATCATTTCCTCGCGCATTTCTAATTTCACTTTTACCTCTTCTTTTTTATTTTGTAATTTCATTGCCATTTGAGGACATGTTTATGTGAAATAGAATTTTCCATGATTTACTTCAATTTTGTTGATGAATATCTCTGGATCTAATGGAAATAACGAAATTTTGAAAAGGACCTTTTTTGTAGAGTAAAATGAGAGTTACAAAAAAGGTCTCTTGACAAATTCCGTTATCTCTCTTGGATTACGAGATAATAGGTAAAAATGAATTTAGTGATGAAGTTTTTTAACTAAAGAAGACAATTCAAGTTGAGGATGAGTTTTTTATGAATATAGAGAAATTTTCAAAAGGACCTTTTTTGTAGCTCTAATTTAGCTCAACAAAAAAGATTATTATGAAAATTTTTCCATCTCCATTAGATTCTGAGATATTTAACAAAAACCCGTGTGAAATCAATTTTTTTAATTCATAAATTTATATTTATAACCCAAAGTCCTTTTATTCTAGTCCACAATAAATCCTTCTTTCTTTTTATTTTTATATTACCACGAGCCTTTTATGATCAATGTTTTATTTAGAAATTCCAGGGCTACAGGTATTTACGGTTAGCCGATACGTCCACAAATGAAATGTAAGACATAATCCCGTGGTCTAACGTCGTGTCAAAAATGGTGAATACGTAAATGGAAACTATTACAGCCTGTTATCACCGCAATGTTAAATGACAGTATGAGAATATTTTTCTTTTTTTCATCAAGAAAATGACATACATGAGGATGAAATTGAAATGATAATTGAAGCAACTTTACGTAGCTCTTGGAGTTAATGATGGTTTTGGAATAATGCACTGTGTTGCATCATACATGTGGGTGACATCATTGAAGCATTTATTCTCTGGTATTTTTCATCGTATTACAGATATCGTATAACTTGAAATAATTACCGCAATTATTAATTAAGACCTCTGATATTTTTGTTACTCTAAATATCTCGTGAACGAGTAATTTTAGAAAAAAATGTCAAAAGACCTTTTTTGTAGCTGAAAAAATTTTGGATAAAAAATGTCTTTTGATATTTTTTTTTAGAATCACGCATTATCGAGATATTTCAAGATTTAAAGGCATTAAAAAAAATTGTTTATGTCCTCGAATAGAAGGAAAAAAATCAATATCACTATTGACTATCTGCCATTAGTTACCCAAGAAAATTATAATTCCAAATGACTCAATAATATTCCTCACGTTGTGAACAAAAAAAAAATTATAAAAGCAAGTCATAACTTTTTTGAATATTTTTTTTTTTGATTCTTCTCTCGTCGATACGTTAGCCTCGAGTTACGACGTTTGAATGATAATCAACTAATGTCGTCACTCGTCATACTAATTTAACATTTAACACCTGTGGGTGGAATTCTCATGGATCGGATGAAAATGTGAAAATCATCGAATGCAATTTTAACTGAAAATAAAACAATTGTGAATAAAATAGTGAGAAGCGTGAGACGTTTATAGAGAGTCAGATAATTGTGAGAAATGCCTGAATAAGGTATGTACAAGGTCGCTGATAGCTGCAGCATCTAAACAGGATTGTGCGCGGAAAGGAAAATCATGAATCTCGAAAATCGGGGTAAGTAGGTAGAACCTAGATTTGTAAGGTTAAATGTTACCTTTTTGGCGAATTATCTTGTGTATTATTGACTCTAACCATTCTATCCTCAATACCTTCAATCCCTATTTATCTTTGAGCAACTCGTGTTCAGGTAAACATGATGCACATGACACAGAGTCGAAAATTTTAAAAGTTTCATAAAACTCAAAACAAATTTTTTAAAGTCTCATATTATAGACTATTCAGCAGACCTTAATTTAATATTTTTAATCTTTAAATTTAGTTTCTAATGAAAAAAATTTTTTTAAGATTTTTAAATTGAGTGTAACGTAAATTATAAATTTGAATTTATATAATAAATCCCAAAACTCATTTTTTATATTCGTTTTAGTTCGATGAAAATGATACTGTATAATTAATTAAAATTGATTAATTTTAAGTTTTTGGTACATCCAAATTCTATTGGATGAAACGATGTTATTCAGATTGATTTGAAGATGTTGCCGAGGAGGAATAAATATTCAGGTAGAAAGTGAGGCAGATCATATTTGGGATAACTATTGAAATTATTTTATTAATTAAATTTATTCATAAGTTTATAGAAACGGTCACAAATGTCGAAATGGGTTAACTTGTGCGTTTAGAAGATTAAATTTATAATTTTCTCATTTTCGAATTATAAAATTTGAGTTTTAAAATTTTGATATTGATGTTTCGTTTATATCAACTACGATGATCCAATTTTAATCTAGAATACTTCAGTTTTTGATCAATATCTCCTAATCCAAGAGAGATAATGAAATTCCCATTAAGACCTTTCTTGTGGATAAAATTAAGATCTACAAAAAAGGTCCTTATAAAAATTTCTCCATCTCCCTCCGATTCAGAGATATTTTCTGATTAATATCGCATGTGAAAGCCCAAAAAATTTCTCATAACTCATAACTAATTCCGTAGTTTGAATATACGAGACTGAACACACGGGTATATTCGAAATATAAATAGAATTTTGGATTGGTCGCATATCTTTAGACTTGATGAGAAATTGATGTGACAACTTTCGAAATTGTTCCCGATAACCTATATGAATCAATTTCACAGCGTTCTGTCACTTGGAGAATAGTTGAATTGGATTAGAGAATTTGTCAAAAATTCAAAATTTTAGCTGAAAAAGCTGGATTCACCGAAAGGGGTTATTGGACTCTTATGAATTGTGGAAATGACGATTATTTATTGATAAAAAAAAAAAAAAAAACGTTTAGCGTCAGTAAAAACTCACTTTCGAGACTATTCGATACGAAACAACTTCACGACGTCCTATCCCTTCTAAAATGTGATTCTGCGAAATTCTAGTTGATACTTAATCCCCACGAAAGTAAGTCAAACACCCGTGCGAGTTCGTGACTGGTTCACAATTTTTAAAAATTTATTAACATTCTCAATTCCCCTAATAAATTATCAGCAATTCAGTTAACTATATTTTAGTTGAAATAAAAAAATAAATAAACATCAAGAAAGTGAACAAAACTTTCTACCTTGAATTAGAAAATCCCCCCCTCCCCCCTCCCCTTTTGTTATTGGCAAGGGTAAAATTTATTTCCCACACAGTGAAATTTTACCTTTTCATTAATGTTACCAAGTGACACTGAGAAATACCCATGCGTCATGGTGAATAATTCCCCAACCAAATATGGGGATGAATTGTCTGATGGTTGATACCAAAAGTGGGTGAAATCGAGAGCATACTTAGACATCGAGGTAAGGAAAAAAATATCATCAGATAGTATTTTAATTACATTGAATTCACTCCGACGGTAATTAATTTTCCAGGATGTTCGATTTTAAAATAAACTTCTGACCTAAGACAACCGAATAATCTCGAATAATTCGAGTCATTTATCTAGAAAGGTAAACTAAAAGGAAAAAAAAACGGTTTCCGATATCCTCTGGGTTCTGTGGGTCCTATGGGCCTTATGGATTGAAAATTTATTCTGAATCAAGTCTTATGAAAGGAGACAGTGGACATGTAGATCCTATAAGTTCTCTGGGTCTCATGGGTTATTTGGGTCCTATGGGTCCAATGGGCCGTATGACGTAACGATTCACTTTGATTTTAGTCTTTTATGGGTTTTAGGTTCGTAGGCTTTATGGGTCCTTTGGGTTTTCTGGATCCTATGGGTTTTATGGGCCCAATGGGTTCTTTGGGTCCTATGGGCCGTATAGGTTGAAGAGTACCTTTTTTTAGATATATATATAGCGAAATAGAACACTGACATAAAACGTCACAGTGATTTTTTATGAAGGAGAAAAAAATATTGAAAATATTTTGTAATAATGAAACCTGAATAATGTCTTTGGACCTGGATCAACGGGTGAACAAGTGTCATTGACACTTTTGAGACACCAAAGAAAAATGTTAGAACCGGTGCGAGTACGCGGCACGTGTCGGTCGAGATTCCGTTGAATGGTATGGAAATATGGCATTGAAATCACTGCGCGCTTCTTGAACCTCACGACGGTCCAACGAACATGCTATTGCTTTTTATGCCATTTATGACTTTCAGCATGGTTGAATATTCGTTTTGACCGTTATCAAATGGTTCATTGAAATTGTTAGAAATGACAATAGACTCATAAATTCTTTGATTTATGAAATATTACAAAAAAGGTGAATTAATAAAATATTCCGTAAAAAATTTCACTCATAACTAAAAAAAGAAACCATTTTGCCCCTGTAGTTGCCAAAAATCATTTCATTTTGTACAATATTTTTTTTTTATGCTTGGAAAACTACTGGGGCAAAATGGGTCTTTTTAATAAAAACAATTAATTTTAGAAGAAAAAGTCAAAAGTATTTTGATATTATTCCTATTGCAGAAAATTCCAATTATGATTGTATATCCACAAGAATATTATATTTCAAAAGATTAAAATCTTCAATAACTTCCATAACATGTCCAAGATAAATGTGCCACTGATTAAAAACAATTGGAGAATGCAATTATTCAATAAAATCAAAAACCTGGTGATGCTGTTCTATTGAAAGAATGTGCACGCGATGGTTATATTGCTTCGGCATGTACACAGTATCCTGTGAGTATTAAAAGAGGGCAACGCCCGAGATGGCCTTGCTCACGACCTCCTTGGATACCTTCCCTCGAGTGTAGTAGAAGCCACTGGGTATAAAATAGGAGTGGGGGATGTACACAAAACAACAAGAGCTAAAAAATATAGAATAAAGAGAAGAGCACAAATACCAAGTAGAAGGGGATATTAGTGGATAGAAGAGGTTTGCTGAGGTGCATCCTCACTCTGAGATAAGATTCCCTCTCTGAGCAACACCGGTTACGTATATCTTGGATGGCTGACGTTCCTCAAGACCGGTAGGGAAGTACTCGCGGAATGCTGAACATAGTTAACTGGAGAATATCATACTTCGTAGGAAGGAATAGAGAGTTGAAAAATTGAAAATTGCTGGCTATTCTGTGCATTCGTTTCAGATTTTTTCTCTCAGTACTCCAGCTCTGTGAAGTTGGCATCGAAGTTGGAGAAAAAATTTTTTTTTGAAGTGCAATCGATTGTACTCATTGAGTACCTGAAGGTACCATGTTCCATTTTTTTAGTACCCCTCACCCCTAGGCGTAGGGGATGAAGGAAAATTCGTGCAGCGGCGAAGTAATAGGAAATGAAAAAAATCCTATGGATATGGTCTCACTCTCGAAAGTACCTGAGTGTACCAAATTTTTTTCCTCCTAACTACCCCCCCTCTATAATTTACCCCCTCCCGGAATCTTGAGTTTGCGAGTAGTATACAAAAATTATGAGGATAGGTTCCAAATCGTTAGTACTTTTATGTACCATGTATATTTATTTTCAGAACTCCCCCCCCCCCCTAGGCGTAGGGGATGAAGGTAAATTTGTGCAAAAAAATTTTTTTGGAAGTGCCATCAATTGTACTCATTGAGTACCTGAAGGTACCATGTTCCATTTTTTTAGTACCCCTCACCCCTAGGCGTAGGGGATGAACGTAAATTCGTGTAGCGTCGGAGTAATAAGAAATGAAAAAAATCCTATGGATATGGTTTCACCCTCGATAGTACCTGCATGTACTAAATTTTTTTTCCGTTCACCCCCCCCCCCCCCCCTCCGTGGTTCACCTCCTGATAGAGCTGGATTTATACCTGCGTGAACTTTTCCCTGTGAAGGTACTAACGTCCAGGTGCCACGGGCTCACTGAAATATCAACTTGAAAATTTGTACAAACGACTTGAATGGATTGACACGTGCGTGAACTCTTCCCAGTGAAGGTACTAACGCCTAGGTGCTATATTCTCACTGTAATATCGAATTTGAAATTTGTACAAACGACTCGAATGGATTTACACCTGCGTGAACTCTTCCCTGTGGAGGTACTAACGTCTAGGTGCCACAGGCTCACTGAAATATCGAGTTTAAAGTTTGTACAACCGACTCAAATGAAGCAACAGACGGTGGAAGCCTTTTCTATGAAGGTACTAACGCCTAGGTGCCATATTCTCACTGTAATCTTGAATTGAAAGTTTGTACAAACGACTTGAATGGATTGACACGTGCGTGAACTCTTCCCATTGAAGGTACTAATGCCTGAGTGCCATATTCTCACTCTAATATCGAATTTGAAATTTGTACAAACGACTCGAATGGATTTACACCTGCGTGAACTCTTCCCTGTGAAGGTACTAATGTCTAGGTGCCACAGAATATGGCCCCCCAAAGAATATCCAATCAAAAAAATGCCAACATGTACCTTTTTGCATATCGAAAAAAAAATTTAAAGTCGGGAGCTCCAATTTCTCGAGTCGCGTAATTTGACATATTTTGCTTTTTATCACTCTCCCTCACTTTTGACATAGCCTGGACACTTTTATTTCATTGCCCATTTAGGGAGTACTTCTCCAGGACCCCCCGATGAATATCCAATCAAAAAATTGCCAACATGTACCTTTTTGCATATCGAAAAAAAAATTTAAAGTCGGGAGCTCCGATTTCTCGAGTCGCGTAATTTGTCTTTTATCACTCTCCCCCACTTTTGTTATAGTCTGGACACTTTTATTTCGTTGCCCATTTAGGGAGTACTTCTCCAGGACCCCCCGATGAATATCCAATCAAAAAATTGCCAACATGTACCTTTTTGCATATCGAAAAAAAATTTTAAAGTCGGGAGCTCCGATTTCTCGAGTCGCTTAATTTGACATATTTTGCCTTTCATCACTCTCCCTCACTTTTGACATAGCCTGGACACTTTTTTTTCGTTGCCCATTTAGGGAGTACTTCTCCAGTACCCCCCGAAGAATATCCAATCAAAACCTCCCACGTCCCTCCCAGGGCACCTATAACCCTTCATTTATAGGGTTTTGGATGGGAAATTTCCCTGGCTTTCCAGTAAAAAAAGAATCAAGCCTCTAGGACCAATAGTTTAGGAGATATGGCGGTTTAAAGATTTTGAGGTCCTTTTTTCACAATTTCACCTCCCACGTCCCTCCCAGGGCACCTATAACCCTTCATTTATAGGGTTTTGGATGGGAAATTTCCCTGGCTTTCCAATGAAAAAAGAATCAAGCCTCTAGGACCAATAGTTTAGGAGATATGGCGGTTCAAAGATTTTGAGGTCCTTTTTTCACAATTTCACCTCCCACGTCCCTCCCAGGGCACCTATAACCCTTCATTTATAGGGTTTTGGATGGGAAATTTCCCTGGCTTTCCAGTAAAAAAAGAATCAAGCCTCTAGGACCAATAGTTTAGGAGATATGGCGGTTCAAAGATTTTGAGGTCCTTTTTTCACAATTTCACCTCCCACGTCCCTCCCAGGGCACCTATAACCCTTCATTTATAGGGTTTTGGATGGGAAATTTCCCTGGCTTTCCAATGAAAAAAGAATCAAGCCTCTAGGACCAATAGTTTAGGAGATATGGCGGTTCAAAGATTTTGAGGTCCTTTTTTCACAATTTCACCTCCCACGTCCCTCCCAGGGCACCTATAACCCTTCATTTATAGGGTTTTGGATGGGAAATTTCCCTGGCTTTCCAGTAAAAAAAGAATCAAGCCTCTAGGACCAATAGTTTAGGAGATATGGCGGTTTAAAGATTTTGAGGTCCTTTTTTCACAATTTCACCTCCCACGTCCCTCCCAGGGCACCTATAACCCTTCATTTATAGGGTTTTGGATGGGAAATTTCCCTGGCTTTCCAATGAAAAAAGAATCAAGCCTCTAGGACCAATAGTTTAGGAGATATGGCGGTTCAAAGATTTTGAGGTCCTTTTTTCACAATTTCACCTCCCACGTCCCTCCCAGGGCACCTATAACCCTTCATTTATAGGGTTTTGGATGGGAAATTTCCCTGGCTTTCCAGTAAAAAAAGAATCAAGCCTCTAGGACCAATAGTTTAGGAGATATGGCGGTTTAAAGATTTTGAGGTCCTTTTTTCACAATTTCACCTCCCACGTCCCTCCCAGGGCACCTATAACCCTTCATTTATAGGGTTTTGGATGGGAAATTTCCCTGGCTTTCCAGTAAAAAAAGAATCAAGCCTCTAGGACCAATAGTTTAGGAGATATGGCGGTTCAAAGATTTTGAGGTCCTTTTTTCACAATTTCACCTCCCACGTCCCTCCCAGGGCACCTATAACCCTTCATTTATAGGGTTTTGGATGGGAAATTTCCCTGGCTTTCCAATGAAAAAAGAATCAAGCCTCTAGGACCAATAGTTTAGGAGATATGGCGGTTCAAAGATTTTGAGGTCCTTTTTTCACAATTTCACCTCCCACGTCCCTCCCAGGGCACCTATAACCCTTCATTTATAGGGTTTTGGATGGGAAATTTCCCTGGCTTTCCAGTAAAAAAAGAATCAAGCCTCTAGGACCAATAGTTTAGGAGATATGGCGGTTTAAAGATTTTGAGGTCCTTTTTTCACAATTTCACCTCCCACGTCCCTCCCAGGGCACCTATAACCCTTCATTTATAGGGTTTTGGATGGGAAATTTCCCTGGCTTTCCAGTAAAAAAAGAATCAAGCCTCTAGGACCAATAGTTTAGGAGATATGGCGGTTCAAAGATTTTGAGGTCCTTTTTTCACAATTTCACCTCCCACGTCCCTCCCAGGGCACCTATAACCCTTCATTTATAGGGTTTTGGATGGGAAATTTCCCTGGCTTTCCAATGAAAAAAGAATCAAGCCTCTAGGACCAATAGTTTAGGAGATATGGCGGTTCAAAGATTTTGAGGTCCTTTTTTCACAATTTCACCTCCCACGTCCCTCCCAGGGCACCTATAACCCTTCATTTATAGGGTTTTGGATGGGAAATTTCCCTGGCTTTCCAGTAAAAAAAGAATCAAGCCTCTAGGACCAATAGTTTAGGAGATATGGCGGTTTAAAGATTTTGAGGTCCTTTTTTCACAATTTCACCTCCCACGTCCCTCCCAGGGCACCTATAACCCTTCATTTATAGGGTTTTGGATGGGAAATTTCCCTGGCTTTCCAGTAAAAAAAGAATCAAGCCTCTAGGACCAATAGTTTAGGAGATATGGCGGTTTAAAGATTTTGAGGTCCTTTTTTCACAATTTCACCTCCCACGTCCCTCCCAGGGCACCTATAACCCTTCATTTATAGGGTTTTGGATGGGAAATTTCCCTGGCTTTCCAATGAAAAAAGAATCAAGCCTCTAGGACCAATAGTTTAGGAGATATGGCGGTTCAAAGATTTTGAGGTCCTTTTTTCACAATTTCACCTCCCACGTCCCTCCCAGGGCACCTATAACCCTTCATTTATAGGGTTTTGGATGGGAAATTTCCCTGGCTTTCCAGTAAAAAAAGAATCAAGCCTCTAGGACCAATAGTTTAGGAGATATGGCGGTTTAAAGATTTTGAGGTCCTTTTTTCACAATTTCACCTCCCACGTCCCTCCCAGGGCACCTATAACCCTTCATTTATAGGGTTTTGGATGGGAAATTTCCCTGGCTTTCCAGTAAAAAAAGAATCAAGCCTCTAGGACCAATAGTTTAGGAGATATGGCGGTTCAAAGATTTTGAGGTCCTTTTTTCACAATTTCACCTCCCACGTCCCTCCCAGGGCACCTATAACCCTTCATTTATAGGGTTTTGGATGGGAAATTTCCCTGGCTTTCCAGTAAAAAAAGAATCAAGCCTCTAGGACCAATAGTTTAGGAGATATGGCGGTTTAAAGATTTTGAGGTCCTTTTTTCACAATTTCACCTCCCACGTCCCTCCCAGGGCACCTATAACCCTTCATTTATAGGGTTTTGGATGGGAAATTTCCCTGGCTTTCCAGTAAAAAAAGAATCAAGCCTCTAGGACCAATAGTTTAGGAGATATGGCGGTTTAAAGATTTTGAGGTCCTTTTTTCACAATTTCACCTCCCACGTCCCTCCCAGGGCACCTATAACCCTTCATTTATAGGGTTTTGGATGGGAAATTTCCCTGGCTTTCCAATGAAAAAAGAATCAAGCCTCTAGGACCAATAGTTTAGGAGATATGGCGGTTCAAAGATTTTGAGGTCCTTTTTTCACAATTTCACCTCCCACGTCCCTCCCAGGGCACCTATAACCCTTCATTTATAGGGTTTTGGATGGGAAATTTCCCTGGCTTTCCAGTAAAAAAAGAATCAAGCCTCTAGGACCAATAGTTTAGGAGATATGGCGGTTCAAAGATTTTGAGGTCCTTTTTTCACAATTTCACCTCCCACGTCCCTCCCAGGGCACCTATAACCCTTCATTTATAGGGTTTTGGATGGGAAATTTCCCTGGCTTTCCAGTAAAAAAAGAATCAAGCCTCTAGGACCAATAGTTTAGGAGATATGGCGGTTTAAAGATTTTGAGGTCCTTTTTTCACAATTTCACCTCCCACGTCCCTCCCAGGGCACCAATAACCCTTCATTTATAGGGTTTTGGATGGGAAATTTCCCTGGCTTTCCAATGAAAAAAGAATCAAGCCTCTAGGACCAATAGTTTAGGAGATATGGCGGTTCAAAGATTTTGAGGTCCTTTTTTCACAATTTCACCTCCCACGTCCCTCCCAGGGCACCTATAACCCTTCATTTATAGGGTTTTGGATGGGAAATTTCCCTGGCTTTCCAGTAAAAAAAGAATCAAGCCTCTAGGACCAATAGTTTAGGAGATATGGCGGTTTAAAGATTTTGAGGTCCTTTTTTCACAATTTCACCTCCCACGTCCCTCCCAGGGCACCAATAACCCTTCATTTATAGGGTTTTGGATGGGAAATTTCCCTGGCTTTCCAATGAAAAAAGAATCAAGCCTCTAGGACCAATAGTTTAGGAGATATGGCGGTTTAAAGATTTTGAGGTCCTTTTTTCACAATTTCACCTCCCACGTCCCTCCCAGGGCACCTATAACCCTTCATTTATAGGGTTTTGGATGGGAAATTTCCCTGGCTTTCCAGTAAAAAAAGAATCAAGCCTCTAGGACCAATAGTTTAGGAGATATGGCGGTTCAAAGATTTTGAGGTCCTTTTTTCACAATTTCACCTCCCACGTCCCTCCCAGGGCACCTATAACCCTTCATTTATAGGGTTTTGGATGGGAAATTTCCCTGGCTTTCCAGTAAAAAAAGAATCAAGCCTCTAGGACCAATAGTTTAGGAGATATGGCGGTTCAAAGATTTTGAGGTCCTTTTTTCACAATTTCACCTCCCACGTCCCTCCCAGGGCACCTATAACCCTTCATTTATAGGGTTTTGGATGGGAAATTTCCCTGGCTTTCCAGTAAAAAAAGAATCAAGCCTCTAGGACTAATAGTTTAGGAGATATGGCGGTTTAAAGATTTTGAGGTCCTTTTTTCACAATTTCACCTCCCACGTCCCTCCCAGGGCACCTATAACCCTTCATTTATAGGGTTTTGAATGGGAAATTTCCCTGGCTTTCCAATGAAAAAAGAATCAAGCCTCTAGGACCAATAGTTTAGGAGATATGGCGGTTCAAAGATTTTGAGGTCCTTTTTTCACAATTTCACCTCCCACGTCCCTCCCAGGGCACCTATAACCCTTCATTTATAGGGTTTTGGATGGGAAATTTCCCTGGCTTTCCAGTAAAAAAAGAATCAAGCCTCTAGGACCAATAGTTTAGGAGATATGGCGGTTCAAAGATTTTGAGGTCCTTTTTTCACAATTTCACCTCCCACGTCCCTCCCAGGGCACCTATAACCCTTCATTTATAGGGTTTTGGATGGGAAATTTCCCTGGCTTTCCAGTAAAAAAAGAATCAAGCCTCTAGGACTAATAGTTTAGGAGATATGGCGGTTTAAAGATTTTGAGGTCCTTTTTTCACAATTTCACCTCCCACGTCCCTCCCAGGGCACCTATAACCCTTCATTTATAGGGTTTTGAATGGGAAATTTCCCTGGCTTTCCAATGAAAAAAGAATCAAGCCTCTAGGACCAATAGTTTAGGAGATATGGCGGTTCAAAGATTTTGAGGTCCTTTTTTCACAATTTCACCTCCCACGTCCCTCCCAGGGCACCTATAACCCTTCATTTATAGGGTTTTGGATGGGAAATTTCCCTGGCTTTCCAGTAAAAAAAGAATCAAGCCTCTAGGACCAATAGTTTAGGAGATATGGCGGTTTAAAGATTTTGAGGTCCTTTTTTCACAATTTCACCTCCCACGTCCCTCCCAGGGCACCAATAACCCTTCATTTATAGGGTTTTGGATGGGAAATTTCCCTGGCTTTCCAATGAAAAAAGAATCAAGCCTCTAGGACCAATAGTTTAGGAGATATGGCGGTTCAAAGATTTTGAGGTCCTTTTTTCACAATTTCACCTCCCACGTCCCTCCCAGGGCACCTATAACCCTTCATTTATAGGGTTTTGGATGGGAAATTTCCCTGGCTTTCCAGTAAAAAAAGAATCAAGCCTCTAGGACCAATAGTTTAGGAGATATGGCGGTTTAAAGATTTTGAGGTCCTTTTTTCACAATTTCACCTCCCACGTCCCTCCCAGGGCACCAATAACCCTTCATTTATAGGGTTTTGGATGGGAAATTTCCCTGGCTTTCCAATGAAAAAAGAATCAAGCCTCTAGGACCAATAGTTTAGGAGATATGGCGGTTTAAAGATTTTGAGGTCCTTTTTTCACAATTTCACCTCCCACGTCCCTCCCAGGGCACCTATAACCCTTCATTTATAGGGTTTTGGATGGGAAATTTCCCTGGCTTTCCAGTAAAAAAAGAATCAAGCCTCTAGGACCAATAGTTTAGGAGATATGGCGGTTCAAAGATTTTGAGGTCCTTTTTTCACAATTTCACCTCCCACGTCCCTCCCAGGGCACCTATAACCCTTCATTTATAGGGTTTTGGATGGGAAATTTCCCTGGCTTTCCAGTAAAAAAAGAATCAAGCCTCTAGGACCAATAGTTTAGGAGATATGGCGGTTCAAAGATTTTGAGGTCCTTTTTTCACAATTTCACCTCCCACGTCCCTCCCAGGGCACCTATAACCCTTCATTTATAGGGTTTTGGATGGGAAATTTCCCTGGCTTTCCAGTAAAAAAAGAATCAAGCCTCTAGGACTAATAGTTTAGGAGATATGGCGGTTTAAAGATTTTGAGGTCCTTTTTTCACAATTTCACCTCCCACGTCCCTCCCAGGGCACCTATAACCCTTCATTTATAGGGTTTTGAATGGGAAATTTCCCTGGCTTTCCAATGAAAAAAGAATCAAGCCTCTAGGACCAATAGTTTAGGAGATATGGCGGTTCAAAGATTTTGAGGTCCTTTTTTCACAATTTCACCTCCCACGTCCCTCCCAGGGCACCTATAACCCTTCATTTATAGGGTTTTGGATGGGAAATTTCCCTGGCTTTCCAATGAAAAAAGAATCAAGCCTCTAGGACCAATAGTTTAGGAGATATGGCAGTTTAAAGATTTTGAGATCCTTTTTTCACAATTTCACCTCCCACGTCCCTCCCAGAATATGGCACCTAGGCGTTAGTACCTTCACTGGGAGGAGTTCACGCAGGTGTAAATCCATTTGAGTCGTTTGTACAAACTTTAAACTCGATATTTCAGTGAGCCTGTGGCACCTAGACGTTAGTACCTTCACAGGGAAGAGTTCACGCACGTGTAAATTCATTCAAGTCGTTTGTACAAACTTTCAATTCAAGATTACAGTGAGAATATGGCACCTAGGCGTTAGTACCTTCATAGAAAAGGCTTCCACCGTCTGTTGCTCCATTTGAGTCGTTTGTACAAATTTCAAATTCGATATTACAGTGAGAATATAGCACCTAGGCGTTAGTACCTTCACAGGGAAAAGTTCACGCAGGTATAAATCCAGCTCTATCAGGAGGTGAACCACGGAGGGGGGGGGGGGGGGGGGGTGAACGAAAAAAAAATTTAGTACATGCAGGTACTATCGAGGGTGAAACCATATCCATAGGATTTTTTTCATTTCCTATTACTCCGACGCTACACGAATTTACGTTCATCCCCTACGCCTAGGGGTGAGGGGTACTAAAAAAATGGAACATGGTACCTTCAGGTACTCAATGAGTACAATTGATGGCACTTCCAAAAAAATTTTTTTGCACAAATTTACCTTCATCCCCTACGCCTAGGGGGCGGGGGGGGGGGGGAGTTCTGAAAATAAATATACATGGTACATAAAAGTACTAACGATTTGGAACCTATCCTCATAATTTTTGTATACTACTCGCAAACTCAAGATTCCGGGAGGGGGTAAATTATAGAGGGGGGGTAGTTAGGAGGAAAAAAATTTGGTACACTCAGGTACTATCGAGGGTGAAACCATATCCATAGGATTTTTTTCATTTCCTATTACTTCGCCGCTGCACGAATTTTCCTTCATCCCCTACGCCTAGGGGTGAGGGGTACTAAAAAAATGGAACATGGTACCTTCAGGTACTCAATGAGTACAATCGATTGCACTTCAAAAAAAATTTTTTTCTCCAACTTCGATGCCAACTTCACAGGGCTCAGTACTCCTCTGAAATATTTATATATTTTTTTTCTTGAATCGTTCTTCTATTCATCTTGGAGTTTACTGCGAATTTTATCGGTAGAATTCTAAGATTTAAAACTGGTTTTTGGGTTTTTTTTCGTCTTAAATATAAAAGTTTAAATGTTTGATTTAAATTCTTACGATTTACGTGATAAATCACTCGCTAGAAAAGAAACAATTCTTTGGATTTTTGTTTAACTGAAGTTATTGTGATAATGATTGGTTTTAATGGAAAATATTGGGAGACATTTTTTGTTAGAAATTTTGTAAGCTACAAAAAAGGTCTTGACAAAAATTTCATCATCTCTTTTAGATCACGAAATATTCTTCAAAAACTGAAATTAAAAGATCATTCAGAACTAAAAACAATTAAAATAAATTCTAAATATAATAAAACTCGACTTAATCACCAATGACTCATAAAACTTTCATGTTCACCAATCCATACAAAGTATCTTTTACATAACATTAAAATTTCACAAATTCAATACTGATAAATGGCATCGAAATATTAAAATATGAATTAATGATGCTCTCCCACGAAAAAAAAAAGTAAAAATCACCCCGAACACTTACATAACTAATCCATCGAGTTTACAACTTTGACCCGAAGGATATGATTATCAACGAGGTATAAAGTACCAAATCCACTTCCTCCTCACAATTTCACAAAATCTGCGATAAATGACGTAATTCTCAATTAAAATTACGCACGCGATTGGCAGGAAAGTGCCTCGTCGAGGATAGCCAATATGCGTTAACTCCTCGTGACTACATTTTCTTCACTTTTTTTTTTATTTTTTTATTGACCGGTACTCGTTTGAGTGTATGAGAGAAGGCCGTCTCAAATTCACACGCGGAAGTCATTCGCATTGCGGATAGTACAGGCCTCGTGGGCACGTACAACACACCAGGCCATCCATTATGTATATATATCGCAGAATGGAGCAAACGGAATCCTCCTCCTATCTCATACGCTTGGCATTTTATACCAGGTGGGCGATATTCATATCTAATGTCCAACCTGTTATATTTAAAGTACTTTCCACAATTTTTATTGTCAAATAAATCACAGGGGGAGAAAAATTATTTAATTGAGAATTTTCACATCGAGTTTTTGGGTATTATCTCAGAATCTATAGGGAATTGACGATTTTTTATAAGCAACTTTTTTGTAGAGTGAAATGAGAGCTACAAAAAAGGTCTTTTCAAAAATTTTGATATCTACGCTAGATTCCGAAATATTTGAAAAAAAAAAAAACTGATTCCGTTACGAATTATGTTGAACCACTTTGATACTGATTTCTTCTTGAAGTGAAAAAAAAAAAAAAGTCTTTGTCAAGTACATTTTTAATTCACAATCAGCGACATCCTGTCAACAACGTATGCATGCATATACTTATTTTTTTGTATTTGAGTCATTTACAAATTTTTTACTCAATCTCAATCACGATTATTGCATCAGACTAATAAACGCAATTACGTAAGAGTCACGACCTTCCAATGTCAACAGGTTGTTCCGGTTTTTATATATTCGTCTATGAGACATTAGTCGTCTCATCTTCTAATAATTCTCATAAATAAAAAATACAAGTTCTTTTTTCCTCTCTCAATGCACCTCAATTGACGCAATACGAATTTTATATCAATGATTCTTCATTGACATGAGATAATCCCTCGAGAATGTTCTTCATAAATGTCCGAATATTTAACCCAAACCGTGCAATTTTAAAAATCACAAAATGGCGGAAATTCAACATCTAGAAAAAAACAATTTCATTGCAATAAATGCACATAATTATTTCATTTAAAATAATTATTTACTCGCTCGAATCCATATTCATCGAACCTCACTATTTTTTTTTGCCATTCAAGGATAAAAAAAATATGTTAGTCCTTTTTTTTATTCAACTTCATTGATTTTTTTTTTAATTCAAGAAACAGGATTAAGTGGCGATACCTTATTGAGTATATGTTTGGCAAGAATGAGTGAAGAAGAAGTCAAACAAGAGTTGGAAGAGAGGTATGAATAAAAAAAAAAAAAAATGGGTATATAAAAAAAAACTGGTCCGTCAGTTCGTGGATATACTTTCATCTTTAAACGATTCATTTAATCGCAGTTGGAAACTCGTTGAACGGCATCATCTCGACCAAAACCATATAAACTTGATCAAATGAGGGAGTATATATAGCTTTTTAAAAATATTGAGGATACATTTTTCTAGATTTGACTGAATTCTAACAAAATTTTTCAATTTCTAATAAATTCGATTTTTCACATTTTGATAAATATCAAATTATCTCGATAATGAGTCATTTCAGGGGAAAAAGACAAGAGGCATTTTTTGTTGGAAATTTTCTCACCTACAAAAAATATCTTTTGACATTTTTTCCTAAAATCACTAGTTTCCGAGATAATTGGAGATTAAGAGAACAGAATTGAAAAAAAAAATTTTTGAAGGAAGAAAATTGAGAGAAAATGAGGAGTTTGGTGCGTGTTGTTGGGTAGCAAGAGTCGTGCGCTCGAGTAAACATTGTCAGATAAATATTTACCCAAGCAGAGTCCCTGATTCTTTACATCGTAACTGCGTATTATTGAAACCGTGTGAGATAAGAAAAAAGCTTGGAAAATTATTATTGCGTGTAAGTGTCAATTTTTTCCTTTACAATCATTTTCCTACTGTAATTATAATACTTATCAAATGTCCACTAGTGTCCTCAGAAATATGCCCACCCTTTGCCGCGTCAAAACAGTTATCTAGCCTCGATTCGTCACGAAACACTGCACCATTCGATTTCCGATAGACACGATATGTTATTTACCTCAAACCAGTGGGTTCGTGTTACGACAAACTGTTTCGTGGATGTTGACTACTTTATGGAGTGATTTTATCACCAGAGGATATAGAAAGCATAGGATTATTTCCTTGGCATTTTCAACGAATATTTAATCAGAATTTCACAAAATTCTCCATAAAATCGATTTTTCAAATTTTAAATATCGAATTATCTCGAGAATGAGTGATCCCAAGAGAAAATGTCAAAAGACATTTTTTATCGGAAATTTTATAATCTACAAAAAAGGCCTCTTGACATTTTCCCCTAGAATCACTCGTTTTCGAGATGAATGTCGATTAAAAAAAAAAAAAAAGTGAAATTTTTTGACACAAAATTTATCACTTTGAGAAATCAAAATCATGTTTCTTTCATTTTGGAACATGATTATTTGAAAATACCAGAAGTCATAATTGTTTATGCATTTTTTCACGCAATTATTGTTTAAAATTCTTGAATTTAAAGCAGCATGATTAATTTCTCAGATTTAAGAGAAAAAACAAAAATAAAAAAATTATAAGGAAGTATTATTGAATAAAATTGACGGGGTTAGCGATTCTAATTAAGGTCCACAAGACCGCCACGCTCCCATGGCTCCCATGATCACACATACGTGAATTACAATGAGTTCATTGACACCAACACTGGAAGTGAAACGATCCTGTCGGAAGGAAATTGCGAAAGTTGATCGATTATATTCGATCATTGCTTCCGAATGGTACAACTGTAATTTTATAAAATTTTGGAGCTCTCAATTACCAATAATTCATCATATTTCGACCTCAATTTAATATTCTAGTGAAAAAATGAAAAAATTCCACATCAATTTTACTTTTCGCTGAATATCTCGCAACTGACTGGAGATAATAAAATTTGCATAAGAACCTTTTTTGTAAATCTTCTTCTGCTGTACAAAAAAGGTCTCTACAAAAATTTTTCCATCTCCCTTAGATTCGAAGATATCCCTGAAAAATTCTTTTCAGAATTAGTTTATCCAATGAAATTAATTTTCGTAGTAACTAACAAATCACTGGGGCAAAATGGGTCATTATTTTTTTAATTTTAAATAAAATTGTCCTGGATGTCCAATGGAAGTACCAAAACCTTATTTTTTTTAAGAGAATTGGTTTTATTTTCTTTTTTTTTTTTTTATTAAAAATAATATTTTCGATATTTCATTTTTTAATCATTCAATTGTTCATAGTCCCCTGATATTAATCATGAATTGCAGTTAGCGATAACGTTATATGACATATTATATTTGCTGCATGACAGCAATGCGTGTCCATAGCATCATCTCGGCGCCAGTAACAGACGTCTTATCAACAAGATAAAATTCTTTAGAACGAGGTTGATAATTAATTGAATCTTTAATTCAGATTAAAAAACTCATTAAAATTAAATTAATATATTTGTAATCAAGAAAACTTGTTTGATTAAAAAAAAAAAAATTCTAATAATTTAATTCGCAAAATTGAAATTCTTTCGATTGTTTTACAACTTTTGAGCATGAATGGTTTTCTGTAGAATGATTGAGATCAAAGACACGAGTATGGAGGCATTAAGGTGCACGATTATCGGTGGAATGAGACATGAGAGAACATAGAAAGAAGGAGGAGCAGGAAGAAGAACAGAAACACACGTTACCGAGGTCATCGAATGGACAATAAGTACTGGGGATACCCTGCGGACCGTGAACATACACCGAGGTACAATTTTATAATTATTGTTCTAGGTCTAGTTTAGTGCACAATTTTTTTTTCTTTTTATCAATTTTTTAATCATTTTTAATCATTGAAAATGTTTAAAAATTTACGGAATTATTTTTACTGATTAACTTGAGACATTTAATTAATTTGAGATGGGCGGACTTCAATGAGTGATAATTTTGATAAAAGTCGTAGGGGATTGACCAGATAAATATGTCAGAATTGATGGAATGCGATGATTGATTGATGTTCTTGGGAATGTTTAATTGATTTGTGACAGAAATCGATTTATTACGTTTTATCATTCTTCCACTGATTTTTATTTGATGAAAATCAAAATGGAATTGAATATTTTTTGTAATTATTAATTTGTCTCGATAATGAGTGATTTTAGGGGGTAATGTCAAGAGACCTTTTTTGTAGATTATTGAATTTTCTACAAAAAATGTCTCCTGACATTTTTTCCTAAAATCACTCGTTATCGAGATAATTCAATATTAAATGAGATGTAAAAAATCAACTGTCACGATTTATCAGTCAAATTAATTATCTAAATATCTCCGAATCCAAGGGAGATGGAAAAAATTTCATAGATATCTTTTTTATAGCTCTCATCACGCTCTACAAAAAAGGTCTCTACTAAAATCCTCCCATTTCTCTTCAATTCTGAGATACTCCCCAAAAACAAAAAATAAAGTTATTCCTCAAATATTTCGCAACTCCTAGTAATCCTTCATTCACGTTTAATCCACCTGTTCACGTATAATACACCAACTGACCTTGATCGATTCGCCAACACCACCATACAAATACAACTATAATCCCACTCTCGTACCTCTCGTTATCGTCCAATCACTCAAACTAATTAGTAAATATTGCTCAATAAAAGAATCATGTACTCTTCAGTCTCAAATGCGTCATCAAAAAGAGCCGATAAACCGACAAAAAAATGCGATAGAAAATATTTTATTCACTATCGATTTCAACCGCTGATACCATACTCAATGATTCCACGATTTGTATCAGGTGAGTATTTAATCATGAATAAAGATAAAACCAATATTTTTTTTTAACTAGTAAATAATTAACGCAATTTATCAATTTAATTGAATTTCCTTCCAAATGAAAGAAAAAAAATCAATTTTCTTGGTAGAATGAATAATAAATAATAAAATTAAAATAATTACTCACTTCGAATGAGTTGAACATAACCATCTCCATGAATAAAAACTCAAGAATAGTCCACCAATTAATTAAATAAATAATTAACGATTTATAAAAAAATTGATGACTCGAGAAATTTACACTTGACCCGAATTTTTTCTTTTTTTTTCAAATGTTCAATCTGACGTTTAGTACTATTTTGAAACAAGTACACACTGGTAAACACACCGGTTTTTTTTAAAAAAAAGAGACAGTTCAGCTGAACTGTCGACTCACTACTGGCGACAAGTGGTAAAAGAGGAAAGGTGTAACGGCTCAGTCGGCGAGGTAACACGGGGGCAGTCTCTCTTGTATCCCTTCTCCTCCCTCTGCGCACTTTTATCCATTGGATTTAATGTACAACTTCGGTATGTTTCGTGACACGTCGGCTCGGCAATTTTCGGTATTTATTATATTCAGTTATACATAGCGGAGACTTGATGCGCTCGTGTAATTGTCGAAAATTTCTTGGTTTCTGGATTTTTCAGCGTAACGAATTGGGGTAATTGGGAGGTGGAAGAGTATCAGCTGATTGTACTCTTTTTGGGTTTTTTCATTCTTATTTTAGGGTATGAGTTTGATGAAATAGTGAAGAAGAGGATTTCATCAGTTTTTGGGGAATATCTTGAAATCTAGAGGAGATGGCGAAATTTGTGAGAAGAGCTTTCTTATAGAGCTGAGGGAGATTTACAAAAAAGGTCCTTATGAAAAATCCGCTATTTCCATCGGATTCGGAGATATTCATGAAAAACTCATTCAGTAGTTCACTTACTTCAAACTTTAGTTTTTTCGAAGATATCTCGAAAGCTAATCGAGATATCGAAATTTTTGACAGAACCTTTTTTGTAGAGCCAAGTGAGATCTACAAAAAAGGTCTCTATAAAAATTCCTCTATCTCCCTTAGATTCAGAGATATTCATCAAAAATTCTGTCATTCTTCTCTCCTCACGTCAAAATTTTATCAAAAAAATTCTATCATCACTCCAACAAAATCCCAAATGTAACAAAAAAAACCTTCAAAGTCAACAAATAATCCTAATGATGATGTAAAACGTGAATTAACCATTTAACAAAGAGGGAAATGATTCACACTTTAATTACACAATTATCTCAAAGATGTTGTGTTATAATGGATCTTCAACAGGTGCAGGCATACACCACAGTCGAGTGGTTTTTCCGCGCTCTGGCCAACACACATTCTCAATACCCCATAAACACGATATTTTCCAACCAACAAAAAATACAAAAAAAAAAAAATCCTTAGTCAATCCTCAATTGAAATAAAACACCCCAAAAATTGTCTCATTCCGCAATAAAATCGTACAAATATCCCTCGAAACTCGATTTATAACAGTAAATATTTTCAAAATATTGACAAAACGCCAACGAAACGACCGAATGCCTACAATACTCCATATCCCCATGAAACATGATAAATATTTGATAAAATAAAATGAAAATATTTTATTCCCGTTTTGAGTCACTGCGGGATCAATATTTTGTTCCAAGTAACCGTAACCGGTCAACATCTGCTCTAGAGTCACCAGAATATTCACAAATTCCTCATTATTTCCATTTAATGATAATCAAACACTAGTAATAATTATTTTAACGTAAAAAAAATGATTTTTAACTATTAAAAATTAATTTTTATGAATGAAAAAATAGTGATAAACATTGTTTAATCGATTAATACAACTCACCGGCGTCTTCTGAACCAATTGTGCAGTTTAAATCCCATTTTATGAGTGAAATAACGCGTTCTCTAAAATTCACTTCACAAAACTAAACAATTCTCGAGCATTATCGATACGAAACTGACCGCGAGAGTCCTTGATACAATACGTTGTACACAAACTCAGGGAGAACCGTTCACTACCATACATCTCAACCGTTGAATCACATATACCTCTGTCTTGATTCTCGGCCCCATACAGTATTGCTCCGTTTCACACGGTAAACTCACACATGGATAAGTTTTGTCCAGGTGTTGGGGTATTTCACGCACGAACCACCACAACCGTTGGCGATCACGTGCCAAAATTCTAACGGTCTAATTCATGTTTTTTTTTAAATTAATTTTTGTTAATTATTAGTTCGATTTTATCGATTTTCTTCCGCTTTAATCAATTTTTTTGGGAATTAATTTATCAATTAATCAGTTTTTTCATTAAATCTTGTTAAATAAATTGAATTTCCTCGATAAGGTTTGATTTTAGGGAAAAATGTCAAAAGACATTTTTTGTAGAGAATTTATCAGGCTACAAAAAAGGTATCTTGATATTTTCCTCTAAAATCACTGGTTTCCGAGATAAATGCGTAATTATCAAGAATAAAAAATTCGGTTTTTCGTTTAATGAGTTGATTTGAATTGGGGGTGAGTTTTTGATGAATATTTTTGAATCTAAGGGAGATAGCTCTCATTCTGCTCCATAAAAAAAGCCCTTATCAAAATTTTGCTATCTCTAACGGATATCGAGATATTCAAGAAAAATTGAAATCTAAAAGAAATTATTCCAATTCGTTTGACTTTCTCACAATAAAAATTAAATCAAAGATTAATTTCCTCTTTGTTACTATTTGTAATATATTAATCTTTGTTTTTAGAAGAATAAAGAGCATGATTTGATAATTTTCCATTATTTGTATGATGATTCAACGAGATCAATGATTATCGATTAATAAAAAGTATTATTAATTCTGTCAATATCTAATATATATCGCAATCCGGTGCAATAACCGTGTCCTCAGGAGTCCGAATGTGAGATGACGACCGTGGGATGAATGTTGATGACTAAAAATTTATAAAAAAAAAAAAAACACTTACCAAGCAACTGCGTTTCATTGAGCTACCCTTCACTTTCTGCAACTGTCACCTGCCACATTTCATAATAAATGCACAACTTAAATTCCGTTACACTTGCACACTTTTGCGTATCCCCTGAGAACGATTCTAGATTGAATTTCATCCGCCTACGGTATCGGAGTGAATAAAATAGCGCAATGGAATTTGTCAATTCAATCTCAAAATCAGAGAATAGTTTTTTTTTTCTGAATATCTCTGAATCTAATGAACATACCAGAATTTTCATGAGGACCTTTTTTATAGCTCTCATTCCGCTCTATAAAAAAGGTCCTTATGAAAATTTCCCTATCTCTCTCCAATTTTGAGATATTCATAAAAAACTCATTTCCAAATTGTGTTGAATCATTTTGTGCAATTATCTCATATAGGCTTTTCATTTTTCCTAAATATCTCGGAATGTGAGGGAGATAAGGAAATTTTCATGAAGACCTTTTTTGTAGCTCTCATTCTGCTCTACAAAAAAGGTCCTCATCAAAATTTCTCAATCTCTCTTAGATTCAGACATATTCAATAAAAATTGAAGTTGAATACTTTCGTGCTACCAATTCTCATATTATAATTTTCAATTTATTTCTTTGAATTTTCTTTGAGGAAAATTAAACTTCCTAATTCAAACTGAATCAGCTGTTCTCTGATAAGAGAAAGACCCTGTAGATGTCACTACCACCCAGGCAATACTAAAAAATGTCGGTCGAGTGATTGATAAACATAATGAAATACTTCCACGTACAATAAACCGAGTCTATTGTGTATTTGGTGTCTACGTGTAATTATCAGAGTATCTTTCGGCTCAGTAACTATGGCAACTAAAGTAATTATCATTTCCATTCACTTTTTGGAAGAAAATTCTCTTAATTTATTTTTAATTGTTTAGTTTATTTTTTTCCAAATTATCTATAGATTCACGAGTTCAGTGTGGAAATGACCTGTGAAGGCTGTTCAGGAGCTGTTAAACGAGTTTTAGGAAATAAACCTGGTACGTTTTAAATCCTTTTTTCGTTAATTTGAATCGTTTATTGTATTAATTGTCAAGTGGTGAAAGTCAATTTCACTTGAAAATCTCAATGTTTTCACGAGATATCTCGAAATCTGATGGAGATATCTAAATTTTTGTGGAGACCTTTTTTGTAGATCTCATTTTTCTCTACAAAAAAGGTATATATGAAAATTTCTGCATGTTCATCAGATTCAGAGATATTAAGGAAAAACTCGTTTGTTCCAGAATAAAGTTGATTAAATTTCAAATAAAATGAAGTGAATTTTGATGAATTTTTTTCAGGTATCGAAGACGTAAAAATTGATTTGGAAGGGAAGAAAGTATTTGTTACGTCTACTCTTCCTTCAGAGGAGATACTCGAGTACATAAAGAAGGCTGGTAAATCAACATCGTTCATTGGAATAAAAAGCTAACTCAAATGAAACTCAAATAATCTCTTCGTGTCTCAATCGATATGTACATATTCTCCATAAAATGATAAAATGGAAAACGAATTAATCCTGATAACCAAAAGAATTAAAAAAATCCTGAATTCTATATTTTTTCAATTATTTATTTTGTATAAAACAAATTGAGTATAATTAATTAATAATACGTCTATATTACAGACAAAAGGAACATGGTAACTTGTATAAAAAATTCCGTATTTAATTAAGTAATTGATTTACCACGTAATTATTATAAAATGCAATTAAATTCATTAGTAAAGTTTGGAAATCTGATAAATCGAAAATAACAAATTTGTTAATGTAGAATTATCTCGATAAAGAGTGGATTTAGAGAAAAATATCGAGAGATCTTTTTTGTGGGGAATAAAATTTCCAACAAGAAATGTCTTCTGACATTTCTCTCTAAAACCACTTGTTGACGAGATAATTCAATATTTAGAGAGTGCTAAAAAATTTAATTGTTTTATTTCAAGACTTAAGTTCTGAAAAGCAATAAATTAAGTAATTTTAATTATTATGTTAATCATGATAATACTTGAGTTAGTTTTTTAGTCGTTCCTCAATATTCGTCAGTCTCTGCTCCAAAAGGACAATTGTGTTCCTCAGAGCCTCCACTTGATTGCTGAGAAGTTGTTCAAGATTTTTGGTCACATGAGGTTTATCCAGAATATCATCTCGATATCTTCTGAAAGGTGTGAGTTTTCCAGCTTTCTCTTTCTCCTGTGGCCAAGAACTCCTCAGATTTATCACTTGGACTGGATATCTCTCTCCTGGTAGTTCTGTAATTGGACCAAAACAGCTTCTGCCTCTCTCCATATTTTCATCCCCCAATTCTGTTATATACTGAGATGAAAGCAATTTGACTTCTAAATTCTTTACTTCTTATTCATTTGAGGATATTCACACTTTTTTTATAAATTGAAAATTCAGTTATGAAATTAAAAACGAAAATACGTCAATTTCCCTCTAGTTTTTTATTAATATCTCAAAATCTGATAGAGATATCGAAATTTTTGCCAAGACCTTTTTTGTAGAGCAGAATAAGATCTACAAAAAAGGTCTTATTAAAAATTCAAATATCTCCCTTCAATTCAGAGAAATTTAATAAAAACTGAATCAGAAAGATTCAAGACTTGTGTTAACATCCTCAAAATAATGTTTGGAAGAAGAATTGTGATTCAAAATGAGAATATTTACAATTTTAGAATATTTTTAGACCCTAAAAGTTGAAGAAAACACGATATAATATAGAATAATAGAATATTGCCCGTCTTAATTCAATAATTCATCAATTTACCTCCAATTCCTCCCTCTCACCATCCTCACCACTCTCTTCAACATCCTCTCTAGCATCTGCATAAGATCCCGACGAGTCCTGTCCATTATCAATGTGGAGAGCTTCAATCTGGGATTCCAAATTCAATTTAGCATCATCTGGATAAAGTGTTCTCTTTCCTCTCCTTCCAATCTCGTGTCTATCGAAATTGGTTTTCCAGATCAATAATTGCTGATCAGCACCACCAGAAGCAAAGAATTCACCTGTTGGTGAGAAAGCAATGGCTCGAACACCTCCACAATGGGCTTTGAGGGTGTAAATTGGACGACCTTCGAGTAAATCTAAAACCTAATTTAAAATTTTTGCTTAGCATTAATTGTTGATAAGTCAATTTTAATGTCTTTCCATAATATCTCCAAATCCAATAGAGATATTGAAATTTATGTAAAGACCTTTTTTGTAGAGAAAAGTAAGATTTACAAAAAAGGTCTCTATAAAAATTTCGCTAACTCTCTGAGATTCAGACATATTCATCAACAACTGTTTGCTTTTTCGATTTATCAGCCTGAATCATTGATTTTCTATTTCACGACAGTTTTTGATGAATATTTTTGAATCTGTGGGAGGTACAGAAATTTTCGTAGACATCTCAATGAGATGTACAAAAAAGGTCTCTAGGTAGATTTCTCTACTTTCTTCAGATTGAGAGATAACCATCAGAAACCCACGTGATCCAAAATCATTTGATTTTCCAATGAAATTTATCAGCAAAAATATTTGAAGAAATAAAGAATTACCTTCATAGTCGAGTCTTCCGAAGCAGTGAGCATAAAATTCCCATCAGGATGAAATTTGACTTTACTAACAGCACCAGTATGAGCAGTATAGTGTTGATGTAATTGTCCAGTTCTCAGATCATAAAATTTGACACAACCCCCGGCATTCCCTGCGCCAATACCAATACCACTGGGATGAAATTCAACATCCAAAGCTGGATCCTTGAGTTCTGTAATTGTCCTAACACACTTTCCACACGCAATATCCCACAATTTAATAGTTTTATCGTCTCCACAAGAAACAATCAATCTATCATCAGGTGAAAATCTAGCACAATGTACCCAATTAGTGTGTCCAACAAAGGACTTGAGAAATCTTCTTCTGCAGACTACCCACAGTTTGACAATTTTATCATCAGATGCTGTCACCAAATTTTGTCCATCACGACTGAATCTAACGGATTTTACAGCTCCAGTATGTGCCCTAAAGTCCAAAGACTCTCCTCTGACAGTTGGTACCCAAATTCTTACTGTTCTGTCTTTGGATGCTGTTGCAACAACTTCACCCGATGGTGAATAATCAACATCTTGCACAGCATCTTTGTGGGATATAAAACGATTTGCTCTCATTGAATCAGCAAATGTGTATACCATAAATGTATTGTCTAGGCTTGATGTTGCAACTTGGTGATCATTTGGGTGAAATGTTACATTTGTTATGGGTTTTTTATGACCTCTGAAGTGACGTTCAACGGTTGGATCACATGGGGTACTCATTGAATTGTAATCCTGGATGCAAAGAAATTTTTTAAAATTAATTTTATCCATTTATTGAGGAATTATTTGGTATATCTCCGAAATGGGGGATTCTAGGGGAAAATGTTGAGAGACCTTTTTTGTAGTTGAGAAAATTTCAAACAAAAAATGTCTATTGATATTTTCTTCTAAACTCACTCGTTGTCGAGATAATTTCAATATTCAATGAGATGTGAAGATTCGACGTTGGTATTTTGAGTTTCCCGCTCAATTCTATCCAGCACTAACCTCAAAAGTCACTGATTAATAGATTAAATGAATAAATTGAGGGTTTTAGGAGATAAAAATGGTTCAAACAATCCGATAAAATTGGGATGAATGAGTGAAATATTCAAAGAAATAAATACAAACCATTTTTAGTATATTAATCCGTTTCCGAGGGAGTCCAAACGGTTTCACACTTTTGTACCTTTTTTTAGTTATTATCGGTGTTGAGATATTTCAGAATGTAGATAATTTGGATTTAAAACTCAGAATGGAGATTAAGGGATTATCAAGGACTTTTCCGATATTCAATGCGATTTGTTCAATTTCTAAGGGTCAAGAGAGGAATTATTTTGGAACACTGGTATAAAGTGACAGTTGGGCTTTTCAAAACAAAACTCTGCGACTGCGTGAGTCAAAAGAATATCTCAACCCATTTTGAATAGATAATTTTTTTGCTAGATTATCAGAATAAAGGAAAATAATAATCACTCATGAGAAAAAATTGTCTTAATTATTAATCAATTATATAAATTGCTATGTGAATTTTTTTCCTGATATGAATGATAATGATAATCAAAATTATCGAATTGATCGAATCTATTCACTGATACTATAATTCAGTATGTACTTTGAATTGGTAAAATGGTTTAAGTCAATTTCATCCTGGGTTCAGTTTTTGACGAATATCTCGGAATTTAAGAAAGCTAGCGAAATTTTCATAGATACATTTTTTGTAGAGTATAATGAGAGCTAGAAAAAAGGTCCTTATAAAAATGTCTCTATCTCCCGTAGATTCAAAGATATCCATCCAAAACTGACCCCAGGATGAAATCAACTTAACCCGTTTTACCAATTCACTACTCAATTCAGATAAATCTCTCAAAAATCGTGAGGTCAAGGGTCTATCGCCCTGAACCGCCATTTTAACCGACCCCGAAATTTTGATATTCGCTGCTCGTTACCTCATGCTCGAAGTAATCTCAGTAGTTGAAGTCTTTTGTACACGGAGCAGTGTTTCACGGGTGTATAGGATATTCGCCTTCCGGTTGAGGTGGGGGTTTTAGGAAGACTTTGGGTTATCGTCATTTATGTTCCATGTACACTGACAGGCTGAACATATACAAAACTTTATGAACAACATTTGCACACTGAGAGCAGTGAGCCACAGACTGTTTAAACTCAATTTATACTCATTCAGATAAATTGCAAATTAAACTTCTGATGGAATGAGTAACATGTTTTATTTTAAGGATGTTAACAATTTATTGTATAAAAATTTATATATAATTTATTTATTAATAAATTAGGCAGTAGTAGTTTCTTTCAAGTTCAGATAAAAAAAAAAAAAATTTCATAAATAAATTTTTTTGCAATATTTTGGCAGCTCCATTGAACCATATTCTGAAAAGAGTAGGCGGGTAGGGGGGAAGCTCCACGATATTTGTTGGAATTTAATTAGATTGGATCCTCAAGAGTTTACAACTAATCAAACTTGATTATTCGATATTACGGTGTAGATCCACCAAACAGCTTCACAATTCACTCTGAATCTTCTTCATAAACAAGGAATTCACAATCGTGCATCAAATAACTGAGGTGAGCAGTTATCACTTGAAGAATTTATCACACTAAACGAGAAATTCTCCGAGCCTGAGTCAAGAGAAAGTTTGGTAGAATGATAAATTATTGTATATTTTCAAGAAATTTAGATTTTTTTTTTCATAATGTATTCTGATTTTTTATGAAAACTTGAAAAGTTTATATTATTGTTTCTGAAATGAAAGAGATTATACTGTTTCTTTCTTGTGTGAATACATTCTTTTTTGTCAACCCATACAAATTCTCTCCACTTTGAGCGATTCTTCGGCTTTGGATATAACTTCAATGGTCAATGGAGAACTTCATGAAAGGGATGATGAATTCACTTTGACTGAATTATTCAAAGTATTTGTATTCGAAAAGAGATAGTTTTGTTTTTTATTTCATACTCCGGCGGAATACTTTTCTGGGTGACTTGATTCAATCAAAGAAAAATCACTATAATAATCTTGAATATGAGAAAAGTAGTTTTCCGCAAAGTGGATGGATATCATCGAAAAACTTGATGTTTAGTTTGATAATAAAGAAAAAAAAAAACAATTTCTTTTTTCAAATTTTTCATAAAGTTTTCATAAATTCTTTAAATATTAATATACTAGCTTCGTTGATGTCGCTCTCATATTGCTCATTTGCATGTGAATTTTCCAGAGAATGCATATGAGAATAATTTCTTACATTGGTGTTCTGCACTGCATGTTTATCATGTCATTTTCTCATAACACCCGAAAAAAAAATTCTTCTCTGGAAGAACTCTACCTGATTAGAGTCATTGAATCGATCTGAATTTTTTCATTCGACTTTATTCAGGCTAGCTGCATCGAAAATCTACTTGATTCGGGTAGAAAGTGGCCAAGTCGAAAAATTCTACCTGAATCAGAACTTTATCTCTTGAGCTTGAAAAAAAAAGTTCTGATTCAAGTTGAAAATCTACCTCATTCAAGTAGGATGACTCCGTTTTTCGACCTGAATCAAGTCAAACTCTACCTGAATCACAATGGTTTTTTTTTTCGTGCACTCCCGTACAATCTCCATACCAAATGATGAAAAATATTCATGCAAAATCTCAATCACAAGCGTTGCACATCTCATCCCCGAGAGAAATTCATTCAAAATAAATATAAAAATGTTCCATAAGTGTGTTCATGATCCAGCATGTACAAATTGAATCATCGTAAAAGGTAAATTTCCCATCATGATTCCAATATTACGAAAATTCTTCAATATATTCTGTGTAAACAGAAGAGCGGGAGTTGTGCGAGGAAGCCCCTAAACTCGATCCCCTCTACCACTCGCTGATATCAACGCGATATATACAGGTTCACCACAGTGAGTAAGCAACTGGCGCGTTCACCTCAGTCGCGTTTCGCGCGTCCTACGTGTGGCATATTCACGTCACTCTAGCTCTCCTCAATCCTATTCCTCCCGTAGTCAAAGAACAATGTTCTCAAATTTATAAATAATAAACAATTTAGTGAAATTTATTGGATAAAAAATTATCACTCGTTATGAAAAAATATCTCTGATTTAATATTTCGCGAGGGAGAAATTCGAGCGCCATAGAATGAACGATGGCAGTTGATAGTGGAAAAAATAATATAAAATAAAAAACGTAGGACAGTCGAACCAATAAAAGCTACATGCGTGCCTCAAGAGTCGTTGAAACTAATGATCAGAGGGAGAATCATTCGAATAATCATCTATCCATGCTTGTGGTGAAAATGCCGAATTCCAGGGATCAATATCAAATGGATTTGCATTGAAAATTCATTCGTAATTTAAATAAAAATGTCACTCAACTAGTAATGAATAATATTTATAAAACGGTAATTTTTTTCACCTGGTAGGAGATAATTATTTTAATATTTTTAATTGAAAAATCAAGAGCGATCAGAAAATATAAATTACATTTTTTAAATGTACAATGAATGCATTTAGTAGTGAAGTTTCCGAACGTAACAGGTTGATCAGGGTTTAGGGGAAAAAAATTGACACATAAAAATTATTAATTTTCGAGATGAATGGAAAATTTATAGGATGAATAAATAAATGAAAGAGATTGAAAAATGTTAGAGTGACATCACGTTTGACATTTTTTGAGAATAACTTTCTCAACGCAATCTTCGAGTCAACTTGAAGAAATTTTATTAAATTTTTTTTCATCCCTCTAATTCCTTCAGTCTGTGTGCGCCATCAGCCTTCAAAAGTTATCATTCTTTTAAGGAATCCTTAACAATTTTTCATTAAATAAGCTTTCAAAGCACAAGCAATAACAAACACTTATCGTTTACGTTTATTCTAACATTTTTGTTTATTTTTCTGTCATCCTCATAACCGTAAATTCCATTTTATTGTGAAAAATAAACAATAGCGTGTATCTCGAGATATAAAATAGTTTCATCTTTTTATATTTCACTGGCTATTCACATTGAGAGTTTTCCAAAGCATTGGGCTACAAATGAAAAATTTACACTCTCAACTCCCTCCATAATTCTTTGGAGCTGGCAGCCATTAATGATAAACGCGAAGAGATAATAACTGGACAAATAAATGGAACAATAATTTGATGAAAATTTTTTGTAAAAAATGAATTTCGACGAATCAGGGCGGAGTATTCGGTATCACGTGACACCTTCATGTCAGTTTCATTTCAGTAGTGGATTGGCGTCAGTTTTCGATGAATATCTCGGAATCTGAGGGAGATTGCGAAATTTTTATGAAAACCTTTTTTGTAGAGTAAAATGAGAGCTATAAAAAAGGTTCTTATGACAATGTCTCTATCTCTCATGGATTTAAAGATAATCATCGAAAACTGACCCTAGGATGAAATTAATTTGAACAGTTTTATGTAATTCATCAATTGTTTTTCACAATTTTGATGGATAAATACAGTTGAAATCAAGATGAAGACAGAAATTCTCTAAATAGCCCTTGACCTTCAAAATTAATCGTATAATTTTCCTCATGTATTGACGGCGGTAGCTGTGTGATTAGAGCCGGGGACTGGCACGCGGAGGACCCGGGTTCAATTCCCGTCTGAGGGGGGCCAAATTTTGAATGCTCTAATTTCCCAGTTTTCACTGTCCAAACAATAAAAATCAGATTTTCCTCATGTGACAAGTTTTACTCAAAAATCCATAATAATTACTGATTAAAAACTTCACCTTCAAATTTATATAGAGCTCAGAAAAATCGCTCTCCCACGATATGTAGAAAAAAAATGATTTATCTCTGTAAATAGGTTCGCTCTCATATCTAATTCTGAGCTCTCAATGGAATAAATATAAGAGGCACAGAGAAACCTTTGAATATTCAAAAAATTGCAAGTCCCATGGCATTGCAATGTAATTTTATAAATACTCTGGTGTATTTCATTCTCAACTATGTGAAAATATGCATTAATATACTGGCATTCCCCTGAGGCTTTTTGTGGGTGATGAGCACAGTTCATGATTACACGTTTTGCTCACTTTCGCATAAACTAATAATTCAACTTTGCTTCTGCAGAATTGTTGTTTCCGATGGTCACACCAAGGCCTTAATAAAAAGGTCAGGAATTCAGATCCCGGAATTTTATTCATCATTTCTAAATAGTTGAAAATAATTAATTTCTTCATTACAAATTAACATGAAATTTTTTTTGTCTTGTTTCATCAATTTATCATACCAACACCAAAAAAAATTCAAGTTTTTCTTTTTCCTCGAATTTTCTTAAATTTAACCATGAAAATTCCTCCCAATCCATCAACAAGTCGTCAGACGGTATAACAGGAGTCGTTGTACATCTCCATGCGAAAACATTGGCAATATTATTTATACTATTTCAAGCGCAACTAATGGATCACCGAGCCAATGTCGTTATACCACTGAAATTATCTTCTCCCACTTTATGTCCAAGGGTTCATTTTGCCCCACAGCTCATTTCGCCTATATGGGGCCTGTATTCCCTCATTCTCTCGCATATATGCACTCCTTTTTCCCCTCATTTCTGACGAACAGCAACCGCACATACCCATCTCTCACCTAGATCACACGTGTCACAACATGTATAATATTATTCCGTTTGATGCTTTTTTTTTTCTCTCTCATAATACATTTTGTTTTCTCTTTTGCTCACTCCAAATTACATATTTTCCTGTTTCTCTCGACTTCACGCGTTCACTCAACTGCTATTAAATACCGATTGAGGGGGTTTTCAGTGATAGATATTAGTGTGGGAATCTTGTAAAATGAGTCCTCTCTCAACGTGTCACCCAAAGTATTTGTAAAATACAAGATTAGACTGAAGTTTACTTGACGTTGTCAGTGTAACGGGTTTCTTGATACTTCCGTAACTGTATCTTCATTACACAATGTGTCTGTCCTTTGACAGTGCCATTTAAAGGGAGTGGGCATGTAATAAAAGTTTGATAATTTTCGAATAACGTCAGAAAATGTCTATTAGTCCTGAATAATTTAAATTCCAATAATAATTGGTTTTTGATTAAATCATAATTATTTCAAAATAATAATTTTCAGAGAATCGTGAGAATTTTCTGGATATTCCATATATATCATATTCATTATCGAATATTTTTTGCAGATGAAATTGAAAATGTTAAATAAAAGCATGATATAATCTTATAATAATGAAAATATTTGATAAAAAGGAAAATTTAATTCAATTACAGTTTGACTGTTATATCAATTCAAGGATCAGCATCAATGGAAGTGATCAAAGTGGAGAGGATTGATGAATCAATGAATATAGGAGAACAATTAATAAAAATTGCTAGAGTTTGCTGATGAAAGAGTGATTGAATAAAAAAAAAAAAAAAAAAAAGTTCAATGGGGAGTGATGAGTGGTACTTGGGGGAGATTGGGTGAAGACAATCAGTGATTACCCATGTTAAAGTTTTATGATAATACGGGATAGCTATGTCTTTCGTTAATGACACTGATGGAAACTTTAGCCAGTTACAAGATGAGTACATTGATCTCTTCAATGGTGCTAATGATTCCATGGATTCCTTCATCACTGATTCATCTAATCAATCATTGGCTGATGTGAATGCTACTGGCATCGATCCATTTTACTTCTATGAGGTGAGTTTATATTATTTCTTTGTTATTTTTACTCAATTTTTTCAATACACTGATTGAGTTTTTGAGGTTTATTTCGGAAATTGACAGAGATATCAAAATTTTTGTAGAGACCTTTTTTATAGATCTCATTTTGTTCTATAAAAAAGGTTCTTATAAAAATTTTGATATCTCCATTAGATCCCTAGATATTCATTAAAAACGGAAATCACGAAATGACAGTGATTTGAATCAATCAATCGGAATCGTTAAATTTGCACTCATCAATCAATTTTTAAAACTCGTAATTAACTGTTTCGATAAATAACAAATTTGACTTTTTATTTATTTGATTTTTCATTCTTGTGTGAAGAAATTGTGGACGAAAATGTGAAGAAAGCGTTGGGAAGAATATTGGATTATCCGCCAGAGGAAGAAGATTTTAGAGATAAACTGCTTACGTCTTCTGAATTTGTGATAAGAGTTGCCTCGAGATGTGTACAATGGTAAATGTCTCTGGGTTATTGATTGGTGCCAAATCCAATTGACTCGCTCGCTGATTAAATAAATTCGGAAATATGGCAAGAGTCTTGTAGTCTTGTGGTCATCTCCATTGTCTTCCAAAGGAGAAGGTTACGGACGGGATCAATCAACTTTAGATTTTTTACATTTCTAATTCTCATGTTTATTCATCGTGAGGATAAATATATTGAATATCGCAGATATTTATTCATCAAAAACCATATATTTTATATATTCAATATATTCGATATTTTCATATGTATATATGATTGATATATGGGGTGATATATTTGATATATTTCATAACATCATAATATATTTCCTTTGTATATTCAAATCTAAATTATATACGATAAAATATATTTTTCGTTCTCGATAAAAAAATGACAGAAATATGGAAAAAAAAAATCATATAATTAAAAATATATTTCACGAGAAAAAATTGATCAAAATGAGAATTTTAATGAGAACGAAAAAAAAAAAAAAACAGATTTTTACAATCCGTTGTGCTGAATTCACTTCCAGTACTTAAAAAAAATTTGGGAGCACTATGGAAAACCTCGGATGATGCCCGATGATTATTTTTCTTCACACCTGCATTGAAGTTTCTCATCAACTCTATCCAGTTGAATACTCCTCGAGTTTCCAAGGGCATCATTGTTATATTCCCGAACAATGTTCCTGACAGCTCAATGTGACCCTTCATTCCACAAATTTGCGAGAAGCCCGGGCGAATATCGAGGTTATGGGTGCTCCAATCGCGATAATTGTCGTATCGATATTCCATTATTTGGATGCACTTATCAAAGAGTTCTAATTAATCTATTGAAGTATTAATTTCTCTCATATTTTCCAAAGTGAAAGGGGCGTATGTCACAAATCGATCAACTAGTTTTTAAGAGGAGAGGGACGTCGCCTCTTCGTAAACAGCAAAAGTAAACGGATCTTCCAACTTTCTTGGAAATTCATTGAACAATGGTTCCGCTCTAACAAGTCAACTTAATTGACTCAAAGTTAAACGCCAGTATCGCTTTACGGTGAATGCATCCTCTGTTGGGAATGTGCATGGCGATTCGCAAAGAGACAAAAGTGTCAAGTTTTATTGAAATTGAAATCGCTATATTTCCACTGTTTATTGATTATTTACCATTTCTCTTCCTTTTATTTTTTAATTTCTTTATTTTTTCAATTTTTCACATTTTATTGAATATAAAATATTGAATAATTAATGAAATGTGATTTTTTTTTCCTATTGTTGAGTTTCACATGGGAATACCTGGAATTACTCGTAATTTACAAATTAATGAATAAATATGCATGAATAAACTGCCTTCATGAGGTATAATATTGTACCAAAGAGCTCCTCCTGAATAAAATACACTGATGAGTTAACTTACGAACCACAGAACACATAAGCTGTCAGTAGTAAAATCCTTTGTTGGTCGGACAACTGTATCTCCTGCTATAGTATAACTGTGATTGTTATTCTCTATTTGATTAATCGTTTGAATAATCAAATTTTCACTCATTCCGGAAGTATCAAAACCAATTTTATTATATTTTCCAATCTTTTCTTCGTAAAAACCACCAAATTATTCATTCTACTGAGAACTGATTTAATAGGAAAAATTCGATGAAATTCAAAAAAAGAATATTTGATTCTGTATTGAAATTGGAAAATTCTTTTATTACATTTTTTCTTGAATCATATTTTGAATTTTTTATTCAAATTTTGATATTCAACTTTATCTCATTAAATACAAAAATGGAGAAAGAATTACTTATTCATTTCTATTTTTGGTCGAGACAAATTGAGAGATTATCTCCTCCAGCAAATGATAGACAATTTGAAATTATACAGACCCACGTAACTTGTTGATGATGAGACACATAAGAGGAGAAAATTGCAGAAGCCGTTGAGATTGGACTATAAGAAACTTGTTGTAGCGGAATAACGAGAAGGTGAAGGGTGAAGGAGACACCTTGTCTGCGTTTGAATGAGGTGTGTGAATTGCACTCTTGCATCAATTAGAAAGCAGTTAACTGGAAGCAATGAATTTAATTTCGGGGTATAATTGCATGTTATGAGAAAACAATAAAAATGAAAATGGCGGAAATTAATTGAAAAAAGAACAATTATTATCTAAATTTTTCTGAATAAATAATGGCAAGTTGACAATTTTCATAAAATTCCGTACACGAATGAAATAATAGATAATCTCCATCATTGCCTTCAACTGTCGAATGGTTTTAAAGCTTTCCTCGTCCACATTGAAAAATAAAGTTGCCCGGATGAAATGAACTGAGAAGGGAAGATTTGAGAAAACAGAAACATATTGTAGACCGCCGGATGGATTGGCAGTTGTAAAAATAGTCATTCCCGAAGGGTTATCCCAATCGGCGTCTCTCATTTTCTGTCTGGCCACTCCAATCTTGACAATGACACTCCGACTTTCCAACTCACCAATTTTTCCTCTCTATTCTCTCTTGATCCTTCTTGTCTCTACCGGCATCAGTTAAAGTGGAAGATACTTGTTATTACCCGCAATTTATCCACAAGTGCATCGCCCTCTGGTTGATCTTACCGACGAAATGGCGTTCATTTTTTTTTTTTTTTTCATCTTCACGTCGGTGATATTTTTAGGATGATTCATGGGTGGTTGGGGGAAAATAACAATAAGATGTTTATATTATTGTCATTGAAATTATGTTTCGACTCTTGACTTGATTAACATCTTGGTACATTAACTACTACGAAAATTCGATAGAACATTCGATTTTTCATATCGATTTACACACACAAAAAAAAACTTGTGCCGATTCAGGTAGAATTTTCTACCTGTACCAGTTAGATTTTCGACTGCATCGACCTGAATAAAGTCGGAAAAGAAAATTCAGGTCGGTTCAACCACTCAAATCAGGTAGAGTTCGACTTGAATCAGGTAGAGTTCGACTTAATTCCGGTAGAGTTCGACTCAAATCAGGTAGATTTTGACTTGAATCAGGTAGAATTCGACTTGAATCAAGTAGAGTTTGACTTGATTCCGGTAGAGTTTGACTCAAATCAGGTAGAGTTCGACTTGAATCAGGTAGAGTTTGACTTAATTCAGGTCGAAAAACGGACTAACGTCTTTCTACCTGAATCAATCCGATTTCCTATCTACGGTAGGTGAAAGAATCGGATTGTTTGAGGTAGCGTCACCCTACTTGAATGAAGTAGATTATCGACTTTTTTTTTTGCACGGAGAGAACAGTTTGGTAAAAATTACTTGACGTTCCGTCATCGTGAAGGGAAATGCGCATTCAGGAGTTTTTACGTATCCAAACGTAATTTTCACAAGAATTTCTTCTCCGTGTAATGATGAAAAATAAAAAACTGCTTTTTTATTATCCTTCACCAAAAATCTCAATCAACAAAATTTTAGATTCTACATTCATCAGCGATACTAACTCGAACAGAGCCATAATTTTCGTAATATCAAAACTTCCAAATGATATAGAATTCATCCTATAAACCATCCGAAAAACTCATAAATTCGAGTAATTGCTTTCAGCAAGAAACCCATATTCATCGATTACCAAAACTCATTTCGCAGCATTCGGCGACATTACTCTCGCAACTGGTTCCAATGACCTTCAATAATATATAAGTTCTAGTGTTTTAAAAAAATGCTATTAAAAAACCAATGGAATGTGAATAAGTTCAAATAGAGGATACCGTAAAATGAATAATCGTCCACATAACTCATAACAGGAAAAATACGATGGAATTGGTGTTACGAGAAACAATTATATCAATGAGTCATAAACAAACCAAAAGTATTCTACGTTAATAAAAACCATTTTATTATTGTTTACATGTGAATAATCATATCAACCTCTTGTACTAGTTTTTGAAAAAATGAGTACTTGAAAAACAATTTTACATTGAAGATTTTTTTTACGATTATACTAGAATAATGGAACTAGAAGCCACGTAATCCTTATCACCTGGATAAATAGACCCGGAACGAACCATTATCCATTTAAAAGCCTTATTTAAATTAGCATTTTCAACAATATGAGCTGCACTTGGTCTTTTGCAAATCGAGAAATATTGATCATGTGCTTCGTTGTTTTGTTCTCTGATCATTTTTGTGCAAATTCTCATGAAGAATTCTTTAATATTTTCATAGAAAAAGTAGTCTATGATGTTGATGTTAATTCGAGAAATTACTTTTGGAAAATTCATCCGAGTTTTTTCGAATGATGATTTCCCCGAGTCATTGACTCTCGACACCTGTCGAGTATATATGGAGTATTGAGGAATCGAGGATAAGCCAACTACCCTGTGGAATCTCATCCACGATTTATCGCTCCCGGAGGAGTCTACGTGAGTGTGTAGCGATCGATTCTTTTTTTATTTTATTTTTTCCTCACATTCCCTTTCTTCATGACACCTGTCGCCAGCATACTGCTTATATACATTGTGAGGATCGTATTGCATGCTGTTATCTCTGTTTATGATATATCGAATTGTATCGAAAAAAAATCGGACAACTTCTTCTGGAATTTAGAAGATTATCTCGCGTTTTTTTTTAAATCATTAAGGGGTGTCACATGACTCCAAATACTGCCCACTGATTCGTCGAAATTCAAATGGAAAACATATAACCGAGATAAATTGATATTTAATAAGGTGTGAAGAATCTATTTATCACTTTATTTACCACTTTATTACTGAATTCAGTTGTGAATTGGTAAAACGGTTTTGAGTCGATTTCATTCTAGGGTCAGTTTTCAATGAATATCTCGGAATCTGAGGGAGATGGCGAAATTTTTGTAAATATATTTTTTGTAGCTCTCATTTTACTCTACAAAAAAGGTCTCTATAAAAATTTCGCCATATCCCTCAGATTCCGAGATATTCATTGAAAACTTACCCTAGGATGAAATCGACTTCAACCATTTTACCAATTCACTACTGAATTAATGAACTATTTAAAATCCCTTCATCATAAACATCCGCTTCTGGGAAAATATCACACTACCCCGGGTAACTTATGTTTGCCGCTCTCGTTCAAGTTTCATCGTGGTAAAATATCGTCTCACTCTTGTTGAGAGAGTAATCCATAATTCTCGCAAGTTTCATGTATTCATGGGATAAGTACATCACAAGTTTGTGGATGCAGGAACACACAATCCTAAAAATGTTAATTTCCGATTTGTCATCTTGAAATCATCAATTAATTATCATTTTTATCTCAATTTTTTAATAATTCAGTAGTGAATTGGTAAAACGGTTTAAGTCGATTTCATCCTGGCGTCAGTTTTTGATGAATATCTCAGAATCTAAGGGAGATGGTGAAATTTTTATTATGACCTTTTTTGTAGAACGAAATAAAATCTACAAAAAAGGTCCTTATAAAAATTTCGCCATCTCCCATAAATTCCAAGATATCCATCAAAAACTGACCTCAGGATGAAATCGTCTTAAACCATTTTACCAATTCGCTACTGAATTAATCCAAGACCTTTTCATCTCTCTTTGACAATTTTTTTTTCTGTCGTCTTTGATGAATTTCAAAGAAATTTCTGAGAAACAGATACACTCAATGCCACTATTGTTAGATTCTGACAAGTGCTTTGACACTCAGAATTTAATAATTCATAAATAAGATTCTCGTTATATTATAAAAGCCATTACCATCCTTTCACCTCTTTCATACCGTAACTTTTCATTTACAGAAACGTTTTTGAATAATGTATATAACGAGAGGGGCTTTGGAATATCCACTCGAGTCTCCTGGACAAAATATGTTACGACATAAATTCACTAAAAGTTGGCGAAGATGAGGGGGGAGTTTTTTTTTTTTTTTTTTTTCAAGTACTTCCGCTCTTATATACAGGTTTTACCTATTTTTCAATTCTATAATATCTTTGATATTTTAAATTATTATTATTGGGTATTTTAATGTTTAATCTCCTGGAATTTGAGTAAAAATATAAATTGATAATAATAATAATAAATAATGCATGATTAATTAATTTTTATTACAGATAAAAATTCAGGATAAAAACAAGTTTCATTGTACTGAATGAATACATGTATACATTGAACTCAAACACACGGTATTATCGTACTCCCACCCATTTATGTTCTTCTATCACACCTATGGTCCCACGTTCCAGTACTCTATCCGATAATATTTGACATGGGTAATTTACCACTTTAAAAGCACCAATGAGAGGAATAAATTCACCTCCACAAGTGTAAAATAATAATAAAAATGAAGATGACAAAAAAAAAATATAGATATGGAGATAATTTTGTTGATTTTTTTTTTTGCAGAATGTCTCAAACGATATTTGCATTCATGGAATGCAACCGTGACCTGTAAACTGGGTTAACGTAATGCAGAATAGTATATTTTGAAAAAATTATACTTGGGTGGAGAAGGACAGTTCTGATGATCATAACAAGAGAATCGCAACTGATAATGAATTGTGGAGAGCCATTGACATGTGGGAAAATTGAATTTTGATTGATAAAGTTCATAATCGATGTTCTATAAAATTAATTAATGACTTTTATTCTACATAATGATTTATTAATGTCTCTGACATGAAGCCGAGAGTTGGTAGCTTCAAAGGATTGAGCTTTAGGGTAAATTTAATTTTTCCCTAATTTGAATTTTCATTGTGGTAATGTCACACAATTGTCGAATTGACCTCATGGAATGAGGAAATCCAGTTGAACGAATATTTATCCATGATTATCAAATACTCAATTTCTTTATAATATAATCGTAGAATATTTGAGTTTACCGGGGGGAATATATATCATGGCTGTTTGAAATTATTTGACGAACCTCATTTAAACTTTGAGTGTTTGATATCGTATTTAATTTCTATGACCTCCAAATTCAAAACTTGTATTTTAGCGTGTTGATCGAGTACCTAATTCACCGGTACTGGAAATAGATTCATCACCATTTTATTCATATTTTTATAGACAAATTTACTTTCTTCTATCTCATTCGTATTGGAAGAAAATTAAAAAAAAAATGATACATTTAATATTTGGAGAATTTTTTCTGAATATGAGACATATTCTCACGAGAATGTCATACCTCTTTTTACCCACAATATTCATAAAAATGATTAATATCAAGGTCCATCGAGTTTGAATTATGACGAGAAAAACGTGTCCAGGAAATATATTTATCAGAATATTCAATTCTACGGGAATGCATCAGAAAACACCGCACTCTAATGGCAAAATGACCTTCAGAATACTTTTATATCACTCATATTAAATTCTGTATCCAAGTAAAATACGGAATCTTCATTGATTATTCAATTTATCTCGGAGACGAGTTTTTTTTTTCCAGTGAAAAACGATGAAAATAAGTTTTTTGTAGCTTAAGAAATTGACATTTAAAATGACATGACGATTTCATCTAAAATCACTCATTATTCTTATTTAATGAGATATTAAAAAAAAAAAAAAAATTGTGTTCAATTGCTTCAATTGATTAATTAATTAAATTAATTGATTAAAAATTCGAGTAATACTGCACTTTAACGACTAAAGAGCAATTTCATTTTTTACCAGTTGACCTACTAGCATTGAGACTATGTTTTTAATTCATTATAAGAGGCAATTTAATTTCTACCTCTGTAAGCACCTGGATATTGGTCAGGATAGTCATTAAATTGGATGGCTGACAACCTCATCATCATCTCCACCATGGGTCCAACCCCCATGAAAATTGGTTCGGGACGATGAAATTTATTTTCTTCAAAAATTGTTATCAAGAAATTAAAAAAATTAAAAAATAAAAATAAAAAGATCTTCACAAAAACGTATTCATACTCTACGATGAGAAATAAATTACAGGGATTCCACCGAATGAAAAACATTGATGGCTGTTACCATCGGGGGAGAAAAAAAAAATTACTTAAGAAAGAAAAACTTTGATGTGAGCCAGTCTGATCTACCCATCAAATGCAAGACAGAAAGAACTAAAGGTACAATGACAATCCTTTTTTAACTCAACATGAGCCCAGAGTAATGGCTGCTTTCTAAGCATTAGCATAAATGATTTTTCCTCGGTTCGTTAAACACACCTCAAGTATATAAAACTCCATTTTACCTATAGAAAAATTTGAGTCAGGGATTTGCCGTGCGACATTGCCGAAGGTAAAGAAAACTCTGGACAAAGAAGACTCAAGAAAAAAGTAAATAGAGTCTCAGACGAGGAAAAATTAATGTCGACGAAAATCAAGATTTGTTAAATATATTTTTCCTCTCGACATTTAATTTTTTTTTTTTTTTTTCCCCCACTTTCAGACAAACATGAAAGTGGAAAAGTCATTGAGGTTTAGAAGGAAATTCACGATGACACAGATCTCAGTTTAATCTGGTCCTCTGGACGAAGAAAACTCGAGTTATCTTGTTACCTCAGAATATACTGGTAACGACCTTTAATCCTAGTAGTCCTTTGTGTAACGAGATGGAGATACCCTCTCTGAGCTTCATTCCGTTAGTATCATGTTGACAATTTTTTTATACATCTCTGCACTCGAGTTTTTTTGGTATGAATTATGATATTGTGATCGGTGTGGGGGTGAGGTATATACTGCAGATGGTAAAATTGCTGGTTCTGGTGGAGTAAAATTGAGGTTTTATTATATAATTCTAGGGTAGACTATAACCGGATGCCCAGTGATGGTTTGTTTCCATGTCTGGATTATTTTATTTTATTGAATGCATTATCTGCAGTCTTTGAATTTACTCTCAATTTTGATTGATTGAATGATATATATTCCATTGAAGTAATTATTTACATCTTTCATTTTATATATAAAGCAAAAAGTGTTTTCCCGAAGACTGGAAAAACCCAGTCACTGAACATTGCGTGGGTTCAGATTCGTATATACTTGAATTGGTTGATACTCACATTAGAAAATGCTTGACTAACTTTTCATAATTTTACCAACACCCACGGAAGAGATTAATCGAGGCCCTTGAGGACGTCTAGACGTCTATTGCATCTATATTTAGAAGAGTCAGTAAGCCCTTGGATTTCCATTTTTGATACTTGTTCATCCTCTTTTTAATTGGCAAGGCTCTGAAAAATAAAAAAAATTGCAAGATATTATTATTTGTGAAATTGTAAGGGAAATCATGTTTCAATTTCAAACTCAAATACTTTGAATAAGGGTAAATATGAAGAATATCAGAATAAATCAGTAGCGAATTGGTAAAACGGTTTAGGTCGATTTCATTCTACGGTCAGTTTTTAATGGATATCTTAGAATCTATAGGAGATAGTGACATTTTTATAAGGAACTTTTTTCCAGCTCTCATTATACTCTACAAAAAAGGTCATAATAAAAATTTCATCATCTCCCTTAGATTCCGAGATATTCATCGAAAACTGACGCCAGGATGAAATCGACTTAAACCATTTTACCAATTCACTACTGAAATATCCATGACTTACATACTGTTAAAATGTTAAAAATTTCGTCACGTCTCGGTGGTATAAAAATATACACACAACCAGTGACTAAAACGATTTACTTTTTATTTCGGTCGTTCAATGATACTTTCTCACCACTCTGCTTTATACAATATTTCAGAATTTGGTTCAGACTTTTATTTTATTTCACTGGCTATCCACATATCCCTTATCCGTGGGCGAAAGCTGCTTGGGTATATTGTCCTGAACTTGTGAAATAATAAAAAGTGGAATATTCTGGGGAGGAAAAAAGGAAAATGTGAATTGTCAGACACACGGTATTTCTTTTATATATATTCCAGACGATACAGGGGTCAATGTCTGCATGTTGTTCAGATCTGGATGAATTTTTTTATCAAATCATTCGAGGTATTCCTTTGATGTTTTTATGAAAAATTGTTGCAGAGGGATGATCAAGATTTATGGCTAAATTTTTACATCCCAACATGTAGCTCATTTTCTGTAGTCTGGAAGATGGAAATAACTCGGTGTTTATCGAATCTGCGGAATAACAAATTATTAGCCTTATTTTTGGTCATTTTCATTACAATTAATTGTGTTCCAGAAGGTGGAATACCACCCGCTAAAAATGTATTTCAAAGGAAATAAATTCAGATTAAAAATCAAATTTTATTCTATTCAACATTTTACACATTTTCTTCATGAAAATACTCATCAATTTTTCGTGGTGTGTAATTATGAGTGTCGTCGAACCCTGTATTTTTATGCAAAAGTCTCTTGAAAACAAGATTAGAGTGCTGAGAGTTATGATGCGATACGATAGCGTGTATTTTCCGGTTGGACGGCTATATTAGATCGATTGGAAAATTATCCAGTCGTTGACTGTACTCGAAGGGTCAATTTATGGAACACTGGGGGATATTGGGATAAGATTAAAAATTGAAATTCACTTTTTTCCAAGTTATTTAAATTTTTTCACAATAAATAAAAATGTCAATTTCACAATTTTTTTTTTTAACAAAAAAAAAAAATTCCCCCACTTTAAGAATTTTTTTTTTATTCAATACAAAATGTAAAAAATTGCATATATTAATTATTTTAAACCCCAAATATGGAACAACTACCGTTCTCCATGTTCCTCTATCACAACGTCTGCATATCGGGGGAGATAAGAAAGCCACTGAACCATCTGAGTAACAATTATCCTTGGATAATGATAAACCAGGCAGGGTGATTCATGTTCACGGAGCTGATATATAATTGGAAAGGGAATGATTTCTCAACTTGAATATTGTTAAGGGAAAATAGAGTTGATAAATCTGATAAAATTTAATATTTATGTAATTTCATGTTTAAATTTACTATTTTACCACTAACATAATTAATTAATCATTGTTACAGACAGAACAGTTCACAGTGTTGTGGCTGCTATTTGCTGTTATTGTGGCTGGAAATACCGCTGTACTGGTGGGTCTGCTTCTTGGAAAACGCCGGAAATCACGAATGGACTTTTTCATAAAACAGCTGGCATTGGCTGGTATGTGTGTATTATCAATAATCGTTTATCTGTAAACACGGTGAAAATAGTTAATAGTAAAAGTACATTTAGGTCATTGGAGGATAGTATTTCTGATACCGTTTGGCTCAATCACATAGTCATAAATTTTTCGTGGAGTATGCTCAATTTGTTTTATTATTTGCTGAGCATCAAAGAGAATTATCGAGTTTATTTGGTGATAATGAGGTGTACAATTAAATATTTACATCGTTGGTTATGGGATATGGCATGTGATTAATGGAATATTTCAACTTTTTATGATTCATCGAGAATTTATTTGATATTCTCAGGTTTTACATAATTATTTAGACATAAACCCAATATTCTTTTTTTGTCGTGCTAATGTTGTCACTTGGTTAAAAAAAAGTTAATTAATGAATTTTTAATTAAACTGAACACGGACACTCAAAGGGGATAGGAAATATATAATTATTCTTGTTGACTTTATAATTAATTTGACTTTAGTAAAATTAATGCATTCATTTTTTTTAAAAAAAAAACCTCAATTTTAATTATAATTCGAGAAAAAAAAAAAATTTTACCACCTTACAAAAAGTGGATTTCAAGAGCATTATCATATGATGTAAGTAAAGGGTCTCCCGCGTGGTGTTCACAGACTCCCTGTTGCTTACACTCTCCCCCCCCTATACTGAACGATAGGCTCTCGATTTCTATTATTTTCCATCGTTCATTCACTCTCGCTTTTAGGGGAAACGATAAAATTTTTATCAACATGAAGAATTTAATAATAAAATCACAATGAAAATGTTTTTTATTTTTCAGATCTACTTGTTGGATTAATATCTGTATTAACAGACATCGTATGGCGTTCAACAGTCACCTGGTATGCTGGTAATATAGCCTGCAAGCTTATAAGATTCAGTCAAGTCCTAGTCACATACAGTTCAACATACGTCCTAGTAGCATTGTCAATAGACAGATATGACGCCATCACAAGACCGATGAATTTCTCCGGTAGTTGTGAGTACTAGACATGTGACACCATCTCCCCAAATGGGATTTAGTATACCTGCATCAACCTAGCTCGTACGATATTTCATAAAAATGAAGGAGAGTTGAGGAAAAATCTCCAAATCTTATATTTATGCAAATTCAATTCCGAAATTCCGAGCAGATGATATTGGAAAAAATGTCATTTCTGGAGAATTATTTTGCTCATGTGTCACGAAAATTCAACATCACATCATACATCCTTCTTTGATCTCCTGAACAAAAAATCGAAAATGGTGGAGATTTTAATTTCCTTAATTTTCTCATAAATACATCACTTTAGGAGAAAATATCAAGAGACCTTTTTTGTAGCTGAGAAAATTTCCAACGAAAAATGTTTCTTAACATTTTCTTTTAGAGTCAATAATTATGGAGATAATTGTATTTTTAATATGATCGAATGTGAAAATTTGAGTTTTCTGTTTCCTTTTATCATTCCAATACTGTTATGTTCCATTTGTGTTCAGGGTGGAGAGCTCGAGCCCTAGTTGCAGCAGCTTGGGGATTATCAGCCGTGTTCAGCACTCCAATTATTTTTCTTTACGAGGAAACCGTAGTCGAGGTACAATGAAAATTCTTTAAAAATATTTTTTCACGTTTTTATCATTACCTTTTTTTATTCCAGGGTAAAAAGCAGTGCTGGATTGAGCTCAGTTCTCCAATTAAATGGCGTGTTTATATGACCCTTGTGAGTTTTACATTATTCATAACTCCAACTATAATTATTGGTGGATGTTACACTGTTATTGTTGCGACAATATGGTCACAAAGTAGTGCATTACGGCAGGGTCCTATGAGAGACAGGAGAGCTTCCTCCAGAGGGCTCATACCTAGAGCTAAAATTAAAACTGTTAAGATGACATTCGTTATTGTTTTTGGTGAGTATTCAATTTTCATTTTTATTCCATCAATATCTCAGAATCTGAGAGAGATGGAGGAATTTTCACAGAGACCTTTTTTATAGAGCAAAATGTGAGCTACAAAAAAAGTATTTATCAAAATTTCTCCATCTCCCTTCAATTCCAAGATATTTAGCAAAAACGAAATTAAAATGGAATTAGATATTAAAACGAGATTTATTTTCTGTTTCAGTTTTTGTTGAATATCTCGGAATTTAAGAGAGATAGCGAAAGTTTCATAAGAACATTTTTTGTAGCTCTCATTCCGTTCTACAAAAAAGATCATTATCAAAATTGCGCCATCTCCTCTAGATTTGAAGAAATTTATCATAAACAGAAGAGACTAATCGACTTTCACTACTTATCCGGATTATAAACTTGTAATCTTTCAGTTTTCGTATTATGCTGGAGTCCCTACATCATCTTCGATTTACTTCAAGTATATGGCCACATACCTCGTACACAATCTAACATCGCCATAGCGACATTTATCCAGAGTTTAGCGCCCCTAAATTCAGCAGCAAATCCAATAATCTATTGTTTCTTCAGTACATCATTCTGCAAAACTGTACGGTAAGATCCTCATAATTGATCCAATTAATAATATTATCTCACTGTCATTCGTGATTAAAAATATCCATGTGTGACCCAATAATCCTCAACATGCCCTCAATTCTCAAGAGGCGTCGAGATATCTTTAAATAAGCTTTTCAAGTCCACATTTTTCTTCACTTATCCACGATTGCCTCCATCTCTTTGACGAGCCGGAAGAGATGCTCGATGCAATTGCACTAAAATAAATAAAGTCATTTAATTAAATCTCAAAACAAATTTTTAATCTCCAGTCCCCATTTATTCGTTTCATCCGAATATTTTTAAAAATGGAATTTAAAAAAAATGAAATAAACAAATAGAATGATTTATTAGATTCGTTTGAAAATAATACATGCCTGTTAGTTTTTTTTCTCTCCCAGCTTTATTAATCGATTATTCAATTTTTCTATTACTGAAACTAGAGAAATTGAGTAAACAGATTGTATTACATGCTTTAATTTTCTTTCTGTACCTTTTTTACATATAAATTGTTCAGCTGTTACGCTTGGAAAAATAATCAATTGGAGATTTTACTTGAAAGAGATTTTTCCTTTGTACTTTGATGAATTCTGCTTCAATGGAAAAGGTTTTTCAATCATTCGATATCTCACATGTATCCTCTGTCATTGTGCATGATTGGTTCTCATATGTTTCATTCAAATGTATATGAATAATCCAATTTTCTTGGTTGAGTAGATTTTTATAAAAAATGATTTCATGAAATTTGACGAATTTTCTACTTTTGAATATTCAATTATCTCGATAATGAGTTATTTTAGGAGAAAATGTTAAGAGATATGTTTTGTTGGAAATTTTATGAGCTACAAAAAAAGTCTTTTGATATTTATCCCTAGAACCACTCGTTATCGAGATAAATTGAAAATTAATGGAGAATATACATTTTATAAAGAATCAAGTGCTTTAAAATTGTAAATATAATATTTAAAAAAATGTACTCGGGTAGAAACATGCAGGCAATTTCCTGGATTTCTTCACGTACACATCACTGCTTTGGCACCAGTAATAATCACCACAGCACGAGAACAACAATTACAACATCACTGACAGCACAATCGTCGAGACGTAGCAATCACATTGCTATGATACACTCGACATCTCGAAAACATGTGATGGTATCGCTTGTCTGATAATCATGTGATCACTGAGGAGAACCTTGATAAATACGTATATTAAAATAATAATCGAGGGGAAATTAATCAGTGAATTGTTTTTTTTAAATTAAGAAATTTGTTGAGATTTTCATTTAAGGACTGAAATAATGATGGACAACGATTGATTCATTTCGTACTAGATAGAAAACATCAGTGAACAGTTTATCTATTTGTAAATATCTCAACTATCATCACTATTGATTAATTTCATTGAATAGTTCAATTAACACGAGATGAGTCAACTCAACTTCAGGACTGATGAATTTTTAGTAGATATCTTCGAATCCAAGGGAAATGGCGAGATTTTTATGGAGAACTTTTTTATAGCTTTAATTTTTCTCTACAAAAAAGGTCTCCACCAAAATTTCGCTATCTCTCTTAGATTTCGAGATATAAAAATCTAAAGTAAAAAATCCTGGCATGACACAATTCGCATATGACATTCCAAATGAACTTAGTATAACTCAGTTCCCAAATATCCAAAACTTTTTATAATAATTTAATAAATCTCGTGCTCTCATTTCTTACTTTATTTGGACCAATTCCAAGATTCCATCGCGGCCACTTCCTCACGGATGAAAAAACTTTGACACAAATCCGCAATTTTATCAGTATTTATTCATTTTATGAATTATCAAACTACTTGTGTAGTCATGAATCTCGTGAGATCTATGGAAAACGATGCGCTCAAGTATTAAAAGGATGTTTATCTGAAATTGCAAGTATTTAAAAAAAATTAAATTTTTTTTTTTCAGCTGACAAAGAAACTTATTTTTTTCTTGTTAAAATGAAGCTCATTATTCATTTAAAAAAAATGACCGAAACGAATATTTAAAATCCAAAATTTTTATTTTTAAATTCTTTTAGTACATTTTTCTCTATTTAATTTTGTCAAAACTGTTGTGATTAATTTTCTTATCATTATCAAAAAATTTATTTCCATATTTTCCTTTATCAGTAAAAGAAATCAGAATTTTTATTGAAATATGAGAATTAAATTTTTTTCCAAAGTGGATAAACATCCTTAATCTGTGTATATAATACAAATATTGTTATAATGTTAGATTCTAAGTAAAAGTATAAATTATTCTTCATATGATGAAATAGTATTTATATAGAATTCTAGGGATAGTACACCTCAATGTCAAATAGTAAAAATTAACGATAAATTAACTGCGAAAATTTGTAAATGTGTTATTACAAAAAATACTTGATAATTGTCATTCGAATGGTTATATAAACATAATTTCATAATATATTTACGTATTCGTCTACGTTATGTGTATTCTTGTATTCATAAAATTGTGAATAAATTCAGTGAAAAACTCTCTTTCTATTTTAAAATTTAAAGCGAAAAAAGAGTTTTTAAACTATAAACATGTATTCTGATTGAATATCGCTCCATCCACTCTCTTTATTTATAAAACAAAAGAATGTGTATAGATAAATCAATAGTGCACAATTGTTCGAAATTCTCGAGCATTTAACAGATTCTTTCATTCAATTTAATTTGATTAAATGACCTCGATCGATACAATTTTACCCACTGGGAAAGCTTTTCCAGGCCATTAAATTTTATAGAAAATTGCAAAAATGTCACGACTCTTTGTCAAAACGTCGAGCACCCATAGCCCTCGAATTGACAGCTATTCAACAGGTTAATCTTCTCAAGAAAAATTTAATATTTTTCATTTAGATTAAGAGATATAAAAATATTGTTTTAAAAGTTTGTAACAGCTGTTGAAAAACCCATTCTCTCTTTTATTATCTCGTGCAGTTGCTCTCAGTTCATGTATAACTCGAAAAGTTTTTGAGAGTCGTTGAAAGAAATATAAAATTTCATTGGAATTTTCACAACAAAATGTTGTTGGAGAAATTTTTGATGAAATTATATGAAAAACAATTCAGGGGGAAGTGAAAAGTTTTCATCTGCTACATCTCTTATGCCCATGGATGTACCCCAGGATCCAGAGTTTATGAGGATGCTACAAGAGGATAAGATCAAAGTTATGAGAACACGGACTGTCGCACTTTTTAATGAAAATGTTTACTTGAAATCACAGTGAGTGTATTATCTCGAAATCCAAGAGGAATATCAAAATTTTTGTTGAGAATTTAATGAACTACAAAAAATATATTTTGACATTTTTTTCTAAATTCATTATTTACAGAGATATTTACAAAAATTACCATTTCGTTTTTATGAATTTTCACTTTTTCTTGGTTTTTACTTTTGAACACATCAGTTTTTTGGAAATATCTTGGAATCTAAGAGAGATAGCAGAATTTTGAAAAGGACATTTTTTCTAGCTCTCATTTTTTTTTTTTACAAAAAAGGTCCTCTTGAAAATTTCACCATCTCCCTCTGATTCAGAGTTATTGCACTTATTCTTTTTTTCCCCTCTTCACCACTGATTTAAATTTTTTGATGAAAATGACCGACAGGATCCACCAGGAGCAATCGAGAACAAAAGAACTGGAGGAGCGTCTAATTGAGATGGAAGAGAGATTCTCGTTAAAACCTGAATTATCGAGAAATATTGAGGTGAGGGAAAGTCAATTTCATTACCATGTAATTCGACTCGAGCGTTTATTTTGTCTGAAACCTCATTAAAAAACCATAATCATCGTTTTATGTGTCTTGAGAAATTTCTTATCCACGAATATGAGACCTCAAATTACCTCAATATTCAGAGATGAACGTCACTCAGTTGTACCTGTAATCAATAATTTCAGCATCTCAAGATACCAAAATATGACTTGCCAAACTCTGAAGAGTCTGAAGATGTGACATCCCTCTGTCACTCGTGTTGCAAAAAATTCCAAAAAAATGATGGAGAAGATATTGATTTTATTACCAAGTTAGTGGTTTCATTTCCCCTCCCACGTAATTAAATAAAAATAATATTTACAATTATTAATTAAAGTCATTTTTTTAATGTTTTGATAAATGTGAAAATATTTCAAGAACCAGTGATTTTAGGGGAAAATCTTAAAAGGCCTTTTTTGTAGAAAATTTCATAGGCAACAAAAAAGGTCTTTTGATATTTTCTCCTAAAATCACTCGTTTCTAAGAGATATCAATTATTTATTAATGACGATTTGCTACTTGACTACTCTCAATGATTAATAAGTAGAAATTAATTAAAATGTATTTAATATCGAAAAAAATAAGATAAATTTTCAGGAATGAATTGAGTAATTTGACAAAGTATATGGAAGAATTGCGTGATGGTTTGGCAATGCGAGAAAAAGCATGGGAAGGAATGATGGAAAGAGAGCAGAATTATTGTACACAATTGACTCGTCTTGCGCAAGAAATAATAGCTGTTAATCAACTAGCTGAAAATCGTGGCAATGAGCTGGCGACTATGGCCTCTATTATCGAGGTAATTTTAACACCATTAACCATTTAATTTATCATTAATGTTGAATGATAATTTATAATTTTTTTTCTTAATTATTGAGGAACGTGATGGTGAAGTGAAGGAGGCGCAGAAGGAGATTTTAGGATTAAAAAAATTGGTGAAGAAATTGGAGAAACGTAATAGGTGAAAATAATTAATTTTTTTTTTTTTTGAAATGATGATTTTGTAATGATGGAAAAAAAAGATGACGATTTTGTGTTAATATAGAGCCCTGGACGAAATCAAAGGGGAAAATCCACCGACAGAGATGAATGAACGTGACCAAGAGTGGATAGAGAGTATTGTGAGACAAGTGTCTACTCCCAGAAACCGAGTGAAGTCAAAGGGGAGCCATTATTCAACTCCCCGGAGTGCTCAAAATTCTGCACGGGAGTGACGATAAATTATACTTGAAAAAAATAAAGTTTATTTTTTTTTTTTAAACAGTTTTGAAAGAAAATTATCATTTATATACATTTTTTTAAATTTTTTAGCAAAGATATTTTTGATAATCAGAAAAAAAAGGTGATATTGATAAACACTTCCAGCTCCTGCGGAAAATAGATAACGATTCCCTCAATTTGAATAATCTCCAATTTTTCGTATGTGATATTTTCCGACGCGAGAAAAATCTAAAGTAAAAAATCCTGGCATGACACAATTCGCATATGACATTCCAAATGAACTTAGTATAACTCAGTTCCCAAATATCCAAAACTTTTTATAATAATTTAATAAATCTCGTGCTCTCATTTCTTACTTTATTTGGACCAATTTCAAGATTCCATCGCGGCCACTTCCTCACGGATGAAAAAACTTTGACACAAATCCGCAATTCTATCAGTATTTATTCATTTTATGACCCAGGAATCCGAAGAGGGAGTATCGTTCTCCCTTCCCCTTGTAAAGAAGAGTACGGGTAAATTTTGTGTTTTTCAGTCACAGGTTGCAGTAAGTATTTTATCTATTTTCTCCTGTCTGAGGAAAATAGTCTGGCGCTCAAGGCAAAGGGCGTGAGCAATTATCTATAAAATATTAAATAATTAAAATTGTGAAAATCGTCACAAGGTCTTCTCATATTTTCTCCTAGAATGACTCATTATTGAGATAATTCGATGTTTATTGGCAGTTCTGAAAACCCATGAGATTCTTCTTGAATAAAAAATCACTAGATATCGATTTATTCATTTTGATAAATAATTTAAAAAATTAAAAATTAACAAAATCTCACCTATTTTTTGTTCATATTCCCGCGCTTATTTTTGCCCATTCATTCCTGCTATACGCTCTCCAAATTCAATATTCGAAAGATAAAAGGGACCTTTTAGTGAACATACCGCAGTGATGATTAAAAGAAAAATTAATTTCACGTACTTATGTTCATGTATGGTGTCTCTGAAAGCCCTCAATTCTCTCTGGCTTAATTAATTCCGCATAAATTAATTAATTAAAACAAAAATGAAGTGAAGAGATTTGAAGAAAATAAAAATGTAAAATTAATTAGTGACGTTTTTTATTATTTTTAAATGTAACAATGTCATTTTATTCAATGAAAAAATTAAAATATGAAGAGGTAAAATATAATATTAGTTTTATTCCTTTATTCAGTCTTCCTAAGACGTCAAATCAATTTGCAACAGTTCTTTGACACTTTGACAATTAGTAATGAAATTGAAGGCACTTTCGTAGTCTAGAATAACGTTCATCAGCTCTCGAAGTCTCTGAATATAATTATTATGAATTTTAGTACCTTTTCTCTTGTAACGAACAGCAGTTATCATTTTATCAAGTGTATAATGCAACCAGAGTATATTGGTAGAGGGTTCAAATGCCTGCCAATTGTTGTCAACTTTAGCTCTCATCAGTTTGTAAATTTCAAACTGATATTCACCGGCTGCTGTGAAGAGAGAAGGATCGAGGGCTAGGTCGTTGAAGATACAGCAGCCCTCGTATGACATTCGAGAGAGGGTAAAGTCGATAATAGAAACTTTGACACCTTGACATGGAAATTCAATATCTTTGCCATTTAATTTGTAAAATATTGATTTTTCAGTTGTTCGGGATATTAGAATGTTTCCCCAGTGAAGATCACGATGCTCAAAGTCCAGAGATTTCTCGGCAACGGCTAGGGTCAGGGCGGTCTAGTAACAATAATTGTAAAAATGGGAATTAAAAGAATTTATATAGTTGAGTTTATAATAAAATAAATTATTTACCTGGATAAATGATGAGTAAGCTTCACTAGCATTCTGAAAGACGAATCCCTCAAGATCTTTTCCCCCATCACCAAGTTCCAGTGCAATATACAACTGTTCCTCCTTGAACATACTGGGAGAGTCATTGTCAGACTTTTTTTCCTCATCGTAAGACTCCCACAACTCCACCAATTTATCCGGATATTTACCCCTGAGACATCTGATATTCTTCACCTCAACAAAACCATCAGTTCTGTAAGTCTCATTGATCCTTAAGCCATCAAGTTCTTTGGCAATAATAATCTCAGACAATATTTCGTCAAATTTTTTCTGTGGCTCTCCATTGACTATTTCACTCCCCTCGATCGGTATAATTTTTATCACAGATTTTTCTCTGCCATTGTCAAACATAAATACTTCACCATAAACACCCTCCCCAATTTTACGACAATCCTTCAAATATTCATCACTGTAGAAACGAGAAAATGGACAACTGTCTGTCTGATTACATCGATCCAATACCACATTTCTTGCTATTGTCAGTGGCTCAGGGATACTCGAATTACTTGTTGAATTTCGGATATTGTAGATTGATTTGCTGACTGGTGATTCTATTCAAAATAATTGTAAATAATTACGTTAATTTGAATAATTATAATCTCTCAAATCTGGTATTTTTTATAAATGATTAATTATCTCGGAAACTAGTGGTTTTAGGAGAAAATATGAAAAAACATTTTTTGTAGATTAGAAAATTTCCAACAAAAAGTTTTTTTTCACATTTTCTCTCAAAATCACTAGTTTTTAAGATAATTTAATGTTTAAGAAATTGTAGAAAATATAAAAATTATTTTCGGGAATTTCTCGGAAAATGAGCAAAATATAGAAATTTTCAAAGAGACCTTTTTATTAGCTCTAATTCTCCTCTATAAAAAAGGTCTCTATGAAAATTTGTCTATTCCTGTTAGATACCGAGATATTCATAAAAACAAGTGATGTTGATAAAGAGTCAACTCGTTTTATATTTAATAAAACTTACTTGATTGTTGTACAAGTGTTTGTCGATCTTTGCTCGTCGTAATCCCATATGCCTCGAGGAACGATGGGTCCTGAACTTTGTCAATGAGTTTACTGGTCTTATTATCGGGCACGACACGGATCGATACTCTGCGAATGAATCGACCTGGACTCGAGGGTTGAGAGTTGAGTCGATTTGCTGATGACCATTTTCTTGTGGCATTATCTGTAGATCCAGGGGATGCATGTGATACTCTCGATTGAGTCTTGTTCTCATTGTTTGATATACAGCTTTGAACTAGGCCTGAATAGTCAACAAAAATCCAAAATCATACAAATGATTTTTTTCTTTTCAATTTTAATCATGAATGTGAGTATTAACCCATTCGCTAGATGATAAACGTTCTTCCTGTTTTTGAAAAATTTCGAGACAATTTTTTATATTTAACCTAATGAGAATTTGTTTTATTTTTCAGGAGAAATGACACTCATTGCTTCATTTTTAATCATCTCACTTCAAGTGGACATTTTATTTTTCTATGACGTAATTTTCATGAGGACCTTTTTTGTACTTCTTTTTGTGCTCTACAAAAAAGGTCTTTATAAAAATTCCTGTATCTCTCTTAGATTCAAAGATATTCGTCAAAAACTGAACCTTCAAAAAAATTGATTCAACTCATTTTTTAATTAACGATTCATAAATTAACGATTATCTCAGAAACAAGTAATTTTACAGAAAAATGTAAAGAGACCTTTTTTATAGATTATGAAATTTCCCACAAAAAATATCTTTTGACATTTGCCTCTAAAACCACTCAGTGTTGAGATAATCGAATTTAAAAAAAAGATATTAGAAATTAACGTTTTACCTTTTCACTAATGAATTAATTATCCATAATAAAAATAATAAATCACCTTGACTCTGCATATTAAGTACACTGATGACACTCTGCCTCCAGTTTTTCCCCTTGCCCTTCCCCAGTGCCTCAAGATCATTTTCATTCTGTATATTATTTAAAATCGAGAGTGACCTAGCCCAAAATTTTCCAGGTTTCAAGAAAACCGATTTCACTTCTCCAATATCATTCTCAATAGCTTCTCCATCACTTTCCTCAGCAACATCACCACCAGGGTCATTTTTATCTTCTGAAATATCTGATATTCTCTTCTGAACAGTCTCGGATATTGCACTCAACCTATTATCTCGACTTCTGTACCTGTATCGCCTGTCTGTCACTCTAATTGGATCATTCAATCGTGTTAAGAGTACGTCAGGCAATTGTACCTTCGGTATTGACCTTTTTCTCTCTCTCACGGTTGTATCAATCATCTCCTCTCTCTCTTCTTCCTCCTCTTCCTCAATGTCATCAAGAGAAACATCTCTCGAGTCTTCCACCGTCTTTTCCATTATTTCTTCGTCATTTTCCTCAACATCCAGTGAATGATCAGAAGACAATTCCCCAATCTTCATCTCCTCTTCTTCATCACCTCCATCTCCAACCTCTGAATCCACTGTTTCATCCTCATTCTCAACTCCAGATTCACAATCATCATCAACAGATTTTTCTTCAATTTCATTTTGAATTTCTTCCTCTTCAGTATCTTCAAACATCAATGGAGAAGTAACACCTGAGGATTCATTAATTGTCTCTAACTCAATCTTAACATCACTATCATTGTCTGAAATTCTTGAAGATATGTCGATAGTAGAATTTGTTGCAATCATCACTGAATTTTCTCTGCTTGAAGCAATTCTATTGGATTTTCTTAAACTGATTTTTTCATCAGGAATAAGAGACATATTTGATTCTTCTGCACTTTGTACTGAAGAAAACAGCTGTTTTTCAATTTTATCTTTCAGAGAATCATCAACTTTAGTTGAAATAATATCTGATGGATTTGACTCACTAAATTCCTGCTCAGTATCTTCATCAATAATTGAGATTGATGTCATGTTTTTAGTTAATTTAATCACATTTTGTGATGAATCTCCATTATTCTCTTTCTCTAATGAATTATCATTGATTCGCGATTGATTATTCCTTCGATTAACCACTGAAGAAGTCATTGGAATGGGAGACAATTGCAGTCTAGCACCTTTTTGTCTTATTTTAGTGACTAGAGGTGTACTGCTCAAAAGTGTTTGATTAAATGTTAAATTACCATTTTTTGATAATGTGTCGTAACGTTGTAATACCACCGAACAATTATCAATTGCATTCTCTGAAAATCTATCTTTTTTTTCATTAATTTCCAGAGTTTTATCAATAATTGAGAATGATTTAGATTGATCTTCTGACAACTTTTTATCGTATTCAAGAATTTTTTCAGATTCATTAATTGAGAATAAACTGGACGATTTTGATGAATTATCATCATTCAATGATCTAGAAAATTCCTGAGATTTTTCCTCAACTGAATTTTCCTTCTGAAGTTTTTGAGAATCATGAAATTCCTCAATTGAATCATCTCCAGGTGTTGAAATGACTAAAATACTGATTGGTCCACTCACATTCACAGATTCAGAGTTTGTTGATCTATTCTGATCCTCTTTTGCAATTTTATCTCTGAGTTTTATTCTGTATAAACTCACCCAGCACTTGTTAGTCGCATCATTGGACGAAGAAAGAGACTTTTCTGTAATTTCTCCACTGATTTTAAGTTCTTCTGATTTATTATTTAATTCAATTCTTCTGGAAACACCTTTTTGTTTTCTAAGATTTTTTATTTCCTCTGAATTATTTTGATCATCATCCAATGATTCTACATCAATTTTCGATGATTCAATAAATTTACCTGATTTCTCTGATTGAAAATTACTTTTTGCTGCATCCAATGAATCTATTTCAATCAATTCACTCGAAAAATTCTTTTTCTCCAATGATTTCAATTCTAATGATTCATTTTTACCTTTTTTAACTTTTTTCTTCTCTTCCAAAATTCCAATATTCTGTTTTCTGTTCCTCTTTGACACTTTATTTTTTGTTAATAAATTCTGAGGTAATTTATCAACATTTCTACTTGTTTTACGTTTTCTTCCACGTTTTACAGAAGCCACAGGCAGTGATTGAGGAATGGGAATGATTTCTAATTCACTTGTGTCTGAACTACTCGTTGAGTTGTAGAAAATTGTTGAATTGTTAATGTGGGATGAGGTGACTTGCTGCACTGGTTTAGCTGTCTTTCGCAGTCTGTCAAAGGTATCATCTAGGGGTTCATCGTGTTCTTTATCATTTTCATCATTTTCTGAGTCAGAAAAGTGGGGAATTGAGGGATTTGGAGGGATTCTTGAGACTGGTTTTGCTGGCTTTCTCAGGTATGTTTTAATTGGTTTTGGAAACATTTTTTACGTGGATTTTGGGTAATTCTTCCCCTGAGATGAATATCCTGGAATAAATAAAGAGGAAATATTGATTTCTGAGTTTAATTAGAGGTTATGTGTCACGGAATTCACGTTAATTAGGGAATTTTATGGATTTCTCACCTTTTTATCATGAAAATTCAAAGAGATTATGATATTTATTACGTTATGACACTTTATTTAACACAACAAACACCACAAATTAGAGAAATCACTGTTTTTTATAGGAATATGTAAACATTGTGTATACAAAAGAAAACACTACTGCGCCCCCCATTTTCAATAAAACGGCGGGAAAATTTGAAAATAAACATCGCAATTTGTCAATTAACCATTTTCTAAATCAAAAACTCAAATTTTCTGGAGGAAAAATTTTAAACAATAATAAATACAATCAAATATTTTCGTCAATTGTTGTTTTATCTCGAAAATGAGTGATTTTAAGAGAAAATATGTAAAGACCTTTTTTGTAGTTCACAAAATTTTCAACAAAAAAAATCTCTTGACATTTTCTCCTAAAATTACTCATTATCGTGATAAATGAACAATTGGTGAGATACAAAAATTTATCAACAATAAATACCGAAAATTCAGGTTTAAAATATTTAAATTGAGCAATAAATGTGATTACAGCCACATTCCTAAAAACAAATTCTACCTGCGTCATCCGAAGATTACCGAGCACTTACGTATCCCGTCGAAGCGATTTTTCCCTTGAGACGGGAGCCCCATGCGGAGTTCAACGAAGACGAAAGTTTTGTGTATTTTTGTGAAGAATATTATCACTCTCGCGTCCAGACTGCCAAAATTACACAGAGGGTGCCATTTTCTCGAGTTATCGGTGGATATTAGTGCGGAATAAACAACAGGTGAGTTTAATGATAATATTTGGTAAATTAAATAATCTCGTATTTACAGTTAAAAATAAATTGATTGCTCTCGGTAGTCAAATTTATTTCACAAGGTCTCTTCTAGTTCCCATGGCAATTCCCAGGAGGAAGGCGCTCATTCATGGAATATTCATGTCGTAATTGGGTCGTGGGTATTTACAGAAATCACGTCACTTTTCACTTAGAATTCAAACCAATTATGCTTAATAGTTTTTTTTTAATTCATTTTTTTTCCTCAAAAAAAAAAACATTCTTTATATTTATATTTTATTATCATGTTGTCAGGTTTTTTTCTTCTATGAATTATCGTCTTGGAGAATTCCTCAACTAAATTCCTATATTTTCGGAAATTTCCATAATTATTCATATCGATAGTTAATGAGGATTTTATTGAAATTTCAAGGTCGAGAGTGAGTAAATATTGTATCATTCGAAATGTTGATGGAGTTTTTTCTTATTTTATCAATTTTTTTGGGGTTTTTAATTTATATTAAGCAACTTTTCTTAATTTGATATTTGATTAGCAATGAAAATATTTCTTCACTATTTATTGTTGATTTTTTTAATTATGAACAAGAGTAGAAAATCAATTGTTCTAAAGTCCATTGGATAATAATTGAAATTGACTTTTTGATTAATTTAGGCTTGAGGGGAAATATTTTCAGTGTTTAAACGAATAAAAGTCATCAAAAAATGAATTTTTGTTTCAAAAAATTGAAGAAAGAATTTTCTAATTATTGCAATTAGCTCATCATGAACAATAAAAGCGGACCACCACCTTCATATGATCAACCCCCACCAACAGCACCACCCAGCTACTTTCAAAGTGTAGGAGGTGTGCCACCTGCAAGTCCATATACTCCAGCACCAACATGTAAATATTAACATTTTTATGTCCCTCATGATGTCATAGAGATGAAGAACAAGAGATGTTGATTTTATTATTATTTTTAAATTAATCAGATGCTCAGGGACCACCGATTGTGACCACAATAGTGTCATTGGGTCCTGGATCAACCCACACAATTTGTCCCCACTGTCATGTGGAGATTGAAACAGCTACAAAATCAGAGCCTGGATTAATAGCTTACATCTCTGGTGCTGTTATCGCATTACTTGGGTATGTCATCATTTCATATTCAAATTTTTTTCTGATAATTGTGCATTTATTTCGGTAATGAGGGATTTTAGGGAAAAATGTCAAGAGACATTTTTTGTAGATTATGAAATTTCTGATAAAAAATGTCTCTTGACATTTTCTTCTAAAATAATTTATTATCGAGATAATTCAATTTTTCAACGAGATATTGAAATTTAACTAGATTTTTTTTTTCAGGAAAATTTGTTTAAACCATTCTCTCGTTAATATTCATTCGTAATTATTATTTTACAGATGTTTCTTCGGTTGCTGTTTAATCCCCTGTTGCATCGATGAATGCATGGACATTCATCACACCTGTCCAAATTGCAAGGCATACCTGGGCAAACATGCAAGATAAAGTACCTGAAATATATCTGAATAAGTAATCAGCACAAGTGCAAAGCATAAAACACTACGAAATCACTGTAGTAATTTATACATTTCTCACAAGAACGAAGAATTATTTTGTCAACACACAAACAAGAATTTCAACTGCAAATTTTTTTTTTACACTGAATTCTGATTCGAAATAAGCCATTTTTGAGAGCAATTTATTCTATCAAAAGATTATTAATGTTATTGATTATTAGTTCAATTGTAACAGAAATATTGTTTCATCATTTTGAAGACATTCCAAAGATTTGAATTAATTATTAAAATTATTCAAAAAAAATTTTTGAATATATTAAAATTGACATTTATCTATTTTAAAAGCGAGTAAAACTTCCTAATGGCCTCAAAATGATAAACAAAGAGAGAAAAAACCTCAGTGCCTTGTCTCACGACACATTGTAGAATTTAAAGATTAAAAAATAGTAGAATCTTACTTTCTTAGAAATTCAAATATGATTATCTCGAAAAGGAGTCACTTGAGGGGAAAATGTCAGGAGACCTTTTTTATAGCTCTCAAAATTTCCTACAAAAAATGTCTTTTGACTTTTTTTTTCTAGGATCACTCGTTATCGAGATAATTGAATATTCATTGAGATATGAAAAATTGACGTTTTCTGTGGAGATGATAAAACTAAAAACCTGTAATTATTATATTTGCGGGTGTTTAATTGAATTGCTTTCAATAATATTATATACAACTTTTTATTCCTAATAAGCAAAAATATTTATACTTATTATTTCAGACTTTTTGAATGTAATATAATAAAGTATGAGTAATATTGCATAAATATCTTCAATTGATAATCCACATAAATAAAACCTCCGATCCATCATCTTAAATAATTCCCAAAAGAGTGAAAAAAAATGAGAAAAGTAAATTTTCCTCGAGAAAAAATGACTCTTTTTTAAATATCTCGAAATTAAACAGAAATAAGGGAATTTTTTAGAGGACCTTTTTGGCAGAAAAAAAATGAGAGTTACAAAAAAGGTCAATATGAAAAATTCTCCATCTCCCTCAGATTCCAAGATATTCACCAAAAACTCATTAAATCATTCCATTTCATCACCATATTATCCACTAATTTTCATACTTCTGATCATGATTCTTGACTTGCCCAAGTTTGCGAATATCACACGTGATATAAACACAAAGTGATAAGTCCCTTCAACTTGAAAACGATCAGAAAACCCCATAAATCGCCATTTTTTATAATGAAATTATGATAATTAGTGTTCTAATGAAATTTCCTTTGATTTCTATTAAAAATTGTGTTGATAAAATGAAAAAATACAATGAGAATGTGATATACGTAGTGGATAACCTTAAAAGTGAGTGAAAATGACGTTTTATAACGAGAAAAACTGAATTTTCGAGTGATAATCGTTTTTAGATATTAAAATAATTATTAAAAATGTGGAGAAGGTCTGGTATTCACCTGGACAAGTTGCCACCATCCTGGGGAGTGTTGAAATCACCGCAACAAGTATTTAAACAGTGTAGAACAATTCAATCATCAGTAGATGATTCTCCACTTCCTCAAGATGCTCAAGTGGTGATTTGTGGGGGTGGAGTTATGGGTGCTGCTGTTGCTTATCATTTAGCTGTCATGGGCTGGGGTTCACGTACGATAATATTGGAGAGTGGACGAGTGGGTGAAGGAACCACTTGGCATGCATCTGGCCTTGTTGGTGCATTCAAACCTAGTTTAGCTCAAGTGAAATTGACTCAAGACAGTATTTCCCTTTACAAGGAATTGGAGGGCAAGGGATTTACTACAGGCTGGAAGCAGTGTGGAAGTCTCTCATTGGCAAGAACTAGAGACAGAATGACTGTTTTTAGGAGAATGAAAGCTCAATCTGTATCGAGAGATATTGAATGTCATCTGGTGACTCCTGAGGAAGCCCAGGACTTGTGTCCATTAATTAAAGTGGACGATTTGGTGGGTGGCATTTGGATACCAGGTGATGGTGTTGCTGATCCTTATAAAACCTGTTTAACACTGATGAAGGAAGCACAGAAACAAGGAGTTGGAGTATTTGAAAATTGTAGAATAACGAGAGTTGACACTAGAAATGGAAAAGTTCAGAGTGTCGAGACATCAAGGGGTCGAGTTAATTGTGAACATTTTGTCAATTGTGCTGGATTTTGGGCGAGAAATGTGGGAAAATTGAGTGAACCTTATGTTAAAGTAAGTGATAATGATAATGAGACCCTAAAACTTTACTTCCAGAACGAGTGATTTTAGGAGAAAATGTCAAAAGACCTTTTTTGTAGCTCTCATTCTCCTCTACAAAAAAGGTCTCTACAAAAATTTTGATATCTCCCTTAGATTTAGAGATATTCAGCAATAAACTGAAGTTGGATTAGATTCATCCAGTTTGACAACTGAATTGATCGATGATTAATTGATTATTATTAAGGTACCATTGCATCCAGTTGAACACTACTATCTTCATACAAAAACTGTCCCTGGATTGGATCCAATGACTCCAGTAATACGTGATGTAGATGGCTACGTGTATTTTCGTGAGAATGATGGAAGAATTCTCGCTGGTGGTTTTGAACCAGTGGCTAAACCTGCCTTTGAGGATGGAACAATACCCGAGAACATTGCTGAGAGACTTTTGCCAGAGGATTGGGATCATTTTCATGTACTCTTGGAGCAGATTCTCCACAGAGTACCAGCTCTGGGAGATGTTGAACTTGAGAGACTGTGCAATTGTCCTGAAGCTTTTTCACCAGATTGCAAGTGGATCGTTGGAGAGGCACCGGAAATTGGAAATTATTATATTGCTGCTGGAATGAAGACAGTGAGTATTTTCACATCATATTTTCGATGAGTTGATAAATATAATTAAATCAGCAGTGAAGTGGTAAAACACAGCAGAACAGATAGTTTCGTCAATTGGTGATTATCTCGTAAATAACTAATTTTAGGGACAAATGTCAAGAGGAATTTTTTGTTGGAAATTTTCACAGCTACAAAAATGGTCTTTTGACATTCTCCTCTAAAACCACTCCTTTCCGAGATAAACATCAATAACAAAAAAAAAAAAAAAAAAAAAAAAAGAAAAAAAATTAAATCTCTTGACGTTTATCATCACCTCTTCAATTAATCAATTAACCCACCCCTCCAAAGATAGGTGTATCAGCAGCAGGTGGTGTGGGTCGTGCAACAGCCGAGCTGATAACAAAAGGTTCAACCTCACTGGACATGTACGAGATAGATGTCTCTCGTTTCCTAGGACTTCACAATAATCGAAAATTTCTTCGTGATCGAGTACGAGAAGTTCCCAGTACCCATTACGGTCTACAATATCCAAACATGGAGTATAAAACAGGTAGAAATCTTCGAATGTCTCCAATCTATCCAAAATTGAAGGAAGCAGGTGCTGTTTTTGGCCAAGTCATGGGATACGAAAGACCCTCGTGGTTTCAACATGATGAGAATGACGTGGATCCAGTTGATGGGTTTCAGACCTATAAAATTGCATATACCAATACATTTGGCAAGCCTCCATGGTTCGAGGCAGTTGGAAAGGAATATGCAGCATGCAGAGAAAATATTGGACTCAGTGATTACTCGTCTTTCACGAAAATTGATTTGTGGTCAAATGGAGAAGAAGTTGTCAATCTTCTCCAGTATTTGTGTTCAAATGATGTTGATGTACCTGTGGGGAGTATCATACACACAGGCATGCAAAATCATCTTGGAGGATACGAGAATGACTGCAGTTTAGCTAGAATAGCGCACAATCATTTTATGATGATTGCCCCAACGATTCAACAAACTCGATGCAAACACTGGATCAACAGACATCTACCTGCTGATGGATCAGTTGCTGTTTCAGATGTTACATCAGCTTATACAGCTATTTGCATAATGGGACCAGCTACTAGGTCACTTCTTACTGAACTCACTGATGATGATTTGAGTCCCAAGAGTTTTCCATTTTTTACGTTCAAGGAACTCGATGTTGGACTTGCTAATGGCATCAGAACTATGAATTTAACGCATACTGGAGAGTTGGGATATGTTTTGTATATTCCTAATGAGGTGAGAAGTATTTCAAGTTTTTTTTTTTGGGTTTTCGAGTTTATTTCAAGTTTATGATTAAAATTTTTGATGATTATCCTCAAATCTAAAGGAGATATCGAAATTCCTGAAAAGAGCATTTTTGTAAAGTGGAATGAGAGCTACAAAAAAGGTATCTACAAAAATTTTGGTATCTCCTTTAGATTTCGAGATATTTAACAAAAAACGAAATCAATGATACTACCATCTTTTTTTTATCAAATTATATTCTACTTATTCTCTGATATCTTTGAATCTAGGGGAGATAGGAGATTTTTCATGAGAACCTTTTTTGTAGCTCTCATTTCACTCTACAAAAAAGGTCTTAACAAAAATTTCAACATCTCTCTTCAATTTTGAGATATTCACCAAAAACTGAAGTGATTTATTTTGTTCAACTACTCAATTAAAATGTATTTCAGTTTGCTCTTCACATATACACAAGACTTCTCGAAGCAGGTGCTAAATATGGTATAAGACATGCTGGTTATTACGCAACAAGAGGACTGAGAGTTGAGAAATTTTATGCCTTCTGGGGTCAGGATTTAGACACGTTTACGACTCCTCTAGAGTGTGGCAGATCGTGGAGAGTTAAATTCGACAAAGACATTGATTTTATTGGACGTGATGCACTACTCAAACAGAGAGAGAAAGGAGTTACTCGTAAGTATGTACAGCTTCTTCTCAATGATCATGATCCGGACTTTGAGACTTGGGCATGGGGTGGAGAACCCATCTACAGGAATGGAAAGTATTGTGGAATGACCACGACAACTGGATTTGGTTATACCTTCAGAACACAAGTTTGTCTTGGATTTGTAGAGAATTTGGACGATAAGGGAAGGCCACAAGAAGTTACTAATGAGTATATTCTGTCTGGGGATTATGAAGTTGATGTAGCTGGAATTAAATATCATGCCAAGTGCAATCTCCATAGTCCCAATCTCCCGACCAAATTCCCTGATACTGAACGAGACTCTTATCATGCTACTAGGGATAATTTGAACTCATAATTGAGAGGTTTTAAAGGATATTTTGATTCTGATGGCTTTAAATAGGGAGAGAAGAGTTTCTTTATTAATTGAGGATTTTTTTTAAATTGACGTTTTTAGGGAAATGAGGGGTTTGAGGAGGAAATGACAGGAGACCTTTTTTGTAGATTAGGAAATTTCCAACAAAAAATGCCTCTTGACATTTTCTTCTAAAATCACTCGTTATTTAGATAATTGACCATGAAGTAGCACAATTTTTTTCTTCGTAAATAATCGAAATGATTCTTCTGATCTTTTTGTTAATTGGACTTTATGAGCGAATGAGTGGTTTAAGTGGAAAATGTCAGAAGACCTTTTTTCTAGATTAGGAAATTTCCAACAAAAAGTGTCTCTTGACATTATCCCCTGAAATCCTTAATTATCGAAATAATTCGATAGTTGAGATGTAAAAAAAAAAATTTCTTCTTCAAATGAAGATGTGGAAAATCGATTTCCTGTTGTTTTACTTTCCCAATTCCCCAAAATAATGAGTTCCTGTACATATTATATAACTCTCCCAATCTAACTAATAAAACCCCGAAAAAAAAAAATGAATTTTCCACTCAATATCACGAGTCTGTTGTCGACTAAATTTTAGTAAACTTGTGCCGTTTATTATGAGTAAATACAGTAATGGAATTTATATAAGAAACTAAAAGAAAAAAAAATGAAAATAATACGATAATTATTAATGTATACTCTACTGAACACCATTTGTTATTTATACATCGCTGTAATAATAATTTTCTTGGAGAGTATTGTCAACTAGAAATTGTGATATTTTGTACCCAAATATACTTGCAATATAAAAAACCCCAATTTTTTCTTCTACCAATTGCATTTCATCATCGACATACCCTCCAGGGGCATAATTATCCCCCATTCAACCTCGAATTTCCCCCTATCATGCCTTAAACTCCATTTTGTACAGTTAGAGACGTTTTTATTAAAATATTAACATATCAATTATATCATTCATCTTAATTGTCTAATTAATCACTATATTCCCCTAGAATCAATTCAGTATTTCTTCGAAATAAAATCTAGAAAAACAAGGATCATTTATGAAAAGGAGAAAAAAAAATAGTCTTAGCCCCCAAAGAAAAAAATATAATACACACCTAATGATTAATCCTTTTTACATTTGATTAATTATGTACGAATTTCTTTTTTTACTGTACAACACGATGAAGAGAAAAAAAAAAAGTATTTAAATTTAAATGATTATTAATTAATGTTTTAAACGTCTTATCACTCGGGCATCTCTGGCTCTGGTGTTGGCTGTACTTGTTTCTGCACCATGCAGGATCTTGCCACTGATTCAAAGAGTCTGTAATTGAAAATATTAAATTAATTGAGTAACACATGAGTCGACTCAATCTGAGGATCAGTTTTCGTTGAATATCTTTGAATCTAAAGGAGATGGGGGTATTTTCATGATGATCTTTTTTAGAGAGTAAAATTCGAGCTACAAAAAAGGTTCCTCATGAAAATTTCCCTATCTCACCTAGATTCTAAGATATCCACCAAGAACTAAAAATAAAAACCAACAACTAAGTGAATCAACTCGAGTTTGTTTTTTTCGAAATATCTCAAAATTTAAGAAAGATATCGAAATTTTATATAATACCTTTTTTGTAGAGTAGAACTAGAGCTACAAAAAATGTCCTCACAAAAATTTCAATATTTCCCTTAGATTTCAAGATATTCAACAAAAATTGAAATTAAACAAAAAACCAACTTACTTTTCAATTTCCGGTGCACAATGCACAAACTCATGATCCCAAAACTTGTAATTTCTATTCTTAATAAGTTCAATAAACGTGATGAGTAGTCCCCAAGGATGTGGTCTATTAACAATGAGTCTCTCCAACAAAACCCTTGTGATTTGTTCCTGAATAGCTTCAGTATTAGCCTCAGCAAAGAGATACAACAGTGTGCAACTGAAGTAATGTGTATGGCTATTAGGATATCTCAATTGATTGGCAATAGCATTTAAAAAAAGATATCTCCCCTCAGTATCAAGATCAACAGCCAAATTTTGAAATATATCCATATGCGCTGAATGGGCAATAGTCGACATATTGGGCGTATGCCCCTTATTCCTGATGAAGGCAATTGCCTGTGTACCAACATACAAAACAAGAGCATTCATCAGCAATATATTGTATCTCATTCCAGGCTCCTGTGACACTTGCAAATTGCTTCTCAATTCAGACAAAAAAGTCACTGGTGCTCTAGCTTTTAAATAAGAATCCAATTCCTTTTTAAAACTCACTGGTTGTATCATAGATGAAAAATTAGTAAGTACTCTGGGTGCATGAGCAATTTCTTGTAGCATATCAACCTTTAAATTAGGTGTAAAAGGATCTGGAAGTCTCATATTTCTTGGAAATGCACTGAGTATTAAATTTCTCATCTGTATGCAATTTGGTGGTATAACGTCACAAAATCCATAATGATAATCGCATAAAAATTCTGGAAAATCATGTAGAAGTACAAGGAGAACTCTGAGAGTACCTTTGTACAGTAGTGTAACGGGTTTAGCTAATTCTGCATTTCTCAAATATGGAGCTAGATATTTGAATAGATCTATCAGCAATTGTGCATAGGGACCCCATCCTTTTTGTTGTGGAGTTATTGCCAACATTCTTCCAATGAATACTCTGTGTGAAACAAGCTCCAGCCAGGCATAACAAAAACCTGGTGCTTTAGCTGGCCTCAGTATGTGTAGCGTATGACAATAGGCTGTTAATACTTGAAAATTGACAGCTTCAAGCACTGGTTCTGGTGCACACAATTCCAAAAATAACATGATAAAAATTCTGTGATAAGGAAGTTGTTGAAAATCTGTTCCCCTTAGCTCGTGATCCTGTAGCAGTACACCAGCAACAATTCCCAGTACTTTATTGAGTAGATTAATTTTTGTATGAGTATTGGTTGTATCACCCGAGTGTTTAACAAGAAGTGCAACTAAACGTACAAATGCATCAAGTGTGTGAAAACATTTGGCACGTATGACTGATGGTGCTGCATTTGTTTCAGCCAATGCTCTGTAGCACAAATCAACGCACATTTGTGTACTGAGTTTGAAGAATCTTGTTATTAAATCATCGGTCTTTAAAATACCATGGATATTCATTTGATGTACAAATATACCAAATGCTTTTGTTGGATCACGTGCGTGTGTTGGACTGTGATGCATTGTTACCCATTCTCTGAGAAGATATTCAGTTTTTTCCATTAGACCAGGTGGATCATCAAAATCACGTGCTCGGGCTTGACGTATACCCGAGTGAATGTGAATTGTTGGTCCAGCTGGTGGACGATCAGCCAATACACCTGGATCTTGATTAGCACGAAGTGATTCAATGAGACTTGTTAATCTGAATAATGATATACCATCTGGTGGTGCTCTGTGTTGTATCATTCTGGCTAATATTTCAATTGTATTGTATAAATGTGATTCAGTAACATGTGTTGTTTGTCTTTCATCAATCAGATACAACTGTACAAGTTGCATTGCAAAAGCCGTTGCCATTGCATTACCAGCATCCATTGTCTGAGCTAAAGCAATATCAAATTGTGGAAAACTAACGAGATGTGATCTTATTAAACAATCAACAGCTTCAAAATTGTATTTAAACTCATCTCTGCATTCTGTTAGACATCTTGTTGAGTGTTTGTTTGTCCATTGCATACCATAGGCTCTGGGATCTTGAAGACACTTGAGAATTCTCAGATGTACTTCACGATAGCGTAGAATAATCTCACCATCGATTGCTCCATTGGTGATTGTTGGTCCATCCAGTAAGCCTTCTACAGCTTTCTTCAATAGGGCCATTGCAGCTCCAGCATCTCTTGATCTTCTTGTCAATATTATTGACTCTAGAAGACTGTGTAGAGCAGCATGCTGTGGAGGTGGTACTGCTGGTCCCATAGCTGCAATCAACACCTCAACTTCACCAGCAAGTTTTTCAAGCATTGAACCAATTTCGTCGTTATTAACAGCAGCATAAACAGCTACTTGTTGTGGTGTTGGAATGGCAACACCTGGATTTGTTGGAAAATTTGTTTGGGCAGGTTGTGCTGTTGGTTCAGCTATTGGTTTGGGTATAAATAATGCCTGAGTGTCTCTTTCGGATAATGGTAAAAAGCCAGGTATATTTCTAGCAAATTCTTCGTAAACTGCCATTTGCTGAGGAGTAACACCACTTGTCTTCAATCTTATTTGTTCAGGCATACGTTCAGCCTGATATTTAGCCAATGGATCAAAGTATCTTCTTCCCTCTTGTCTAGCTATCTTACGAAGCTCCATTTCATTTAACAATCGCTTATCCATTTCCGGCATTGCTTTTTCAATAGCTGTTTTTTGTACAAATGCACAAGCAAGCTCCATGTTATCAGCAGCAACGACATTAGCTGCTTGTTCAGCAACTTCTTTCTGTTGTGGTGTTGATTCAATTATAGCTGCGATAAATGCATTTTTCAAATTTGTACTTATTGAAGCTAGTATTTGATCTCTGGAGGTAATCATTGCCATTCCAGCTGTTAAATTTCTCACCATGTGTCTAGCTGCTGAACGCATTCTAATTTCTTCAGGATCAAGGGCAAAGTCTTTACGAACTATTTGTTCACTAGTTGTTAGTGCTATTTTTATTGAACGATCGACAACTGGCTGAATCCATTCTTGAATTGATCGCTCAACTGCTGGACGTACAAATTGTTTTAAATGTGGATGTGCCTGGAATAGGGGTAATTGATTGTTTATGGTTATGTGTTGAGCTATATTGGAGATACTTGTGACACTTATGTCCATGTAGTTGAAACGAGGCTCTGGAGGTCCTGTTGGCAAGGACGGAGTGGTGTTGGCTGGTTGTGGTGGCTGAGAGATAACTCCAGCTGTCGTTGAACTCACTAATTCCTCCATTGTTGCTTGGGGAGGCTGTTGAGGTACTTGAGCTGGCTCTGATTTTTTATTTGGTTGAGACAATTGGTACTCGAGATTTCTCAGTTTCTCGGGGTCTTTCAGATAAACAGCTGGCTTTAATTCTGCTACATCGATACTTAAATTTTTGCAGAGTACTTCAATCTCAAACTTTAGATTCAATTTGAGATCAGGCTCTTGATGAAGTTCAGCTAGAACATTCATCAGAGCCATTGTCCAGGGATTTGGGGGTCTGAATACACGACTTTTAGCACAACTTTCAAGGACTTTAGCTACGAATGGAACGACATAGAGAAGCTCTTGTTGTCCCTTGTGATAAGCCTCAACAAGAAGACTCTTTAAATCTATATCAATCTGTAATATTGGTTTATTTCGTCCTAGTGTTAACATTCCCAACCAGTGTCCAAGATTCTTCAATAGAGAACGATCAGAAAAATTAGCTATTCCTTTGTCACTACTCAGCAATACTTTGATATTTCTAAATGTCTCTCTTGTGACCATTTTATTGATTTCCGATGCCTTGAGACAGTCAAGAAAATTTGAATAGAGTGCATGAAAATTCAATTCAATGCTAGCACGTTTCATCACTAAATATTGTGCCATCCAGGGATAGTACTCTTCAGTAACAATATCCCTAATCTCATCGCACTTTTGCTGAAGATTCAATTGACTCAAATTATTGAAGATAAATGCTGTTTTATCCTGAAGTGTTTCAGGTGGTGATGTTATCTTCTCTTCTTTATCAGTGGCAACTAGCAATGTATCAATATTCGTTGCATTTGCTATTGATGGTCTAGCTGATAATGATGTTGTTGCTGTTGTTGTTGATTTTACTTGTGTTGTACTTGTTGTTATTGTCGTTGTTGTAATAGCCTTGTAAGCTGTTGTTGCTGGTGCTAGAATAGCAGCCAGAGTTTTTGGTAAAACTGGACCCTGAGGCCTGTGTGGAGGCTCCTGACCCTGAAGACCATAATCTATGTACTCAATTAAATGAGGTGGAAACTCAGAGAAATGCTGAATTGCTCGTACATGCTCACAGTAAGTTTGATACTCTTTCAATCTTCCTTTGAATCTGTCTAACGCTGCAATACCAAAATAGTACATTTTACTGCCTTCAGGTTTTCTCAATGCATCTAAAACAAATCTCAGGGCTAGTCCAAGGGTCATGTAGCTATTGACAAGTCCTCGTTCGATTATACCACCAAATAATTGTGCTGTTATGTGTAGCTCTTTGTCAGGATACTGAGGAAAAAATCTGTACTCTTCGAATAAATTTCTCAGCATGCAATTAAAGACTTCTCGTTCTCGTTTAGTTCCAGCATCTTGGAATTTCTTCAGCATATCGAGAACTTCGTCGATTGACAGAGTAGGGTGAGGGGGATGATTGTAGATCCTTTGAAAATAGCTGTTGGCTTCGTCTTCAATCTCTTTGGACACATTTTGCGCCATTTCTGGAAATAGATTAGCAGTATCTGGAAGTCTAGTCTTTTCGATGCCTGTGGGTGCAACTAGACGTCCTAATGCACCTATTGTAGAAGCTCCAGGGATGACAGTGGGTCCTTGACTGCCCACAGGTCCTGAATGTAGTTGAGAGGCAATTGGCAGCATTGGAAATTGATTTGGAGAGGGTCCCATTAGTCTTGAGGGGGAGCCTGGAGCTGAGACTAAAGGACCAAGTGCTCCAGGTAGATTAAAAGATGTTGAACTTGGTGGTCCAAGGCCCATTGATGCCAAACTTGAAGTTAAATTACCAATAGTATCTACTGGCTTTGATGAAAATAAAGGACCAGACAATTTTGTGGGATTAAAGGGATCCAAAACTGGATGACGAAGAACACCTGGTGGTGGTGGTCTATTCATTGTACCTTTTTGCAACATTAAACTACAATTCTGGACCATTGTCATTATTGCTTCTGAACACTCTTGGGATACACTGCCAGCACAAACTTGTAGACAAGCTAGAATAGTTGTTAATGTTTCTTGAGGCAGTTGACTAGCTTTTGGTAAACTTGAATCCTCTTTGATACCACTACCCATCACCTGAGGACATCTTCTCTGAAGAAACTTGACTGTTGCTGCTACAAATGCCTCACCATGATCACGAATTTTGTCAGTTAGCCATTTCTCAAGCTTCAAATATTCTCTCCTTGATGCTAGACAAGCAAGATCAATGATAAATGGAAAAGACTGGGCATTGAGGAGAGTTGACAGTGCTTTAAGATCCTGTGCAACATCCAAAATCCTTGATAATCTCGTTTGATCATGATCCCCACGTAAATACCATTCTGCCATTGAGTGCATGATTATTGTCTTGTATTTAACATTATTAGCGTGCCAAGCATGATGTAGTATGACTGCTGAGTTTGGATGATTACCCAGAAATATTGGCATCAAACTGCTCAACAATTCTTGTCGGAGAATTGTCAGGGGTGGATTTATCTGCAGGAGAGCGAGAACCAGGACGTCTGGACAGTGTTGAATTGGCCATTTAAATATTTCTTGAACAGGTCCATACAATCCTCTCTCAGCCATATGCAACAAGAGTTCAACGACATTGAGAGATCTCCAGGTTTGAGCCTCTTTGCTGTCACCCTCTGGTGCTGATTTTAGGACATCCACTGTCACTGAGTGATAAGGATAATCAGCGAAGCAGAAGATGTCTGGATTTTTCAATATCTGTTGAATCAGGGAGAATTGAGCTTCAACGTTGTCCCAGTGACGATAGAATAACTCAACTGGAAACATATCGAGGGGATATCCCTGATGCTGAAGACCAAGTCTTAATCCAGTTATCAGTAGATTCAGACCCTGTCTGTCTTTGATGTGAAACTCTTGGTGGTCAAGTTTGACGATAACTTCGTTCCATGATAATGTTGATTGAATGTCTTTGAGTGTCTGTATGAATACCTCGATGTTCCATGTGGTTGATGCACTGTCTGTGCTTTTGTCTTTGGAGTCTGAGTTGCCAGATGTATTGCCCCAGAAGGCTTGCAAGCCTCCAGCATCATCCAGACCCGTACATGTACGTGCCATGTGGGCTAGAACTCGTGCAGCTGCCAGTGGAGATATCTCACGTGCACCTAGATTTGCTAGGGCCCCTCGGCATTCATCAACACTCGCTGTGAAACCATAACCCAGCTCCATTATCAGCTCCACCAGGGAGGAACTGTCCATTTGATTGCCTGACATTATGAAGTTGTTTTGGACCTGGGGGCTTTCGACTTGGTCTGGGTATATGAGTGGTGCAAGCACCACTGGCACCAATTCACGAGGAAAATCACGACGCAAGTTTTTGAGAAATTTCTCGAGGGATTCGGGGGAGAGGTGGAAGGAGTTTGAGGGATTTAGAGCCTCTGAGAGAATCAAATGGAGGACTTCGGGGGAAGAGTCGTGGAGACCCTCTTCTTTTTGTTGTTTTGTGCTACTTTCTGAGTTTAAGTAGTTTTTTATCAGCTCGGGAAGCTGTTTGCAGATCTCCTCGAGGGCTAGTTGACGGAGCTCCGAGTTTGAGGAGTGACGAAGGGTTATTGCGAAGACTACCTCCTGGATGAGGGTGAGGCTGAGAACGCGACGAAGGTGGGGGAAAAACTTTGGTGATGGTGTTAATGTCTGAAAGTTCAAGGTATTTACATTTTTTTTTTTTTTTTTTTGCGTAATTAATTGGAGGGATAATTATTGAATTATTATGATAATGAGTGGGATTAGGTGAAAATGTCAAGAGACACTTTTTATGGAGAATTTTATCAGCTACAAAAAAAAACTTTTAACATTTTTTCCTAAAATTACTCTGTATCGAGATAATTCACTATTTAGTTTTAGCTCCAAAAAAAAATTGAAACTAATTTCTCGAAAATTGAATTCCACTCATATAGACAAACAATAACAATTCATAAACAAACAATTGAATTTATCTACCTTCTGCTGATGCAGTGGATGATCAATAGCGTAAGTGAGGTTAGATATCAGCGATGGTTTACCCAACAAATTGTTGCACTCTTGCTTCAACAGTTGGACTTGATAATAATCCTTGGAATTTATATTTGGTTGTTCACCAGTTGAAAAGTCAACGTAAGAGAACAAACAGCGCAGCAAGTGTCTGTCCGCCTCAAGACCTTTCCAACGTACTAACTGAAGCACAATTATGAAAAAAATTCCATCATCAATAACTCGACAATGAAAATTAAAAAAATTAAAAAATAAATACTTACGACTGTTATCTCCTCGGCACTTCCACGATAATTTTTCTTATTCAAATTAGCAACCAAATAACTTATTTGTGACAAAGTAAAATATAACGAGTCCAGGTTCATAGTTCCATGAATCCGACCTCGAAAGCTTCAAACGTATTTGAAGCTTTCTTCGGTATCCACGACTTGCCTCCCGGTATTCTCTCCTCTTCATAAGCATGAAAACTACATTTGCACAAATCTACGATCAACATCGGGATCAATATGTATTTATAATAATTGTATCTTCTTTTTCACGATTAATAAATTATCCAACGCCTCAATTACACATCGCAACACAAATAAAAAATATTTTTTTTTTTTCAATTGATTGAAGGCCAAAAGAGAAAAACTTGATATTCTGAGGGATTTTTGATGCCCGAGAGATATCTAACCACTTGTAATTTTTTTATTTCGCTTTCACTAAGTTCTGAGGTGACAATAAAAAACGTTTTTTACGTGATCACACTCGGCAATACTCGGCTCAGCACGCTCTCATCCGTTTTTTTGAGATTGGGACGCTAATTTTTTAGTCCAAGTATATTTTCACTAGATTTCGATATTTTCACTCGAGTTATCAGAAATAATTCTTTGGGGATGATTATTTGGAATTATCGGGGTAACAATGGATAATTAATTAGTCTAGAATAATCTCTCTTGGATTTTCGTTGGCACAATTTTTTTTGGAGACACGCTCTGACACACACATACGCAGCGCCTTGATGGACTGTGAATACATAGAAGAGGAATTTTAGGGGGAGTTTGCAATCAACTGTCGGTCACGTGGGGCTAACCCGCGTAAAATGTCCCTGGATTTGATTTTGATTGGAGATTATTCTTTGATAATTTCTCGGGATCTGAGGGAGATGGCGGAATTTTTGTAAGGACCTTTTTTGTAGATCTCACTCTCCTCTACAAAAAAGATTCTCATGAAAATTAAGCTATCTCAATCACATTCCGAGATATTTGAAAAAAACCCGGAAATTGACTCACTCTGTTTTAACATTTAACTCGTGAATTAATTAATCAACAATCGATAAACTTGTTGAAACTACTCTCATCTTCTTCCATTGTCTTCTCTTCTATTCAGTAAAAAAAAATCACCCTGGAATTCCATTTTCCTAGGGAAATTTCCCAAAATTACAAAAAAAAAAAAACCATAATTCATCAAAATTCCCACCCCAAAATAATCTCAATAAATATTACCCCTTAAAAACTATAAAATCATCCCCCAAAAAAAATAGCGAAAAGAGAAAAATTTCAAAAAAATAAACCAAAAATATTCCCCAAAAGAAATAAAAAATGGCGGATCCAATGGCGCTGGTGAAGTTCCGCCATACTTTCCCATTAGCCCATTAGTTTAGTTGTCTCTCATGTAAAAGATTGACGTATATCCACAAAATAGCCTCCAATATTACCCATAAAATCCCCCGCAACATCTCAATTCAAAGAAAAATAAAAATAAACCAGTGAAATAAGTTTAATGAACCAGGAAAAACTGTGTGGAGAATTCCCAGATTTTGTCATCACTCTTTCCAATAAAAATTATTGGTGAAACAAGGTGCCGCTGATTGCGGTGAGGGGGGGTAGGACCACAAGACGTCTGAGGGGGTGGGGCGAAAAGTGGGGAAAACTTTTAGAAACCCAAGAATAGCCCATCGAGCCCCAAAAGAAAAACGGTCTAGGAAAAATAGAATAAAACAAAGAGTGCAAAAGCTGTTAAAGGGTGGGGTAAGAGGGGGAGGGGATGGATGATGGAAGGGAGGAGGGGTTGTGCCGACGGGCAGAAGAGCCGACGAGAGAATCAGAGTGCCATCGGCTGCCCAGTGGATGCCCACTTTTGCATTAAAAATAAATTTAAAAAAAATTAATTTCAATAATACACCCTCCCCCCCTCCCCCCCCCCCCTCAGTGCCTGGAAACAAAAGTCCAACTAACGGTTAATACAAGTGTAAAAAGTAGATGAACAAGTATTAATTGATACAACTGTGGTACCGAATATTTAATACCCAAGAAACTTGAATTTACGGCAAATGCCCCTCCCACACTGAAAAAAATATATCTCACTGTGTTTATTTAGGAAAATTAAGAGGTATAATTAATTTGTTGTACATGATTTATTATTATAGAAGTGATCAACAGATTGTTTTGTACATCAAGAATAATTTGAGAATAACATTGACAAGATTTGTGTGAGGTTTTTATCGTGCAATGTGTTCTCTATTTCATTAGTGATTGTTTTTTAATGAGTGAGTTGATATTTACTTGGTGTATTAAATTGTGATTAATCGAGGTGTTTGGTTATTTTGAGGATAGTAAAGAGAGACTAATGTCCCTGGAGACACGCTCCAGTTCGGCCCTCTTCAAGAGGGCCGAACAGCTCAAACGTTGGGAACAGTCTGAGACTAATAGCCAACCGGCCCAACCGAAACAAATAGCACGTAAGATCAAGTTCTCGGCCGACTGTGTCTTCTTGGCTGCTTGTGCTGCTGGTGATAAGGATGAGGTTGTTAGATTACTGCAAAAAGGTGCTGATATCAATACTGGAAATGTTGATGGACTCACTGCACTTCATCAGGTGATGAAACATTTTTTTTTAAAGATTTTTTTTTTAAAATTTTTTATGAGGGTTTGGGTGATCTTGGGGGGATTGGAGTGTTGGAGATGACCAAGTACATGGTCCAAGTGTATTACTTGCAAGATGGCCGCTGGCCTCCTCCAGCTGTCTAATTTCAGAGGCCCCCGGTTTTAATGCCAGATATCTATCTCAAATGTGCGCCTGTCATGAAACGTGGACTAGCTGATGAATCTTGGATTCTTCACTCTGATGTGTTTAATCAATGTTGATGGGCTTTTCGATTGATTGGGGATGTGGTCTGTCTTGGTTTGGGAAATTTTTAACAGAATTTTGGGGTTTACAGGGGTTTTTTTATTGGTTTTATCAGTTAAATACTTGATAGTGATGGAGTAAAACATGAGTATTTTGATAATGCGTGGTTTAAGGGAAAATGTCAGAAGACACTTTTTATAGGAAATTTTGTCAGCTACAAAAAAGGTCTCTTGACATTTTCTCCTAGAATCAGTTATTCCTGAGATAAATGGAAGTTGATCATTGAAGAGTCAATTTCAGTTTGGTGTAGATCAGTTTTTTGAGAATATCTCGGAATTGAAGGGAGCTAGACCAATTTTTATCAGGACCTTTTTTGTAGCTCTGAATTTTCCCTACAAAAAAGGTCCTCATAAAAATTCATGTATCTCTCTTAGATTCGAAGATATTCACGAAAAACTCATTTTCCACTTAAGGTGTTAATTCAATACACAAATATCCTAATCAATTCGTCTATTACATTCGTTATTTCATGATATCATGAAAATTTAATTCCATTAAAAAAAGCCCTGAGGGATTCCTTCACACCACCCATATTATGATTCAGTCGTAATCACATTTTCCTCTGATAAATAAATTGAATGATTCATTTAGCTATCAACAACGACAATATTCTCATGAAAAAAGAATAAAGAATCATTCCATATTTTTCAATTTCCCAACAATAACAAAACAAACGGAAGTGCCAATTCCATAAGAAATACCTCTAATTCAATAATTGAGGAACAAAAAATTATTTTCACAATTGAGAAATTTCCATAAAGTCAAGATCAATTGATTCCTAGAAGAGCTCCAAAAATATTCTCAATCGATAAACGATAAACAATAAACATTAATAATAGGCTAGATATAGTTTGAATTTATACCTATTTAATCCCTCATTTTTTATTATTTTCCTACTGGAGAGCAACATTGATTACATAATTGAGTGGAATTTTGTTTTTGCATTATGCAATGTTAGCATCTGGAATGAAAAAATAAGTGAAAAAAGAGGGGAAAAAAAAAAATCGTTGCAAATTTATGGTATAGATGGAGAAAACGTGGTTTGCCCGAGAGTTACTATTAATAGATTACCTATTAGAAGTCAGAGTCCCTGGTGTACGTCCGTGTCGACGATGGTTTTGTCAGTGTTGTAACAGATGGGTTATTTTTTCTCATTTTTCCATTCTTTTATTTTTTTTATCTCTCATTTTTTTTTTTTTGGCTAGGAACAGACATCCACAGGGTCTCATACACCCAGAGACTCTACACTAGTGAGGTAACAGATAATTTGGGGTTTTTAAAGACAAAAAATAAACATGATGATGATTTTTTTCAACACCTCATGATTCACATGTGTAGAAATGTTGAATTTACTTGTTCTATTAGTTAATAATTGATTTTTTTTTATTTATGATCAATAGGCGTGCATTGATGATGACTTGGATATGGTCGAGTTTTTGGTTGAACAAGGTGCTGATATTAATCGTGGTGATAACGAAGGATGGACACCTCTACATGCTACTGCCTCATGTGGATTCATATCCATCGCAAAGTGAGGAATTGCATGTTTTAGATATTTAATATCTCATAAACAAACAATGGGAAATAAATGAATTTGGTCTCATTTTGAAGATTAAAAAAATACCTTGAGATGGCGTAAAACTCATCAAATTTCACTCTACCAATCTCAAGTTATCAATTATTGAAAGCAGAACATCTTTAGTAATGAAGAGATGATATGAGAAAAATTACTAGGTGAATATCTCCGAATCTAAGGGAGATATCAAAATTTTTAAAAAGACCTTTTTTATAGCTCTCATTCTGCTTTACAAAAAAGGTCCTCATGGAAATTCTCATATGTCCCTTGGATTGCAAGATATTCAGCAAAAACAAAATCAAACAGAAATGACTCATCTCGTTCTTCAACTTCACTAATGATTTATTGTTTCTAAATGTGTTTATTATTATCCTCATCATCTTCAAGTATTCTGTCTAACAAATTCATCAACTTTTAGGTACTTAATTGAACAAGGTTGCAATTTAGCAGCTGTAAATAATGATGGTGAGCTTGCAGTTGACATTGCTGAGAGTAATGAAATGGAGGATTTACTGCAGCAACATATCAACAAAGCAGGTAAAATTTCTTAAATTACGTACAAAAATATCGATTGTCAAGCATCAAATAACATATCCTCTAGCCTCAAGTAACGTATGAGAAAAAAAAAAAAAACGTAAAATGAAACTTATTCTTTTGGTTAATATGAACTTCAGGTATCGATTGCGATCAGGCGCGCAGTGAGGAAGAGAGATCGATGTTGAATGACGCGAGAGCCTGGCGATCTGGAGCACCAGGAAAAGATTCCACTCATCCACGCTCTGGTGCTACTGCTCTACACGTTGCTGCTGCCAAGGGTTACATAAAAGTTATGAACATACTTTTACAAGCCAAATGTGATGTCAATGCACAGGATTATGATGGTTGGACACCATTGCATGGAGCAGCACATTGGGGACAAATTGAGGCTTGTAAACTACTTGTTGAGAATTTTTGTGATATGGAAATGAAGAATTATGCGGTATGTTTAATTTTTTTTCATTCAATAGAATAAATTAGATGAATTAATTCCATTTCAAGCTCAGTTTCTGCTCGATATCTGTGAAACTAAGGGTGATAGAGATATTTTCATCAAGACCTTTTTTGTAGAGCAGAATGAGAGCTACAAAAAAGGTCCTTATAAAAATTTCCATATCTCTCTTAGTTTCAGATATATTCGTCGAAAATTAAAGTCAAATTGACATGTTAGTAGAGTTTTTGATGTATATCTCTGAATCAAGAGGAGATGGACAAATTTTCGTAAGGACCTTTTTTGTAGAGCAAGGAAAAAGGTACAAAAAAGATCTCCTCAAGAATTTTGTTATCTCCTTTGGATCTTGTGTTATCTTCAAAAAACTGACCTAAAGTAAAATTTGATGAATTTATTTTAGCATTTCACTGCTGTTTTTACTCATTAACCCCTCAAAATTCTTCTATTTTTATTCTTTCCTAAAATAATCACAGAAATATTCAGAATAGAAGAATGTTTTTTCGTATAAAAATAGATAAACATTTGTTGCAACTTCTCATTGTCCAAAAACAATAATTTATTTATCTTTCCAGGGACAAACAGCATTTGATATTGCAGATAACGACATCCTAAAGTCTCTAGAAGACCTAAAGAAAAAGCAACAAGTGATGTTGAAGGATAATCCCCATTTGAATAACAAGAAACAACCAATGATACCAAAGAAAAGGTGATAAAATTGAAAAAAAAAAAATTAATTCACCTAGATTCTATCAAGAATAATTCAATCCATTACAATATTTAATTAACAATTAAATGGATATTTTCAGAGTCTCTTCAACTATTGAGAATGCTGTCGTGTCCCAAGAGGGTAATGAAACGTTCGAGGAGGAGACACCGAATAAGGTGATTAAAGTTGAACTAGAAATTCAATCGGATAAAGAGGATACGAGTACAGGAACGAATAGTGATGTTGGTGAGTTATTTATTCTCTAATTTTTCATTATTATTATCGATTGATGATGAATTAATTAATGGGGATTATAATGAATTAATTTGGTCTGCATGCGGCTTGGATAGAGAGTGGAGGAGAGAGTGATAATGAAGCAAGTGAAGTTGAGGGTGAATCTGAGAGTAGCTCAGACACACAAACCTCTTCAGATTTAAATCTGTCTAATCTATCGGATCAGTCAGTAGGTCTTACAGATGATGGTAAGGGGGTGTGAAGTGAAAACAGATTTTATAGACTAGTTTTTGAGGTGTTTATTTATTTTTATTGGTGGAAAAAAATTTACAATACATATGAAATTTTGAAAATTGTTTGTTTCATGTATCGTGGAACATTTTATGAATTTTGGATGTGAATGAGACTGAATAATAATTTTTTCTTCATTTATTTTTACAGAAAAGAAGAATAGAGCTAACAAGGACGACACTGGATCACTCAGTCCAGTGTCTCCCACTGAAATATCCAAGGTTCCTAATCAAGTTAGTTTCAATTTATTATTATTTATTTATAATTTTAGCAATAAAGTTATGAAACGAGATTATTCAATTTTACTCAGATTTCAGTTTTTAGTGAATATCGCAGAAATCGAGGGAGATACTAAAATATTTATGAGGACCTTTTTTGTAGCTCTCATTTTGCTTTACAAAAAAGGTTTCTGTGAAAATTTTCCAATTTTCCTTGGATTCAGAGATATTCAGCAAAAACATTGAAGTTGAATTTTTACTTTATTAATTTTTGATAATTATTTATCCTCAGGCTCCATTATTGCCACCAAAACAACAGACTGAAAATACAGAAGAGGGTATAATTCCGTCCTGGAGACGCTCTGGTTCATTTAGAAATAGGATTCAAGAGGCTGAATCAACGAATTCATTAACATCGAGTGAGTATTGAATTTTTTAAATTGTTAATTGTTTAATATCTCGAGAAGGAGTCAATTTAGAGGAAAATGTCAAGAGACTTTTTTTGTAGTCTATAAAATTATGAACAAAAAAGGTATCTTGACATTTTCTCTTAAAATCAGTCATTACCGTTTAATCTCAATTTTTCGTTTTATTTCTCTAGAAATTGAAGATAAGGATAATTCACCAACGAAAACACCAATAATACCCGACAAAGTCAATACCGAGCCCGAAGTTGTTCTTCGTAGGACTCACAGCTTCGAGACAGATGAAAAGTGAGTTAATAAAACCATTAGTTGGATTTCTCGCTACTAATAAGAAAATAGTCAATGAGAGAACATCAAATTTTGTGGCTTTCAAAGTGTTTTTTTCACTAGTTGATAACCCACGAGTGATTTTTGGGTATTGAGCTCGTATTTTCATGCCAGTATCTAAACAGAATATATCCCTCATAATATATCAATTTTCTTGCTTTTCTTTGCGTGATAATCATGAGAAATATCAAATTTTTTACATCTTTTCACTTCAATAACTGTATTTTTCCCTTTAACAACAGTTTTTTATCTATAAATCAAAATCGAAAGGAGATATCAAAATTTTCATGGGAATCTTTTTTGTAGCTCTAATTCTGCTCTACAAAAAAGGTCTCTATGAAAATTCTTCTATTCCTCTCAGATTCAAAGATATTCATCAAAAATTGATTTACCCATGAAGATTTACAATAAAGATGTAGATAATTTGAGTAAATTTTTCAACGATGCTTAATAAAAAAAAATAAATAAACTTTAGGAAGTAAAAAAATAATTAGCATAAACAATTAAGATGAAATTAGAAGCGTAGCAAAAGTACGGCATGGCATGATGCATGTTGCGCAGGTTCTATGAGCAGTACCTGGCATTACGAGCTCGAATCAAGGCATCTTCCTGCCCCACACTCCACCGCTGTCATCCAGCTACTCCTTACCACACCAACGCTACGACCACTCGTTCTGCGTCCTTGCGCGAAACTCACAGGTATACCAAGCATGTTTTACATTTAATTAAACATTAAATATCGATTTATCTCAACAATGAGTGGGCTTAGAGGATAATGTCAATAGACATTTTTTGTTGAAAATTTTCTCCCCTACAAAAAAGGTCTCTTGACATTTTCTTCTAGAATCACGCGTTCTCGAGATATCTCAACATTTTGCAGAAGAGTCAATTGTAGCTGTTGTTCCTGTTCATTTCACTCGATTGCTGATTTATAATTACTCATTAATAATGCTCATAATATTTTGCTTAATCTCCTAGCCTGCATAATGCTTGACTTTTGATTGACATTGCAGAGTTATTGATGGATTTAATTAATTGTTTAATTTAGGAAGAAAGAGGTGAAGTTGAATTTGGAATTGTCCAGAGTTCCTCAGGAGAGTAATTCATCGTCTCCAACTTCAGTATCAAATAAGTTATTGTCATCACCAACACTGCCAACTGGTACAAGTTCCACAAGTACAACCACTGCCCCAACAACAACAACGACAACTAGTCCAGTGCCAACAAATCAAATTCGAAGGTATTTTTATTTAATTTTTTTATCATTTTTTATTACTTTCTTCATTGGTTTATCATCATCACTCATTAATCTCATTGTTAAATATGAAAAATTGTGATGAACATGTGATACATTGAGCCATAAAATTTGATGTGACTGATGATTAGCGTACAATCGTTGGAAACAAGCTCAACAAACGTATCACCAAATCGTAACACAACGACAACTTCAGCACCAAATACACCAGCTGGAAGCAAACTCAGTCCTGGAAATATCTTCAAAAATTTCTTCAAGTGCGTAGTTCAATATGCGAATGACAGAAGAGAAAATTTTACCTGGCGTTTGAGTTTTTTTTTTTTTTTTTTAATTTTACGTGAATCTCAATTTTCGTTTTTTAATGGATCCATTTTTCATAATTTGTTAAATGTTGGATTTTCATAAGAATGAGGGATTTTAGGAGAAAATGTCAAAAGACCTTTTTTGGAGCTGACGTAATTTCCTAAAAAAAAGTTATTTTCACATTTTCTCTTAAAATCAGTCATTGTCGAGATAATTCAATATTTAACACGAGTGTCTTGGATTTATCCACAAAACTTTACAATTTCATTTTTTACATTTTGTTAGATATTTAATTATCTTGAGAATAAGTGATTCTAGAAGAAAGTGTCAAGAGACATTTTTTGTTGGAAATTTCATCAGCTATAAAAAAGGTCTTTTAACATTTTCTCCTAAAATCACTCATTCTTGAGATAATTGAAGATTTCAAAAAATGTAAGAAAGGAATTTTGGAGTTTTTACCACTTGACAACTGAAATATTGGGACGAGTGTGAGTAAGATCATTTTTTACATGATAATTCGACTCAACCCAGTATTTTTAATTAATGAAACCTTTAATTTATCATCAGCATGAGAGAACAGCAATCAGACTGCTTTGCCCCGTTTTTTGTCTTTCAATAACTTTTTATTTTAATTTCCAGGGCTTACGATTGACTTTTTTTTTGCTTGTAGAGTGAATTCTCCTCTACATGTATTTTTTAAAATTTTAATGTACACTCAATGAGTGTGCACTTGTGATTGTAGAGCAATACAGGACAGCTCTTCTACAACAAATTAACGCTTCATATGATTTTCATTTCATTTCCTTTAGGTTTTATCATCAGCTTATTGTGCAAATGAACAGCTGTATCGATTTTAATGGAAATGACGAGATCGAATTGAATTATTAAATTTTAATTAAAGGAAAATTGTCAAGTTAAAAAAAAATAGTGAAACGAGAGAAGTCAATTTAATTTATAGATGACTTTCTGTCAAATATCTAAGAATCTAAGAGAGATACGAAAATTTTCATAAAGACCTTTTTTGTAGAGAAAAACAAGATGTACAAAAAAGGTTTTATCATAAATTTTGCTATCTCCTCCAGATTCCAAGATATTCAGCTAAAATGTTTCTACAATTATGTTGACTTATCGTTATCCACCATTTTACTGGTTAAAATGGTTAAATTTTAACATAAAAAGAGGATTTCATCGAGATAATAGATCCATATCATTCAATTCATCTGATACATCATCAAAATCTCGACATCCATTTCATCCAATAATAATTAAATACTATAATTCAGTTGTGAATTGATAACACTCTCACTTTGCAATCAGTTTTTTAAGAATATCTCTCAATCTAAGAGAGATATGGAAATTTTCACAAGGGACTTTTTTGTAGTTCCTCTCTTGCTCTACAAAAAAGGTCCTCATGAAAATTTCGCTATCTCCTCTAGATTCGGAGAAATCCACCAAAAACTAAAGTTTGACATGAGTGGAATTTCATTTCACAACTGAATTAACCACTTTAAGAATTCTGTTGATGATTTAATGAATGTGTTCAGGTCATTCGTACCACCTGTGCGTGACGAGGAGAGTGAAACCCAGAGGAAAGCCCATGCGAAGAGAGTACGTGAGACTCGACGATCTACTCAGGGCGTCACTCTGGATGAAATCAAAAGTGCAGAGCAATTAGTAAAGAAGAAACAACAGCAGAGTAACGAAACAACTCCAGTGTCTACACCCCAGGTAGAGCTTCAAATTAACGCTTCAAATGTTAATACTAAGGAAAAAGATGATTTTATTGAAACCTCTGAATCCAAATTCAAATTTAATCTCCACGGAAATCATTTAAAAATGTATTTTAACCGTATTTCAAATTTCTTTGGTAAACAAGAAGAATTATCTAATGAAAATAATACTGAGATCAATATTCAAGGACATATTGAATCTACAAGTGTCAGTAGACTTATGAAATTAGCGATTATATTGGCAATTCCTTACAATATTAAAATAAATTATTAAATTCTGAGGGCAAGTGCTGAAACTTGACAATTTTACGATTTCTTAATTCTGGATTTATCTCGCGAACCAGTGGTTTTAGAGGAAAATGTCAAGAGACCTTTTTTGTAGCTGATGAAATTTTCTAAAAAAAATATCTTTTGACATTTCTCTATACAATCACGTATTGTCGAAATAATTGGCTATACACTATCACGAATTTTTCTCTGAAAAAATCAAATCAATTTGGATATTTTTGTTAATTGTCAAAATTTTAGAAACGAGTGAATTTAGAGTAAAATGTCAAATGACCTTTTTTGTAGTTGATGAAATTTCCTACAAAAAATGTCTTTTGACATTTTTCTCTAAAATCACTCGTTGTCGAGATAATGAGTACTCAAAGAGATATAAAGAGTATATAATGTTTCTGTTTTGTTACGTTTGCCACTTGAGAAATTTTTTTTATGATCAAAAATTGTAAATTGATATTACGTGTATGAAAAAAATTTAGGAGAATGAAGAAAAAATACAAATGAGAAAGAAAAAAGTATAAATTTGCGTGGAATATTTTACCAAACTGACAATCCCGTAGAGAATTTTGTTGTGTTGTCTAAAAAAAAAACTTGTCCGTTTTGAGTTTTGGTTGAGAGATTTTGTTGATGACTGGTTACAAAAAATGAATGAAAACTCGCTTGACTCATTCCCCCAGTGTTTATAACCCGATTAAGTGATTAACTGAGAAAACGAGATGAGTCAACTCAATTGCAGATCCACTCTTCAATGAATATCTCTGAATCTAGAGAAGATAGCGAAATTTTTAATAGGACCTTTTTGATAGCTTTCATTCCGCTCTAGAAAAAAGGTCCTTACAAAAATTTCGCTATCTCCTCTAGATTCGGCGATATTCACCGAAAACTAAAATGAGTAAAATTGACTGACCTCGTTTTATCATTTTAATAAAGATATAATTAGAGACCCAAATGAGAATTAATTAATTCTGTAATTAATTAAGACATTTATTGAATAATTCATTGAATTTTTATTCAATAATAATTAACATTAAATTAGAAAATTAAAATTACAGAATTGAAAAAATTTTCTTCTAAAAATTCACGTTTTTTGTTCTTCATAAATTCATGTACCTCATTAACTCAGCCTGCAGCTTCACTCGGTCAAACAGCCTCGATCACAGCTACGATAACAACAGCAACTCCTACGACTGTAACTCCAAACAAATTACCTGAGGAGACTAACCTGCCTGAAAGACGACCCTCCTGGCGGTTGAGGGTAGATAATGGCAGCAAGGTTTGTTGGCTTTGTTTTTTTTTTTTTTTTAATAATGCACTTTATGTATAAAACTATTGTATGAATTAATTAGTTGACAACAGACAATACTCGTCTAATTTTGTATAATTATATCCTTCCGAAATGTCCGAAATGATCAATTGTGAAGAATAAGTCGATTTAATTTCAGGGTTTTTGATGAATATCAAAGATATCAAAATTTTCATGGAGACCTTCTTTATAGAGCACAATGAGAGCTACAAAAAAGGTCCTTATCAAAATTACTGTATCTCTCATGGATTCAAAGATATTCATTAAAAACTGTCATGAAGAAAATCTGAACCATAAAAAAATTTAATTTTTAATGAATAGCTCTGAAATTAATGAAGATACAGGAATTTTGATAATGAACTTTTTTGTAGCGAATAGTGAGATCTACAGAAATGGTCATGACAAAAATTTCGATATCTCTCCTAGATTCAGAGATATTTATCGAAAACTGATAAATTCTAAAGTGAAATTGTGAATTTTGGTTATTTGAGTAAAAAAAAAAAAATTAATTCAATCCTCACGACAGTTTCAGTTGGAAGATGCCAACAATAAATCCTCCGATACAACGACAGCATACATAAGAAGGCCTTCAGGTGGAACGGGAATACCAAGACCCAGTTCAGCACCAGTGGAAACAATTACGACTGGTACAGCGGACGCCACCGTTACCCTACCACTCAGACGATCCTTGAAATCACCTGAGGACAAAGGTAATTATCCTGTCATAATGTTTCTCCCCCATCTGCTAAAATTGATGCACCAATGACCATCATCCCATCACTGATTTTCATCTTGAAAAAAAAAAAAAAAAATGTTTTTTTTCTTCATTATTTCAAGAACAAGACAAGGAGAATGACAGTAGAAATGCCCAGGCTACACAGGCAGTCATTCAGAGGCGAAGAAGACCCAAAAGAAGATCAACAGGTGTTGTTCACGTTGACATGGATGTTAGTAACAAAAACAAAAATTAATAACTTAAAAACAATTTCAGCCAATCAGTTTTTCTTGAATATCTTGGAATCTGAGGGAGATGGAGAAATTTTCATAAGGACCTTTTTTGTAGCTCTGATTTCACTTTATAAAAAAGTTCTTCTCGAAAATTCCGCTATCTCCTCTAGATTCGAAGTTATTCATCAAAAACTTATGAAGAAGTGAAATTAATTTTCTCAAGGGCAAGAAATTCAAGAAATTACTTCATTTTTGGATATTATTTTTATTTATATTGATTATTGTATCTCAAGGAGATTAACGATTTAATTCAGATAAATAATAATCCTAAAAATACATTTTAAGTAAAATTCACTGACTGACGTCAGGAGTCGATAGCTATTAATATAATCTAGGTGTTCTGAAATTCTGGATGTTTCACGTGCCTCGTAAAATGCCCAGACTTTGTTATTTTATGTTTACAAATGCGTTTATGTACATGTGTTATTTATAATATTTATTCATCTTTCAGGAGATTGATCCAGAGAAACAAGATGGATCTAGTGTTGGGGACAGTGAGGAAGCGAAGAATAATCACACTGAGGTAAAAAAAAAAAAATTATTCATTTGAAGAAATAAATTCTCTTTGACAAATGTATTCTACACCTTTGGATTTATATTTATATTCACAACGGTCTGTCATCGCTCCTAATAACTAACAGATACATTCAAAAATATTCTGTCTCATTGGCAGACAGAGTGTCTAGTTATAATTGAGTACAAATGAAGTGATTCTTCATGTCTCATTAAGTATTGAATTATCTTGAAAACGAGTGATCCTAGGAGAAAATGTCAAAAGACCTTTTCTATTGAAAATTTAATAATCTACAAAAAAGGTCTTTTGACATTTTCCCCTAAAATTACTTGTTTCAGAGATAAATACAATTAACAAAAATGCATTGATTAATTAATTTTATGTCATTCTATTTTTCATATTTTGTTAAACATCGAATTATCTCGTTAATGAGTCATTTTAGAAAAAAATGCCAAAAGGCCTTTTTTGTTGAAAATTTTGTAATCTACAAAAAAGGTCTCCTGACATTTTTCCCTAGAATCACTCATTATTGAGATAATTCAACAATTAACAAAAACGTCAAATTTAACTTATTAAGGTTTACAACTTGGCCATTAAATAGCACCACAAAATTAAATCTATTTTACGCTTGAACCAACTAGTTATGTTCTTATTTTTGGGTCAACTACTAGTGAGATTAACCCCTATTCTTACATACCAAGTATTAAAAATAACTGACAAACCGGTGCGAATATTATCTAAAAATTCATCATTGAATTAACATTTGTTATTGTTCCTCAAAGAATGAGAGAAATCATTTATTTCTAGATGTTTTAATTTTATCCTCAAAAAGTCAATAGACTTGACTGACCCCATATCCATCCAAACAATGCAGAACAAACAATAGAATTAAAATGAATAGAACAATCGAGGCATTGAACGTTCGATGAACCCAAAAAATACCTAAACGACATTTCTATTTAGTCCGCTGACATTATCCAATCGTTTTATTTATTTTTCTTTTTTTTTTTTTCTTTTACAATTTTAGCCTCTTGTTTAGTTTATTTATGTTCTTTTTAGTTGATGATTGAAGACCAAGGGCTGTTGGAATTAAAAATACACGTGAAAAACCTTCAGCTTTGAACGTGTGTTGAACAATTTTATTAATAGAATTTATTTTTCGTGGGGGTAAATACGAACAACTCACTGATGACTGGGAAAGTCTTACGCTTTGGACTGCATCAGTCAAACTGTTGCTGTCAGTGCTAGTTGATCTATTCGAATTTATATTTTAAATTTTTAGAAATTAAAAATTGATTGATAAGAATAAATTGAATTTATTAAATTCGATGGAAAATCAATCGAGTTAATGATTCCTGGGATCTAATTAAATTGAATTGTGCCTGTGGAATAAATAATTAATTATAATTCAGGAGTGAAGTGAGTAAAACAACTTCAAGTTGAGTTTTTGATAAATCGGTACCAAAGTTCTTGAGAAATATCTCAATAACTGTAGGAGATATTGGATTTTTTATAAGGACCTTTTTTGTAGAGTAAAAAAAGAGTCCTCTACAAAAAAGGTCCTCATGAAAATTTCGCCATCGTCCACCAATACTGAGATATCCTCTTAAAACATCAAACTCATGCTGACTCAGTTTGTTTTACCTCATATTCGACTTTGATACTGTAATATCTCTGGATCTAGAGGAGATAACGGAATTTTCATAGAGACCTTTTTTATACCTCTCATTCTCCTCTACAAAAAAGGTCTCCATGGAAATTCCCATATCTCCTATAGATACCGAGATATCCTCGAAAAACCACTTGAAAACTGACAATTTTTACGTTAAACAGTTATAAATTATGAAGTGACCAGTGAAATTACGATTTAAAAAAAAAAACTACATTTCCTAAAATTGAAAGTATGTCTTCGTACCGAAAAAGGACACAATCTAAACCAACAACAGCAGCTGGTTTGCGTGCACAGGCATCAGCAAGTGGTAGTTCAATATTTGGAAATCGTCCACGAAGTGTTTCGGGTTTATTCAGTCCCAATCAATCAGCCTATTCCAATCTCCTAGGTATTTCACCATCGAATACCTACACTCCCTCGTCCCTCAACAAATCATCGAAGAATTCTTACTTCAAAAATCCGTACACAAATTCAATAAATAATCTGAATTATCAGAATCCTTATACAACTTATGGTGGTACAGCCTCAGGATATGGAGGACTTACTATTCCCTCTCAATCGTCAATTAGTTCATTGAATCTTGCTATTCCTTCCACTAGTTATTCATCTAATTACTCTAATCGAAGGGCTGTACAAAAGGCAGAAAGTTTTAATAGACCAAAATCTAAAGTATCGTCGGATTTCAGCTCGAGGAGCTCGAGTTTACAGAGTTTAGCTGGCTCAGAAGGATATGTTGTAAGGATATTTTTATTTCAGGGTTTATGGTCATCCCAATAGAACAACACTCTCTGCAATTAAATTGATTAACTTGATTCATTCAATGATTTAGGAATTTTTTATTTGACTAATCGAGTTGATATTATTTTTAAATCAGTTTTTTTGGAGATATCTTGGAATCTGAGGGAGATGGGGAAATTTTTATGAGGACCTTTTTTGTAGATTTTAGTCCGCTTTACAGAAAAGGTCCTCATGAAAATCTCTCTATCTCCTCTAGATTCCGAGATATTCAACACAAAAGGGCTTTATCCAATTTTTCATTTTTTTCGGAATTCAGTTTTTTATACATATCTCAGAATTAAAGAGAGATAGGGAAATTTTTATAAGAATCTTTTTTGTAGCTCTTATTTCGCTCTACAAAAAAAGTCATCATAAAAATTTTGGTATCTCCCTTAGATCTAGAGATATTCATCGAAGACTCGAGTTGAATTTTTTTTCTGAAGAGAAAAAAAAAGTTAATGGATGTTAATTTCATTTCAGAGTGGAAATGAACGTTCAGGTCGATCCAGCCGACTTGGATCAGTCACCTCAGTGTCCTCGGAAGTACCACCCACACCAAGTAGAACAAAATCAACAAGTTCAGAAAATGGAGAACTTGATTACAAAAAACTCTGGGAGGAATCACAAGCGGAGAACGAGAGATTGAAGGAAAAACTCAGGAGATCGGATGATCAACTGAAAGAAACTCGAAGTTTGTTGGAAAAAGCTCAGAGTAATCAGAATAAAGTTGCATTATCAGAGGCTGAGAAGAGGGAGAGACGAGCGATGGAGAGAAAACTATCGGAAATGGAAGAGGAACTCAAGGTAATTTATCCAAAAATTTTACATAAATTTTGTTTCCAGAGCTTCAGAGCAGATTATCTCGTCATTTGTGAATACTTTATAATTTAAAATTTATTGTCCATTTATTTTCATTTTTTTTTTTTTTTTCAAGTTCTCCATCAATTAAAAACAATGAGACATCAGTAGAAAAGTGATAAAACAAAAAGTCAATTTTTTACATTTCGTTAAATTGAATTATCTCGTTAACGAGTGATACTAGAAAAAAATGTCAAGAGACATTTTCTGTGGGAAATTTTGAGAGCTACAAAAGAGGTCTCTTGACATTTTTCCTTCAATTTACTCCTTTTCGAGATAATTGAATATTTAGAAAATTGAAAAATTCAATATTCTTTTTTCATTAAATTTTTTTTCATCTCAAGTTATAAATATTTTAAAATAATGAAAAATAAGTGATCAAATCATCATTCTGTTATTTAGGCCTGCACGAATGATTTCTTTCTTTGAAAAACTGTTTTGTCTGGAGGTGCAAGTTTTTTTTTCACACTTTATTTCAACTTTTTTACCTATTTATTTTCATTAAAATTAAGGGTACAAGGGCTTCGTCGCAATGGCTTATCTATTTTCTATCATTTTATCTCATAAATTATTGCATCGATTTTTCATTTATGAATAAAGCTGCAGTCTACAAATTATTTCATTGACTCTCTCTCGATTTTTTTTTTTTTTTTCATTGAAACGTTTGAAAAATATTTTTCGTGTGAATTTCATCGTTTACCTCCCTTTTTTGATTTAAAAAAAAAATATTTTTTAATCATTAATCATTGTCCTGGGGCTTTTTATTGAATAAATAGAAAAGGTGTAAATTTGAATAAATTAAAAAAATTTATTGGGCTAACTATTTCCACTGTTTACAGCAATTGCAAAAGCTCAAAGCCGAAAATGAGCGATTGAAAGCCGAAAATCGGGCACTTACCCGCGTCGTATCCAAACTCACCAATACTACTAAATAGGTAAAGGATATAATGAGAAAGAAAACAATAAAGAAAAAAAAAAATACGTAAACAAAAACAACAGCATCTGCGTTTAACAATGAATAAATAAAAAAATATGTACATTATTAGACGTTTTTTGTTTCATTAATTCATTGACCACATCGTATTTATCTATTTGTCAGTTTTTTTTTAAAGGATATCCTAGTAGTCAAGTGTACATAAGTGCATTGTTAAACCTATTCATGAGTTTTCCATCAAATTGAACTGAAAAATTAGATTTTTTAATGATGAAAACAAAGTGATCTTGTTTAATAATGAATTAGCTCGGTAATTAGTGGTTTCATGAGAAAATGTCAAGAGACATTTTTTGTGGAGAATTTTGTGAGCTATAAAAAAGGTCTTTTGACATTTTCTTCTAAAATCACTTGTTTTTGAGTTAAATGGACAATAAACAAAAATGAAAGTTGAAAATTTGGAGATACTAGGATCACCTTAATGCAATATTGAGAATTAAAAAATATATGCTGAAAGCATTTCATCCTAAAAACTACTAAGCTGCGTGGAATTATTTCAAAATTAAACCTCTACTCTCATCAGTCACTCGTTTCATCTCTCATTCAATTTTAACAGGATAATCGGTGAAACGTGATCAGTTAAAAGTGTGATTATCTCGATAATGAGTGATTTTAGAGGAAAATATCAAAAAACCTTTTTTGTAGCTGAGGAAATTCTCTACAAAAAAAAGTATTTGGACTTTCCCTCTAAATCCACTCATTATGGAGATAATTCGATAATTAACGAGACGTGAAAAATTCAAAAATTCTGTCACGTTTCACTCATTTATTATCAATTTTTAATACAATCCATCGTCATAAAAAATTTTATTCACGAATAATTTCATCACTCTGCAATCAGATTGTTATCTAAGAATAGTGGTATATCGTAACTCATTTATTCATAAACGTAACACCTTTAGCGGCACGCCAATGCGCATGAATTCAATTTTGGGCAAAAAGCATATTACTTTAAATTAATATGAAATATGTAAAAATTGTTATTATTTTTCTAGCATGAATTTCCTCATTTGTCAGTTTGAATTGTTTTTTTAGATTTTAGCATTTACTTTTTCTTCAATGTACCATTTTAAGACAGAATTATTGAATTATCCCTGTAACGAGGGATTTTAGGATAAAACGTCAAGACATCTTTTTTATCCAAAATTTCTTCAGCTAAAAAAGGTCCTCATGAAAATTCCTCGATCTCCCTTGAATTTAAAGATATTCATGAAAAATTGATCTGTGTCAATAAAAAACATATTTCTCATAACATTTCATTAAACATTGAATTATCTCGATAATGAGTGGTTTTAGAGATAAAAGACGAAAGATATTTTTTGTCGGAAATTTTTCCATCTACAAAAAAGGTCTCTTGACAATTTCCCAAAAAAATCACTCCTTCTCGAGATAAATCCGATTAATAAAAACGTTCAAATCTGAAATCTTCTCTTATTCTTTTATCAATGAATTATCTATAAAAATGGCACCTTGAGGACTTCCAGCGGCATGAAATTTTCCAGCATGGGCTTTAAAAGAATCCCAATAAATACCCGAAACTTTCCCATGTACAAAAATAAACAATTTTCTTATTAAATAAATAAAAAAAATCTATATTTTTAAAGTTAAATCCGAATGATTCACCCCAACCATTTAATTCAGCTCTAATCCCTTCAATTGATAGTAATTTAGGGCGTGTTGAGCAGCTGAATTAATAATTCCTGTTACTTTCATCGCCTGAATATCAAAAATACTGAGAAAAAGGCAAAAAAACGTGTTTATTTTATCTTCTAGATGCTGGAGCAATTGAAGTGCGAGAACCAGAGGCTAAAGGATGAGAATGGAGCCCTCATAAGAGTTATCAGTAAACTCTCTAAATAATCCTCACCCCCCAAAAAACAGAAAATCAATCAATTCCCTTTGGTAAATCCAAAGAGACAAGATTTTTAAAAATTAAAAAATAAAAATTGGGATAAAGGCTGGATTATTTGTTACATCGTATTATTATTTACTCTATCAATATTTTAACAATTCATTAATTAATACTGCTGAAAAGAAAATTGATTAATTTTTTTTTTGTGTTAATTATTTAATTTATTTCATGATAAAGAAGAAAATTTAAAAAATGTAGATTCAGTTACTTTTGTGGCTGTGCCAAAGGCGAATAAAGGCGATAATTGTGAGGTAAAAACTCTGGATAAACAACATAAACTTTTTCGTCTTGAATTGATAAATTTTATATCAACAATTGTAAAGAAAAATGAATAAATTCCAACATTTTTTTTTTTTTTTTAAAAACTTTGCAATTCACTTTGTTTCAATACTTGACGATAATGGGAAATGTTAAATATTTTGTAAAGACTCGATGTAATTATGTAAATTGATCTGGAGTTATGAATAACGAAATAACAATTATTCATTTTTTTTTTATCAGTTTAATTCGTTCACGTTATTTATAAAATTATGAACTCACTGGAGCTTTGCAATATTGGCGTTTTGAACTATGGTGATTGTTTTTTATATAATAATAAATGAAAATCGTAGGTGAAACATTGTAAACTGAAAGAAACAATGTACATTTTTTAAAAATACAACAATATTTAACAGGAAGATAATTGATTGATTGGGGATGATGGGATTTTTTGTGAATATCTCGGAATCTAGAGGGGATAGTGCAATTTTGCTCTTGATTCTGAGATATTTCGAAGAAACTGATTTGTTCTAGAGTGAAAATTTCCCATTTCGTAATTATTTCTTATATTTTTACCAAATATCTCGGTAACTAATGGATTTAGGGGAAAATGTGAGAAGATCTTTTTTGTAGAGCAGAATAACAGTGACAAAAAAGGTCTCTACAAATTTTTTGATATCTCCTCTAGATTTCGAGATAGCTTGCGTAAACTGATTCGTTCTGTTCTGTTTTGATCACTCAAGATTTTTATTTTTATTTAATTATTTACAGGCATTAACGTTTTTATTATTTCAACAAATCTTCGAGAATATTTACAACCTTACCCATATTAGCTAGACCTTGTGATCGTTTAAATACTTCACCCAACATGGCACGCAGCACTTTCTTTTTTCCAGCTTTGTACACCGTTACTAATTCTGGATTATCTTCGAGGACTGATTGACACAGTTGTCTCAATGCATCGTCATCATTTATTTGTTCCCATTTATTATCCTCAACTATCTTTTTTGGAAGAATATAAATATTATCGAAGAGGTAAATTTTGAATTTTATTAAACACTGATTTATCTCGTGAATGAGTAATCTCAGAAGAAAATTTCAAAATACATTTTTTATAGAGAATTTCATAAACTACAAAAAAGGTCTTTTGACATTTTGTCCTAAAACCCCTAGTTTTCGAGATAAATGAAGAATTAAAAAAAGTTTATTACCTGTTTAGGCGACGCAGCTGAATTTTCTCTCAATTTTTCCCACAATTTTTTAACTGTAGCCAAATTTATTGTCTTGCTCTCTAATAAATCAATCACCTCGCCAATTTGTCTTGATGAGATCAATCTGAAAATGAAAATTAAGACTTTGAGTGGAAATTAAATACGAGAAATTATTCAAGTGTTCTTAAATATCGAATTATTTAAATAACGAGTGATTTTGAAGAAAAATGTCAGGAGACACTTTTTATAGAAAATTTAATCATCTACAAAAAAAGTCTTTTGACATTTTCTTCTAAACCCACTGATTCCCAAGATAATCACAAAATAGCAGAAATTGATTTCTAAAAATTGCTGATTAAACTTACAAATTATCCAATTCAATTTTATTTTTATTCGCAAATTCCAAGATATCTCCAATCAGCAAATTGGCAGTGATTTTTGGACTCCTCTGAGGTTTTTCCCCCATAATTTCCCCGAATAATTGGAACAAAACTTTGTCATTGACGATTCTGTCAGCAAATTGTGCTGGTAAACTGAAATTTTCCCTCAAATTGGAACGCAATTGTTCAGGTAATTTTGGCAATTGCATTTGTAATTCATTAACATCAACAAGATTTCCATAATTCTTCTCATCTTTCCCCAGATGAAGACGGAGAGGAGGTAAATTAGGTTCTGGCATAAATCTATAATCCTGTTTATCCTCTTTATCTCTCATTGAAACTGTTTTGCGTCTCACAGCATCCCACGATAGTGTTTCATTGACAATTTTTTCACCTTTTTCAATTAAAATTATTTGTCGATTTATTTCGTATTTAATAGCTGCAGCAACTGCACGAATACTGAATATATTCTTCACTTCTGTTCTCACTCCAAGGGGACTGTTTGGCTGGTGAACGGATATATTAGCATCTACACGAAGTGCACCCTCTAATGAGAGAATAAAAAATTAATAAGATTTTGAGAAAACAGAAATGAAATAATCATCCATTTATTATGTATCTCGTAAACTAATCATTTTAGGAAAAAATGTCAAAAGACATTTTTTGTAGAGAATTTTCTCAGCTACAAAAAAGATCTTTTAACATTTGTACCTTCCATCTTGCAGGAGCACGTATTCAGTCTCTGCAATACAAGACTCAGTTCTTTTACTAATGCTGCTGCTTCCTCACCATCAGAAAGATCTGGTTCGAACACCAGTTCCATGAGAGGTACCCCAGCTCTGTTTAAATCCACTAGACTCCTAAAAATGAAAAAAATAAAATCATTGATGAAGAATAAATTTATTAGAATTAAAAATTGTCCTTGGATGGGGTATATTTACCTCCCCCTGGCCTCATCATGCAGACTTTTTCCACTGTCCTGCTCCAATTGCAATTGCTTCAGTCTTGATGACTTGATATAAGGCTCTCTATGAATTCCAGGAGTGAAAACAGAGAATTTCAACTCTCCACCGACTGCTAGGGGTTTTCTCTGCTGAGTTATTTGATAGCCAGACTAAGTATCATTGAAAGAAAATGAAAGTAATGATTAGATTGGCTAATTCAGGTTTTTTAAGTCAATTTTTCTCAATTTATTTGTTTATGAATTCTGAGAAAAAAAAAAACTCACTGGAGAATCAGCATAAAAATAATGCTTTCTATCAAACAGAGAAATTTCATTCAAATGTGAAGATAATGCCAGAGCTGTTAGTACTCCAGCTTCCACACATCTTTTATTCAGCACCTGTCCATGAAAAAATTTAATTTCTTCGAATAAAATACGAGTAATTGAAAATGGAGATGAGAAACTCAACTTCTAGAGTTTTTCGGAAATATCTCGGGAACTGAGGGAGATGGAGGAATTTTGATAAGGACTTTTTTTGTAGAGCATACCAAGAGCTACAAAAAAGGTTCTTATAAAAATTTCCCTATCTCTCTTCAATTGCAAGATATTCAATAAAAACTGAAATCAAGATTTTACCTTTCAAAATTTCGTTACTAAAAATTGATGAATAAATAAATAAACTAAATGAATTAATAAATCTATTATATCTATCAACTAATCTGTAAAAACAATGATAAATAATATGTCTTAACTGGAAGAGTTCCTGGAGTGGAACAATCAAAAAATGAAACACATGAATTCACCGGTTCTCCAAAATTTGTACTAGCACCAGAAAAAAGTTTCGATTCTGATGATATTTGTGCGTGAATCTCGAGACCAACGACTGATTTCCATTTTTTACTGTAAAAAAAAAAAAAAACAAACAAACAAACATAATTATCAAAACAAAAACTAATTAGTCAACACGTTCTCAACAATTAGGAAATTCTCTTTCTTTTTACAACTTTTGTCAACTTACCAAGTTTTTTGGACTTCAGTGGCGAATTTTCGACTCTTCAATTTTCCACTATTGATTGAATGTCTTTTGAGATTCAATAAACACCTCATAATGCAAAATAAATGAGCAAATATTGTTATTTTGAAGGTTAGAAAACTAAATTTTGAGGTTATGTAGTATTTATTGACATTCAAACGTTCAGAGACTCATCTCCTTCAATTTTTACTCCTATTTACCCAGAAAAGGTATAAAAAAAGTGAAATTAAATTGAAAACAATATTAAAAATGCCTAAAGTTGTATCAAGAAGTATAATATGTTCAGACACAAAAGATCAGGAGGAATACAGTGAAGAAAAACCATTGCACATATACTACTGTTTGTGTGGACAAATGACACTGATTCTTGGTAAATAAATTATTAATATTCATTAAATAAATAATTCTCAAATTGTTTATTAAATGTATCACTATAAATAATTCATAATTATGACTTAATTTGTAAAATCAAATTGTTCTGCTAAATTTTACAACTTAATCCATTTCACTAATTAATTAAGATCATTATTATTTTCTAGATTGTGCAATTGAGAAATTACCCTTGAGAAAACGTGATGGAGCACGAGTTATTGATGGCAGTAAACGAGCCCACAAAATGACTTGTGAACAGGATGAGACAGTTTTTTTAAAACGTCAGGAAGGAATTGAGAAACAATATCGACAAAAATGCAAAAAGTACATTGTTTTTTGTTTAATTTAGAAAGAAAATATTGATAATTAATTGTATATGAATTGAATTGATCGATTTAATGAGTCGAATTTAATATTTATTTACTTCAATCTGCAGATGTGGATTATTATTGTATTATAAACACGAGCCCTCAGCAAATATCGTGTTTATTGTGAAAGGAGCTGTTATAAAAAGCTCTGGAGAAGGCCCAATGACTGATATATACAATCAAGTGGCAATTGAGAAGCCCAAGAAAATTATGGTAACCAAGCACACTAAAAATATGGGAAAATTCAGTTCAGTTACAGTCTCCACTATTGACGAAGAGGAGGATGAGATTGAAGCGGTGAGTATTAAATATTATACAATAAAAATATGATTTAATTTCAGAGAATTCAAAAAATATCAACAAATTATGAATTTATCATTTTTACATTTTAATAAATATCGAATTATCTCATAAACAAATCATTTTAGAGGAAAATTTCAAGAGACATTTTTTATTCCGAATTTAATAATCTACAAAAAAGGTCTCTCAACATTTTCTCCTAAAATCATTAGTTTTCAAGATAAATCGACAATCAATGAAAATCAATTATCACTCATGAGTGAAACAATTGACATTGTTTCTAATTTACCTTGTAATTCTTGAATTTTTCACAGAGAGAAGTTGCTGACTCTTACGCCAACAATGCAAGAATAATCGAGAAACAATTGGAGAGAAAAGGAATGACTAAGAGGAAAACAATACCACCACCAGAAGTTGATCCTGCTAAACGATCAAGACCTCGAGGAACTCTTCTAGATGTTTAATTATTACCTCATCTAACTGACCAAAATAACAACTAGATTTTTTTTTTAAATAATTTGAATTTTTAATAAAAAAGAAAATCAAATTTCCCATCAGAATTTAAAGAAAATTTCAGTTATCGATTGTTGGTAAAAAAAAGAAATATTCAGACAATAAATTGTAATTAATGAATTTTTAATTATTTCAATGATGAAATGAATCAATATTTATGATATTTATTATTGATATGTTCATTTTAATGAGTTATCGGACTAATAAAATTAAAAAAATTCTCTAAATTCGATATTCTAGAGCGCCTCGTTATGTCGCCATGTTGTCAAAAGTAAAAAATAAGTAGTCGACCGTCGGTGAGCATGGTTGTTCATTCTCATTAGCATGTAAAATCGTAATAATATGACGACAAACCCGGCAGTGATGATAAATACTATACAGAGTTGTTCTAGATATAGACTGTGTCACTCGTGATTCTTTACACATAATGTTGCATGCTTGTTGGTTAATTTTATCGTGTATAAATGTAAATAAACCAGTGATTAGCTGACTGATTGTACTTGTTAATTACGCATATTGGAGTGAACGAATATGCTTGGGGATAAATACTCTGGTCAATTGAGAATCCAAAGGTATGTTTCAATAATAAATCTACACCTGAAGTTTTTTTTTTTTTCAATGCATCTGGAATTTTTTACAAGACGAGTGAGACATACGTGTACGTCTCCTTGATGCTTGGAAGTCATTAAATTTTTTTAAATCATTTATCTGTATTTTTTATATGAATTATAAATTATTTGTTGAATCTTTTTTTTTTGTTTCAACTGTGGAAGTATTCTTGCTTTGTTCTCTTGTTATGTGTTTTAGCCTAGGATCACTTCGTCACAATCTCTTGATTCAATATTGATCTTATGTTTTGTTGATAATTGATTAATTCCGTTAATTGAGGAATAATGAGTCCAATTTGAGAATTTTAATTTGAATTTTGAGTTTATATCGAGAGTGAGTGATTTTAAGAGAAAATGTCAAGAGACCTTTTTTGTAGATGAGATGATTTCCAACAAAAAATGTCTCTTGACATTTTTGGGTGAAATTACTGGTTATCGAGATAAATACGAAATTATCAAATTTGGAGTTATTATGTTTTGTTGATTCTGGATTTTTCTTTATTTCAAGATGAACTTGCTGGTGTACAGTGGTCTTGGAGGCTCTGTGATTCTCCTCATAGCACTATTCGGCCTAGGAACAATTATAAAGATAATTTTATGCTTCATTGTATTAATTTTAGGGTGAGTTATTGCTTTGATAATTACCATGATTCTTAATTTTTTTTACAATTTCAATTTTACTTATTTCAGAACATTGACTTGTATATACCGAAAATATGCCCCAATTCTCGAGGAAAATGTCAAACTCAACCGAGAAAACTTGTACAAGAAGACTGAAAAACTCCAACGGGTAAATATCCAGAATCTTTTGATAAAAAAATATTAAAAATGATTGATTAACATTTCAATTATTTCTACCTTGTTAAATATCTAATTATCTCGATAACGATTGATTTTAGAAGAAAATATCAAGAGACCTTTTTTATAAAAAATTTTCTCAGCTACAAAAAAGATCTCTTTCCATTTTCCCCTAAAACTACTCCAACCCAAGTTAAAACCCCAAATAACAATTTTTTCAGACAATCTCAGATCTCTCAAAATCCCGAGTGTCCTTCACCCTCGATAAAAGAGTAACAGGCTCTCCAATAATCGACGAGTCCCTCCAAGAGATCCTGGACTTTGTCCTCCGTGACTACATAGAGCCCTGGTACAGTAGCTTAACAAACGACGAGGAATTTCCCCGTTCAGTTCGCGACACAGCCCAAAAAATTGCCATAAATATATCAAACAGAGTGAAAGAAGTCGATTGGATTCCCTACTTAACAACTCGCCTAGTGGACGATGCAGCCTCTCACATGCGTTTGTACCGTCAAGCCCGTGCAAAAATGAAACAAAAAATACCAAAAACCTCCACAAGTAACTCCAGTGGTACACCAAAACGCTCACCAAGTCACCGTCGTAACAAGAGTGAAACTGACATTTCCTGGTACTCTCAATCAAAATTCTACATTCCAAATTTAACATCATTAACTGAACCAATTGATTCACCCCACAACGAAGAGGACAATCTCGAGAATATATTCTTTGACCTTGAAGTCCAAATGGAGAACAATCTAATAAGTCGTGACTTGGTTTGCACCAACCAAGACCAAGAACTCTCCTATCTTCGTGAATTATCAGAAGTACTTCTATATCTTCTCCTCCCAAAAACTGATTTTGACTGTTTAACTGTACGTTTTATCCTCCGTGAACTCCTAGTGAACGTCATAATAATTCCCCTATTAAATTTATTCTCCGATCCTGATTACATTAATCAGGCATGCATTTGGCTGTGCACTAAAGACTCAAATTTACCAACAGATGTATTCTTAACGATAATAAGAATAACTGACAATATTGATGAATTGAATGCAACTAAAAATATTGTTACCAATGAAATTGCTCATTTGAGGTCTAAAGATTCTGGTGGAGATGATGATTTAATTGTTAAACAACAGTTGAACAGTTTATTGTATGTTAAAAAGATACTAGAGAGTAGAATAATCAGTATGCAAGATGGAGACTCTGAGACTGATGGTATTGGAGTACCAGCTGATTGGAATAATCTAATTGTACCGGGTAATAAATTAGTTAATTTACCTCTCGATGAGCTACTCAAGAATAATATTGCACTGAGTTATTTTATCGATTACATGACTAGTATAAATGCAGAAGCGTATCTCTACTTTTACTTGAACATTTATGGCTGGAGGGTATCAGCTGAACAGCAAATATCAGACATTGAGCTCAATAAATTACAATCAAATCAGTCAAATCAGTCTCGCAGGAGAAACATAAATTTAGAAAACTTGAAGGAAGCTGCTATGAAGATACATCAGCAGTATCTGAGTGATAAAGCTGTTACAAGACTACAATTGGATGATACACTTGTGAAAAATCTTGTAATGAGAATTAAGATTGAGACAGTTAAAGAGACTTGGTTCGATGAGTTGCAGACTTGTTGTTATGAGAAATTGAAGAATGAGGATAGATTTTTGCCTTGTTTCAAGAGATCAATGTCTTATGTTAAGTTGTTGGCAGAGTTGGATTTGTTGAAGGAAGATGATAGTAAATCGTTGGATGGTATCAGTATATCGAGTGTGGGAAATGAGGGGGATCAGGGGGATGATTTTACTGGTAACAGTGAGCATAAATCTAATTCTGGATCGTCAGCAAGTTTGGGGAGTATGGAGAGGGATAATGCGAGCTGTGATGAGGTTGATGATCTGGGGATTAAGAGACAGTTTGAGGAGATTTCAGAGGGTAAAGAGGCTTCTTTTTATATCGAGGGTAATTCAGTGGAAATAATTAAGATTGATGATAATACTTGTGATCAGAATGCCATAAGAAAATTGCAACAAGGAAGATTTTATATAACTGCTGAGATTATTGAAACTGGTGTTGTTAATGATCGTGGAAAGACTTATGGAATTTATGCTGTTGCTGTTTCCAAGAATTATGAGTCTGGGTATAAAGAGGAGTGGCATATTTACAGAAGATACTCGGATTTTCATGATTTACATCAGAAGATCAAGGAGAAGTATTATGATTTAGCGAAATTACCATTTCCTGGTAAAAAGACATTTCATAATATGGAGAGGACTGTTCTTGAGAGGCGTATGGCTATGTTGAATTGTTGGTTGTATAGATTGACTAAGCCAGCTATCACTGATGGACATATGGGACTGCAGAATCTATTGCTGGGATTTTTAGAACAGGGGGATTATGATAAAGGTGTTACTGGAGGACATATTTCGAGAACGGTAGGTTTTTTGGGGGATATCTCTGAATTTAAGAGGGGTATCGAAATTTTTGTTAATACCTTTTTTGTAGAGTGGAGAGTGAGGTACAAAAAAGGTATCTATAGAAATTTTGATATCTTTGATGGATTTGGAGATATTTTGAAAATAGTTTAGTGTAATTTTTTTGTGAATTGGAATGAGTTGAATTTTACATTTTTCATAATTTTGAATTTATCTCGGTAATTATGGGGTTTAAGAGTAAATGTCAAGAGACCTTTTTTGTAGATTAAGAAATTTTGAATAAAAAGTGTATCTTGACATTTTTTCATTGAGTCAATAATTCTTTAGATATTTCAACATTTAAGAAGATGTGAAAAAAACAATTTGTTTAATTATTTATTTTTTGATGGAAATAATATTTTTTTAGCTAATTGGATTATTTTCATGCTTTTAGATTGACACTCTGGTGAATCCTTTGAAAATCTCCATGAAGACAGTGACCCAAGCAGTTAAGACAATGCCTGATAATATGCTGAGTACTGTTGATGGAGTTATGGATAATATCAGTAAATTCTTTGGAAATCCAAGAAAAAATCCAGTTTTCTATGAGAGTGTCAAGGTGGGAGCGAGTATTGACACTGAGACGGATGACAATATACCTCTGAGGATTATTCTTCTATTGATGGATGAAGTGTTTGACTTGAAAGTGAGAAATCAGTGGCTCAGACGAAGAATAATTACACTATTGAGGCAAATCATTCGTACAATGTTTGGGGACATTGTAAATAGAAGAATTGTCGAATATGTTTCACTGCTGACGAGTCCTAAAAATGTTGCTACGTATCTAAAGCTCTTCAAGTGAGTTTCAATGAGACTTTCTTCTTAAAAGTCCATTTATTTCGAAAACGAGTGATTCTAGGAAAAAATGTCAAGAGACTTTTTTGTAGCTCATAAAATTTTCAATAAAAAAGGTCTCTTGATATTTTCTTGTAAAATCACTTATTAACGAGATAATTAATAGTTAAGGAATGAAGAATAATTAATAGTTTTCAATTTATTTAATTTTTTTTTTTTTTTTTCAGACAAAGTCAATGGCCAAATGGTGCAAGAGCCGAAGCAAAACCTCCCCGAGACAACGAGACTAAAAATCGTACTCGTGTAGCAGCTAAAATAGCCCTTCTATCCTGTCTATCCGATGAATTAAAACATATCATTGGTAGTGAAACAACAAGATGTGGATTATTACGTGTATTTGAATTATTTCAACGTCCAGTACTCAACAGAAGACTGCTCTATGTTTTACTAGAAGGTATTATCGTTAATTTATTTCCCCAAAATGATTTAGTTACCATCATTAGAAAATTGTACTCAGTATCGCCGAGAGTTAAAAACAAAAAAACTAATTCTTGACAGGAATTTTATAAGGAGAGATGATCCAGTGGCATTTCATAAATGTTTAATTATCTCGAAAATTATCAACTTTAGGGAAAAATGTCAAAAGACCTATTTTATTGGAAATTTAATCAGCTACAAAAAAAGTCTCTTAACATTTTCCTCTAACATGTTTAATTTTCGAGATAAATACAGAATTGATAAAACCCTTAAATTCAATTTTTCCATTATTTAAATTTAAAGAATAAAATTGAATTTCGAATTAATTTTTTTAAATTTAATTAAAATTAATAATTCTGACAATTTGGAGGAAAGAATTGTAGAAATTATGAATGAGGGAACAAAATTGAAATATTAAACATTTTTTTATTAATTGATAATTTATAAAAAATCGGCAGCTTTTGATAAAATCATAGTGAACTAATAATTGCGGCCAAAAAATATACAATTGATGTTTAACCAATTGCCTATATTATTGTATTATCAAACGATTAATTCAAATGTGACGAAATAATATTCAAGTTAATTAAAACATTCCAAATATACTCTCAGCCGAATTTGTAACTGATGTCTCAATTAATGTCTATTTTCTGTATATTTTTATGCCTTTTATGTATAAAAAATTAGTTTTATTCAATTCAAATGTTATTCTGCACTTTCTGATCTATTAATTTATTTATAGAAAGTAATTTCTATCTTGATTGTTTTTATTCAAGAAAATATATTCAGTTGGAGAATAGGAAAGAGTGACATAACATGGATTTATTTCGATAATGAGTGACTTTAGAGGAAAAAGTCAAAAGACATTTTTTGTTCGAAATTCTATTATCTACAAAAAAAGTCTTATGACATTTTCTTGTAAAACCGCTAGTTATTGAATTAATTCAATTTGATTTATTGGATAAAGTTGAAAAAGGTTTTTTTTACGTCTAGTTAAATGTTGAATTATTTAATTAACGAATGAATTTTAACAAAAATATCAAAAGACATTTTTTGTAGGAAATTTTATTAGCTACAAAAAAGGTCTCTTAACATTTCCTCCTAAAATCTCTCATTATTGAGATAAATCGACTATTTTGTTACCACTTACCACTCCACTTCTGAATATTCATAACAAAACTTCTCAGATTCTCTAGATGAATAAAAAATAATTAAATTGTCGATAAATGTCGTCTCTGTATAAAATGTTACAGTTAATTAATATAAAGTGTTTACATAAAAAATAAATTAAAAAAATAAAAAAATCTTTATACAACATGAAAAATCAGTGATTCAGATCCTTTATCAGTGTTAAAAGAAAAAAAATTACAAATTTTTTCCTGATGTCGAAAAATTGAATTTTCATTGAGTGAATAAAAAAAAAAAATTCACTTCACTCCCCTGAATGAAAATATAATAGAAAACAGTTGGAGTCGCAAAGACAAAAGAGCCATATTACTCAATCATTGAGAGTTTTAACCCCTCAACGCAGATGAAAAAGCGTAGAGAATATATAACAAAAAGCCAGCCTCCCCCACCCCTCTCGACCAATCTTCATCCCACCAGTGCAAGGACGTGCGGACGAAGAGGAAAAACAATCCTCTCTCTGTTTTGTAACGTGCAGAAGTGCTTGGACCAAATGTCCCGACAGAGAGGGAGAGAGATGGGCATTGTGCAGAAGAGAATAAAAATGTGCGTGAGGGGATTCTGGCATCCACAATCCCCTTTAGTCTTCACAGAATACGAAAAAAATGGAAATTATGAATTTTTTAAAATCATCATTTCTCTCCGATCTCTTCAATTTTTCAAACAAACTGAACACAATTGTCAATATAATTTTCTAAAACCCGTTTTACCCCAGAATTTTCATTTTTTATTTATTTTGAAATTTCTCAAAAAAATTACAAAAAAAAAAAAAGAAAATTTCTTCATCTGTATCTTAATAATTACTGGGGCAAAATGGTTTTTTTTTCAACATTTCCACCCCTAAAATCTCATTTTCTCTCATTGAACAAAAAAAAATTAAAAAATTCCCTTTCTCTAAATTCCTCCCACCCCAACCCCCTCAATCTTCCCTCTGCCCTCCCCATGATCCCCATAACCCACGACCCCTAAAAAAAAAATCCACCCCCTAAAAAAAACCCCCAAGAATAAAAAAATTCAAAATTCCAAAACCAAAACCAAAAAAAAAAATAATTATTCATAAACTCAGAAATTCCTGTTGTTCGTTTCACTCTGTCAGTAACCAGAGAAAATCGATATGCATGATTCACGCGAGCGTGAGTTCAGTGTAAAAAAAACTCACGAGTTTGGGGGGCAGGGGGGGGGGGGGTAGAGTAAAAGAGAGAGACACAAAAATAAAGAGAATACGATGTAAGAGAGGGGGTTGTTGAAGGGGGGAAAAAAGGCGGGCCACTTCTTCTCCCCTTCAATAATGTCCGTTGCCCCCCCTCCAAATATCACCTCTCGCTCGTCGTATGTTGTTAATGCTCCCTCTCCCTCTCTCTCTCTCTTTATTTTGTATGTCCAAAAGGGGGAAAAAAAAAATACGAGTGAAACCAAACGGGGTCCCAGTACCACAGCAGCACAAACCGTAATTCTATACAAGCTGTATGGAAACAGGAGGGGTTTACTCCCCGCGATGACTACCCCCTCGGTCACTCGATCAGTCGTGTCCCGAGTTTACGAGTTTACTATGCTCTACGGTTTATACGTTATTTTTTGAAAATTATTTATTTTTTATTTTTATTTTTTGAAATAATTGTGATTTATTTATTTATTTAGTTAATGTGGGTGAATTAATTTGTTTAATGATTAATTAATTTTATTTTAATAGTCGTGATATTTGAGTTTTTATGGAGAATAATGGGTAATAGTCGCGATAGAGTCAAGATGGAAATTAATAATTAGTTGGTTAATTGATTAATTTGAATTTATTAATTGAATAGACTTATTTTTTTGAATTTGTCGAGTTGTCTGGCGCAAGCGCCGAGAATCTACTGCGAGGTAAATTTTAATGCATGTAGTCATACCGGAAAACAAGGGAAAAATGTGGAACAACGGAAATGGGATGATTTTACTAGTTATTTATCTTTTGTTTAATTAACATTTTTTGTCTCAATAGGAATTCAGTGATATTTGATTTTTCATGTCTTAGTTATTATTGATTTATCTCGAGAATTGGTGATTTTGGGAGATTATGTCAAGAGATGTTTTTTGTTGGAAATTTCGTCAGCTACAAAAAAGGTCTTTTGATATTTTTCTCTATTATCACTCGTTTCCGAGATAAATCTATAATTAATAAAAATGTCTTGTGATGGATGTAATAATCATTTCTGGAATAGTTAAAATGTTAATATTGATTTGTCTCAAGACAGAGTGATTTGAGGGGAAAATATCATGAGACCTTTTTTGTTGAAAATTTTGTCAGCTACAAAAAAGGTCTTTTAACATTTTCTCCTAGGATCACTCGTTATCGAGATAATTCGATATGAATAATCGAGTTTTTATTAATTTCTTGGTTTTCAATTTTTAATTGGGAATTAATTAATGGAGAACGTGTGAGGATATTTTTAATTAAAAAAATATCTGGGAAGATTCAAGGGTTTTTTTTCTACTGATGAGCACATGCAAATGCCCACGAAATGGGGATGAAAGCCGGGGATTTCGATGCAAGGCCAAACTGCGTCGCGACGCGCTAGAAAATAACGCGAAATGTTTCATTTATTTATTTTTAATTTTCCTGGATTTGTTATTACGAATTTGAAAAAAAAAAAAAAAAAAAAAAAAAAATTGTAGATTATTTTATACTCGAGTGAGAGAACGTTACGGTTTAAAGGAGATAAAAAGAAACATGTTCATGTGAATAAAAAAATGATGCCATGTAGAGGTTGTGGTCAGCTGGGCTCGTACCGAAACAAGATATGCCTGGGATGTTAAATCAATGACTAATCAATAGAATTTTATTGATTTAACTCTATTTTTAATTTTTTAAGCAGAAGGAAAAACGTTTTTTAAAATTAAGAACATGAGATTTTTTTTTATCTCGTTAAAAATTGAACTATCTCTATAATGAGTGGTTTTAGAGGTAAATGTCATAAGACATTTTTTGTAGGAAATTTTGTCATCTACAAAAAAGGTCCTATGACATTTTCTCCTAGAACCCCTCATTATCGAGATAATCCAGCATTTCAAAATCAACTTTTCAGTTTTAAAAGATATTTCACATTGTGTTGAATTCTCAACATATTTAGTTACCCTTCTATTAAAAATCAAATCTCCATAACTGAAAAAATGGTAAAAGTTGGGGAAACAATGACACAATGAGTGAGATGATGTTGCAATTGTGTGTCCAGGACAGACGACAGGGTGAGGACGTGATGAAGAAAAATGTGAAAAAAATATGATGAAAAGGAGAGGAAAAAAAGCATGCGGGGGAGAGGGAGGAAGGACGTCGGGATAGGTGTAGACTTACTTTGAACTGTGGTGTGGAATTACCGTGTACTTATATTCAAGACTAATATTAAGTTACCATTTTGCTTTACGGCAAGTGAACAGGCTGCCAGCATATAGGAAGCCATCCGAGCGCTCCTGGAACAGTGTCTCTCGGTTGCTCGTCTCTCAGGGCCCACCTATGTTGTCTTTACTCCATTCTACTCATCAGTATTGTTCTCACGCATGTGCTAACTGGTTAAATGTATTTTTTGAGTTATTAATTGATGAGAAATAAATTTTTAAAATTCAAACGAGAGAATCAGTTGCGAACGAGTGCGTTTTTAATGAATATCTCGATATATGAGGGAGATGGAAACACTTTCATGAGGACTTTTTTTGAAGAGCGGAATGAGAGCTACAAAAAAGGTTCTTGTGAAATTTTGGTATCTTTATTAGATTCAGAGATATTCAGAAAAAACTAAAGTTACACCAGAATTGAAGAAATCCACTCAATTTTGGGGTAGAATAGTTTTTTGAAAATATCTCTGTATTCAAGGAAAATAGAGAAATTTTCATAATAACCTTTTTTGTACATCTCCCTTCGCCCTACAAAAATGGTCTCTATGAAAATTCCTCCATCTCCCTTGAAAACGAAGATATTTAAAAAAAACTTAAAGTCTGAACAGAATTAATTCTCTCGTTTCAACAATTTATCATTAAAATGTGCGAAAAATTGAATAAAAATTTTCTTGTGTTCAAGTGCTGCATTTAAAAAACACGGATAAACCCATAAGCCCGTGAACAATTGAATGAATCAGTTTGAAAAAAAAATATTTGTGTAAAAAGGGTTAAACTATTTGAAGACAGAAAAAAAGTGATAATTGAGTGAGAAGGCAGAGGTACTGACTTCTGTGCGTGCTGGGGTACTTAAAAAAACCTCCTAGCACCATTTGAAATCAGTACTGCTCCTCTTGTTGTTCTCCTGTCTCAAATAAAAAAAATCATAAAAATCAAAAAATTCCTCATTTATAATTTATTCCTTGCACTTACGCATAAAAATTTTCCACCAATCACAATGTATACATTAAATATAATTAGATTAGATTAATTGATACACTTGGCTGTGTAAAAAAGAAAAACAATAATAATATTTTATCATTCCAGTAATTCCCAAATGAATTATCCCAATTATTTGAGAATTCAAAATTGGATAATAAATAAATCTTAGCAATGGAGCAACGATTGTGATAATTGCAGATTAATCAGAGTCTTGTGATTGTATTATGTACATTATTTAACATATTATCAACGTTATTAGCTTGATATTAATTGACTTTCAAGTATTCTATTATTAATAATTCCAGTTTTCACTTTTTTTTTCAGAATTTTTTTTCCCCAGTTTGGAAGATAAATGTTAAATACTCGGGTATATCAGACACTTGGTGAGACTGATATCATCCTTATGTACTTATTTAGCTGTTGAGTTAGTAGCTAAATAATAACTAATGGAAAGAAGAAGGGGAATTTAATTTTTTTTCAGATATTTTTCTTTTTTCGACATTTTTTTCACCCTTTTTTGTATTCGTTATGTGGATTCTTTATCAGTATTTGTTGCTTGCAGTCTTGCCCACGTGTCTCCAAGGGCTTTTGCAAAGTGATCGTCCACTGGAATGATTAATTATTACAATTAACATTAATTCATTAGTAAAATAGTGAAATTTTCAATATTCACTTGATTTCTAATTTGTTTTTAAAGAATATCACTGAATCTAGGGGAGATGTCAAAATTTTTGTCAAGACCTTTTTTGTAGCTCTTATTTTTCTCTACAAAAAAGGTCTCATGGAAAATTTTCACATCTCTGGTGATTTCAGAGATATCATTGAAAAACTGATGGTCAACTTATTTTATCACTTTGCTACTAAATTTATTATGAGTTAATTAGACTAGATGTTTAATCAGATGTTTATTATTTAGGTAGAGATCTAAATTAATTACCACTGAGTCCTGTATCTTTATCAGCATTTGAGGAGGCATTGAAAACAGCAGCATACTCTGCGAGTCCCAAAGATCTTTTAAAATGTTCGTCAATGGCTGGATCACTAACACCACCTGGATTTCTTCTTCCGGTTCTCTGTCCACCTATCGCATTCGAGGGTGTTGCACTTGGGGTAGGTGTAACTGCTGTGTCTTCGCTTGTAGCTCCTACTTTAGAGACAATTAATTGATAATTTAGAAGTTTGGAATAAATCGAAATGAATGGGATTTTACTTTTTGCTGAATATTTCAGAAAGGAGTGATTTTAGAAATAAATGTCAAAAGATCTTTTTTGTAGTTTACAAAATTTTCAATAAAAAATGTCTCTTGACATTTTTCCCTAGAATTACTTGTTATCGAGATAATTACATTTATAAAAAAATTTATTTTTTTGAAAATGAAAATTAATGGGATTATTTTCATTCTTTACCAGGTTGAGGTGCAGTGGGTACGATAACACTGGGTCTAGTATGATGATGAACCCGACTGGCAGACATATCAAGGGCCTCACTCTGAATCGGATCCCTCCTACGCTCTCTCCGCCACGCGCTGCTTGGTTTTCTGTGAAGACTCGTCGTCTTTGGTCTCTCCTCTGGACAAATAAATGTGACAAAACCCATTAATCATCACTTCCTGACTAGTATATTTTGTTTATCGTATTTTTCAAGCTTCAGGGAATTTCTTATCAATTCACTGATGAATGAATTTTCATTATTTTATGATTTTTTAATTGTCGACAACGAAAGAAGGAATCCACGATAATTTCTCATTTTGTTTAATCAGTGAATTATCTCGATACTGGATGATATTATGAGAAAATGTCAAAAGACATTTTTTATCGGAAATTTATCCAGCTACAAAAAAGGCCTTTTGACATTTTCCTCTAAAATCACTAGTTACCGAGATAAATAAACAATACCTAAATGAAAATGCAGAAGTGGTAATTAACTCAATTTTTACATATCGTTAATAACTCAATCATCTCCTTAATAACTCATTTCAGAAAAAAATGTCAAGAGACATTTTCTCCTAAAATCACTCGTTCTCGAGATAAATTATAAAATATCAGAAATAAATCTCAGAAATTTCAAGATAAAAAAAAAAGGTAAAAGGTTAAAATAAAAGTTGGGGTGGGAACATGATGGGGTAAAAGAGTTTGAGATGCAACGTTTGGTTCCCAGGACAGGACAGGAAGTGCCTAATAGCTGTGAGAGGATGCACGGTGGGGCAGTTGAAAACAGGTTTTTCGTTAAGGACGATAGGATGCTGGAAAGATGAATGGAGAATTCTGTGGATAAGGTGGCCCATTACATTTTTTTTTTTTTTTTTTTTTCGGGTATACTTGTTGTTATTTCTCCTTCTCCACCCAGTCTCAATTAACTCTTCAACTCTCCCATACCCTCTGTACACCCTCGACTACCCAAACTGACCATTCACCAGTGAATTCACACGGAAAATCAAAGAAAACAAAAACAATAAAAATCAAATCCAAAAAAAAAAATTTGATCAACACGAGATTATTAAATATTCTCACTCAATAAAATACATACCAAATATTTTTTTCATATCAAAATTGAGCCACGGCTGCCAGAGATTATGAACCCTGGACATTCCCATTCTGACATGATGATTAGTATGAACACTCGGCATTATTTCCCAAAAAAAATTAATCACCAAAATTATTAATTAACCCAAATTAAAAATTTTAAAAAATTCACAATTTCTCTCGAAAATTCACGAATAAATTAATTTTTGTAAAAAAAAAAATTTCTCGTGATATCCATTCACTCTTAAGAAAAAAAAACACAGGCATTATAGAGTCAAAGGTAGAATGAATATTTTTTAAAAAATGCAATCACATGAGCACAATTGACACAAAAAAAAAATATACATTAGAATTTTGAATGGAGTGGTGGTTTTGTTGAATGCCTTCCTACGACTGTCTTAAACTTTCATTCATTCATCTTCAACGCGGTCTCATCTGCCTCGCGGAGCCGGCTACCACCCTCCCCCCCCCCCTTCCACAATTTTACCTCCCCCTCCACCACCCCACAGGGGGGAGGGGAGGCCCTTTTACGCGGCCTTGCTGACTCTGCTAGTCTCAGGTAGACGAATATCACAACACATATTGTTTTTTTTTTTGTTTCAAAATAAAAAGTTGTTCCGGGCCTATTAGGATTCGGAGGGGAGAGGGTGGGGGCTGGGGAAATTTATTTTTTGAATTAAAAAAGGAAAATCATGATTTTTTAATTGAATTGATTTTTTTTTTAAATTCTTGTAATTTAATTTGTGGATTTATCTCGAAAACAATTGATTTTTGGAGGAAATTGTAAGAGACATTTTTTGTAGCTGAGAAAATTTCCGAACGAAAAGGTCTCTTGATATTTTTTGATAAAATCACTCGTTAATGAGTGATAATTTGATATTTAAAGAGATAGGAAAAATTCCATTTTTAGGTTTTATTATTTGTTCTTATTTGGTGATTAGTTTTTTAATTATATCTTGGAAACTAATGCAGATGGAAAAATTTTTGTTGAGACATTTTTTTTAGAGTAGAGTGAGATCTACAAAAAAGGTCCTTATGAAAATTGCTGTATGTCCCTCAGATTGCGAGATATTCATAAAAACATTGATTTAAAATTGAGGAAAATAATTATAATTTCATTAAAAATGTTTTTTCACTGATTTAATGAGTTAATTTCGTCATATTGTTTCGAGAATTAGTCAACTTGATGATAATTTATCTTGTGACACTCGGATTTCGAGTAATGTAATGTAAGAACGTATATATAAATGGGAAAAGGAAGAAATATTGAAAGGAAATTAAATTGAGATTCAGCAAATTGGTAATTTTGTGGTAATGTACCTGGAAATTAAATAAAAGACGAGTGCTACAATAGAATCATGTTGATGGAATAGAGTTGTTTGTTAACAGTTTTTTATTGTAGTCTTCTACGAAAATGTTTGATGTCTAAACACAATTCAATTGCGAGAATGAAACGAATTGATATTTGTCAATTTGCACAACTTATTCAATAATTATAATCAGTTGAATCGGATATATCTCTAATCATGTTTAAAGTGTTGATCAATCAATGAAGGTCAATTTATGGAAAAAATATTAATGTCTATTTTAAAATCCAGAGAAGATAATTTTTATTAATTTCATTCAACGATTGAGTTTTTCAAACATCAAATTATCTCGATAAAAAATGATTTTAGAAGGAAATGTCAAAAGACCTTTTTTGCAGTTTATAAAATTTCCAACAAAAAAGGGTCTCTTGATATTTTCCCCTCAAATCACTCTGTCTTGATATAAATCAATAATAACATTTTAACTATTCCAGAAATGATTATCACATCCATCACAAGACGTTTTTGTTAATTATAGATTTATTTCGGAAACGTGTGATAATAGACAAAAATATCAGGAGACCTCTTCTGTAGCTCATTAAATTCCCAACGAAAAAAGTCTCTTGACATTTTTTTCTAATGGCACTCGTTATCGAGATAAATCGGTATTCAATCAGATTAAAAAAATCAATTAGTCAACTATTGAAATAATCTACTGATTAATTAATAAAAACCATATTGACTTTTATTTTAAATCATTTATTACAAGGAAAGTGTGAAGAATCCCTAAAATATCGTGAGATTCCACTTAAAAAATAAACTCAGCCCCTTATCTATCGAATCCAAGAAAGAATCTCTCGGGTGAGTCAATTCATTGCGAAATCAGTTTGGTATTCGTTGAATTTTCAAACTGCGCACGTTTTTAGAGGGAAAGAGGAATTTGTCTCAGATTCAGTCACATCAATATCAATTGGAATATGCTGCTGATAAGCAATTAAAAAATCAAAACAGCACGTGTACGGAATATTTTATATACATGTGAAGAAAAAAAAATTCTTGAAATGAAATGAGAAATACTCGTGTCATTAATATTCGTTCAAAATTCCTCAGATATCACATTCCTCATTGTGTTTAATTGAAGAATAATTAAATATTCGAGTGAATGACCACAATTCTTTAAAAATCCAATTTTAATCAACAAATTAGTAGTTAAGTGCTCAAAGATAACAAAATAAAACAATTTCATACTCAACATTTAATTAAGAATTCAATTATCTCAATGATGCGTCGATTGAGAAAGAAAAGTCAGGGGACCTTTTATGTAGAAAATTTTCTCAGCTACAAAAAAGGACTCTTGGACTCTCTTTTCTCCTAAAATCACTCATTACTGAAATAATTTAACATTTAACAAAACCGAAATTATTGATTTATTTTTAAACATGTTATTATCTCGATAACGAGTGATTTGAGGAGAAAATATCAAGAGACCTTTTTAGTAGACAATTTTCTCAGCTACAAAAAATGTCTCTTGACATTTTCCCCTAAAACTCGTAATTACCGAAATAATCCCCTAATAACTAAAATACTCATTACGTTTCACCCCTTCTTCTCCAATAATAATCATAAAAAAAAAAAAACACTGACCTTGCATCATCGTGGCGGCCCTGGAGAGGACATCGAGAGCACTTTCAACAGCCGACATAGTTTCCCACTCAACAAATCCCCAAAAAAACTCGAAACACTCTGAATTCCTGCAACAATAAAAAAAAAATGAAAGAAAACGCACAAAAAAATCCTCCAAATCTTTGAAAAAAAAATCCCACAGAGTCTCAAAATTCAATCTAACCGTCTGAAATTACAAATAAAATAAGATAAAGTTATTAAATAAAAAAAATGAGGATTAAAAAAAATGTGACATTGTCTGTGGAATGCGGACCCCTCACCAGGAGCCCCCCCCCTCTCCCCTCAGACTCCGCCACAAACGTCTCTGACTCGCCTCTCCCCGTCGTATTCGCGGCCACGGAGTACAATCCCCCTCCACTTATTTTCCAACATACTTCAAACATCACAATCTCATCGTATCAAAAACAATATTAAATAAAACAAATGGGGTCATTCTTCCGCATTTAAAAAACACATTAAGAATCGAAATTAATGATAAACAAAATTCCAAAGATAATGATTATTTTAAATATAAAAAAATTAATATTTTTTTCTTCCCGTTAATTCAGGAAAATTTTTGAAATACTAGCGTTTGATTAAATTAATTTAATTGAAAATTATTTAAAAAAAAAAAATTGATTAAAAATAATAAACAAAGCGTCATTTACTGAATTCCTTTCGACGTAGGACATTGTTCATGTGTGATGCTAGTTACACACGTGGTAACACGTGTAGGAGCAATGTACAATGTTAAAAATAATTGAACTAAATAAAAAACCTAGCAATCGTGACATTTTTTGAAAAAAATTAATTGTGTTATTTTTGGATTTACCCGGTGCATTTGAATAAAAAGTGATTAAAAAATTAATTTGATAATCAATAAAGAAATTGATGAATTAAGAAATTTTTTTTTTTTTTTTCGAGAAAATAAAAAAAATCAAACGTGAATGGAAAAAAATTGTGATGATGTGTCCCTGGGTACAAATCAATAAAGGAATGTGGCGTAGTGTTAAAAAGGTAAGGCCTTGCATTCCTCTGGTTAAAATGAAATAATATCGCACAACGATAAACTCACCTGAATTTAAATAAATCCAATATTACTTCAGATATATTTTCAAACACTTGACACTATTATTTAACTGATAAACAATATATAATTTAATTTTTAATTAAAATAAATTATCAAGTTGTTGTTATTGACCGGTGAAACGTAGACGTCTCGCTCCGTTTATTTCCATTGAAAATGGAATGAGAAAATCTAATGGTATGCGGGCACAAACCACTGGGGGGTTGGCATATAACGTCTGACACGAGCAACCTATCTACACGAGTATATTTCCCTTCTGACTTTACCTCAGTCCCTCTTTAACACACACATATTGTACATCCCCACCTACAACTTTCAACTTATTTCTTTTTTACTGAGAAATGAAAAGAGTTTTTACCACTTTATACGTTACACTGGAATGCACGGAATTCCGTGAGGTAATGTATTGGGATCTCTCGAGAGTGGAATTGCCTTTGTTGAGGGCTACCAACAGATGGCGCTGGTTACCCCCCCCCCCCTTATCCCCACACGTTCAAAATTCTTTTGAAATTCGGGGGAGGAGATTATTTCTCTGATATTTTGGCTTTAATTGAATTTTTTCACGTTATTTTGAAATCCTGATAATTAATTAATTTCGGGTAAATCGTTATTAGTGAATTGTGAAATTTATTTGTAATTCTGGATTTATCTTGGAAATGAGGGATTTTGAGAGAAAATGTCAAGAGACCTTTTTTGTAGATGAGAAAATTTCCTATAAAAAATGTCTCTTGACATTTTCCTTAAAAATCACTAGTTATCGAGATAATCCAGCTTACGAGATAACTTCTTTTTTTATCATTCTGGAATTTTGTGATTTTGAGTTGAATAATGGGGAATTTTGTTTCCAAATCTTTCAATTCTTGGTCAGAGGTATTTCTTGTATTATCAAACTTAACAGAGATTTCCGGCTGAAGGGAGATAAGAGGGATTTTTGAAAAATTTTAAAATTGTGAAGATAATTATTTAAAACCCCTGGAATGACGTTTCTTTCATATATCAGAGCTGTTAGTCAACGTTTTGGGCGTTGAATTCTTTCCAATCGGTGAGGAATTTCTTTTATTCGTCTCTGGCGAGTTGTGAGAGAGAGAGTGTGTGGAGAACAACAGAGCATTGTAGTATAGAAGGGGAAATTTGAGAGTAATTTCATCTTTCACCGTTATCGAAACACTTTTCTCGGGCATAAAATGCAAAACAATACTTGAAATTACTTTCTGTGAATAGTTTTTGTATTTCGCAATTTTTCTTATTATTTATGCTATCATTATATGTTTTAATTCAAAACAAATTTTTTAGTTTTTTTTTTTTTCACTTGTAAATGGTGGGGATGTAGCTTTCACGTATGGAATTCCCATAGTCTATCTCTCATTGTCTTTAAAAATTATTCTATCGAATAAGTCATTAAGTTTTCGTCATCATTGTCAGTAATTTATTTTTTCATTCCCTCAATTATAATTAAATTTGGAAAAAAAAAACTCTTAATGTTCATTAAATTTAATGAGAATACTCCGATAATCTGGACGTTTTGTACTTTATTAAAATCGTGATTAGCTGAAGAAATTTGATTATATCAATCAATACAATTATTTAATTTTCATACTCGTGTTGTAATAATGAAGAGTGATACGAGATAACGTACAATTAATACTCTCATATTTGTACTTTATAAAATCTCACATTCAGTCGATTTTTCTCTCCAGACAATAAATTATTGTTTATTTAATTTTATAATTTTGAGAGATTTATGCTGTCGTCTTCATCACTGGATGTGTCAATGGCATAGCATAACTGCAATAAACGAAAAAAATCATGAATTGATGAGGAGTTTAATTAATTCGTTCTATTATTTTGATAAAATAATCGAAACTATTACGATTTTCCACATTCCCCTCTTAATTATCAATTTATCTTGAAAACCGTTGACTCTACAACAAAATGTCAAAAGATTTTTTTGGTAGATCATAAAATTCTCTACAAAAAATATCTCTTCACATTTTCCCCTAGAACCCTCCATTATCGAGATAATCGCAATCTTAAAAACTAATCAATAAATCAAGTGAACATACCTCATCAAGATTAGGATTTTTGAGTAGATCCTCAAGTCCTGCAAGTTTTTCCAGATAATTCGGCTGATTGCAGGCGTCTAAAATAAACTCAAATCTCCTGTTTCGATATTCATTGATAATTGGTACAGAGCAAGCTGTGCACGAAGGAAACCTATAATCAGAGATAATAATGATTAATAATTAAAATTAACATTAATTTACTGTCTTTGCAATCAATAATCACTCGATAAAATTTTTTCATCGATTACTTCATAATTTTTATCAATTTTTTTATTTCTAAATTTTCCCTCAATTCTTACCTATGAGTGATGGTGAGTCTCATCTCATGACTCCAGAGTGATCCACGTATGGTATGGGGCACTGCTCCCAGCAACCCCTCACACTCTTCACGTTCACTTCTGCTGTGACTCTTTCCATCATCAACGAATGCATTTGCATTGATCCCATTGACATGTTGAGTTAATCCAATCAAAAGTTCCACAGCAAGTCCAGCTGCTATTGATGATAGACCAGGTCTACTTACTGTGCACTGTTGATCCAATGTTCTGTCAATCTGTGAATTTCCAGGCTGTGTGACGTCATTACAGAAATAACAACCTAAATCAGCACCCGAGGGATATCTCACAGAAAGATCTGGAGATGTTGGATTGATGCTGCTTCTCACTCCATGTCTCTGCACTGTGTAAGAGTCAAATCCAAGGGCTGCATTGATGGCTATTTTATCATGATCAGCACAGAGAACTGTCGGCAACCATCTGGCCTCCCTCGAGTCCAAGAGCAAAAACACAACATCGTGTTTTTTAATCAACTCGTCGAGTGTTTTAACAGCTGATTTTGTCGATTCTAACATACTCTGGCCCACCACATGCCCTGGCATCGGTATCTGGGGATGAGATTCACACCACGAGTGATTTTTATTAAGAGATTATTATTTTATCTATTGAGTAATATTCAAAAAATTTTAGAAAACGAAATTTCGGGGATTTAGTAGCAAAGTGGTAAATTGAATTTATCTCGAGAACAAAGGGGTTTAGGTGAAAATGACAAAAGATATTTTTTGTAGGTGAGAAAATTTTCAATAAAAAAGGTCTCTTGACATTTTCTCCTGGAATTGCTCGTTATCGTGATAATTGGATATTTAATCAAAAGTTTTAAATATTACCTGAAGAACAACTCCCTCAACATTAAAACTCGGAGATATCCTCAAAAGTGCCTCCTTCGCAGCTTCAGCCTTCAATCTCCTATTCACCGCATCTTCATGAGTATAGAGACTCTGTCTGACAGTATTACTATGCGAAACCGTTGAATTATCAACAAAAGTGATATTCTTAATTCCCCAGCCAATCAAAACTCTAGCCACAGAGCATCCCAGAGTACCAGCTCCCAGCAATAAACACCTCAATCCACCAATTTTCTCCAAATTCAAATCAGGAACGAGCCTCCACTTCATCAGCTTGAGATTTAAATCAACAGCTCGTGCGGCCATTCTCGTTGGATCCATTGATTGCGATAAATCCGCAATATTGGGCCCCATTTTACCACTGGAATTGGCCTCCCAACCCACTAATTTCCCCCCAATAATGTCTTTTCTGACTTTTTCTGAATCTATACCCTCTTTGGCTCTTATTTCGTACATCACAGAGTCATCTCCTCGATAGGATAAGATCGTGATTGTTTTTTTGAAGGAATAATTGGGACATGAGTAAAAAAGAAGGCATAAGAGGTTCCTCAGGGGCCAGCCTGGTTCTGGACTGTCACAAGGGTCAAAAAATGCAAAGATAATTTTGTTTGAGGGGTCCTGCTGTGAATTAACAAGATCTACACCTTCTGATAAAGGTATTATCTTCAAATCATCAGGTGGAGATGATAAAATTGAGAAGAAACATCTGAATTTTGGGTTTAAAGTGGTGAAATCAGTTTTTAGCTTTTCAATTGTAGTTTTTGAGAATTTCGAAGAGAGAAGTTGAGGGGTGGACTGGTGGTACATCTCGGGGATGTTGAAGGGAGTGGGATAGGCTGCCCAATAGTGGAATCTGTATTTTTTTAGGTCTGCGTAGGAGAGAACTAGAAAGAGAGTCAATTTTGAGGGATTTTTTAAAGCTGAACCATCTTTTAGGGATTTTAGGAGATGTTGACCAATTTTTTCGATAAATTTTTCCGGCTGAATTTGCCTGAAAGCCTCGAAGGTGTTTGTGTTTATGAGGTAACCAGAACAAGGGACTGTTCCATTGTGAGAAGCTGTTTCGACGTTTCTGGAAGAGAGGGGGCGGGGTTCAATAGTGAATTAGTGGAATAAGGTGATTTTATCAGTTTTTGGGGGATATCTTGGGATTAAAGGGAGATAGGGGAATTTATGGTGAGACCCTAATTCTCCTCTACAAAAAAGGTCTCTGTGGAAATTTTGATAGCTTGAGTGGATTCAGAGATATTTATGAAAAGGTTTGTCAATTTCGTAAAACACTTTTTAGAAACCAGATTATCTTGATAATGAGGGAATTTAGGGCGAAATGTCTAGAGACATTTTTTGTTGGAAATTTTATCAGCTACAAAAAAGTCTTTTGACATTTTTTTCTAAAATTGCTTGTTTTGCAGATAAAAAAACAATTAAGGAAAATGAAAAATTGGACTTTTTGAGGTTCATGATTGACATGACATTTTTTAAATGGAAAAGAGCTGAGGAAGAGGTAAATAATTTGATTGATAGGGCATCTTACTCATTAAATGATGTACAATCCAGTAACAATAGACTTCTCGTTTTGGTAGCTTTATCCAAGCTATAACTCGCCCACACTGATATCTCTGTTTTCTCCTCCAACTTGTATTTATCCAATTTTAGCTCAGCAAATTTAGCCCAAAAATTGGGATCTATCGCTGTTCGAAGTTTTGTGAATTTCACCATTTCTTCAGTCATTTTTTATATTTTTTCCAACCTAAAAATTGTAAATCAGAATTTAGTAATAAAGTAGTAAAATAAAATTAAAAATATCTCGGAATGTGAGGAAAATATCGAAATTATTGTAAAGACTTTTTTTGTACCTTTCATACTGCTGTATAAAAAAGGTACTCATTAAAATTCATCCATCTCTCTCAGATTTAGAGATATTCATCAAAAACTTGTTTGTCAAGAAGTTGAATCGACTTCTCCAAATAAATTTTTTAATATCATAATTAGGAATGTTGGTGGCCAAAGGACGTACTAATGGCGCCAGGCAACTAGGTCACTTCCAATATGGCGGCACTCTAGATCGAGAACAACATAACCTGTTGTAAACAATGTAACCAAGTGTAAGCTTAGTGATAAATAAAGTAGAAAAAGTCAGTGAAAAATGGTTTTTGTTTGCTCTCTCCCTAATTGCAAGCGTGAATCTAAATTCAAGATCCCTTGCGCATTGAAATTTCCAGAAATACATCGAAAGTGGTTAGATTTTATTGGTGTCGATGCTATTAAACACATGTCACGAAAGGGTCTATGCGAGGCTCATTTCACTCCAGATCAATTTATTGATGAAGGTCAACGATCAGGTAAAAATAACTTTACCCGCTTTCCTCACTAAACAGAAATAATGGATACAAAATCATTTTTAGGACTGAAATTAATCAGAAGAAGACTGAGAAAGAATGCTGTTCCCACGATAATAGACCTAGATTTAGATTCAAATTCAAAGAGGGATACGAAAGGTTTGTCATTTAGAAATAAGAGGAAGAAATGATTAATCTTTCATTTTTATTTCATCATAAAATTTTGTCTGATTTCTGATAGGTCCGGAAAAAACTTCGTCAGACTCCAACGATTCCAACGTTAATGGTTCTCTCCCTGTCTCTGCCAGCCTCAGGAAACGTGGTCGTCCGAATTCCTTGGAGTTTCAAGATGTTACTGAGGAAATAAAAAGAATATGTGAAGATGTTGCAGTGGAGAAACCCGGGAATATTGATGGTGCAGAGGAGATTGGAGATGGAAGGTCTGGAACTGCCTGTGGAAAGCCTGAAGAATTTCAGTGGCTGAGGGAAGTGAATGTCAATGAAGATTCAGAAAATGAGGAAGATGGGGACTGTTCTGATGAAAAGACTGATGCAGGCAAAGAGTTTAACAATATATACCGTTCATTCGAAGGAAACGAACAATTAGCCAGTGAAATACATTCTAACCCACACATTTTAGTGCTAGAAGAGGAGGTACATAGTCAAGAGACTCAGACGGGACTGAAATCGGGTAACACTAGAGAGACTCAGACAGAATTCAAGGACTTGAAGAATTGCTCTGCACAAACTCCAATGGCACTTGGCTATACTGTTCGAGATTACCGCAATAATGAGGATGTAATGCTGTATTTTACAGGACTAGAAAATTATCATAAATTTGAATTTGTGTTGGTGTCACTGATTCCAGAAGCTTTAAGTCTAAAATATAAATATTGGCAGGTCCAGAACGTGTCAGTTGAAGATCAACTATTCATTACTCTATGGAAACTTCGTCGCAACACTCCTGATTTCGAATTAGGCTTCCATTTTGGAATTAGTAGAAGTGCAGTCATCAATATTCTCCATACATGGATCCCTTTCATCGCAGGTCAGTGGCGGCAATTGGATCTATGGCCAAGTAGAGAACTTGTTGATTATTTCATGCCAGAATGCTTCAAAAAAAATTATCCCAAGACACGAGTAATAATTGATGGAACCGAAATTCCTATTCAGCGGTCATCAAATCCTCGTTTTCAGCAAGCAAGTTTTAGTGCTTACAAGCACCATAATACACTAAAAACTGTAGTGGGTGCAACCCCAGGAGGATTATTTTCTTACTGGTCCTCAGCTTATGCGGGTAGTACTAGTGATCGCCAGGTGATAGAACGCAGTGATCTTCCTATTCGCTGTGATAAAAATGATTTGGTAATGGCAGATAGAGGTTTCAACATTCAAGATATTCTTGCTCCACACGATGTATACCTAAAAATTCCAAATTTTTTGAATGGAAAGAGTCAACTCGAAGGAATGACTCTTTTGCAAGATAGAAAATTAGCACGTCATCGAGTTCATATTGAACGACTTATTGGTTGTATGAAAACTTTCCAAATATTATCACATACTCTGTGTCACAATTACGTTAGATTAGCCGATGATATTATTTCCATATGTCTTATGCTATGCAATTTTCGTGAATGTATAATGAAATGAGAACAATCTATATACTTCAATCACATACATTTCAATTATGAATAGACAACGAAAACAATTCCGTAGTGAAGTGGTAGAGGATAAAAAAGTCGATTTAACCCGTTTCTGACTTTTCGAAGAATATCTTTAAATTGAAGAGAGATAGGGAAATTTTTATAGAGACCTTTCTTGTAGATCTCATTTTGCTCTACAAAAAAGGTCTCTATAAAAATTTTGCTATCTTTCTTAGATTCGAAGATATTCCTTTGAAAGTTAAGGACGGGTTAATTCGACTTGTTACCCTCTACCACCTAACTACTAAATTGAATCTGTTGAATGACAATGGTTTTTGGAATATATATCTTTGGATACTCCAATCTTAGCACTTTACGAAGTACAGTTTGTGCTTAATATTTTCATCACTTGAATAAATCAGTTCTGTATCCCTTAAAATTGGATTCTTAACAATTATGATATGAATATTCATCTAACAGGCGAGATTTAAAATATTTATCGTAAATTTTTTTTTGTTAACGCAATATGTCATCAATATTCCACCTAATTACTGGAATATGTATAGATTTTTAAATCTTTGTACTCTGAGCACCACAGTTTGTTATTAATATGTTTATCACTGAGATAAATAAGTTCATTTTTTAAAATTATAGTTGTAATAATAACGATATAAATATTTATCTAAAAGGCAAGGTTCAAAATATTTATCATAAAAATCTGTGAGCTTACTTTTCATGTCATCAATAAATTCATCGTCTCTCTCAACTGAAATGATCCTTATCCCTTTGAATGTGAAAATAATCAGATCACAAAATTTTCTCCCTGTCGCTAGCAACTGGCCTTGGATCTGATAATAATAACCATGTGTCCTTACTAAAGCTAAATTGCCCATATGATCAATCTCCAGGTATGGTAAATTTAATTCGGAAGCCACCTGATCTCTGATTGAATAAGGACATTTGACCTCTGCGACTGTCAACTCTGCAATGAGACCATCTGGACTAGCTGCCAAGTAAGGATGAGATTGAACTACAAAAAGTCCACATTCCTTGATTTTCAATGCTCCATTTAAAAATGCCTCGTATGAGCTAATTGCTTCCTTCTCGTAAATGATCCCATGAGAGGTAGCATTCGAGCAAAAATTTGGTGGATCTAGCAACTCCTTGGCTAATTTCAAACCTTGTTTTTCTGAATTAACTGTACAACACCGACCGAAGTTACTAGAAGTGATTCTGATCCTCCGCTCGGCATGCCAAGCTTTAGAGTTCCTTTGCTTTCTGGTCTTTTTTTCAATGTCTTCAATCATGGCATCTGGTACTTCCAGCAAACCTATACTCTTCAAGAGTCTTTCAGGGGGTGTCGTTTTCGAATAATTGTGATCCAAGACTAAAGCGTAGGGATTCGCTGGTTCAATCAATTGTTTGATTGGCATCGTGCTATTATAACCATAATTAATGCACAAATTGCGAAAACGAGATTTGTAGGCTTCAATTTCAGCTTTAGTTGGTCGGTTTGGTGGCTGAACATTATTATTGTTGTCATTACCCTGATTATTATTTGCATCTACAGAGAGGCAGTGATTAGCCATAGAAACTTTGACAGGAGACCCCGTATACGGTTTCTTTGGTTGATGAAAAGTCTGAAGTTTTTCTGTACATGTCTTTTCTAAGATCATGTCTCCTTCACATGTCATCTGTTCCAATGCCAGCAATGTCGTGGTCACATGTTTGCAGTGAGCTTCAGGGGGTTTGCCTGCGACACATTCGCACTTGGCTCCAACAATTCTGCCATCCATGAGTAATTGAACATATACATGATACTTTACAGATTTCTTCATTTGAGAAGAGCACAATCCTTTCATGAAATAAAATTCATCTGTAGGAATAGGAGAGAAATTCGAAGTGAATAAGAAAAGTCAAACGTGAAAAGACTCATATTTATGTAGTCGATTCAGTGGAATAATAAAACAAGATAAATTGATTTAATAAGGAAGTAATGAAATGAGATAACTCGATTTAATTTTGGAACTAATGATTACAAGCCATTGACGTATAAAAGAATATAGATTTACTTTGAGATCATTTTTTCGGAATATCTTTGGATTCAAGGAGTATAACGAAGTTTTTAAGAGGATTCTTTTTTATGGAGCAATCTTCATTGTATTTTAATTTCGCAATCTTCATTATATTTTAAGATATCGATCAAAACATTTTTTGAAGTTCACCTTCAATACTGAATCTCACGTAATTAAGGTATCCTTCCCTGTACATGTTTTCAGCTGGTCCAATGGATTTATTGAACCTATAAATTATCATTAAAATAAATCAACATTCCTTTCCATCACAGATGCAGGTGAGTTTACCTTTTTAAATATTCTGTAATATGGGATCTAGTTAATTTAGGAAGTAAACAATCAGCATTGATGTCCTTAAATGTCCTCTCTGCTGGCACCAAAAGGGTTATGTGTTCTTCATTGGCATAGACCGTGTCGTAGCCAAAATTATGATTCCGATCATAGTCTTCTAGGCTAAAATGAGGTCCATGAATGACACTTTCCACTATAAAGACTATAGGAATCGAAATTTATATACATTATCGATTCACTTAGCAAGTACTTACCGAGCAACAAGTTCGGCTTTTCGTCCTGTGACTTTAGCACCACGAGCAGCTAATAAGTTTTTCAACTGTGGCAAGCACATTTGACCATAGTTCATCATTGTGAAATAGAATTTATACACTTTTAAATAATTTAATCCGTATATTCAGAGATCAACAAATATTACATGGACATAACCCCAATAGCGTTAGTTATTCATACTTTCCCTCCAAAAGTTACCTAATTGCCTGCTGCCATCTACGCTAAGCTTTGCCCAACATCCCTCATTCATTGTGAGCATAAATAACCTCAAAATTGGGAATCATGAGTGATTTTAAAGTCAATTGTTACCTCACAGTAATAGTAATTTTATCATCTCAAAAAGCGATTTTTTATGAATTTCAAAGTACTCCAATTTTTAATGCACTCAAACTAATAATTCTCATGTAATAAATTGATTACAAATAATGATATTTGAACAATAAAATTGAAAGAACATTGATACACAAACTATTGGAGCAATTATGTACTTTCTCCTTTGTTTTCACAACAATGATCCTGAATATTTTGACAACTCTCACCTGATGTCCTCAAGACACTGCACCACTCCCGCAATCACTTGACACACCTTTGACTGTATATTTAACAGCTGTTCTGGAGCAGCCATCCCGAGTAGCACAAAGCTATCTAAAAGATGACTTTTCAGTATCTTCTAATAAATAGCGGATAACTTTTCGACAATCCCATTAGATACCGTTTTGTACATGGAAAGGGTGGAAAATGTCTGCCCTATTTTACAATTAAAATTGTTAATGTTTGGTCCATAGAAATGAGTAAGGAAATGGACGTGTGTCAAACTGTATGGACGATTCGAAAAGTGCGCGCTTAGCGGTTAAGTCACGTGACTATTACAATCCAGTATGGCCGCAGAGGGTTAACGAGAGGGAGATCGGTTGGATATTTGGCGTTGATTTTTGAGGTAAATAAATCGTTTCAGTAGTAAAAAAAAATGTTCTAAAGGGGAATGCAAGATATGTGAGTCATTCGGAGCATATAAATTATGTAAATTGTGTATTTTTTATAGGAAAAATATATCCTCAGAGTTAGATACGCGTTTTGGCAGTGTGCGCACTCTGTTGCGCAGATAAATACAACCGCGAGGAGAACAACAAAGTGGAGACCGATCCGCATTTTTGCATTGATTTTTGAGGTAAATAAATTGTTTCATTTGAGAGTTGTGAGTCATTCGGAGTGTATGAAACATATGAATTATACATTTCTTATAGGAAAAATGTGTCGACAGAGTCTACGGGTAGTGGAAGAGGCACACCAAGTCTGCAGGTGGTGAGAGAGGCACACTGAGACTCTGGTAGTCACCATGTAAAACATCATCTGATGCCAGATGTTATTTTACATGCAGATTTCATATAGCTACGTGGATTAGGCCTCCTGGGGATACCACGTCAAAAAAAAAAAAAAAAAAAAAAAAAAACGCGTCATGAGTATTCTACCTCCTAGGTGACGTGGAAAAGAATACGTAACATACTTCAATGGAAATATTCGCATCCGTTATTTTAAGTACAATCTCATATAGGTAAAAATTCTTCCGAAACGTTGTCATCCTCCAGATGTCTTTTAGATAACTTTTTTGTAGATATCTCTAATATCTAATAATAATAAAATTAAGATTAAAGTTAAAAAAGGTTTGAAATACATAATTCCATTATTTTCATAATTTTACTGTTGTATTTAAATATTTATCATAAACGTTTACATTAAATTCAAACGACTGAAAATATATAAATGACTAGATACAAATATTGCATATAAATTTACATTGCAGATGCAAAATAATATCAATGTTTCGATAAATAAATACAATGATAAATAACCATGGTCATTAAGATGGCCTAAAAATCCCTAAATATCTCCTATTCTTCATCAACACGACACGTTGAATAATGGAAAATTGCCAATCATAACATGTCCTGCATGACAGTTTATCTGCACTGCGATTGACAGGATAATATTCAACCGTCATTAAATTCTTTACCTCTAGATTTTTTTTTTTCCTCCAACAATAATTTAAATGAAAGAAAAGCCAATAATTTTATAAAATTCATTAAATGGCAAAGCTCATAGATAAATCGAACAAAATAAGTTATATTTTCTTTTTCACATATAATTTAATTATCGATAGAACTCCTTAAATTTTTTTAAGTATCAATCCATCGAATCGTGTGAAGTATTCATTAATCTAACGTATCAGCAACTGGCCATTAAATATCTACGTAATTCCTAAGTATTTAGCCACTTAACAATGAATGATTAAATATCTAAACAAGTGTTTTCTCTCATTTTCTTCCTATTATCTCATATGGAATTACATTTGTAGAGTTGAGGAAAAATTGCAAAAAATTGCAATCTGACGATCATTCTTGAGTAAAAAATAAACTTACGAAAGAAATAAACAATTATCTACTTTGGATTACCTGTCGGCAAGTATCAGGTTAATATTGGAATTTAATTCATAGCACACGAATTTTTTTTATCTATACATGTAATTAATAAATGCCTTTGTGTCATGCATTGTTAAAACCACTTGTCAAGAGGCCTTGGGAGTGATAAACACCACCAAAAACTTCAAAGTTCCAAAAAATATAGAAATAATTTTTTTGAGGTATTTTTCATATTTTTTAGAACTTTTTCAGCTGAAAATTCATGAAGCAAATTTTTTTTTTTCATTCTCAAGGCCTCTTAACCCAGGGGTTTCAACACTTTTTTTGTTTTAAATTTTTGGTAATTTACATTATTATGATTAACGTATTACTCACATGAATATATCACTTTCACAAGTTTCCTAACTTGTGATCAAAATTCAAGATTTTTCCTCGATTCATGAAATCGAATATCATGAGAAATCATTTTTCTATAGATTGAAATGGAATAAGGGAATATTTTTTTCACTCCTTAAATCGTTAATGAATGTCCTCTGAACCTGAATAAATAGAAGAATCAAGTGAATCTAGTAGTGAAGTAGTTAAACGCAAAAAAGAAAAAAAATATACAATTATCTCGACAATGACTGATTTCAAGAGAAAATGTCAAAAGACATTATAAAACCGAAATTTTCTTCTCTACAAAAAATCTCTTCTCACATTTACTCCTAAAACCAATAACTATCGAAATAAATGCACAATTACCAAAAATATCAAGTTGAATTTTTTACGTTTTCACCACTTGCCCCTAGAATTCCATTGCAATAACCATCCTGAATGCTCCCCCACCATTTACGACGTCACCTGATTCGCCTTCATATCTGATTTTTTGAGAATCGTAGGTTCATCTTTAAGAAAAGTCCCCGACCTCGAGCCGACAGTGGGTTGTTTAACCCCCTCCAGCCCCTTCCCCCTATCCTCCACCCCTTTAACCCTCTTCCCAACAACCCTGGGAGGTCTGCTGACCCCATTTATCTTAGGAGACCTCTTACTGGGGCTCTCACTGCTCGAAGGATTGCTATCCCTCTTCTCCCTTTTCCCCACAGGAGGTGTACTAGTAGAAGGTGTACTCTGTCTCGTACTAACCCTGGAACTCACCCCATTAACCCTTCCAACATCAGGTGTCTTGGCAGCATCAAGCAAATTCCTCCTCAAATTAGGTGATCCATGATAAACACTAGTAGCAGCTGCCCTATTTCTACTTGCAGCAGTAGAACTCTCAATAGATCTAACCGGTCTTTTAGCAACAGTCAAAGGACTCTTTTGATTCATCGGAGGAGATTTTTTAACTCTCTCCAATGCCTGATTCTTGCCAGTTACCCTTGCCAGTATTGGTGATATCTTGGTAGAAGCAGTAGTAGCTTTTGCTGTTGCAGTGACTTCAGCCATCAGACTATCAGTCGACATAGAAGTGTCCATTCTCCCAGTTTTCTTAACAGCAACTGGTTTTTTCTTAACTTCCGCCAACGAATCAGCTGACAAACCAATCTCCACTTCTTTAGTCTTCAGAGACGGTGACTCTGGCCTTGTGATGCCACAACTTTTACTAGCAGAAAGTCCTTCTTTTTTAACAGAACACTTTACATTACAAGACTCTGTCAAGCTATCTGTTGACAAAGCTTTAACATCTTTTTTAATCGACAATTTCATCCTAGTCGATGGTTTTTTATCAACCGCACGTTTCATTGCAGGACTGGAAGTCCTAGAGGAATCAGACGATGATATCATAATCTTCCTTCTCTGATGAACTGATATCCTATCTGATAAACTATGTGGCGCCAAATTCTTTGGTGCTGATTTCATTCTCGGCTCTAAATATCTTGATTTCACTTCTAATTTATTTGGCCATGATTTGGGTCTCATTGTTGATTCATTCTGAGATATTCCTTTAGTCTCCTGCATCTTTCTCTCCAAAGGATCTGTCTTAGGTTTTATCAAAACTTTCTTAACCTGACTTGTACTAGCTTTCGGTTTATCAGATTCTGCAATTGTCAATTTGACTTTTTTCAAATCCGTACTTTTATTCACAGAAGATTTACCAGAAATCTTGGTGTCTTTAGACTGATTGGCGTGCCTGACTGGTCTTCTCAAGCTCTCATGAGGCAGAATAACAAGACAAGCGAGCTCTTGAATTCTCCTACGTAATTCGAGATCCATCTTCAACCAAGTTGTAGTTCTAGCTGCCCTTGGTGCCTCCTTGACAAGACACTTCTCCACCCTTCCCTGGATTTTCTTCAAAAAATCAATAAACAGAGGACTCCACTGGGATTTAACATTCTCCTGACATCCAGCCGATGCCAGCATCTTAAATAACTTTGAGTAACTTCTGCATGCTTGATCGGGTGGAAGTCTGTCAGCAGCAGCAAGAACATTATCCTCTACTCTACTTATATTCCAGGTCAAATCTCTCCCAAGTGCTTGAAAACTATCATTACTGAGTACTGAAGAGAAATTATCAGAAAGAAATTTCAATCCAGTCTCAAGTAAATTAGACACCATTCGAAAAACCGGTTCAGTCCATCTTATATTGGGTAATGTTGCTAAAAGCTTATCACAATCCATTATCGTTTGTAAAACATTGTCAGCTGACATGTGAACAATATGCTGATGATAACACTTGTCCATAAGTTCTCTCGGTAGAGTTGCAAAAGCTTTACACGGCCATATTCTGACAAAATGCCTAGTTATCCATCTCAAAGACTTTCTGTAAACCTCATCAAGCCCATAAGCAGCTGCCAAGGGTAGACACTCGAGTACACCAACCGCACATAATTGACAGGGTTTATGAAATAAATGACAATATTTTACCTTCAAAGTATATCCAATGACTTCTTTGAGACCCTCTAGACACAGCATATCAGCCAATGTTGCAAGCTCCACTATGCTAATAGAATCCGGTATATTACTTTCACCGCTGTATATGTGACAGAGAGCAAAGTGCACTGATGAGTAAGAATATCCCTGAAGAGATATAATATTACCAGCACTTTCTATCCAACCACCACTCAAAATAGCAGCAAAATACTGACATCGAGAGCTCAAAATACACTTGTGAGCTCTTATTCTTCTACCACTGACATCTATCGTAACGTCTGGATTAATCTCCTCTAAGAACATTCTCAGGAGATCCTCACCGAGTCTGTTGTAAGGTTTTATATTAGCAAATGATGAGGTTTCAGTTTCTTCTGTACTAACATCAGCACCAGATCGTCCCATACTACTCTGCATAGAGCTCAAATCTGATTCTGATATTATTCCTTCAGCCTCAGGATCATTTCCAAATTCATCAATTGGAGATTTGTGCTTTGCAGGAAGTGATGTACTCATTATTGGAGGAAATTTACGGGTACTCAGTGGTCTAACTGATGAGGGAGCATTGCTTCTATTGAGAGCTAATTTACTCTCGATCCATGAGGTTTCAGGTATACTTTTACTCATTCTGTACGAGAGATTTGTTATTCTAGTTGCATCTTCGGATTCTGTAATCTCTACTTTTGCTGGAGTTTTATCAAGATCTGATAGTCTAACAAAGCCAGAACATGAGGCTGATTCTTTAGGGTCTGATAATTTTTCTTGTTTATTCTCTGGATTCTTGCAACTCTCTACAAGTTCATCCTCAATTTTTTTTATAGTTTTGGTTAATGATTTGTGGGTTTCTGATATTTTACTAGGTATTTCAACTTTATGAATACGATTTTTTCTATATTCAGATATTTCAAATTCTTGATTATCACTCGATGAAGGTCCACTTGCACTTCCACTGCTGATATCAAAAGTTTCACTTTTCCTCGTGTGACCTTCTGTACTCTCGGTTGCTGTTTTATCCCAGACAGAGGTGTCTGACGGTTCGTCCTCTACTTTTGGATCCACTGAAGCTTCTGTACTAGATCCCATGTTACTTTTAATTAATTCCTTAAATTCCTGACGTTTTGCACAATTTTGAAGATCCTCGTTGATGATTTCTACGTGTGAATTTGGAGGAGTATCCCTTATTTCGTAATCAACAATTTCTGGGGCTTCTGGACACTTTGCTTGTTCTAGGGGAAGAATAGAAGTTTGAATTGATGATTTTTCAAGTTGATTTAAGGAACAAGCAGAATCATTATTGATAAATTTCTTCTGAATATCTGGATCAATTGATACTGAATGAGCTCTTTTATGCTCCTTACGAAATTCTACATCTTTCACTCCATTTCCCTGTACTTTCTCCATGTTCCAAGAGTGCCTTTGAACCACTGATTTAGATGTTGACAGTGTTCTCCGCCTAACAACTGGAGAGTCTGACTCAATGTACATGAATACACTCTTCTTATCAATTGTTTTTGATTCTTGTGAGGATTCACTTTCGCCTTCTTTTCCACTGTCATCCGAACTCCTCGGTTGTAGTCTACTTGGTTTCGCTTGGATCTTACCAGTGTCTGAATCACTCAGATCGATAAACATGGAGAAAATATTCTTCTTGTCTGGTGTCTCCTTAATCCTTCTATTAGTCTCAATTTTACTTCTGTTACATGATGATTTACCAGAATCTCCTGATGATAAATCCACAAAGAATTGTGTTCTTTCGTCTTTTCTAGATGATAAACTACCTGATTTCTCCTCTTTTGGACTGTCAATGTCTTTGAGATTGACAAAGAAACCTAAACTATTCTTTGATCTATTCAAATTCTTGTTAATAGACTCTGATGATGACAAACTCTGGGACATGTTGGTATATGTTTTAATGGGTTTCTGATTTTTTCCACAGTCACTCATGTCTACAACCCATGTGGTCATTGATGAGGACATTCTAGTGGGTCTAGTGACTTTTTCCACTCCAGAATTCATTAAAACAGCACCACCTGACACTATCGGTGTTGACTCAGTCTTTCTTCTAACAGTGGGACTATCAATAGGTCTTGAATAATCCACTGAGCACACACCTCCAGAGACAATTGGTGTCATTTCATCTCTCCTAGGTCTCTTCAATGTTCCAGAACAACTTGAATGAGAATCAAATGTAGCTGGTAAACTAGTACAATCTATAGAACAACTGTCATCAGTCTCTGAACACTCTGCAAGATTTTTATCACTAGCACTCTTCATCAATTTACAATCAGCCCCACCAGTATTGCCAGGAAATCCTGAACATTTCAAAGGTATTTCAAATTCTTTCGTCTTTGGTAATTCTGCGTAATTAATCGAATAACTTGAAGATGTCAAATCATCATCAACTTTGTGTCCTGAATACTGAGGAATTGTACTTTTAAACACTAGATTACCCTGACGTCGTTCGTACTCCTGTCGAAGATGACACAATTTCTCATCCCCAGATTCTAATTCAAATGTATTACCTCGTATCAATGAAGATCTTCTTGAGTCACTCGTCCCATCAAACACGTCATTAGTTGTTTCATTGATCATAGAATCATTATCTCTAGCTTTCTTATTATTATCTATACAGGGAGAAGGATGATTACTCTCACCACTGTCAGCCTCTTTGATCTCCACCACCAGTGATTCTTTCTCAATAGACTCTTCAATTCTCTTCTCAGGTCTCTCTTCAGTGATCGAGTCAACTCGTTTAATTTTTCTCGGTTCAGATATAGGTTCCAAGTGTTCTGTTAATTTTAATTCCCTCTGGAATTCTGCGATATTGTCGTGGCCCATTTGAAGAGATGATTTTCTCAATTTCTGGTCCTCTAGGTCTACTCTTGAGGGGATGTAGGGGGGATCTAGATAAGGGGGTAAACTTGTTCCTGATTTTTCTTCTTTTGAGAGTTTTATCAGAGATGAGATATCAGGCTCATCGTTGAGGCTTGATGCATCTATGAAGTAGTAACTATTTATGCTGGAGGTACTTTTTTTGAGGGAAGAATCGTTTGAGTGTGATAATTCGTGATTTATATTCTCTACTATCATGCTTCTGGCCTCTAATTTCAGGGATTTTTTCTCTTGGGGAGTATCTAGAATGTATTTTTGATGGGTTTGGGGGGTGGGAGAGGGATTTTCAGGCTCTATAAACTCGAAGGAACCAGTGGGAATGAATGATGAGCATTGATCGTTTTCGTTGCCATCTGAATCGTAAAATGGATCGTTTAATACTTCATTCTCGTATTTTGATATCTCCTCGGGATTTTCGCAGGTTGGCTCTTCTGCTCGGGAGGAACAGCCTGATGATGTTGGATCCTGTCTGGAAGTACCACAGGGGTAATGGTTGTTTGGTGTTGATTCGATTTTTATTGGGTTTTTTATGGGATATGGAGATGATTGGGAGGTTTTTTGCCTCTCGATGTCTCCAGTTATGGAGACTCTTATAAAATCATCGTCTGTCGAGATGTAGTCAGTCACGTGAGACTCTTCAAAGTCAGTGCCAGAGTTTTCGGATTCTGTGGTCTCTTGGAGACTCAGGGAAGTTGTTTCTAAACCTGAATCTGCCATTTCTGAAGTACTGGGACTCAGATCTGCATCATTATGGGGTGAATCATCATGTTTGTGGGAGATTATCGAGTTAATTAGGTAGAGCTCCTCGTGGGATATGTCCAAGTTGCAGTAGAGTAATCTGGAATTGATTTATTGGAGGTAAGACGATTTTTTATTATTATCAAAATTAGTTTTTGCTGAGTATCTTCGAATCCAAGGGAGATAGAGGAATTCCTTTTGAGACCTTTTTTGTAGTTTTGATGCTACTCTACAAAAAAGGTCTTTTCACAATTTTTGACAAAAACTGGACAAGTCAAATTAAAATTAAATTATCTCGGTAATAAAGGATTTTATGAAAAAATGTGAAAAAACATTTTTTGTCGGGAATTTTATAAGCTTCAAAAAAAATCTTTTGACATTTTCTCCTAAATTCACTCATTCCGGGGATAAGGGATATTTTGATAGAATCATTACCTCACAAAATCCTTGACCTGATGAAATATATCCTCTGAATGTAAATAGCATTTGATGAGTCTCTCCTCATCAACAAAATACCTTCCTAACACTTTATACAATTTTGGAGATCTTGTTTTAATGAGACAAGTGTTTGTTTGTAGTACATATGAGCCATGGATTATGTAAAGATCACAATGCAGACGATCCAAAAATATTCTAAAAAAAATTGAAAATAATTAGCACAAAAATAAAATAGCCAAATTATTAATTAAAAAATTTCTATTCTCGATTAAAAAACAAATTAATTAATACCTGCACAAAAAAATAAATTGTTAAACAAAAATGTAAAACTACCTAATTATATTCTGTTGAAGTGTAGAAATATTATTAATGTAAGTACGTCTTTTTCCAAGTAACTTTCGTCTCTCAAATGTTTCACTAAATCCAATTTTTCTATTATTTATCTCACATGACCATTCTCCACTATAAAAATTTCCCCTCTTGCCGGTGCCAGTGCCTCCAGCCATGGGGCGCATCTACTCTTCCATCATTGTCACCTTGAAATACCAAAACAAACATATAAAAAAAAAAAAAAATTCTTAAAATATCTCCGAAATCCTCTTTTACACTGACATCAACAGATTTTTATGATTATATCGAGATGAATTCAGAGGTCTGAAGTAATATTACGTACTCCAGTGTTTATTATTCCATTTGTGTCACTCGATACTTACCGATATGACATCGAACATCAATTGTTTGTCAAATCGAGTGGATTAAAATTGATTTTATCATTTTATCATTAGATTTTCATCATTTGACTGAAATTATTTTGCATAAATTTTCAGGAAATGTCAGAGAATTTTTTTTCTCGCGAGATGAACATTTCAGGGAATATTCTATTTCCAATAATTTATTGATCCATGTATACATGTATTTACCTTGTCGTTTACACGCCGCCCTTACTCTACGGACACTGGACGACACAGAAACACAAATATTTGGGTATGATACGCATTTTAATGGTTTTGGTAAATTAACACAAATTCACTGGGATTTATTGTCACTTTGGTTGATGTTTTTTTTTTTTTTTTTATTATTCTTTGGGAGTTGTTTCGATGACTTTTTGTGTATTTGTGTTCGCTCGATGGTGGATACAGGACGATAGAGTCTTTGTGTGGTCAGCGACTGGGGGCGCTGGTGGTATATAGTGTAGGGTTGGAGATGTGTGGGTGAGCATGGGTGAATCGATTGAGATATTTTCTTACTATTTTCGCGAATATCTTGAGAACAAGGGATTTTAGAGGATAATATGTAAAGACCTTTTTTGTAGATCAGAAAATTTCTGATAAAAAATGTTTTATAACATTTTCTTGTAGAATAATTTTTTCAATGAGATAATTGCGGATTAAGAATTATGAGTTTTTAGGTTTTGTAGTTTTTGAGGAATATCTTGGTATTTAAAGGAGATAGCGAAATTTTGATAGGAAACTTTTTTATAGAATTTTTTACGATCTATAAAAAAGGTCTTTTGACATTTTCTCCTAAAATCATCAATTGCCGAGATAAATTGATAACTAACTAAAAATAATATTTTAATATCTGAATCTCGAGAACTGCTGGGGCAAAATGGATCATTTTTATCAATGATGATAACACTTGCAGAGGATAAAATAAAATGTTGTATTCTAAATTATTAAAAATATTTTGTAATAAACATCGTGTTTTGAAAAATTTGTGACAGTAACGCCGCCACAGTTGCAGCAATCAGTCAAAACTAACCACTTTTCGACTCAAGAGAAGATAAATAACTGTCGCGTATCCCTTGTGTTGTTTACTGTTCTTTTTTTCCTCTCTCATTTCTATAAAAGAAGTTCACTCCCCACACTCATTCTAAAGTGATGATGCACGAATTGATGTCACGGTCATTTACAATGTGATATCAACTGTCTTTACAGCAATCTACCAAGGAGCATTTATTATCCCCTAGTTAGATTATATGTATAGTGAATCCAAATATTAGCCACTCTATTTCGATAAGATCTCGTCGTTTCTGTGATAAAATACGGAGAAAAGAGCATTCGGGTGATTAATTAATCAACGTCAGTGAGTGATTGAGTAATAAATTGAATTTTTCCATTTTTTTTTAGAGAACAAAAGGAGGAAAAATGGCACTGACTGACAGTTATCCTTCCTCTGAGCAATTTGCCCTCAGGTGGAACAATTTTTCTCACAATTTATCATCTGGTTTTTTGACACATCTCAACAATCAGGATCTGGTTGATGTGACTATTGCTGTTGATGGTCAACTTCTGCAGGCACACAAGCTTGTTTTATCAGTTTGTAGTACTTATTTCCAGGATATTTTTAAGGTAAAACCAATTCTTCTTTCATAATGGTAAAAAAATTGCTCCAATTTATGAATTTTTTGGGATTATCTCAGGATCCAGGGGAGATAGCGAAATTTTTGTAAAGACCTTTTTTGTAGAAAATTTTATCAGCTACAAAAAAGGTATTATGACATTTTCTCCTAGAATCACTCATTATCGAGATAATTGCGTATTTAATTAAACTTGTTTTTTTTCTGATGGAATATTGAAGTAAATAAAAATCTTTTTAATCAAATTTTCAAGGCCAATCCTTGCCAGCATCCAGTAGTAATTCTCAAAGATATGGGGTACACTGAGGTGGATGCATTATTGAAATTTATGTACCAAGGAGAAGTTAATGTGAAGCAAGAGGAGCTTGCAAGTTTTTTAAAAATTGCTGAAACACTTCAAGTCAAAGGTTTAACTCTGGATAAACAAAGTTTCAAGGTCAGAATTTTATTTTTCACTTGGTCTCATGTTTTATGAACAAAAAAAATTTGTATTGAGATGTATTAATTATGATGAAATATTGCAGCATCTGCCCAAAGATAATGGCAGTGTCTCAGGGCATTCGAATGGTGTACCAAAAGTCGAGAGTGACTCTGATAACAGTGGAATATCAGGAGAGCATGCAAAGTCAATTAAACAAGACAAAATCACGAAGAAAAGACTACGAACTACTACTAATTCCACGAATCCAACAAAGAAAACACGTTCTGGATTAATTGTACAAAATTCTGATGATCAGTCGAGTGTTCGGTGTGTCTCTCCAAAAAGTAATTGTCCTGCTGATGACAAAAAACATAAGACTGTTTCTAGGTACGAAATTTCAACAGACTCCTCAGGGAATGAGGGTAATAAAAATGGTACGTTTGGATGATCTAATTAATTTGGAAATTCAATATTCATTAAGTATTTATATCGAAAAGGAGAGGATTTAGGGGAAAATGTCAATAGACATTTTTTGTTGGAAATTTTGCCAGCTACAAAAAAAAAGTCTCTTGACATTTTCTTCTAAAATCACTCATTATCGAAATAATCACATTCAACAAAATGTTAAAAAATTGATTTTGTGGAAAATTGAACTAGATAACAATTTTATATGATTCTCAGTGGATGATTCCATTGATCTGACGAAAGAAGATGACCATGAGGATCAGGAGGAACACATCTCCATCAACACCAGTGGAAAGCACACAGGGGAAGCAAGTGAGTACTGACAAAAATTTTAATAGTGGTGAAAAAATTATATAATTTATTCATTTTATCATTTTTTCTACTGTCAAGATGTGGAACCCGTGACTTATCGACTATCAGCACGAGGACGTCCCCAATTGGTACACGAAGGATACGTCTACAATTTAACATCACGTTCAGAAGTGTTGAATCGCTCACACTATCGTTGTGCTGAGCAGCATCGTGGCTGTCGTGGTAAATGTGCTGTTATTGCTGAAAGATTCATGCCAACTGGTGTTCACGAGCACAATCATCCACCTGGTTATCAGTCTGAGCAAGATTATAGAAAGAAAAAGGCCTCAGATGCAGATTAAGCTATTTAATCACGAAGTATTTAGCCAAGAGGACAATATGATAAAATCATTCCAGTCTTAGCAAGATTTTCATACTATTTTTGTACCTCTCAGGATCAAAAAAAAAAAAAACGTGATCGAGTACTGTAATTCATCACGTTTCATTCCAGATAGTTTTGTGAACTCCAGATATCTTTTTAGCATGAAACACTGTTACGACTTTCCATCAAATAAAAGGACTATTTATTTTTAAAATGAGGCGTTTAGTTATTTGTTATGGCGAAATTTTTTGTTCAAGTAAAATAGCAAAAATTTTTTACTGAAATATCATTTATTGCATTGCATTCGATTGGTTTCAGAATGAATACAAATTTAGAGGATGAGTGTCTCTCACATATTTCTCAAAATATTAAATCATCTTAGAAATCGGTTGCAAAAGACTAGAAATCGCGCTATTTTCATTGGTTCTCGAGAAAATTGAATAACCCGCCAACAAGTTTGGGAATTTCTTCTTTACCGACAGAGCCCACCTTCAAAATGACTGAATCTAGTGAATTCTCCCCTCCCTTCGACCTCATGAACACAACCAAAAAACTAACGTGAACTGACGTATAAAAAAATTATATATTTGCTGAGTTTCTTGACATCGACTTGTCAATTATCGTATCCAATAACTCCAAATACTGAAGGTAATAACATATTACAATCAACTCGAAGAAATCGTCAATCTAACATGAAATTTCCAAATAAATAACGTCACCTCAAATGTAAACATTATTGGTTAGATTGACAAATTGACTCTACGCCAATTTCAAATTGACTAATCTCTCATTTTTTCACGTAAATAAAGAATAAAATATCTCAAAAATGGCATCAGACAATCTGGGACGTGCCACTCCACCCAATGAGGAGCCAAAGAGTGCTGGCCAGCCCCTGTCAGATTTTCTAGTTCAATTGGAGGATTACACACCAACCGTGAGTATCCTCAAATATTCCACCAATGATCAATCATGACTCCCATCAGTGTCATTACAGGTACCTGATGCAATTAGTGAACACTACCTGCACACAGCTGGATTCAATACAACAGATCCTCGAATGTAAGCCCCCTAATTAAATCCCAATAAATACCTCGACGAAAAAAAACACCTCTAATCCAATTTGTTCTGCCCCTTAGAGTTCGTCTAGTCTCACTGGCAGCTCAAAAATTCATCTCAGAAATAGCTAATGATGCTCTACAACACTGCAAAACAAGGGGTGCTAATCAAAATACAAAATCAAAGGGTAAAGATCGTAGATATACACTGACAATGGAAGATCTTACTCCAGCTGTTGCTGAGTATGGAATTATCGTCAAGAAGCCTCATTACTTTGTTTAAAAACCTCTCCCCAGCATTTCAATTTATGTAATTATTATACTCCAAACCAATCAATTAAATCCTTCCCCTCTTCATTGAATATTCTCATACTCTCAAACAATATTTATCATTTTAATTCATAAATAAAATCCATTAAATAATTTTTATTACCAAATATTTTTCATTATTTCTCTACCTGGCCCAATGAATTATTGTCACGTAGTTTGGAGGGGGTAATGTGGCGCCACTAAACCACTAAAAGTCTAGTGTCATTTCTGGGAAACATCAGGGTACAAGGAAGTCCGCATGCGCCTTTATGTCTGTTAAAAAAATCTCATCGGCCATATTGGTGTGTTGTATTGTTCGCTCAGTAATTTCCGAGTTAAAATAAGGTATTTGGGAGTTTAAAAATTATTATTTAATTAATCTAATACAACATGTCATTGTTAAAATATCATTTCTAATCGATAATGATAAATTTTAGATTTGAAATAATCTCGATATATCGTAAAAATTATAATAAAAAATGTTTGGTTATTATTGCCACCTCTGCTCATGGAGCACAACTCCTCGGTTTGAGAAAAAAAATCATGTCGCATTCGAGTAAACTTGTCATTTATTCTCTAATCCCTTATCAATTCATTCAGACAATCTATTATTATCATTTTAATCATTGAGTATTTTTACACAGTCTTTTAATGATATTAATAAAAATCCTTGACCACAAATTTCTCATAATGTTCACCGTCTGTTGCGTTCATATCGCATTCCTTTATCTACTAGCGTTCTCACATGTACTTCAATGGTACATTTGTACAGTATTAATTGTTATTGGCAATTTTGTGACTATCAACAAACAATTGTCCCAATTGTTGCAAACTTTATCCACCAATTACTGATAATTCTCAAGGGAAATTATTTCGAGTATTCACACCCTTCTGGCAACATCATTTTCAGTTGAGTTTAAATTATTGGTGAACGCCGTGTGTTGTCCTGTCCAAGTTTTATTGGTTTATTGTGTCACGTTTGACTTTTATCACGTAAATAAATGTCATAAATTTTATTTTTTCCAAGATTTTATTAATATTTTATATTTTTATTTTATTTTTTCAGAAGAAGAGATAAGTGCAGCATGACGGATTCCATGAAATTTGGTCCAGAGTGGTTAGTAATTTAATTAAGTGATGGAATTATGTTAGACTGAGGTGAATTAACTTTTTTTTCATTGATTAAAAGTTTTTAAAATGAGTTTTTCATTCTTGTAAACATTTTTTATTGATTAAAGGTTCATTTAACCTCGTGATAGCCCATTGAAAGTTGAATATTCTTTATTATTTATTAAATTATTTTTTATAGGTTGCGCAATCTGTCTGGAGACAGTTGTAATACCGGTAGTGGTGGTGGTGGTGGTGGTGGTGGTGGTGGTACAGCCAACTTGATCACTCCTCGTTATCAGTTGGCTGAGCATAGATACGGTCGTGAAGAGATGCTAGCTCTATTCGATCGTAATTGCAAGCCACCTGAGCCACTCTCCACCCTGCAAACCCTCTACGTGGAGAAAACCCAGCTACCCTTGGCGTTCATACCAATGACAGAGGATGAAACGGTAATTATTATCTCATTCAGTCTGCCAGAAACTTGAAATAATTGTGTTGGAATGTGTGTCATACATGGTTTGATCTAAAAATAATTTACTCTGGAGCCCTTGTGCCAGCACCTGGCATTTATTTGAGTATACAAGAGAATTTAAAATTTATATTTCATTGTTGATTAATTTATAGTTTTTATTGTCTTCAAAAAAAAAAAAAAAAAATTGTAAGAAAATGAAACAATTGATTGTTACAGCGCGTATGGAGTGGTGGTGTTAGTAATACGGGTGTACGTGGTAGAGGTGGAAGTGTTGATCGTGGCGGTCGTGGAAGAACTGGTAGAGGTGGAATGTATTCATTCAGTCGTGGTCCAGTTGGTTTTGATGATTCTGGTGATGGTAGTAGATTAGAATCACAGCCATATACAGGGAGAAGAGTTTACGATAGATCACAGAGTGAGAGAGGATGGTCTGAGAGAAATGGTGTCACTGATACTGGTGAATGGAATGGTTCAACAAGCCCAAGAAAAGAGATGAGTCGAGGACCAAGTGGAAGTTCATTGATGGAGAGTAATTGGAGAAGGCATCGTGTGTCGGGTGATGAGGATGAGGGCTGGAGGGTTGCCTCTAATAATCGTAATGAAAAATGGACGCGGGGTAATTGGAGAGATGGTGGTGGTGCTGAACGAGAGAGAATTGGTGAGCGTGGAGAGGGTGATAGTGGTGAGGGTGATGGTAGAGGTGGTGGTGGACGTTGGGAGACACGTACCACTCACAGATTATCACATGATACTCATCATCATCATCCACCACGTACTGCACGCACTTGGGAATCTAATCATCATGATAATAATCATGATAATTTGCCTGAATGGGCGACTGAAAATCCGAGTGAGAGTGGTGGTAGTTTTGATGCATCTGGTGCATTTCACGGGGGTATATTCTCTGATGAGGATGATGATGGTGTGGGTGCTGTTGAGGGTAGACATAGGCGTATATCGGAGGGTAATAATAGTAATAATACAAATAGCAAGCATGGTAAAATGGGATATGGACACAATGCTGCTATTCGTCACAGTAACTCATCGTCGATTAGTGCTACAAGAGAGAGACCAAAATCTCTTCATCCATTTGATGACAAAGAGATACCAATTAATCAAGAACGAAGGAGTGCTTCCCCAACAAAATCAGTTACTAATACAAGTGCAGTTAATCAAGAGACAGTGGTAAATTCAGGTGGAAGAAAAGTACAGACATCAGCAAGCTCAGCAAATTTGGTTGAGAGTGAAGGTATCAAAGTACAGGGACCTCAACGCTCAAAATCATTTATTGAACGTCCAACAAAGAATTCACAAAATGATAATTCAATTACACAAGGTCCACCTGCAATGAGTAAAACAAAACCACCAAGTATTACAACAATTGATCATCATTCAGCTCCACCACTGTCTATTCCAAAGCCTGACGATGATCTCGATAGAATGAATGCTGAAGCAGACATGTTAGTTGCTAAATTAACAGCTGATGAGGAGAGTCACAGGGAGGATATATCATCAATTGGTTCATCTGTTACAAATCATCAGCAATTGGCAACTGGTGTCCAAGAGAAGTGGTTCTATAGGGATCCCCAGGGTGAGGTACAGGGACCATTTTTGGCTAATGAAATGGCAGAATGGTGCAGAGCTGGATACTTCACATCGGGTTTACTGGTTAGACGAACATGTGATGAGAGATATGCAACACTTGGTGATCTAATAACAATATGTGGTAGAGTACCATTTGTCCCTGGCCCACCAATACCTCCCCTTAAACTAGCTGAATCCCAAGTTATACCACCACCAATTTCAAATACAGTGCCCACTGGATTACCAAGCAGTGCCTTACCTAAAACTGGAATTGAGGATCCACTGCTCATGTATCAACATCTTCGTTTACTACAAAATCAACAATTATTAATCAGACAAATGAAGTCTTCAGCATTTACTAAATTATCACAATCCGAACACTTTGGTACACTCAGTGCTGTTGAGCAGAATCAATTGATAATGCAGTGCGTTATGCAGGATCCTCAGATACGTGAATTATCGATTAATCAGAGCCCATTTGGCAATCCCATTGGGCCAACAACTTCCAATCCTGTTATACAATTATTTAATCAATTACAACAGGGAAAGACACAGAGTGAAAATCCTCTGCCACCAACAGTTCATCCAGCAGTTCATCCTGGAGCATCAATGGATCCAATCCAGCAGTTTATACAAAAAATTGGCACTGGACAAAATCTACCAGTACCACCACAATCATCAATAAATCCACCACCATCTCAACCACTACAAAATGATAATCCAATTAAATCATTATTACGACAGCTTCAAGTCAATGCTAATGGACATCCCCAAGCACATCCTATAGACTCAATCTGGCCACAGCCACCACCACAGATAACTCCACAATTTAATGCCCAAAATTGGCTTGCCCAGGTAGGCCCATTACCTCCAATGCCACCAGGACAAATTCCAAATTCCCTGTGGGATTTACATGCAGCTAAAGAAATGAAGACTGAGCAACAAATACTAGAGGAGCAGAATATTAAAATGCAGGAGGACCGTAAGAAGGAAGAATTGAGGAAGCAGGAGGAATTACTGAGACAGGTTGAGGATGAAAGTGTGAAGAGAAAGTTGGAGGCTGAGGCACGACAGTTGGAGGATGCTAAGCGAAAGGATGAGGAAAAGAGGCGCCGAGAAGAGGAGAAGAAACAAAAAGAGGCCGAGAAGCGTAAACAGGAGGAAGAAGTGAAGAAGAAAGAGGAGAAGAAGCGTAAAGAGGAGGAACGAAAACGTGAGGAGAAGCGTAAAATTGATGAGGAGAATAATCGTAAGAAGCAGGAAGAGGAGAAGAAGAAACGTGAGGAGGCTAAACGACAGGAGGAGAGAGTGAAGAGAGAGGAGGATAAACGGAGAAAATTGGAGGAGGAGGAGCAGCAGCAGCAGCAGCAGCAGCAGCAGCAGAAGAGACTGGAGGAGGAACGATTGAAGAGGGAGGAAGAGAGTCGTAAGAAGATGGAATTGGAGGAGCAGGCAAGACGAGCTGAGCAGAGACGTCGTGAGGCTGATGCCCTGAAGAAGCTACAAGAACGCAGTAAAGCACCATGGGCACAGGCTCAACATGCTCCACCAGTTGCAACTCATGCGTCTCTTGCTGAGATCCAGAGGCTCGAGCGTGAGAAGAAGGCTGAGGAGATGCGTATTCAGCAGCATATTCAGCAGCAACTTGCCCAGCAGAAGGCAGTTGAGGCTGCTAAAGAGGCTGCTGTTGTAGACTCATCAAAACGTCTTCAATTCAAATGGGCTGAGAAGGCTGCACCCAGTACTAAACAACCACAAGTCAAGAGTCTTGCTCAAATACAACAGGAGGAGCAGGAACGTATTGCTAAAGTTAAACAGCAGGAGAAAGAACGACAGGAAAAATCTAATCAGAAAGAAGCAGCTGTTGTTATGCAAAATGCTGGAATTTGGGGGACAGCATCACAATCACTCAATTGGACACAATCTACTAATTCAGGAATTGTTGATACAAAGTCAAGCAAGAATTGGTCAGGCAGTGGTTTTTGGGATGAACCCTTACCCAACAAGCCTGCATCTGTTGTTAAGCCACAACCAGTGGTTAAAGTTATTGCACAAACAACTATTGTTAAAACAGCTGTCACTGCATCACAGTCACAACAGAATAACAACAAAGTGGTTAAGGGAAAGGTGAAGAAGGAGGAGGATGTTGTTAAGAAGGTTTTTGAGAATAATACTGCCAAAACAGATGACTTTCAACAGTGGTGCCATCGTGCATTGTGTGGATTACAACCTTCCGTTGATATTCCCACGTTTATTGGATTTTTAAAGGACATTGAGTCGGCTTATGAGGTCAAAGAGTATGTGAGAATGTATCTTGGTGATAGTAAACAGACAACTGAATTTACTAAACAATTTTTGGAGAAGAGAAGCAAATTACGATCTGCTCAGAGACCAAGGGCTGAGGCTGATGATCTTTGTAAACCAGCACCTGCTGTCAATCCCAATGCACCTATGGAATTTCAAGAAGTCAAGGTATTTATTATTGTTCAGTGATGCTTTGAGGTCTTTCTTCGAGGGATTAATTATTTATAATTTGTTGTCATGTTTTTTTTCTTTTTTTTTAGGGAAAGGCAAAAAAACCAAAAAAAGGAAAAATGTGTAAAGTCGATAGCAGAATTCTTGGCTTCAGTGTAACTGCTGCCACTGATCGCATCAATGTTGGTGATCGTGATTATGGTGAAGGCGTTTGAATAGTTCTCCATTATCTTCTTTAAAACAATACAAACGTAAAGAAAAATAATGAAAAAAAAAAAATTGTTTTACAATTGTTAAAAAGATAAATCGGTTGACGATGAAAGGGAATTAATCGAGTTATCAAATTGGTTCGTTATTTATTTATATTTTTTTAAGTTGAAAAAATAATAATGATCCGTAAATATTGAACGAACAATTCAACGCTGATACGATTAATGGAGGCAGTTTGAATTCTACAATGTCATTGAAATTGTGAAAAAAAAAAATGATAAACACTTGTATATAAAAAAAAAAAAAAAGATGTGAATATTAAAGAAATGATAAAATGTTCAAACTATTCAACCGCATGAATACTTAGCAATTGCGTAATTGTACTATTATTGTTTTTTTTTTCTTAAACATCTCTCAACAGTGGATGTCAAAATTATTGATCGACGTGACGTTGATTGATAGAAAAAGCTGTAAATGTGTCAGCAGTAGAAATATTAATTCCACTGAATATTCAATTATTGAAAATGATAATTTGATAAAATACAAAAAAGAAAACAAATAGTAAAAGGAAACAAAGTTATTGAAGAAGAAATTTCACTTGCGTTTTAAATTATTTGAGTACCCTTATTCCTGTTTATTCGGAGGGGGAATTTATTTGGGAATTTTTGAAAATTACTTTATCACTAAAATATGATATTATTTTGTTTTTTAAATGAAGAAATAATGAAAAAAAAAGAATTGATATTTTCGTTCATTCATTTTTCTTCCATTTTAGGCTCAAATATTTAATCGAAAAACGTCAATTTCTCGTCATTTAGAGAGAAAAGTAGATAATTGATATCAGATATCATAAAGTTCCTTGACATTTTCCTCAATTTCAATTTTTAATTATAATTATTGTTGAGAAGAACCAATTAACTGGTTCTCAATTGGAATATTTATGTATGAAAACATGAGATTAGTGAATTGTAAAATAATATCATGAACATGCGAATAAAATAATTCATTTTTCATTAATTCTAACATTGTAATTATATTAATCTTCATCATTATTGAATAAACAATTATATTTTCAGATTGTCATTCTCATTTTTTCAAATTGATAAAGTATTTTTCATGAAATATTCATTATTATTTCAAATTACATTACACTAGGAAGAAAGTAGAGAAGAATAATAATAAACAATTCATTAATTGTAAATACATTTTTTTTTTATTTTCTGAGGCACATGTAATTTTCATCTTCGTAGACCAAAAGTTAGAGTACAATATTACTGGAATTGTACAAAAAAAAAAAAAAAAAATGATTTTTTACGTATTTGTGACAGAGAAAAAAAAAATGAATTAATCAATTCGATTTTATTGTACTCTTCGGCGATAAATATTGCATCTCATGTACATGATTAATTGGAATGTGATGCAGCAATATTATTCTCAATATTTAATAGATCATTTTTTCTAATGCAAATGTCAACATTCTTTGATTTATATTATTTTCTCAATGTGAATATCTCTCATACGTAAATTAAATACTGACGCTCCACTCAATACTGGCTAAATTAATCTTACTCAGGTAGCAGAGGCAATTATGCTTATTCGACTGTTTGAAATTATTTATCCACTGGACCTCTAATATTGTCTCGGAATTTTCTTCATTTCAATTTCAAATATTTTGATAAATATTTTTTAAAAAATTATCTCCTATCTATTTGTGACCTTGGACTTGAATTATTACTACCATTCAGCACTTAAACTACGTTTTTCTCTTGGTTTCTTCGTCCTTTGGTCTCACATGGGATTCGGAATGATTGTAATCTTTGGCAATATCAATATACTGAAAAATTAAATCATTAACATTAGTTTTTATCTATAAAAAAGGTTCTTATAAAAATTGCGATATCTCTCTCAGATTCAGAGATATTCAACAAAAACTGATTGAGAAAATCTGTTGACTTTTATTTTTCATCGAAAAAAATGTATAAATTTCGACTCATTGGAAGAATGAATTTTTTATAGGATTAATTACCTTTCTGGGCACGAAAAACTCCAGAAACTGTAGTACAATATAACAAAGAGAAACAACAAGCAAATATGGCAGTACTCCACTGGACAAGTAATTGGCTAATTGATGTCCCAGTGTTTTTTGATTTTCCCTCTGTACAGCATCATATACAATTTCAGTTCTCCTGGTAACATCGAACCAATTGTAATACGAAACAATTTTATTATGCACTTCTAATGGACAGATGATATTTCCACTCTTGTAATCAGCAATAGCTCTCTCTAATCCTCCTAGGAGTGCATCAACCGTCGGTTCAACGAGATAGATTAATTCTGGTGGTAAGACCTCGGGTATTCCCCCAACTCTAGTAGAAACAACCTGGAGCCTTCAATAAACAATCAAGGACCTTTACATCATAAGCAAAAACCATTTCAATTCCAATTTATCAAAAAATTAGTGAAGCCAGTTGAATCAACTCAACTCGATGGTAAGTTTTTGATGAATATCTTTGAATCTAGAGGAGATGGCAATTTTTTCATCAGGACCTTTTTTGTAGAGCAGAATAAGATCTACAAAAAAGGTCCTCATAAAAATAACGCTATCTCTCTCAGTTTCCAAGATATCCTCTAAAACCAAATTAAGTAAAATTGATTAATCTCGTTTTACCACTCAATACCTGTATAATTTAATCATTATTACTAAATAACTCACCCACACGATGCAGCTTCAACGATCGCCATACAATACGCCTCAGTCAGACTAGTATTCAAAAAAATATGTCCCTTATTAAGTACATGCCTGACTTGAGAATGCTCCAAACTTCCAAGCAAAGTAACACGATGTTGCAATAAATTTCTCTCCCTAATTTCCTCAATGAGCCACCGTTTAGGTCCATCACCACCAATTAAAAATTGAATATTCTCATGTCTAGCACAAATAACTGGAATAATTTGTGCCAAAAGATCTACACCCTTGCGATAAACCAATCTCGATACTACAACTATAGTAATAAAATTACTCTTTCTCTTAGTTATATCAGGTGTAAATAATGCAGTATCAACAGCATTAGGAATAACTGATACTCTATCCCTATTAACTTTAGCCCTCAGTACAGTATTTTCTTTACCAGTGTGTGATACACAAATACAATGATTACAATCAGCCAAAGATATTTCTAAACATTTATTAGTCATAACAGCTGATGCATCAGCAAAACCAAACAACGAGTGATCAGTAAAAACTGTTTTTAATCCCATCAAACGTCCCACCAACATACCCTCGTGTGCCAGAGCTGAAAATGCTGAATGTCCATGAATAATATCAATTTTTTCACGTATTAAAATATAACGTATCAGTGGAGTGGAGCATATCATTGTTGGTAGTACACACTGATTATAAAAAACTTTTATTGGTAGATAATACACTTTCAAGCCATTTGTCATGTAACGTATACCCACACGATCACTGTACATATGGCTAAGTACAACAACTTTGTGTCCACGACCAATTAAACACTGTGATAAATTAAATATATGCTCCTCAACTCCACCCATATTTGGGTAGAAAAAATCGGATACCATGCTGAAACAATGAGAGATAATAATTTAATAAAATTTATTTTGAGGTTAAATCACTTAAAGAAAAATAAAAATACTCGTTAAATTATCAATATTGACTAAAATACTCACCATATTCTGTGCTTAATCTCACTCATCTTCCCTGTGATACGTATACACTACATAATTCATTAATTCCCTCATCCAAAGTAACAATTGCATCACTGTAACACTTGCATCACGCTGTATTTACGCCCTCAACCAGCATAATAAAACTCAATAACCATTCATTCTATCAAAAAATAACAAGATACAATTTTCATTCAAAATTTTCTCATCTACAAAAAAAGTCTTTTGACATTTTCCTCTAAACCCACTGGTTCTCGAGATATCTCCATAATTCTCAATTATTCCCCCTCCACTTACCAATAAAACTCGTCCAGCACCTGGCGCCCCCAATAACTCGGTCGATAACCCCGCCACCTCCCCCACCGACATCTCCTGCCACTCTAACCCTCAAAAATCCCCGCCCACTCCACCAAACTCTCCCGCCCATAAGAGTCCACAAAATAATAAGTAAAGTAAATAAAAAACTAAAAATAAAAAATAACTCTCAAGTTCAACGACACATCAAGATATTTAACATTCCCATATATACATATACCGACTGTACCATTTTAAAAACCAAAGTCTATTGGTATCAGTGCTTCCGTACGGGGCAAGGCTTGCACACTTTTGGCCGCTCAGTCACAAAACTCGACTGCATCGAGTCACTACACACAACAAACTCCAAATAAACTGTTGTCCCCCCAATAATAAATTCCCTCATCACACAATCACTCATTCCCACCCCCCTCCCCACCTCCCACCAAGTGCATAATCCCTTAAAAATTGATAAACACTGAAAAATTGTAAAAATTCATTGAATCCACCCATTTTCATATTTCTTGTACTTCTGTATCTGCTAATGGTGTTTGTGGGAGTGTCGAGAGAATTTACAGTGCTAGTGCTACAGTTTTATTTCCCCATCATCTTGATAATTAATTATGTGTCTTAAGAAATATTTAAACCACTGAATAATATCGACTTATTTATGCATTTTGTTGTGATAATCCGAGGATACCTGATGGGCTATTTCGTGGCTATTCCAGACGTTTTTTTTTTCTTTTAAACTAGCAACAGACGCTTCCGCAAATTTCCTCAATGAAGAATATTCCTCTCAACTCGTTAACATGTGAATAAGATGATAAAATCATCGGTAGTGATTAATATTCATTAATTATGATTTTTTTTTTTGTAATTGAGTTTTGAGAAAAATCTGTGTTTTTGGGAATCAATTGGATATTTCAAGTGATTTGGGTGAATTTTGAGTGAGATAAGTGATTTTTATATTTTTGTGCAACTGATAAACAACAAAAGCTCTTGAGTATTTCGTGATTACAATTGTTTTATGGTGAGCGTGACCACAATTCTGGAGCCTCGTAACTCGTGACAGTATTAAAAATGTCGTAAGTAAAATATTTTATGGGTTTTTTTTTTGTATATTGTTTGTTTTATGGGTTAGATGTACTAGTGAGTGTGTAGAGGGTATATTGAAATATTGGGAATAATGCCCTGCCGACGGGTTACGGGTATGCCACTGTCGTTCAGCCGACGGCACCCAAATTTTCATTTTCATCTGGAACTGTGGAGAGAATAAAATAGGACAATGTGAGAGATATTTTTGCATATATTTTGCTCAAACCGGAATCAGTGGTTTTACAATACAAGGGGATTTTCTTTGAATTTTACGAATTAATGTATTCCTGAAGGAGATTGAGACTTTATTATGGCAATTTAATCGTTTAGGAAATGGAAAATGTAACTTTATTTGAAAGTTGTTGAATGAGATGAGTGAAATCAACGGATTTTCCATTGATATCTCCGGATCTAATAGAGATATCGAAATTTTGATGGAGACATTTTTTGTAGACCAGAGTGAGATCTACAAAAAAGGTCTTCTCATAAATTTTGATATCTCTCTCGGATATCGAGATATTTTGAAAAAACTGATATTGATTCATTCAGTTTTACCACTTCAACCCTGAATTACAATTACGTAATTATCTCGATAATGAGTGATTTTAGAGGAAAATGTTGAGAGACATTGTTTTTAGAGAATTTTATTTCCTACAAAAAAGGTCACCTGACATTTTCTTCTAAAATCTCTCGTTACCGAGATAATTGTATTAATTGCACTGATGAAGATATAATCGCGGTTTATCGATCGCATGTAGCTTGGTTTATTTGCATAAATAATAAATAATTGCACGAATTGAAAAAACAAATGCATGATGCGCACGTTCTGTCCCTCGTATAAATCCATGAATAATTTTGTTGCGTGAGTTGTGCTTCTGGAGCTGGATACATGAAAAATCATCATTCACTTGTCCCGAATACGTTGACACCAATTAATTTTATTTGGATAAAAAAAAAAAAGAAAAAATCAAATGAACAAACGAAATTGAAGTTTGATTCGATATGAAAATTAAACATACCCGCGATGCGGTGTACAGTGAGTCCAAGGCGGAAAGACTGTGACGTAAGTGGGTCACACAAATGTCCACACATACGTACATAAACGTGCGTCTCTGGAAAAGCTCGAGCTAGTGTATGGAAACGGTAAGGCGTCCATTTTGCCGATGTAAATTTTGCACACAACGCCCGAAGGGAAATCGTATATTTGATGCCGATATTTGGATCGTATAGATGTACCGTACGCTTGTATTTTGGTGGGTTATCTGTTTGGAATGAGTTATGAATTTTGGGGGGTTCGAGAGGTGGATATTCGAGGGCTGTTAATATTCAGAAAAGTAATTGAGAAGAGAAATGAATCCATTTGTTAAGTGAGTCAACTTTGAATTGAGATTTTGAAGTATTTCTTGAAATCTAGGGGAGATGGCGAAATTTTTATAAGGACCTTTTTTGTAGAACTGGAGTAGAGCTACTTTAATATCTCGCTTGGATCATGAGATATTGGGGAAAAACTAAACTGATGATTGTGATAAATACGTAATAAAGAGGAATGTCGAATATATCGATCGGATCGCAGAATTTTTCTGGACAACTTTTTCATCGTAAAGTTGTAGAAACTAAAATTTTATTATCCCCCTTAAACTCTCATATAATTTCCAAAAACAAAGGAAATTGACTTATCTCGTTTTACTACACGAGAGAGATAATTTTATTATCAAACTTTCTCAAGCTAGTATTTTATTTACGGTCTCCAGTCGTTCAATAATGCAAACAATTACCCGATAAAAATCACGGAAATTCAGAAATAAAATATGTCTATAATTAAAATCCCCCAAAAAATGATAGAAAAATTGCATGAAATAAAACTCAACTTCTGATTGAATGAAAATTTCCCAAAATTCGACCATTTTGTTTTTTCAGAGTATTTTTCATATGATTCCACAGTACAAAATTCGGAAAACCACATTATTAATTTTATATCAATAAAAATCGAATGTTAAAAGAGAAGAAAAAAAAATTATGATAAAAATGAAATTTGAATATTTCGAATTATGAAAAAATTTATGACGTCATTAAATCGGAACATTTGATGGTACAATTGACAAATGTATAGTCTAGTTATTACATTAACTGTAGGTGCCACTTGAATTACCTCAAGTGTCTCTCGAAGCCACTGCGGAACCCGTTTCGATACTTACCGTCAACGATTGATGGCTCGAATACCTCTTCTGTATTAATAAACTGTTACTTTCGTTTTTTTTTATTTTTATTTTAATACCCACGGATTTAAATATCCGATAGCATTGGAAAATCCAGTATGAGTAGATGAAAAATTGAATAATAGGTGAATAAAGTACATGGAGACATGGTGCAGGGGTGGGCACAATTGCACTGGACTCCATAGGCTATTTAACGGTGCCAATGACACGAGTTAAGATTGATTCTGTTGTTTGATCACAGTTTCGTCTCAGGGATTCTCATTTTTCTTTCAATTTATAAAAATATATGTGATAAGAAAAACTTATTTGGGTGTATCTTTGAAATGAGTGGATTTAGAGGGAAACGTGAAAATACATTTTTTGTAGATAATTTCAAGGACTACAAAAAAGGTCTCTTGACATTTTTCTCTAAATCACCTCGTGTTCCATCGATATTCCCTAAAACAAGTCTTATAAAATCCCTGAAATGTCAGATTTTCTTCATCCATTACTTTAACAATAATCCCAACATCTTCCATATTCACGAGAAGAAATTCCTGTCGAATTTATCAATTATCTGTCAACTGAATCTGCGGAGAAAATTGGAGATGCGAAGAGATTTTTACAAGAATTTCAGATATTTCACTATTTTCTTGTTTTCTCAGTTTCAATGAATATTCCATTGATTAAATAAAAAATCACATTACAATAATTACAAAAAAGATTTTCAATCCTCTTATCCAATCACCCCCCCCCCCCCTCCCCCCCCCCAAGCATTACCCATTCAAATAATTCGCAACTTTGTAAGAAATTTCAAAAGTTTATTTATTTATTCATTTAAATAAATAAAATGAATATTTAATTGAGTTTGAGTGAAGCAATATATATCAAAACCTTCAAAGAGGACGAAATTTTTGCAAACGTCTGTTGGTCAAGTACTCCCATACCCATCAAACACAACCATTAATCCTCCAATCATTAATTCCTCCTGACGTTACCAATGACTCCTCTCGGGACATATCAATTTTCAACATTCTTTAAAAATCATAAACGAATGATATATCCCATTTTTTTGTGTATTTTCTGTCCTTTTTATCAAAAATAAAAATATTCATGAGGGCCCCTTTATTTTTGATATGTGATTCAGGATAATTTTCTGAATTTAATGGTAATATGAAAAATGAAATAAATTCCAAAATCTTCATTGCCTGGTCTATATTGCATCGTTGGATACTCCTGTAGCCACGGGTGTTACAGTGTCTCTCAACTTTCAGACTCAATAACGTAAAGGAATAACGGCAATGCTCAGAGATTCTCCAAACTCAACACTTTCTTCATTTTTCCATTCTATTGAAATGTTATTTTATTTGTCTCATGATTTTCATTTCTAGTAATTATCTCATTAGTCTTACGATCCAATTATTATCATGACAAATTATACAAATGTTGTCACAAGGTGTTACAATAATGATGGAATAATTTAACATACGTAAGACCCTCACACAAGGTCATTTTCTAAACTTGGACAAATGGCAATTGAGGTTGAATGAATAAATAAAAAAAAGTAGCTCTGTTATCTACTCATACTTGACTATTTTCACTTGTAGAACAGTTTGATGGACAAACGTACTACATAGTGGGATTATTTTTGAGGTAGGAAGTGTAACTGAGTCTCTGGCATACCTGGAGGAGCATGGTTTGGGCCAACGCCAGTGCGTTCGTTCCATGTTGTACTCGATTATTATTATTTTTTAAACTCTTTATTCCCCTCATCCCACGTTACTTTTCACTCTTGTAATAATAGTTACCCCCGCACTCACCCTGTTGATAGACCAGATGATAGTGTTTTAGTTACATTGAAGCCTGGCTTGTTGAAATTTTTATGAAAATATATAACGATATATTGCATTAACGTAGTCAGAGTTTATTGAATTTAGTAGTGAAGTTGGGGGATGAGAGTATTTGTTGAATAATTTCAAGTTTGATATCAATTTTTGGGGGATATCTCGGTATTGAGGGGAGATATCAAAATTTTTGTAAATATATTTTTTGTGGATGGGGAGAAAATATACAAAAAAAATATCTACAAAAATTTTGATATCTCGTATCGATACCGAGATATTTTCCAAAAAAGTAATTTCAAAGTCACATTCACTTATTGTTAATTAGTTTTTGGTGAATATCTTTGAATCTGAGGGAGATGGACGAATTTTTGTGAGGACATTTTTTTTAGAGCAGAAAAAAATGTATAAAAAAGATCCTTATGGAAATGTATCCATTTCCCTCGGATCTAAAGATATTTACTAAAAATCATAAATCATCACTAAAATAAATTCATGGAAACAATTAAATTCTTAATAATAAAATAGTTTCTCTGCACGAATGAATTTTACCATTTATAAATTGGTGAATTTCTGCTCTTTTCGTCAGAGAGAAAAGCGATGAGCATCGCATAGATGCACAGACCTAGGACATCATGAGGGGAAGAACGCCGTTGGCGGATGACACCCCAAAGAGGGCCCCGCCTGTGCCCACGAGAGGTGAGTTCTAGAGTTCTCCCCTCGACCTCAGAAGATAATTCACGAATAAAAACATGACTGAAGCCTCAAAAAAGCCTGAAAAACGAAACAAAAGAAATTATAAGAAAAATATATATTTGTGTCAAATTGAGTCATTTGCGTCAAATAAATTTTGGATTTTATTTTATTTCGAATTTTGATGATATTATTGCGTTTGTTATTCACACATTTCTATTGCTAATTTTCGTGTTACCATGCGACACTGCCCTTTCTCGTCATCCACTCTCTTTCTCTGTGGGGGCTATAGACTCCCTCCATTTTTTCCCCCTCGCCATCTCTCTCTCTCTCTCTGTATCTCATAGGCGGTTTGGTCGATACACGTCACATACGCACACCAGTCCATGGGCTCATGGAACATTTCGAACGCTATTATTTTACTTTTTCATGCGACAAATCCGTGGAATTAGGTATCAAAAAGGTGTCTGGCTGAAAGATTTGTTTGAGGGTCATACACTCATGGGAGGATTCGGTTGTTGACTAGGTTCTTTAATATTAACAGGTGGAGTTTTACGCTAATTTTACAATTATCTCAAGAATCAGCGATTTTACGAGAAAATGTCAAGAGACATTTTTTGTAGATGAGAAAATTTCCAACAAAAAATGTCTCTTGATATTTCCTCGTAAAATCACTAATTATAGAATTTTTCATCATCAACGAAAAAATGTGAAAAATATTTCAAAAAAATTCTTGTCAAAAAACATATATTTTCATCCTCATGTGAGGAGAATTCATGGAGCAATGATTCGCCCTCGTTTGGCCAACTATTTTGAACCCTCTTGCCCTCTTTTTGATATAAATGGGAAAGCAGAGAGGTACTAAGAGATGTGACGGATGCTGGAGGGCTGCTATTGCGGTTTCAACTTGAATCACACACAATCTCGTTAGAATATTCTCTCGCAGGCATATCGTTACTCATAATAAGTTTTTTTTTGATTTTTATATATACTATGGGAAGCCATTGAGGCAGCCTTAGGAAAGAAAACAACGACGCCATCTCACAATTTTACAATTTTCATTTTTTCATTTCTTCATTCAGATCGATTGAAGTTTGTTTCATCATTTTATAGTATTTAATGACACTTTAATTATTTCATATATTTAAAAACACCGTCTAGCTGCAATAAATAAATTAATGACGGAAGACCTTCGGGCCAGTTGAGTGTTTACATGGAACAAACTTCGTTACAATAATGTAATCAAAGAGTTGTTTCATTAAGTTGGATTTATTTCCATATATTGCTCGTCTATAAATTATTCTCTCTGAGGAGAATAATGAATTTTCCTTTTTAGAAAAAATTATCTAAATTTTTTTTTTTTAATTAAATCAAATAATCTTGATTGTCTTTTGAAATTTGTCTAAAAGAATTGCCAATTGCATATTTTCAACTTGAACAACAATTTACCCAATTCCCAAGTTCCCAAGACTTCTTTTCCTCTCTCTCTCTAAAAAAAAAAAAAAAAAAAAAAATAAAAAAAAACGAATGAAGAAATCCTCTTCAACTCATGTTTAATCCCACTCATAATTAATCACACGAACGCCTGGAACTCATAAAGAATTAATATCCATTGATTACTGGCAAAATACTGGCTGACTCTCGTGCGCCTTTATAGAAAGATGGGTGAGTGTCGGGCGTCGCGCATAGCGTTCTCTACCCTCGTACCGATCGATTCGCAACATAGGGGCGGTAACCGACACGTTGACTGATATAGGGAGGAATACGAGCATCGTAGATAATTTAATGTGGACTCTGGAGGGATTTCATGCCTCCTCAGCGTTTATGAGCTTAACAATCTGTCCGAAAAATCATTCTCGATTATTTTAAACAATTTTCCTTTTTTTTATTGTTAAAATTCTACATTCATTCTCAACGCAATGATCATTCGACCACTATGGAGGGGGTGCAACAATGAGGTGGCAAACTCCATGACATATCGTAGGGCATGGGTGCTTATCGATTATCGCTCAGCCCCTCGGTGGTTGGTAACTGGACTTCCGGAGAAGGAGGGCAAAGTGAAGAAAGATGAGAATTAACAGAGAAATGAAGAGAAAATAAAATTTTTATATTTTTATTTCCCTCAAGAAGGGGTTACATGAGATAATGAGATGGTGATAATGAGGTTACTGATGTCAGATATCAATTAGAACACATGAACAAACTTGTATATTTATTTCGCAATTTGATACTGTGGTAATTTAATAGAGAGTTTAATGATTTAATTAATATTATTTTGAGTGGATTAAAAATTTTTTTTTTGTTAAAAGTTAAAATATGGAAATACCTTTTTTTTTCATGTTTCCAAGTAATTTCTCAAGCGGAAAACTGTTGCCCTCCACTGGATTTCTTCATTTATATATATTTTTTTTCTCCCTTACCTTGAATTTTCTTGAAAAAAAATGTGAAAATTGTTTTACAGAGGTAGCACCAGCAGACCCGCCGGATGGCCGAGTCACATGCACGGAGACCAACGTATTGTCCCGTTTTTCATCGCCGACGGCAGCAAAAAGAATGATTACATCGACGAGTAGCGTCGATGAGCACCTGATCAACTGTACCCCTTTGAATTATCAACAAAATCATTCAAATAATCAAGAAATATCATATTATCGTACAGGACAAACGACTCAAGACAAGCGAAGTCGTCTATCCAACGTCATAAACAGTATCTACCGTAAAGTTCCAGTGAAGAATAGAAATAGCGTCGAGAGAAACCTCGAGACGCTTGAAAAATACGTTATGACTGTGCTAAATGGCGTCATCAAGGACGCTGAAACTGAGGGAAGTGATGAGCACAGTAAAAATGATGAAACTTGTTACAATGGGCCTAACAAAGAATCAAGAATTATTGATGATGAAGTTAAATCAGTCAATCGATTATCCTCAGAGCCAAGTGCAGTGGAGCCTGCGATACCTAGTGTATCAATTGTCCAACAAAATGATAGTGAAAATAAACACAAGGAGGAAGTGAGAATTGAGGAAGAGAGGAAGATGCTACAGTCAACATTATCACTTACATCATCTGACAATGATACAGCATCAATCACTGAGACTCTGTTAAATAAAAATAATCCAGTAGAGATCACTGATCCAACACCACAATTCCCAATATCTGATGATTCACCAGTAAAAATTGATAAAATTTGTTGTGAATTATTGACAGATCTAGTTAATGAAATAAGCCAAACAATGGATGAAAATAAAATTCTTTCACCCACTAGTCTCCAATGCAGTCTTCCTCTCGACAAAGTAGCTCCAGTACTTGATATCTGCAATACCACAACACATTCGTCAAAGTCCACAGTACGACATTTGTGCCTCTATTGTGATCGTAAATTTCTCTCAATATCCCTTCGTCAGCGTCACACTGAGAGAGTTCATAAAATTGGTGGTGGTAGACGTAGTGATAGAAATACTAGGAAAACAAATTGTCAGTATTGTTCTGAAATGTCTGGTGAAAATTTAACTGAACTATTTAATCACATGATTGACAAACATTATGATAAATATCATGGCTGTATACACTGCTCAACTAGATACACAACCAAGGAAGCACTTGTAGCCCATACCAATGAATTACATCCCAATGAAAGAATTAATATGAAAAATTCATTTGATACATCCGATAATTTAGAGGATAAGATGTCTGTTAAATGTGAGAGTATTCGTACACAGATTAAAATGTTTACACCAATTAAATTAAATATGCTACCTCGTGATGATGCTAAAGAGACTGGCTCTCAGGATTTTGACAGTACATTTTATAATAATGTTTCTTGTAATATTCGTGAAAATTTACTTAATCATTTGGATGGTAAACTTCATCACAGTGCTAATACATTGGTACCATCATCATGCTATCAGACAAATTTTTATGAATCAACACAGGTGCAGTGTCCTATTGACATATCTCTGACAGCTGCAACACCAGTTTATAATAAAGAATATTCAACTGGTGGATCTGATAATTCTAGTGAATATGCACAGAAACCGGGTAAAATGAGTTTTTGTCATCCGCGTAGAGTGTCATTTGAAAAATATAATTTTCCAAAGAAGTATGATGGAAAGGAGCCGTGGACTTGTATTGGGGATCTTAGTAAATTTGATATATCTACGCAATTGACGTTGAGAAAGAAGCAACAGATATTGAGAGATAAATTAGTGACTCTCGAGTCGGTTAAGTATGATGTGATAAATGATTCAGATGAGACTGGTGGAGTGTCAAAAAGTGTGATTGAGGAGAAAAATTTAAATGGGGATGAACTCTCGAATTTGGGGACACAATTTACTGGGGAGTTTGGAAATTTTTTGAGACTGAGGAGGTGGGACGCTTGTCCTGTTGAAACTGTTAAGAATGAGGAAATTGTTTATGCAGAATTGACGGGTGAGTGGTCAAGGCCGAGGGTTTACATATGTGGTGCATGTTACTCGAAACATCAGACACTTAAGGATCTGGAGGAGCACAAAGTTCTCAATCATCCGAATGTCTGGTGCTCTCATTTGGAGTTTAGTGGAGATCAGACGGAACTTGATAAGCACTTGGTTTTACCTGGCAGAGGGGCTGCTATTATGAAGGCTAAGGATGCTGTATTGAGTGAGAAAGTTTGCACCAAGTGTTTGAAGACTTGTGGCAGTCTTTCGGAACTTCATAAGCATATGCTGGAGTGTGGGGGTGATCAAGCATGGTTGTTGGGACTGTTTGGCAATGGGAAGAAAAAGTGCAAGTGGAGACCCTTTGGGAGTAGGAGAAAGAGGCAGAGGGGTATGAAGAGGAATATTCAAAATTCACAGGATTCTAAGAATCAGGTTAATAAAACGCCTAAGGAGAAGTTACCTAGTGGACCTAGGATTCGACCGAGTGATCGTAAGTTTTTATTACTTTATTGATAAATTGTAGGGTATTTTATGGATTCAAAGTGGTGAAATGAGTGAAATTCGAAATGCTATCGTTTATTGCATGTATATTTATCTCAGAGATGAGTAATTTTAGAAGAAAATGTTGAGCAACGTCTTTCGTAGAAAGAGTTTTTCGTTTACTTTGTTTAGAATTTCCAAAAAATATCCATCAGAAGACTATTTTTGTGATCAATTCATCACCAAAAAAAAAAAAAAAAGTCTCTTGACAAATTTCGTTTAACCCACTTGATGTCGCGATATTCACAAGATAATCTGCATGTCATTTTTCAACTCGACACCTTTTACCACTGAATTATTCATTGACAAACACCAATAACCCATCACTATCTTCCCCCTCTCATTTTTTTTAGTAAATATAATCCCTCTACCATTAACAAATTTTCCACAACAAAAAAAAAAATGACCAAATATATCCAATGAATATCCAATAACGCCTGCTTGTAACTCACCCTCTTCACAACAACAACAACAACAACAACTAAAAACCAATACCCAAATAAATTCATTCATTAAACCCTTGTTTTTTTAAAGGGGAAACTATCGAGAAAATGATTGCAAATTTACCAGCCAAGCGTTCAACAAGAAAAGTCACACAGGAGATTAATTTACGTTCACAGGCACGTCTGTGCAAGGTGAGATAATCGTATTACTTAAACATATCAAAACATCATACATTATCAAGAGCATTAAATTCTGTTAACAATGCAACAGTGTCGCGCTAAAGACGACACATCATGAGCAAAACCCTGTGTATGTGTGAGTAGAGTATTGATCAGCTTTTGCCACTCGCTATCCTCCTTCACATACACGTGTTGTTACTCGGCAAATATGTGTTATTGTTGTTTCTAATTTTACACAAATATCTTAAAAGAAAAATCCCCACTTTATTTTCTCTCTCTCTCTTTCTCTCATACACAGATTCAAACGAGATCGAAACAACGATTGTTGGAAATCGCTTCAAACTCTCGTCTCTCTCGCAAAGCTGTCCTGCGTAACAAATTAATAAAGAATGCCAAATCGTTTCAACGTAAACGATGTCGTAATGATGATATCAGTGCAGCTATTGAGAGTGTAATAAGTAATTACGATGTTAACAGTAGGAGAAGTAGAATCAATGATTACATTAGAAATTCATCGGTGAATGGAAATGAGAGAATTTACAGGAATGTAACGGTTGTCAGTAAAAAAAGGAATATTAAGATGCAGGGAAAGTCCTTGAAGAGTCGTAAAACTTTGTCTGTAGAGCCAAAAATTACAAGGTCAAATATACATAATAAGTCACAGGAGGAGAATTTACCAGTTACAAGAAGAAAAAAATGCACTGATTCATTGACATCACTTGCATCAATAAAGGCTAAATCTCAGTTACGTAGTAACGATGGAAAGTTTGCACGTAAAAATAATTCAAATTTATCTGATAATCAGTTGGGCTCATCTTGTCGCTCGAGTAGTACACAAATTACAAGAAGTAGTTCGACTCGTTTAGCAACAAGGTCAAAGGAGTGTGAAAAAACCAATGTTGGATTATCGAGGAGAGCCACTCGTGTCTCTTCTGATGGAGATAGAATGCCCACGCTTGAGCCAGCTGATAAATTGACACTTCGTCGAGTTGAATCTGGTAAATCTTGCAATGATTTGCCAATTCTTTTGCCAGCTACCAAAGTGCCAGCAAGAGGGCACAATTCATCGATTAATTCGGCATTGAGAGAAACTAGTGACAAGCAGATTGTTATGAAGAAGAGGGGTAGAAGGTGTAATTTAGCTAAAAGTATGGAGAATGTTAAACAAAAGATTGAAGAAAAATCTCAAGATATTAAAACGAGAAATCGAAAATCTCAAGAAACTCACAAGTTGGAGAGTGAGGCTCAATCTCAGAGTGATTCTACCAATAAGAAATGTCATTCTCAATCAACTAGTTTTTTCATCAAGAAAAGTAAATCAGATTTACCAGTTAAGGTAGCTGATTCCAAACGTACGCGACGTAGTCGCAGAAATTTTCTCGAAGATGCATCAAAATTCGTAACTTCTTCCCTTGAAACTTCCACCGCAAGCCCAGAGATCAAAACACCAGTTAGAAAAATCAAACGAAACTCGAATCAACTCAATCAAAAGAAGAATAAACCGAAAATGTTAAAAAATACACGAAATTCGGATGATAAAGATAACAAACGTGATATCAGTGCTACAAGAAAATCTCCACGAAATTTGGAGAAAAAATCAATCTCTGTTCCACTCTTGGATCCTCTCCCAATCGAAACTACCGTGGAATCTCGATTGAACCTCGAAGAAACTCTCAATCAAAAAGAATCAAAAGAACCCTCAGAGCCACCCCTTTCCCAACTACAACCTGAGTCACTCGAATCAGAGAATAAAACTCCCTCATCATCCCCAAATGAACCAATTGACACTCCCCAATCACCCCCACCCCTCCAAAATATCCCAGAACCCCACCCCGAAACCCCTCAATCAGTAACTCTCGAAAAAATGAAACAAATCCCTGAAAAAATGGACGAAAATGATAGAAATCCTTTCGAGGAAGAAATTCCTGAATTAATCGAAAAGCAATCGTCCCCAATAGAAATAGTAAATGACCTAGTCAGCCTGAGTTTTGAACACCTGCAGCTGGAATCAAGTAATTCAAATATTGACAGTGGCAAAGAAAATTCATCAGAGACACCAATTACTCTGGCAAAATCAAAAATTCCAAAGCCAAAAAAATCACGTGGACTTAAACGCGATCGTGGCCAGTCAAAACGTACTTTAAACAATGTCATTGGTATTTTGACTGAGGGAGTTAATATACCAATTGAGATTCAACAGAGTGTTGTACTTACAGTGCAAACGTCAATCGAAAGTCTCAATGTACAATCGCACAATAGTAATATACAGAATGAGGGAAATAGAGTTGAATTGGGGGATAATAATATTGTTAGTGGTGCATCACACAGTATTAATGTTAATTCAACCAGTGATGATGCCAGTTTATCCCTAGATAAAATTAATAAAGAGAATAATGAAAATGATTCAGTGAATATTGAGGTATTGGGAGAGAAATCGAGTCATGAGGCTAGTACACCAATGGTAGAGGTACAGTCGACTGAATCTCAAATAAAATCCAATAATACAGGTAATAATCCACCCGCTGGTACAAATACAGTTGAGCAATTTTCAAATGATATTATTCTAGATCTTTCACGGCGTAAGCAAAATAGTAAGGGTTCATTTCTTGAAAAAATTGTATCAAAAATTGCTAAACAAAAAGATGTACTTCTTGATAATGATGTTGGCTCTTTATTGGACAATGCTGTTGATGAATTGAGTATTATTCTTGATGATGCAAGTCCCAAATCAGTTGAGAACGATTTAGGGAAATCAAAGTCACCAAGAGCTTGTGATAATATTTTAAAGCAAGAGGAGATTGTTAAAATTAATACTGTTAATGTATCAAAAGAGAATGAAATTGAAATACAAGATATTTATACTTCTGATAAACCCCCAGAGCAGAATGAGAGTGATAAAATAGCTTCTACTACTGACGTCAACAATACACCAACTACACAATCGATTAGTCAGGATGAGTCACGAGAAATTGACCGGACATCAAAGAAAAGATCCTCCGAGACAGCTCTTCCAATAAAAAATAAAAGGAAAACTGTAAACGAGGATGAAACACTGGACATAAGGATTGAGGATGATATGTATCTGTCGGATATAATGAAACTCATAAATAGACCGAAAAAATTCACTTCATCGTCGATAACGTGTCCTGAAACAATCGAGGAAAATCGAATTGGAAAACGAAAAATTACAGATACCGATAATGATAAATCGAATGAGATATCAAACGGAGATTCATCAGTGAAATCTGATTCTCATGCAACGGTTGTTAATAAAAAAACAAGGAGAAATCAGGGATGTACGAGAAAGAAGGATAAATCAATAACTGGGAACAATAGAGGTAGACGTAGTAATAGGAAGAATACGTCTGTCGATAATTCAAGAAATATGATAGCTGAGATAAGAGAATGTGATGTCAGGGATGTGGAAAAATTGTCGGAGGTGAGTATCATGGATGAGGATAAAATGTTAATATCTGGGTGTCCAGTGATATCATCAAAAATTGACGAAATTGAGAAAGTTGAAGAATTTGCTATCAATAAATCTGAAGAAATTTCAATGACAATTTTACCTGAGAAGTTGGAAAATCGAGATGTAACTGAGGAGGAAATTGTCCCGGAGAAACCAATAAAATTGAGAGGGCGAGGAGCCGCAAAGAAGAAATCACTGGGCGATGAACATCTTGACTTATCAGACGATGAGATAAGAAGTGAGGAGAGTGCAGCAAGTAAAACAAAAGTCGATTTGAAGGATATCGATAGTGATAAGTCTAGTGTCAACACTAGTGATAAAAGATTCAATGTAATGAATAATTTGAACAGCTCTTCACTCGAGGTAACTCCAGGTGTTACATCGTGTTCATCGCCGGTGGGCCATAAAGAGCCGAAATCATCAAAGCGTAGGAATAATCATGGAAAAATTGAGACACCGGATATTGATGTGTCTGACAAGCAGAATGATACACCTGTTCAAAGGAGGCAAACGTTGAGACGAAAAGCCAAGGAGAATATATTTTTGATTGAGGAATTACTCGACTTTGGGGATGATATTGATAGTCCTCCAGAGGTGAATAGAATCCAGGGGGATGATAAAAAAGGGGAGCATATTGAGGAGGAGAATAAAGGTATTGATGATGCAGTGGTGCAGACAATTAAAGAGTCTGAAAATTCTCGGATCGATAGAGTCAAAGAAGTGAAGCAAATAGAGCATGAAAAATTCACTGGAGATGTTTCAGAATTGAATGATTCAATTAATAAACCAAATTGTCCAGTTTCAACAAAAATTGATTCAATTGTGGGAGAGCCTTCAATCGATGATGAGTCTCAGAGTCCCAAGAAAAGGGCAACGGGTAATTTTGCTGTTGTACATACTAGATCTGGGGAAATTTTGATTGTTGAGAAGAAGAAAAAATTTACAAAAGAAGCAGCTAGATTCTTCTGTGATGTATGTGCTACAAGTTTTACACGTAAAAGTTCTTTGAAGAAGCATAATTTGTCTCAATCACATATTTTACAACTATCAAAGTGTAGTAATGAGCAGGAGTCATTGTCCCTCAGTGAAACAGCTCCTTACAAAGTTACGAGTTTGGAGAATTCTTCTCAGCCCGAAGAGAATCCAAATGGTGAAGTTTCATTGGGTAAAGTTGAGGAGAAGGGAGAGGTGGTGGTTGAAGCACCGCTGGCTAATTCAACGATCGATAACATCGAGACGACTGCAGAGCCCTTCAATTCTCAACTCGAGGAGGAACTGTTGGACGAGGAAATTTGTAAGATAACAGAGAACATGACGCACGATGAATACGTTCTCACTGATCATATAAGTCCTGAGGGTGAAGAGACTGAAACACTGGAGAAATCAGTCAATGAGTCTGAGACACTTGAGAGTTTGAAATCAAAACAGAAGATTAATTTGGTGGACCAACACTTGATATTCGAGTCACCGCATCTCGGTGGTCAAGTACCTAAATCACAACATCTGTTGATAACCCCTTCAACACTGACAACTCAAGACATAATTCCCTCAACAACAGAAATGTCCCTTGACTTTTCCAATATAACAGAGAAATTAAAGGGGAAAAAATTCTTACAAAATGACCAAAAAACTTTAGCAATTGAAGAGAAAAGCCCTCAAGCGCAAGAAGATATTCCACCGGTAGTAGAAATGAAAAATCTAGAAAAAATCGAAGAACCTAAAATCTCAGACACCTCTAGCCCTAAAAAATTGAAATCCTCTCCTGAGAAATCACGTAAAAAATCGAAAACTCGTGCCAAAAGATCAAAGAAAAAATTACAAGCTGAACCCCTCGTCTCAGAGACTGATGACAGTGACACTGAGAACGTGAAATCTCAGGATAAGAATAAAATAGTTAAAAGTGTCTTTGGCCGTGTCTTTACGGGTGAAAAACTGGACAAAGTTATGGAGGTACTTGACGATTGGAATTCAAAGTCAGAGAGTGATATTCACGATGAATCCCTACAGTCTTCCAGAGACGATAAACCGGAGAAAAACAAGACAATTAAAGAATCCAGGGACAAAGTCTTGGACAAGTCTGATAGAAGAAGTAAATCGAATAAACTAAACGAATCTCTACCATTAGAAATTACCTCCAGATGCAGGCAGAGTAAGAAACGCGCTGAGGAGAGAATTTCTCGAGCATTCGAGGAGGAATCCATCCCCTACGATTTGGCATTCTCTACAATTTCTTTAATCGAAAAAGACTCACCATTAAAAATAAAATCCACTGACTCTCGCCATCAAACACCAGAAAAATCTCCAAAATTAATAACAAAAAATTCCACAGTATCTGATTATCCAGAAGAACATAATAAACAAGTAATATCACCCGTGTCAACAATATCCACTTTAAAACGTAAAATTATTAATGAAGAATTATCACAAGATACAAACTCAATGGAATCAATACACACTCGTGTACCAAGTTGTCCACGTGAGCGTTCTTCAACCCCTGACCTCATTTCTGTTACAACAAGAGATTCTTACAACGAAGCTGAAGAATTTATCTCTGGTATTAATGATGATGATGATGATGATGATGATGATGATGATGATGATATGTCAGTGCGTGGAAGATTGTCACCATTTTACGCCAGTAATGCACCCGATAGTTCTATGAACAGTGGAACAATGTCAACGAGTAATAATGCCAACAATGGTGAAGGATTTATGGAGAGGAGAGGAAATTCTAATGATTTTTCAGGTGAAAAAATTGTAATAAGATCACCAATTACGAGTCAAGAGAGTACAGGTGTTGTTACAATTGCACCAACTGATGCTATTGAGGATAATGCACTTGATGTACCCCAGGATATCCAAGAGATGAAGAAGCCTGGAATACCTAGACAGGGAAAAGTATTAAATTTTGATGAAGAACTTTTTGTCGAGTGTTGTTCTCGATTGAAAGCCACAACTGAGAATGAATTGCGAGGTGCTAAAAAAATTAAACTCGATTCAACTGATGATTATCAGAGCAGGGATGAGACTACTCAGCAGTCATTGCAGGGTCCTAGGCAATTTAATGATCGTTGGAGAGATGTTGAGAATCAGAATAGTCTGGGGAGTCTTCTTGAATCAGTCAATCAGGTTTGTAATATTTATTATTTAGTAAATGAAATAAAAACAGCTTTAAAATAAATTATAACTTGTTTTTTATATTTCACGTCAAGTTAACATTACTTTTATTATCGGATAAAGTAACATGCATGATTTATCGTGAAAATTATGGGTCTGATCAGGAGGGGATACTAATGAGTGAAATTAATCAAATTTTAACATACAAGTGGTAGAGATTAATGTCTGTGTACGTTATGAAAGGAAAAAATTGTTTGCAGGAACAATGACCCAGCTTTGTACAGATAATATCTCTCAGTATGCATGCAAAAGGTAGTTAATTTTAACCGTTTAATCAACACGTATTAACTCACTGAATGATTTGGTACATTTGCATTTATTAATTTTTTTTTGTTCCTCATTTTATTTGTATATTCACGATAAAGTCGATGATTTGATATTTGGTGGACATGATGACAGTGAAATTTGTATTTTTCACAGTTGTCATTAATACAATCTATTATTAGCTTTTTTAATATCATTAATTTCAAATGACGTATTGACGTCAAAATTTTTGCTATTAGCTATTTAAAAATTTTTAATGACATTTTAATGATATTATTTTGCGACTTTTGTGATTCTTTTCTCTCCGTGATTTCACGAAATAATTCCCCATCTAATTATAAATATTACCTATCAACTAATCACAATAACTATTTTTCATTAATCATATCAACGAAATCAAGTCATCGACCCTGTATAAACCATGCATGGCTCTTTTCTATCCATCACATCACCTCTCTCACTTCTCCACAACTTCAATATTTCTAGTTACTCGGAGAAGAGATTTGCAACAGGGATTGCACCGATACTCACAAGCGTAAAAATGATAATCGCGAGCAAGAGAGCCCAGTTAGTACTCCACAAACTGATTTCATTCGACCGGATAATATCAGCTATGAGGACAGTCTCGATGTTGCCTTTGAACACAACAACAAACTACGAGATAAAATCCAGCAGCGAATGAGGGAGAGTGAGAATATGATTGCCACCTCGTTTGGTCAAAAAATCACCACCAGAAATTATCGACATCACTACAATCCCCAACACGACAAAACAAAACTCCAGGAAGACAATTTCAATAGTATAAATTACTCTAAACACATACCTCCTGAGCCTCTGGCAATTAATAATAAAATAAATCCACATATGGATGGATTTTTGGATGAGGCCCTCTCGAATCTACTTCATCGTAATGGAAAACATGATCACAAGTAAGTAGGATATTTATATGAATTAAAAAAAAAAATTATTTTTCTCCATTTATAAATTTTCTCAATTCTCTATTTTCAGTGGATCAACACCAATGAACGTTCTCGCTGAGTTAGCATGTGCCCAGGTGCCATCAACAACTCCATCCTCTCAAAAATCCCCCGAAGAGCCCTCAATTCACCACAAAATCTCCACAGAACTCCCTAAAAAGCCTAGAAATCCAATAAAAGAGCTCTTTGAACGTAAAAAAGAGTTCAATGATCGTAAAAAAGATCCTCCAGCCCCAAAACAGAGATCAAAAAAATCAAAGCATCAGAGCAATTCTCCACTCATTAAAAAGAGTAGATTTGGTATTGGTTTAGCAGAACGAAAAAAACGTCACAGTGATAAAAAAATTGATAATTCAACGAAAAAACGTATCAAAGATGTCTATGAATTTGATGATGATGACAGTGGTGACACGAAATTCTCTTCAAAAATATCTTACAGATATCACAGTGAGAAATTGGTTGATCCCATTGTGAATAATGTGACATCCAAAGATACAAATAACGTTGAGATTAATGATAAGATGTCTGGAACAATAACAAAGAGCCTGGATAATACTAAAAATACAGACTCCTCTGGAAAACGTCTGGACAAAATAATTGATGGTAAATTACAGGAGAATGACGCATATCTTCCAAAAACAAAGGGAGCCCTCAAGTCCTACACAATGGAGGAGAAAAATCAACGTGATAAACAGACAAAAGGCCCAATGGACAATTTTGTAGAGCGAAAATATCATGGAAGAGTGACCCAGAGTACAAATAAAATATCAAAAATTAAGAGGAAAAATAAGAGCTCAAAGAAACGATCTCGTAATGCTTGGTACGAGGATGACAGTTCAGATGAATTTGTGACAGCTTTTAAAGCTGATAATGTTGGTGTTGGAATAACAAAGAGCCAAAGAACTTGTTCCAAAGGTAAACAGAATCTATTTGCTGAGTTATCATCAACATCATCAGAGAGTGAATATGAGCAAGTTGAGGAGGAGAAGAAAGATGATAAATCAGTGGAGATTAATGAGTGGATGGATGGTATTAAAGCTGTGACTAAAGATATTGATGACAGTGAGAAGATTGAATCTGATTCACCATTGGTCATTGATGAGAAAGAGAGTGATGATGATAATAAATCTGCTAATTCTGATGATGATGATGATGATGATAGATCTGAACGAGGTTTTGAGCTTGATGATCTGTACAGAGAAGACAGTTCTGTAGCTAGTACAGATACTGAAGAAGGAAATACTCCAGATATTCCTAAAGAAAATCCTCCAGATGTTGAGAATAAAAAATTCGAGGAGAATGATTTAATTCCTCTGGATGAGGCTCTAGTTCTTCTGGATAATACAGATGAGAATAAAAAATCAAGGGATGAGGAAGAAATAGAAAAGGATAATAATTCAGTGGATTTTTCTACTGAAAATTTACCCGAAAAATTGTCATCAAATGAAAAACCGAATGACAAAACATCAGACAATCTTCCTCTTCATGTATTTTTGAGTAGAAAGGTGCAAGAGTCAAAGAAAAAGAAAGAGGAAAAATTGAAAAAATTGCAGAAAGAAAAGGAGAAAGAGGAAGAACGTGAACGTAAACGTGAACAAGAGGAATTGGCAGCTGACGTTGAGACGGTAAAGAATAAAGAGCAATTTATAGAATTTCAGTCAACTAGACGTCAGAGAAAATGTGCTATTGGTAAACAAGGTCTTTTGGCTGAAATAAGTAGCTCTGATGAGGAATATTACTACAGAGATACAGATAAACGGGATGATAAATCAAGAAGACAAAAACGTGAATCAAAGGAGAAACGTAAAGAGCGTTATATGGAGAAAAAGCATGAACTTATGATTGCTAAGGAGCAAAAAGCTATTGAAGAAGAAATTTTACGCCAAGTTAAGATGAAGAAGGGAAGTGAGGTAGAGGGGATTAAGATTACTGATGATAATGAATTTATTGGTCAGACGAGTGATAATAGGGGTAATAAAAAAGAAAAAATTAAACATTTGGATAATGAGGCGAAAGGGAAGAAAATTGATGATAGTGATAATAAAGGGAATAAATTTGAAAGAAAAAATGGTAATAGAGTGGATAAAAATGATAAAAAATTAAGAAAATCAACGAAATCAGTTAATAAAAAATGTAAATCAATTAATGGTGAGCATAATTCAATAATTAAGAATTCAAGGGAGAGAAAATCAGGTTGTGGTAAACGTGATACAGATGATGAAGAATTGAGAACAACAAAGTCATGGAATAAAGTTGATGAGGGAGTGGGTGTGGCTATTGGTAGGAGAAAGAGAGCAGCAGCTAATCAATTGTATTACTGGTCTAGTTCTAGTGATGATGATGATGAGGATATTGTTGAGACAATGCCCGTTGTTGAGGAGGAGGATGATAGGCAGGAGCAGCATGGCTGGATTGTTGGGGATTCACACAAGAAGATGATTACCATGCTGGCTATGGAGAAACAGCTTAAGGAGAAGAGGAGGAGGAGTGAGGATGAGGTTGAGGGAGGAAAAATGAAGAATAAGAAGCATAGAAACAGTACGTCTTGATATGTATTTCATGATTAAAGGATTTTTATTCGGGGGCTTAGGTTTAAGGGGTTTTTTTTTTCCAGGTGTAAATGAATATTGAATCCACATTATTGATGAAATTAATATTGTTTAGTTGTTTTTTTTTTTTTTTGAATCATCGGAATAATTTCAATTTTTTGGAAATTAATTTTGAGTTTGGAAATATTTTTCTTTTTCGTTTAGTTAGCAATAATAATCAACGGGCGTTGTGCTTGTTTACGTGATTGTGTCCTTTGGGATTTGTATATATTGAAAGTTATTTGAAATGTTGGTATTATCCACTTGGATTAGATTTTTCAATATTGATACATAATATTATTTAGACTGAATACGTAGGATATATTGTAATTGAGAGTTTGATGGAAATATTTGGCATCTTTAGACAATACGAGTAAATGTTATTCAGTGTTTTTTTCTCGGGTTTATTATCATTTTTTTTTAAACATCTTTTTTTCTTTGTCAAGGAGAAATAATAATTCAAGATGGGTCCAACCGGTTTTTCCCCATTTTTTTTTTTTTCTTTGTTTTTCAACATATCACAATCACATAAATAACAGATCACTGTAAATGTCTAGGATAAATATAGTAAAATTCATGAATAATGAAATGAGAATATTATTGAAAATATTTCTTGCATTTTTCTTTCTTTTTCACTTTTATTTTCTTGAATCTCAGCACTTTCTTGACGATTTTTATCATCTGAATGATTGAATATTCATTAAAATGAAAGTCATGAAATTTAATGGGCTTTTTCGTTGTGAAAATTTAAAATGATTGAGGATGCACATAAAATTAAATACAGATTTTTACGTACATCATTGATATAGAGTGATTAATGATTATAGATGATTGATATAAATGTGGCGAAATAGACTTTATTGTAAATGTACTGCCATAATCACAACTATAGTTGACACGTATGGAGAAAAAATAATAATAATAATAATTGAAATAAAAAAGCCTATGAGAGATTGAATATTAATTATAGTGTATAAATATAAGAAGATTTTGGCACAAAGAAACATACATTCATAGATCATATTTTCAGTGTGTCAGAAATCGTATGTTTTGTAACATAAGCAAATGCTGATGGTAAATAAAATTACTCTAAAGAGTATAATAATATTCCATTTTATTAGTGAAGTAATAAAAAAATGAGAAGATTTAAAAAATTTCATACCCAGTATTTTGTGAATATTTCCAAAACTAGTGGGTCTAGAGAAAAATGTCAAAAGATCATTTTTGTAGTTGACAAAATTTCCTACAAAAAAGGTCTTTTGACATTATCCCCTAAACCTGTCGGTTACCGAGATATTCGCATGATAATTCCATAAAAAAAAACAAGGTCATGCCTGTATGTCTGAGGACAAAACGATGAATAACTTTTTAAAATATATATCAGATTAATATATTTCACTGAATAATTTTTTTTTCCTTTGATTTTCATATTTTTCACAACATTTCAACAATTACAAGATCACGTCTAAAAGTTTATTTATATGTATAATATCCATCTAATCGGTTTCTACATCTATCGATGATTCGGCGAGAGGAGACACAGCCACAAAAAAAAACAAAAAAATGCAATTAAAATTCCTCTTGTTACATATTCCATGTCAGTGACACCGAGTATAAAAATTTACATCATCATTAATGATCAACAGTCGTCTAACAAATCGTTGTAGTGATTTAATACATAAGCTTGTGATTTATTTTTACCTTTTCAATGATTAGTTTCAGTCGCTCTGACTACGAGAACGTTTTATTTATTTTTAATCTTTTTATTATCAAACATGGACGTTTCTTTGGCTCATTGAAGATAATATGGCTTTCAACGAATTAGTGAGACATTGTCTTAATTTTCAGCTTCAGATTTATGATTATTTGTTGGATATCAATTCTTTACTTATGAAAATATTCATAACGAAATTTTATTAAATTTTTCTCATAACAATTGATTATTGAAACATTAAAATGGCACATCTATATTCATAAAATAAACATGTCTAAAGGTTAAAATTGTAAAATGAGACAAAAGTGTCATTCGGTAACATTTAAAAATTATAAAAAAAAATAATGACTGCAATTTTTACAATCTCCCTCAATATTTTATCACATCAAGTGTCATTTTCATGAACCCTCAGATTTTATGTTCTAATTTATGAATACTGATTTTTTTTTTTATCATCACTCTCGACACTTTATGAAAGCAAACTACCTTGCTGATGGATTATTTATCATCCGAGTTGATAGAAACATTGACAAATTGATAAATAAAAATTAATTATCTAATTTTCTAGTTACAATGAATAATTTGAGCTGTCGATAAAACAAAATTAACTAGGAAAATTGTAAAATGGTTCAAGTTGAAATATCACGTCTGGATAATCCCTGAATTATCTCATTAACGAGTGATTTTATAAGAAAATAACAAGAGACATTTTTTATTAAAAATTTCGTAATCTACAAAAAAGGTCTCTTGACATTATCTTCTAAAATAATCCACTTTCGAGATAAATGAAAATAACAAAATTACGTTATCAAGATATCTCTTTTAATCAAACCATTTTACCCCATTACAGTTAATTATCTTCATGAAAACATCGATAATATACGAATTGACGATAATTTGGCTCGGTGAATTTTCTTTTGGCATGACGTATTTAATAATTAAACATTTTGGCTTTATTACTTATCAAAATGCTTGCTGAATGCATCATCATCATCATCATGGGTTTGAATTATCTTCTATGCAAATTATGATGATGCACTGGACTAGATAGGATGGATTAGCAATTTTTCGTAGTGATTCATCTCTGGCATATATCACGATGCAAATCGGGGGGTGGAATTGTTTGATAATTGGGCTGAGTGTCTCTGAAGTGAGACCTGATGAGGAGACCGAGACCTAGGAGGACCACTGGAAGACCCAGGAGGGCGCAGATTAGTTCACCAGTTACACCAGGTGACCAGGATATTGATGCTGTGATTGAAAAAATAAAAAAATAAATTTTTTTTTCATCTATTCTTTCTTCACTTGTCATCCATAAACTGTTTCTTCTTCTGTTAATCTAACATTTACCTGTATGAGCTCCCACATCCATTCTATAAATACTCCACCAAATTCCAGATATTGGTAGAGAGATTGTAGTGGCAGCAACAGTGAAGACAGCACTTTCGCACATTGACAGAAAATTGACAGCTGATACTATAAATGTCACATAAGAAACAAGAAATATCCATCCATGCTCGGCGACATTTGAGCAAGTTGAGCCACCCCAGAAGTGACACTTGAGACCATGCTGGATAGTCTCTAATAAATCCTTGGGGGCTAAGCCCTGTTGAATAAATAAACAAGAATATATACCCAATTGACGTAAAGTTTCATTATTTTTTGATGAATATCTCAAAATCTAAGGGAGATGTCAAAATTTTTGTAGAGACCTTTTTTATTCCTCTCATTTTTCTCTACAAGATTTAACTCTCTCAGATTTCGAAAAATTTCAAGAACCCTGAATTACTCATTTACCCTGCCAATTCCAGGTAGTGTATCGATCCAGCTGAAAGCTACGATGATTAGTAGTGATGTAGCATGTATCTGTAGCAAACTATTGAGTACTGGGGGCTTGGGATAATGTTTTTGCTTTATCGTAGGATCTGGATCGGTCACATGTAGCAGTCTGCCACCCTCTTCCTCTGATCCTCTGCGTCTAATATCACGGGATGATACCAATCTTGATACTGTGTAGAGGAAGGAATTCTGATGAGTTGTTGAGAGCCTGCAGATATTCTGTTGCTGGATGATACAGAAAATAGTGGATTATAATTCAATTTATTGACGGGATGAAGAACATTAGTGGTTTTATCCTACTTAGGGGGGTGGATTTGGATGTCTTGAAGATTTTACTGAAATTTCTCATGAAATCCTGAATCATTTGATCGATTAAATACTCACTCCAGTTGTAAAATGAAGTTCAAGTAGTGTAAAGAACATGGCAAATAGTGCAAGTGCACCGACATAAACCAGTGTCCAAATGGCTCTCGCACCCCAGGGTCCCCTAGTCTTGACACTGTGACCAGACACCTCCCTTCCTCTGCACCTAAATTCATCACAAAGACCATAGTCGACACTTATAAACAGTCCCACAATGATTGTTGTGCTGGAGAAAATTCGCTGGAGACTCATCACTAAAAATCCATGAAAAAAAAAAAAAAAAAAAAAAAAATTGTCATAGATCATTAAATTCATCAATATCTAGGTATCAGGATGATTTTAGTTGATACTCACTTTTACGACAGAAAAAAAAATAGTAAACCAGGGAGAAAACTAGGGTAATCCCTTTAATGGGATCCTGAAGGTGGCAGAGCACTCGATTTTGATCCAGCGATAGAGTTGCTAGAATACCAGCTAATGCCCATATACCACTTATCTTCATCATGCTACATCTAGGAATTTTTATTCTCATGCTATTAGGAATGAGTGCAGGTGGTGGTGATATTCTCTCAGCCATGAAATACATGACTCCTAGGATACAAGTTGAAAATAATCCAGTGAACAGAAGACCTGTGACATTTTTTTAAAATATTGTAAATCATAGATTATGGTTATTTTAGAATTTTTTTAGAAAAATAAATTGATTACCTGAATATGCATTTGCAGCTGCACTTACACTCTCCAAGTAGAGTGGAAAAGTTATAACGGATGTGGTAATTGATGCAACTAGGATGTATAGAGTTGTCAAAAATCCAAATTTTTGCCAACAAGGTTGATCAGTATCAAACAGCTTGTCCGTGGCCTGATAAGCACCGTATGGTGATTCTTCAGTATCTGTGTACTCCTCAATTTCAACATCACTCACAGCACAACGTAGCTCTTCCTGATCATCATCATCCATCATTGCTGTTGGACACTTGATTACAGTTAGTTTTTTCAAACCTTTGGATAATTAAAAAAATGCATTTAACTTGGGAAATATTGATTTTAGGAGGAAATATCAAGAGACTTTTTTTGTAGCTTGGAAAATTTTTTATAAAAAATGTCTTTTAATATTTTTCTCTAAAATCTGTTATTATCGAGATAATTTCATATCTATCTGAGGAAAATGTTGAAAAAAGCATTTGTTAGTTATTCTGACGATTTTTATGCATTAAAAAATGGTTAATTCTACATGTTAATACTTATTCAATCAATTCGGAGGTAATAATGAGACAACAATTGATGAAGAGATTAAAATTACAATTTTTTGAATTTTTAAAAACAGAAAAAATCCCCAAAAAAACCGAAAACGTAAAAAAAATCCTCACTCAACAGAAAAATCCCAGCAAAAATCTATTAATACGTTCCCCCACGATGAAAAAAAAAAAAACTCTTGCACATTCTTTCCAGATAATTGATAATTTGTCCTCTACATTTTTCCGGTACCCAAGCGTTACATATTGATTTATAGGTGGCATTCAAGGCACGCCAATACACCCCTGAGTATCTCTTGTTTGCGTTCCTCCCAATTAATCTCCACATTGCTCCACCTCTACTCGACTCAATCTTCCACCGAAAAAAAAAAAATATGTAAACATCAAGATTACTCATCTGATTTAACACGATCAATTGAATTTTTATTAAATATCTCGAAATCTAAGAGAGATATCAAAATTCTCATAAAAACCTTTTTTATAGATCTCTCAGCTTTTCAAAAAAGGTCCTCATAAAAAATTCGCTAATTCCCTTGGATTCAGAGATATCCACCAAAAATGTTTTCTCAAAATGAAAAAAAAAAAACACTAAAAAACAATAAACAAATAAATAAATAATAAACTCAATAAATAATTTTACTACAAATACCGGAAAATTTCACACTTAATTAATCAATAAAACTGCTCATTTTGCCCCGGAATTTTTCGAAATTTTTCAAAAAAAAATTTTTTTTAAATAAAAATCTGACTGTTTTTTTTTTTCTCTGTGAACATGTCATAAAACTACGCACGTGGACATTTCTTAGATTAATACCCCCCCCCCCCCCCCCTTTCGCCTCACCCTTAGCACATATTGTCTCTCCTATTGCCTCAAAATTTATCGCTTACAAGGACGTTTATCATATAAATTCACTTATATAGCATATTACGAGCAAAGAAAAAAAAATATTGGATGGCACCTCAATCCATCAAATTCTCTACATTATGTGTTTCAAAAATTACCTCATTTCGCTAATTTTTACTCTTTCAATTATTTATAACGATTATTTCAATTGATAAATTATTATAAATATAAATCTCTCATGGAAAGGACATATATCTGAACATATATATTAGATATATTTTCGGCTAAAAATGTAATATATCAGATATATGGAGGATATAATATCCCAGTAAAATACATATAAAATATATCTTAGTAATAATTTCATTAAAAAATGCAATATATCAGATATATGCAAGATACAAGTGTTGGATAATTGGAAAATTGTCTTGATAATTGATGAATAAAGAATATCAATTAAATAATTAAAATGTAAATAGAAACAATAATTACCTTCTTCTATGAAGAACCTAACCTGACACCGCCCCAAATTCGGATGCTGTGACTCCAGCCTCTTTTTCTCTCCGTTGTACCCAACTACCCCTCCGATAAATTCTCCACCAAATGTCCGACTATTTTCACACTTGAATCACTGAACTTACCATCAATTCAACTCATTCACAATAATTAAATGATAAATAATTGAGTTTATGTATTTAATTGAATAAAACAGCGTCACATTGCGCTTCAAGTGCATTTCTATCTTACGGGGATGCTAGATTTTTTACTCATTTTATTTTTATTTTTATTTCACCCTTCCACCACTTGCTACCCCCCTCCCCCCTCCCACTCAGATACTGGAAATTGTGCGCAGGCGTATGCGCATGAGTGATTAGAGATTATAACATGCGCGTTACTTTAAACTATTATGTATTTCTCTTATTTTTATTTGATTTCAGAGATTTAAATTTATTTAATAATATCAATAAGTCATCTCATGGTTAAATAATTTATTTATTTATTCAGTTGTAAAAATGTCGTTTAATATCAAAATTAAAAGATAATAAAATAATAATAATAATTTCATTATTATCATCATTATTATTATTATTATTATTATCATTAATATTATCACTTAATTATAATTAATATTATAATAATTTTTTATTCATCAATAAAAAATAATTTTATTAAAAAAAAAAATAATAATAGAGAAGAAAAGATAATATAATAACAAACGAAAAAAAAAAAAAAAATGTGTAAACAATTTGTTACCATCTAATAAATTTTTTAGAGATGACTAAAAAAAAAAAAATTTATACAATGAAGTGTTGAGACATTGGGTATATGCCCTGAGGCCATCGATAAACCCCTTTTTTCTCTCTTACTTGAGTAGATTGTCGTGATAAGGGTATATTTTCTTAGGATATACGAGTGAAACGATCCTTGCGAGGGGATCCCCTGTAACGACAACTGGTGGCGTCGACCCGACGGCTCACAATCGGTTATGAGCATCGAATGCAAGGAGAGAGTCTCCCAGTGGACTCAAGTGTGAGAGAAGGCTCAGTTGGCGCGCGGCATTCAAGTCAGACGGTTCGCGCTCACTCGAGTAATCATTCGTGATTTATCAAAGTTTTTTTTTTTAATTTGTCGCGTGAAAAAAAAAATTGAACTGATAATAAATTTATTCAAACAGAGTGATTATGAGTTTAATTATCTTGAAATTATAAAATATTATTAAAAATTAATTATTATTAATTTTCTGGTGATTCAATATAATTGGTTTTTTTAATTAATTAATGACAAGTGTAATTTTTAAAAATGTTGAAAAATTTATTGATTAAAAATAAATTGATTTTTCAATTTTAATGCATCACAATTAATTTTTTTGAAATTAAAAAACAAATTAATTTTTTTAATTGATATTTATTCGGACGATTGTGGGAGTGCAAGACAAGAAAAACAAGTGAGGCGGGGAGGGGGAGGAGGATTGATTTTACCGTGGGATGCACCAATGAGGGTCGAAAAACAACAAACAAGTGTGTCCTTGGGAGTTGTAACCCATTAATAAACGTCGATACAATAAAGATTGTGATGCGGGTGATTGAACCGAGAATAAGGAACAGAGACACGAGGTAAGAGAATTTGGAAATATTGGTTCGACCGATTTAAAGTTTATTTAATTTTTTTCAGATCTATTTTCTTCATTTTTAAATATTTTTTCTTATTTCTTCAATTTATTTATTCAATTTAAATTAATTAATTAATCAATCAATTTTAATGTGAATAAAATTAACGAGATAATTACGATATTCTTATATTTATAATTTCTGAGTGAGTTTAACAATGAAACTTCCGGTATTTAAGTCGAATGTATTTATATGAATCAATTTGTATAACAGCTGTCCCACTGTGTTAATCAAATAGAACATAAACATTGGTCATGAAATTCTCTATCATCGTACAGACAATTTGGTGCACCGAGAGGGCCATGCGTTATGCTACTGAGTGATCGATCGAATCTATAATCTCGACCTTGCGGTACATTCAGTTGGTTATGGGGTACACAGCAACAGTAGTACTGCCTCGAATTTAATCAGACATGGTTGAGTAACTGTATTAATTATTTCTTCTTCTCAGCTATTTCAAATTCTGTGAATTAAAAATTGAAAATTACCAGAAATTTTATTTTAAAAAAATTCATTATTATTTATTTATTTTTCTCAAATTTCATCAATATCTCCATTTTTTAAACACAATCAAGGATTACCGAAATTTACATTTTTATTGCTCTTTTCATTCTCACAAATAAAAATAGATACGCTCCCCCAGTTGACACAAGACTAGCTTTCGAATAAACAAGCTGAACTAAAATACATAAAATTTTATCATGCCTGAGGCACCATCGGACCGAATCAATGGGAATAAAATAGCACTCCAAGGGAGTTGGTGGGGTTTTAAATAGGATTTTTCTTCTTTGTTCTTTGGAAAATGGAAATGATAAAAAAAAGTGTGATGGAGAAATATTGAGAGTGAGAATATATGGGGTTTGGAGGGGTAAGATACTTGATTCGAGGGTGTGTTTGTTGGCACAGGCTTCCGGTTTATTTTTCCCCCTCAGAGTGTATTACTAATTCTCATTTTTCGGAACACCTTGAACTCTACCCCCAGTTTGATAATTTAATTTCAGTTTGAACCCCAAAAAAAGGTTCTGAATTAAGCAGATAATTCACTTGAGTCAAGTAAGATGACTCTGCTCCGGTGGAAAATTCGATTGATTCAAGATGAAAGTCATCATTCCCTTTTTCGGACTCGAATCAAGTCGAAAATATCTGAATCAAGTTGACATCCTGCGTGACTCAAGTCACTCCCAAGTTGAATCGAGTCGGGCTCTACTTGAATCAAGTCGGAAAATTCGACTTGAATCACAACTTTTTTTCTCTTGGATTTTCCGACTTGGCTGCAACGACTTGAAATGATTTCGGGTACGACTTGATTCAAGTCAAGAAAATCGACTTGACCCACAATTTTTTTTTCTACTAAGGGCTGGATGACAAATTGAGCTTTTCACTCGACAAAAAAAGGTTTGAAGTTATCTCATGATTTTCACCACAATCAGATTATTTACTCCCTCCACGAGGGGTGATTCCAATATTCTTTGTTATACAATTGAAATACAAATATATTGTTATATAGGGTGTAAACACGCTCAGAGTGTGGAAGGAGCACTTATTTTCGTGAAAGTGCCTTGAAAAATTTCCATATCCCTATTTTTCAGGTAGAAAATGATTATTCTCACGGCTATATTTATGTTTGCACTTGGAGAATTGATTTATTTAACATTTCACCGCAGGTGATGTGACTATGGTTTCATTCAAGTCAGATAGACTGATATATTCCCCTAGATTGGACGTATTTATTTGCGCGGAACGGAAGATTAAACGGGCAATTGATGGATCAAATAAACAGTTGATTTATTTTGAAAATGATACAACGGGACTAGTTAAATTCTACATTTTTTATTACCGTGCATTTATCTCGATAACGAGTGATTTTAGGATAAAATGTCAGGAGACCTTTTTTATAGCTGACAAAATTTCCAATAGAAAATGTCTTCTGTTATTTCTTCCTAACATCTGTCATTATTGAGATAATTCCATATTTATAAATTGAAAAAATACAATGCTATTAGATCGGTAGAAACAATCGAAGTACTTCATAACTTGTCACAATTAATCATCATCAGTCTCTTGAAGCCCTCAATTAGCCATATAATGTCCTAATTATCCAGTCTAAAATAGCTCTGTAAATCGATTTAACCCATTCGCATTGATGATTTAACATTAAAATTTATTTTGTTGTCCAGTTTGATATAATATATTAAATGAGTAAATTTATTAAATTCAAAAATATATTTCAAAGAATAAATAAAACTCTGGAGTCCATTATGGCCCATTAGTTGTCGAAATTTTCGAGAAACAAACTTGTGTGAGAGAAATGAGGGAATCCCGATATCACTTTACAATCTCTGGAACTAATCAGGGGGAGAAGTTTCCTGACTACATTCAGAAGGAGGGGATTCCCCTACCCACTGAATTGTCTTCCATTTACTCATAGTCATGGTAGGAGTAAAAATTTTTGGTTAATACTCTTCCTCCATTCTGTCCAACATTGCTCAATAAATTCGCCATCCTCAAATCTATCTGCAAATCAAATAGTCATTGTTGCATTAACGTTTCGAGTTTAAATGTTGAGGCACAAAGTCAAGAAGTTGATCTGCGTGATCGTGCAACTTAAACTCTCTCTTTCTCCTTCACTCAGATAATACCTACCATGAACCCGCGACTCGCTCGTTATCGTTATTATCGTTATTTTGCCGGTCTGTCTTGATTAACCCAATTCGCATTTTGCCGCGTCTTAGCTTTCTGTACAGCGATATTCCCTCTTGCACTTCCCACTGGCTGATTATTTTCTTCCCCAGATTTAATCTCCAGGACATCGATCCATGGATAAATTAATCTAAAAATTGATGTGTACCTCATATCTCTAATTGTAATTATAAAATTTTGAAACTCAATAGTTGAGAGAAAAAAATACAAAATACCAAGTTTCAAATTTTAATCATCAACTCCATTAATGTTTCGGTGGTAATTCAAACACTAGCTGTGGTTGAAAAACTGACCACATTGTGCCATTAGTAAATACCCTATTATCAACTTTTCACGAGGGGATTCTGCTGTTGAGTGGTATACATTGAAATTTGGTTTTTATTTGAGAAAGTTGTTGATGGTTTCATTGGAAATGGTGGGAAATTTACTAATCTTAAATTATTAGTTATTATATTTCTTTCTAATTTTTTTTTTTTTTGGATTATATACCGAGTTCCCAATTCTGACAGAAGGGATTTTTCGTATTTTATTAAAAACTACTGGGGCAAAATGGGTTGTCCTTGCACCGATCCATCCGATGTCACGAGTCACGAGTCAAGAGCAGGAAATTGGATTGATTCAAGTCAAAACACGTCATTCCCTTTTCCAAGTCGAATCAAGTCGGAAAATACCTGAATCAAGTTGCTACCGTATATGACTCAAGTCGCTCCTGACTTGAATCGAGTCAGGCACGCTGAATCGATTTGAAATTTTCTATTCCGACTTGACTCAAGTCGGGAAAATTCAACTTGACTCAAGTCGGGAAAATTCGACTTGACTCAAGTCGAGAAATTTGACTCGAATCAAAACTTTTTTATTTTTTCATGCAGCTCTAAAGTGACCTGTAATTCTGGTTCACTCTGTGAGTCTTGAATTAAAAAATTATATATTATTTTACTGCTTACCAGATACACATTACGGTTTGTTCACTCGGCCGTCTCATCGCTCCTCATTGTAGTACAAGTTGCAAAGCGGCTCAAAGGCGACAGCGTGAGCTTCCAGGTGGCTTCTGGGTGGCTGTATAAAGAGTATTTCATGGGGCTTCTTAAGAACTTTACGCAATTTTCATTTCACAGTACCCTTCGTTTGCCGTAGAGATTTTCAACACCAACATATTAAAATTCATTATGACTGATAATCAAAGGAGTAATGGATATTAGTCAAGATTAAGTATACATGAGGATAATCCAATGAACTTGATAAATTTTTTTATGAAACCATTTTATGGAAAATAGAATTTTCATTTCATTCACGTTTGGACCATCCCGATAAAACCCGATTTGCATTATATGTTTTTCCAGCCCAGTATGTTAAAACCTCTTTTATGAAAACACCGGAAGTAAAACATTCTGGACTCGAACGTTTCTTACTGGAGGGGATTGTGACGGTCTCTTTGGAATTGAAACTCGGCTTGATGGGTATCCGCTGTTACGACAGCGAGATAAAGCTCGTGAGAAAGTCCTGGAGTGTAACACCCGACATAACTGTTATATTTTACGACCTGACAAAAGCCCCACTGGAGTCCCCTTCACAGTCAAAAAGTCCATTTGCAATCGATAGATGTGTCCTAAATATTTAAACTTTGTAATTGAGACATTATCTGGAATAATTATTGTAGAAGTAATTAAACAATAAATTTATAAAAAAAGTTCTGATTCAAGTCAAATTTTCCGATTTGAGTCAAGTCGAATTTTCTCGACTTGAATCGAGTCAGGATGAAAAATTTCAAATCGATTCAGCGACATGACTCAGGTAGGGCCTGATTCAAGTCGAGAGCGATTTGAGTCAAGTAGGGTGCCGACTTGATTCAAGTATATCATCTTGAGTCAATCCAATTTTCTACCAATGGTGAATCAAGAATTTCGATTGATTGAGGCAGAATCATCTCACTTGACTCAAGTCAATTATATACTTGAATCAGAAGTATTGAACCTTTTTTTTGAGTGCATTGTTAGGGGTTATCAACCAATTTGTTGTTAGGCTAATCAAGTACAGCGACACCCTCTGGAGAACTCAATCTGCCTAATTTTTTTGTATCACTCCCTCGGTATCATCCTCCACAAATCCCCGTGTAATTTCCCCTCACGACCGCGAGAATGGATTCATGGAAATTGGAGAAAATTGGATGAAATTGATGGAGATTAAATTAGTCTCTCGATAGGGGCAATTATGGAGAAAATGATTTAATTTCAAATTTTGGAAAATGGAGGTTCCAGTTTTCAAATGAATAACATAAGTTTTTTTTTTTTAATTAACAAATATAAAATTTTCTACATGATTATCGAAATTTGCGAAATTTTTTAAAAATAAAAATTCAGAAAATTGTTGATATCCATAGGAGTAATAATTAAAATTATAATTTAGATTAAAAAAATGAGATACCATATTCTCTGCAGTTGTCCGAAGTCTAAAAAAACCTCTAATTAAATTTACATTTTTATTTCCAGTTAAGGATGAAAAAGCTGCCTTTGCCCAAGAAAACACTGAGCTTTTATTTTGCTCTCCATTGGGGTGAAGTTAATTAATTAAAATGAAAGTTCATTATTCTGGTCGGTTGGAAAATTCATAGAGAAAAACAAAATATATTTACACCGTGAGGGAGGAAGTATCGAATTTTTGTTCGACTTCCACCCGTATTCAACATATTTTTTCATATTCTTGCGCTTCATTTATGCGTAAGACGAGCATAAAATGTGTAGAAATTAGATTCCACCCCTTGCGAAAATTCCTTACATTTTCATGTTTTTTTTTTTTTTTTTTTTTTTTTGTAAATTGCATATGGTAATACATAATTCAGGAAAAATCCTTGGAAATTTTTCTGAGCTTGTCCAGGGGAATCCCATGGGAGTGATTCACCTCACTAATGAGATGAGGACACACATTGTTGTGCATAAAAAAGTGAGGGGGCGATAAATGAGTGCCGGAGAGGAGGAAAAAACTAGTGATTCTACCTTGAAGATATACTTTTTTTGGTATAAATCGATTAAATAATGATCTGTCGAGAGTTCAGTGGGAAGTGCTCTCTCCGTCAGCAATTAATGCTATGACCTCAGTAATTGATTGATGATGTTGACCAACGCGTGGTCAACAAATTATTAATTTGTTTTGGATTGATACTAGACGAGACCAATCTTGATCTCGTGCGCATGCCCTAATGGAATCTACTTGAGTCAAGTATTTCAAAACTTGATTCAAGTAAAGTTCGATTTGATTTAAATATTTGTCTACTTGCACGACTTGACTCAGATAGTATAAGATGTGATTTAAACATTAATGTACTTTAATCAAGTATCTCGGTACTTGATTCAGACAAGATTTGACTCGATTCAGTTACTTGTGTACTTGATTCAAGTATAAATTTTCATCATGATGAAATCTACTTGAATTTTCTCCACTTGATTCAAGTAGCTCGCGACTTGAATCAGGTAGTGATCGATGTGATTCAAACATTGCTGTAGTTTAATCAAGTATCTCGGTACTTGATTCAGACGAGATTTGACTCGTATCACTTTGACTCGAGTTACTTGTCTACTTGATTCAAGTATAAATCTACTTGATTCATGTAGTTTACGACTCACTGTTGAATATTCCCACCATAAGAAGATTAAAATTGAAACAATGAAATGCGTCATAAAATAAACAATCGGTATAATGCAGGATAAAAGCCTAATAATTTATTCACAAACAATTGCCTCATACTACTTTACTACTATTTCAGGAACCAGTAATAATGGAGTAACAGGGAACGTCAATGCGAAGCCATCGCGGCTTTCGAATTTCAACGATCAAAGTAGAGAAAAGAAAAAGGAGAGGTAGCATTGATATAAGCAGATAAGAAGCTTTTCCACCGGTTGAAAACGAGGATGGAGAAGTTCGGAGAGTTGCCAAAACGGGAATGGGGTCACAGACTGAGTCTGCGGGGAAGTCGGAGGAGTCATCAGGTAAACGTTAATTTTTAATAACCATTGATTCTATATCAAGTTCATACACGTGTTCTTGAGAGGAGAAGAAATGTTTAAATTGGTGCAAATCTTGTTCTATTTAAGCACGAAGATGAGTTTTAAATTCCATTTAATTCCCAAAGTTTTGGTTTGATTAAAAAAGTTGGAATTAATTAATTAATTTTGGTTTTTAATTGAGATAAGCAAGCTCAGAATGGTTTTTGCTAAATATCTCGGGGTCTAAGAGAAATGGCGAAATTTATTTTACCTTTTTTGCAACTTTTCTTTTTTTTTCTACAAAAAAGGTCATTACAAAAATTTTGCTATCTCTCTTAATAGATTCCAAGATATTCTTTGAACAAGAAGTTGAGACAATTTGACAATTTCACCACTGAAGTATCATTTTACCCACTTGGAGATGGTTCATGATAGAAAAAAAAATTGTGTTCTTAGCTACTCATGAGCTTAATACCTACTCTTACTAAATAAAGACTGAAAAACCTTGTACGTTAAAGTCACTAGCTCGCCCCTGACTGATACGCTTGAACCCGATGAAGCTACGTACGATAAGTTGATTAGAGTCACATTTCGTTTGTCGAGTGGTGAAGGTACTAGAAAAAATTGGAAAAATTCTCAGTTCGAATAACTCGAGAGGACACTCCTATTTCTCAATTTATAAACCTTTCAATAATTGACTCCAATTCCGCAATTACCTTGTACGATATGAGACTGAAAATAATTTAACAACTATACTCTTTCCAATTTATCTAGTTACCATCATTTTTATTAGTTATTATGATGCAACACTCGGGGCGTTACAGTGACTCTATAGGTGAATCGATTTACGCAGTTGGTAGGCTAACGAGCGTCAATTGTTCGCTCGGTGAATCGAAAACGCGTGGGATTGCTACGAGAGTATCACTTATGAGAGGAGAGAGCGGGGGAGTGCATCGGGTTTCCGAAGATGATGAATTTACCGGGGAATTATTGAAATTGAATATGCAGATGGTGAATCAAACTTCTTTATTACGAGAGAAAATTACAATTGAATTCATGTATTCTACACTCGAAAAAAAAGTTGCCATTCAAGTCGATAATTTATCTCATTCAAGTAGGATGGCTCTACCTCAATGAATCAGGTTTTTAGATCCATGGGAAGTAGAAAATCGGATTGATCAGGTCCATTTTTCGACCTTATTCAAGTAGAACATTACTTGATTTCAGTCGTTGAATCCATCTGATTTTTTCGACCTGAATCAAGTAAAAAATGTACCTGATTCAGGTCAAAAGGGTTACCTGAATCAGAACGGTTTTTTTGGGTAATCAGTAGAAAATTGGATCTGTTCAGGGAGAAAGACGTCAGTCAATTTTCCAACTCGAATCAAGCCGGAAGTACCTGAATCAAGTTGCTCCTGACTTGAATCGAGTCAAACTCTACCTGATGATCTGAGTTGCTGGAACGATCCGAAATTTTCTCTTTGACTCGATTCAGGCTGGCTATATCGACCTGAAATGAGTCAAGAATCTACATGATTCAAGTCAAAATCAGTCAGGTCCAAAAAATGATACCTGAATCAAATTTTTTTTTCTTCGTGATGAGAATAAATTTACATAACTCAAAGGACACTCAGAGGAATAAAGAATGTAATTCTCGCAAATTCTTCTTGTAACGAAAAAAAAAAAAAAAAACATAAAATACCCCCGAGCGAGAAAAGGTAAAACATTTCGACGTCTAATATCGAATATGAAATTCTTCCACGATACCAGTGTCTCGAGCTCAAAAATTGCAAAAATTCTTCAATATTCTCGAGCATAATCGAACTTCTTTATGACATAAATGTAGAAGCGTTGTACAGGGTACACGAGTAACAATGCAAGTGAACTATAGCCAGTGGAAAATGAAGCCTTCAATGGGATGATCGATTTTGCGAAGCACCTCGTTATAATTTCACAGTCCAGACCGGCTATTTGAATTGATAACGCGATTATCGTGACATCTGCCACGTCCGTATGCCCATTTCCTCGTTTCGTCGACACTCTCACAAACTCTTTACATTCTCATTATTCTCTATCGTCAATGATTTATCGGGATAATTAATTATTTTTAATTGAAGAAAATTAATAATATAATGATATAATTCTCATAACCGTAAATATATAATTCGGAGATAAATGCATTAATTTTGTCTATCCAAAGAAAATAATTAATCCAATCAGTCCGACGTACGTAATAGGGATTGTTTACTTACCCAGTGACGTTTTGCCAGAGGAGTCTGTTGAATATATGCATGTAAATATATACAACTCACCATATAACCAAGATTACGCGAAACATATCTATCGGACATATGTAGATGTGATCAGTCGAGTGACCGCAGTGTGTCGACAAATACCCATGTGTATGTATTTCACACTGGATGAGAGCCATTTTTCGTTTCGATTATTTCCTGTCCCGCAGACCTGTCCAGCCTTCCAGTGAGGAATTCGTTTCATTTAATTTTGTATATGTTGCTGTACTATTTTTATCCTCTTTTTTCCCATTCGTTTTTACCAATTGTCCACAGGGCTATTTATATGTCAGCTGTTTTTGTCCAGCGGTACGTGAAGAACAAGTTTTTCGCACTGGTGGACTGAATTTTTATGTGTAAAAGTTTATGAGTGATGTACATTTTTTTGGCTACCTCGCTGGGTTGAATAAACAGTTTGTTGGTTGTTTTATTCCAATGTTTTGATGGGGTTATTCGGAGAATTGTAGGGGATTTCGAGTATTTGGGGTTTATTTCCATTTTTCCAGCGATTTAAAAAAAAAAAAATTTAATTCCAAACGTTTGGCAAAAAGGAAAGTTCTGATTCAGTAAGTAGAAAATCAGGTTGAATCAGGTAGAAAGGCATTAGTCTGCTTTTCGATCTGATTCAAATCGAACCCGACCTGTATCAAGTCGAACTCTACCTGATTTAACGTGAACTCTACCTGATTCAAGTTGAACTCGATCTGATTCAAGTTGAACTCGATCTGATTCAAGTTGAACTATACTCGAATCACGTCGAACTCTACTTGAATCAGGTCGAACTCTACCTGAATCAAGTCGAACTCTACCTGAATCAAATCGAACTCTACCTGATTTGAGTCGTTGAATCAATAAAGGCGACCTGAATCACGTCGAAAATGTACCTGATTCAAGTAGAAAATTCTACCTAAATCAGACCGTTTTTTTCTGGATCCACTTTCATTTTCTCTATTTCAAAACTATCATATCTATCTCTAACCTGAAAACAAATATCATGAGTATGCATCTCCCTCGATTTCCCGTTAACTTTTTATTCATCCAATAGAAAATATTGTTTCTCGAACTTGAAAAGTTCCATTTCGTATACCTGTAAGTTTCGTTTAAGGGAGGGTTAACCCCCATCCCACCCACTTCAGAGAGGTTTATTTACCAACCTGCCACTTCCAGTACTCTCTGTAAAATGTGAATTCTTGTACGTAATTCACCAGAAGGGTCCTCGCTCTAAACTTTTCTACTTACCACCGAATTTAAAGTTGTGATTCGTTTGAAATACATCTCAAGTGCTATTTCAAGAACCTTCTTCTCTACCCTCTTTCAATTTATGTATTTAGAAATAAAATAAATGCTGCAACAATTTTTAGTGGACATGACAAAGAGAACAACCTTTTTCTCGGGGACAATTATTTTTGTTTGAAGAGGATATAGAAAAAAATATAAATATCGAAATATGAAAGAATTGTATTGATGAAATTCCTGTTGTAGGATGGGTCCATTCATTTTCGTTTATTTTTCGTGAATGAAAATAACAGGATACATTCAATATCTTTATACTTTATTCCATGAAGAATGCTAGCTTTCGGCGCTCTATCCATTCCACTTTCCAGGAATATCGGTAGATGTACTAAAATTGATGCTCACTTTTGTTTGATGTTCCTTTGTGATCGCATCTCCTGATACATTTTTTCCTCCCATGATTAAAAGTTTTCTGAGCGATGAGAAGATGTGTTTATCATGGAAAAATATTGAATTTCATTTGGGCGAGAGAGGGTACTCAACATCGAGTTTTCAAGGGGGAAAGGAAGAGAGTAGAGGAGATTATTAGCCTGTAGTATCATTATTTTTTATCCTATGAGAATGGTATCCTATTGATCCGCCTGACAGTCATGACCACCGCAAGTAGGTGTTGTGGCATTATACTTAACAAAAAAAAGTTCTGACTCATTATTAGTAGAAAACTGAGTAGAGAAAGTAGAGAGATACTTGAGTCAAATTGGAACGTACTTAAATCAAGTTGTCAGGTACTTGAATTAGGTGTACAAATTTTCGGATCAAGTCGTACTTTACTTGACTCAAATCGCCAACTACTTGAATCAAGCAAACGAATGTTTGATTCAAGTTGAACTTTACCTGAATCAAGTCACGGTATACTTGAATCAAGTGAACAAATATTCAAATCAAGTCGAACGGACAGTAGATTGTCTACTCCATCTAAGCCAACATCTATCAAGTCATTCTATCCAACTTGAATCAAGTCTTCTCTCTCTCTCTCTCTCTGTCTGTAATAAAATGAAATGTGAAATTTTTTTTTTTCGCCAGGGTGAACTCGTTGACACGAGGACAATGACCGGATCAGTGAGAAGTACGAGGAGATGGGCGAGTCTTCGGCAGCACGTGACTAGAGCTGACAGTGGGAAGCCAACAATTGAATTATTACTGGATCGTGAAATAAACTTGAGGGCAGCGACACCTAGTACAGGCCCGCATTCACCTAATACACCTAGGACACCTCATACACCTATTAAGAAGTCTAATTGGGAGGTTATTGAACATTTCACTGGGGGACCTAGGCCGTCAATAGTCACGGTGAGTTTGACAGAAACTACGAGTGAATTTACAGGCAATTTAACCAAATATTTCCTTTTCATTCAAGTAAGTTTATTTATTCTTTTACAGTTCAAATAATCCCGCTCTTTAATTTAAATTAGTAATCAAGACTGAAAAAAATTAAGTTAAAAAAATTTTATTTAAATGTTAATTAAGTGTTTATTCAGTCAATGAAATCTTTTAAAATAAAATACATGACACATTCATATAATAAATTCTAAATTAATAAACATTGCTTGAAAAATATTTATTTTAGTCTCCATATCTATTCTTATCATTAAAGTATTACTGGACGCATTGCTATTAGTCATCCTTGCCTATATTTACGAGCCTAATTATTGAAATGAATGAGTGACGTTGTCTCGAGTACTGCATTCCAATTGATGAAAATGAGAATGAATGAGGGAATGGATAGATTCATTCATATTAATATTTTCTTCTGATTTGTATGATTCTTCAGATGGGCGTAGGATCAGAAATTGGTGTGAGCCTGGCAGCAGCAGGTCGTGAGCCAATATCTGAATGCGGTTTGAATGCTGGTCTGACAGATAGTAGAAGAAAATGTGCCCTCAGCCGTTTTCTCAGCGCTCTTTGTTCATCACATCGGTTCAAGAATCTCCAGGTAAAACTCTTCAACGTCAAAACAATTTCTTTTACAATCTCTCTTCCTTCTATACATAATCCTAGCGTCTTGAGACGATAATAATGATCAACTTCTAGATGTAAACTATACTAGACGAGGGTGCTGATAATAATTATCGGAAAATCACGGTTAATGGAATTCTGGAAGCGCCACATGCTCTCCTTAATCCATTAACGAACACCTCCTATCATTTTCGTAGGAAGTGAACACCCGAAGAATGGTAAAAAGACTTATCAAGACTTGAATTACCCGAAATTTGATTTAAGGGTTGGGAAATCTTGAGTCAAATTTCTTTTTCCTTTGGGTAAATGAAATGCTGATGTCTGTACAAAATATGTACGAGGTAAAAATCAAAGAGATGCGTGACCAGGGCGTATGATATATCACGTATTCAGTTTGGAAAAAAAATGCTATTCATTCAGGTCAGAGAATCACCTCACGTTTTCCCGGTACTGCAGTAAAATTTTAACGTAAGAGTAGTGAATTCTGCGGTATTGCATTTATTCTTTTGGATTTTAATCGAAAATGAGAGAGATAGGAGAGCACGCTTGCTGTGGAAAATGACCTATATAATTTTTTTTTTCTCCAGTGGAAAGGATTTTTCTCTATGAGTTTGCCCGTTTACTGTTGTAGACTGCTGAAGAAATTATATTCATGTTTTGATGGGAGATGTTGAAAACATGTTGAGGATTTAATCAAATGGAGAGATTGGGTTTCAGTTTTTTCAAGACTGGGGAATGTTTTTTTTCTCCAAGATCAATGAAATGATTAATGTCGAAATTATTCATTGTACCTGATATCAAAAATATCATGAATTTTCTGCAGATTCAGTCATTAAATAAAAAAAAAATCCAATAGATATCAATAAAATTTAAATGGACAGCTCGTTATTTTCACTCCGATATTACGAGTAAACTCAACATCCCTCGAAGTGTGTCGCAATTAGTAGCATGTTCAATCTAATAACAATTTTATAACTATAGGTATAACAACATTTCCAGTATCGAATGTTCTTTATCATCCTTCTCTCTGGAGTACAACATTGACCTATAATTTTTTTACAATAAATGCCGTAAGCAAGAGATAATATTCAATTAAATTGAAATTAAAGAGTATATGTTCATGACATGACAGTATTTTAGATTATGTACCTGTCGACCTCGTCACATCCTGTTAGATTGTACCTCGTGATTCACCGGCATCATGGGAGTTTTGGTCGCATGAGCTGGAGTCGAGCATGATGTCGAGTACTCGAAACTTTGCTTGCATGACGTACCACTTACATAGACGATGTGCTCTGGGATAAGTGCATAGAGTTGGGCTCTACGTTTGCCCGATACCACCCACCGACGTTTACGTGCTGGTGATATATAACTGATGGCTGGCTTTGACCGATCTAGTATGAATTCAATGAAACCAGGAAAATTCATTGAAAACATCAAAAGAGCTGAAAAATCTCATTTCTTTATAATCCTCTCATCAACTAATTTTCCTCAACATTGATGCTTTAATGAAAGCAAAAGCTTTTCTTCATTAAACTTCCAAGATGATATTAGCAAAAAATTCAACAGTTGCTGTCAGAGTCACTTCTCTCGTATTTTCCACCGAGAAAGTCTTAATTCCCTTGACAGTATCCTCCACAAAATTTGAACCACTCGAGTTTCCCTGGATGCACATCTTATACCAATCAAATTTTGTATTTCACTCACTCGACGTGGCCTTCTCCGTGTTCACAATGGATGTGACTGCATTGAAATAGGGGTTAAAAAATACGAGATAAAAAAAAAGTTGAAATAGTGCAAGGTTGATTTTTTTTTGTCTCCTGCATCAGCAATCAATTAAAATTAATTGTCACCAATTATCACCGTGGAACGACGTAACGGGAAACTTATGACCTCACAAGTCACCTCAATTGTGCTGCTAGGAAATTCCCTAGGTTTGGTGGCCATTCTTTTGGATTTTCATATTTACCGTTGTAATGAAAATTTCAATTGAAACAAATTTTCAACTTCTGAAGAATTTATTTTGATGGATATATAGTTGAATGTTGAAAAAATTAATTTTTCAATCAGGCAATGGATTAATCTATGATTAGGGTTGTGGAGCCCACTTTGAGGCAGTAAAATCATTTCTCTGCATTTACCGGGATTCGAACCCCACTCGTCTGCGTGACAAGCAAGAACTCTACTCAATATGCCACTGTAATGGATATAATTGCAATTCAATTCGCACAGTTGATGAGTGCCATTCTCATTCTATAAAGAAACAATGAAATTTCATATTTTCTCGAAAAAAAAAAAAATTGGCTTCCATGAACATTTCCATCAATTATGACCTGAAATAATAACAAATATTATGATTCAATTAAAACCATTATTATTTTATTTCCAATAACTCAAGCATCCACCAAAATGTAAATATTCCAACGATTCACAGACTAGCGAGAAAAGTAATTAAAACCTCCATAAAAATTATTTATTCATTCGAATCGGCTCTGTCTCCACGTTGGCCGCATTTCCATTCGTCCCTCTAACCCAACCCCCTGAGCCATGAACAAGGACAGAGGCCAAGGCAAAGTCACGCAAACCCATTATCTAACCAATACACTGAAGATAATAATTGATTCTTCCGTGCTAAATTACTAGTACCCTTCAATTTGATACCCAATAATTCAGTTAATTATTGTTCTTCAATCAGGTGGAGATGCTTTATCAACGGTATTTCCTTCGAATGAACCAGAGCAATATGACACATGTGCTGGGACTGTTGACTGGTTTGACAATCGCCCTTGGACTGCTGATGCTCAGGCTGGTGGTCAATAGTGATTTGTCCTTTGTCAGCCTCCTACGGAGAACTGAGAATCTGTTATTGTCCCTCACATTGCTGGCTTGCATCGCCATTTATGCAGGTAAGATGGTTTCCCATGGATCCATCAGTCATTGGTGAATGGATGTGCATAATGCATCCAAAGCATGATAAGAAGTGTATTCAGACTAATGCACCAAGTTTTTCAACTCTTATCGCTATCTCACCCGTAAAAAAAGGGTCTTTATCACTTTTGAATTAACGAGAATCAATGATTTTCTATAGAACATTATCTTACGTCGAAGCGATGCACTTTTGGAAGTTTTAATGTCCATTTATTTCAAAAACAAGTGCTTTCAGAGCAAAAGGTTGAAAAATATTTTTTCTGTGAGTGAATAAAATGTTAAAAAATATTAAAAGATCGATTTATACAATCCTACGAAAAAATTATATTATTGAAATAAAATATTAGATTTCCCAATTTTTTAGTATTATCTCGGGAGAATTAGTGGTCTGTATAAAGAGAATCCGAGAAACTCTACAATTCAATGGAATAAATTTTGATAAAAGACGAATCGATAAAGTGTCTGCCTACGCTCGTATACTATTTCTGGATTATTTGATCAAGTCAGATAATACTTTACTCTCACAGTCACAGGTGTAGGTGTTGCTCAATCACCAATGACTGAAATAACATCTTAAGTACCCAGTGAGAAGAAAATCGTCGAGAGGTATTCTGATGAACAGAGAAATGCTAGAATGTTGTAGTCGATCACGACTCAATGAACTTTGATTAAGATTGATGCTCCCGGTGGAAAATTCCTTTCTCCATTTTTTTAAGGTTCATCATTCCTACTAGTGAATATATTCATGGATAGAGAATATGTTGGCATGACTCAGGGGAAAATCTGATGCATGTATTCAGTACCTCATGCATGAGTTTTCAGATTTTTGGGTGTTCCCTATTCATAAGAGATGACCATCGAATACTCATAGTGGATGAAAATCAATATTCATGGATGCTTTTTTTTTTCAATCAATTCGTTGTTAGAATATATCTCTAATATAATTAAAAAACTTTCCTATAACAGTCAAAGGTCCTGAAGGTTTAATCAAAGCTTGTTAATTCGTTGAAAACTCGTTTGATTTCTCTCCCATTTTCAATTTACTCTCTCTCCAATTTGTATCATTCAAAGACCCGTGTGAAATGAGCTCGTTTGACCTTCAATCAAGTTGAGTGAAGTATTAAAAAAATGGTTCTACGTTTAGGCGCAGAGAATAATGCAAACGGGAAATTCGTGGAGAAAAAATTCTCGGTGTGCACCTGACAATAAAAGTTTTGATTCAAGTCGAATTCTCTGACTTGACCCGTTATGACTTGAATCAAGTTGAACCCCGAGTCAATTTCAAGTTGCTGTGACCGATTTGAGTCAAGATTCAGTGACTTGATTCAGTCAGAACTTGACTCGATTCAGGTATTTTCCAACTTGATTCAAGTCAAAAAAAAGGGAATGACTTTTTTTATCTTGAATCAATGAAATTTCCTACATCTTACTTGAATCAAGTAAATCATGTACTTGAATCAGAACTTGTTTGGCTGAAATATTAATACTCTCACATTTCATTCAGTTTTAGTAGCAGCAATATCAAGGCCAGGGATGAATGAAGTTTGGCTTGCGGGTGTGAGTGGTGCAGTATTGGTGACCTTACTCGGACTGCAGATAGCCCTGAATGTTCATCTGGCATATCTCCCAACTCTGGAAGAGGAAGAGACAGAGAGAGTTGATGAGAGTGAAAGGCCCAGGGATTCGGATGCATTTTCAAGTACAGTGCCAACTATGAGATTGGATAATCTACGTACTGGTGGTCCCCTAGCGGCAGCATGGGCTGTATGTTTCTTCATTTATATGGCATACGCTCTACTACCCATACGACTCAGATATGCATGTATCGCTGGCGTTGCATTTTCAACTGCACATCTCATTGGAGCATTTCTACTGTATTCACAGGATTATCCAGCGATTCTGGCACACGTAAGATAAATTTATATCAATGTTTCACTATTTTTTATTTAGTTTTCTATTTATCTTAAAAACGAGATGTAAAAAAAAACAGTTTTTTTTCACATTCTCTTCTAAAAACACTTGATGTTTGATAAAATGTGAAGGATTTACGTATTCTGCCACATTTGATTACTGAACTATAAAGTCCTTGCCCATTCACCGCTACACCATTGGTCATTTGCTGGTGTAAAAAGAGATCCAGTGGTGCATGCACATATCCCTGACATTTGTGTTTGAAATTACAAAAAATTGTTATTTCAAGGATTAGGGAAAATTGCAAGTAATGCCTTACAGCCTTGAAGACATCATTAATCAATTCTGGACAAGATCTTATTTACTTTTTGTCCTGGAAGTGACCCTGAGAGTCTAATTTTATTTACATAAAATAAATTGATTTTTCATCAGCCAATGATGATCGTAATCAGTGATTCTGAATGTTGGAAATGCTCTGATATTGAATACTCGTTTGTACTTCATATTAAAGCCGATGTCACTGTCCCAAGGTTACTACCTTAACAATAAACTTGCAACAATTGCCAGTGAATTATGCACGCAGTGTTCATCGCGTTCTGCGTCCTCACTCGTAATTGCCTGCGTGTTGAGTCACCTTGCAGGTCATATTTACTAATTCAGGTATTTTTCCTTTTCTACACCGGTACTTTGAAACAATCAATAGAGATGGAATATATGAGGGGAGCGAATTTTTTTTACAAATAATTTTTTTTTTAATAAAAAAAAAATAATTTTCCTACAAATTTGTCGCAATCATGAACTAGATTCGGTACAAGAATCTTGTTGATTCAATGGCCGGAGTGAAAAAGTTTCATGATCTGTTAATTAATCCCAGGGCTTTGACTGGCAGCCTCTCGAGTCTGTTCGAGGGTATGGGTCCAATAGTGCGGCATCAGTGTAATGGGTACCCTCGCTATTAACGATTAAAGGATTACACGATGTTGGCTTCGCTACTATTCACACCACTATCATGAAGATTAAGGAGAGATTATTGCTTTGGAGCTTCATTGAGTGTCGTTTAGATAAAAAAAAAAAAAATGTTCTCCTTTGATATTGAGATGAATTTTTTGGATTGAGTGATGGGGAATATGTTTCAGTAGAGCATGCTTTTACTTATCCGTTTATTCAAATGTACCTCAATAATCAGAAATCATATCTCCATTCCAAACGACTTCATTCGTAACATCAACCTAAATCCACTCATGTACCCTCCTCGGAGAATTTTCTTAAGAAATAAGATAAAAAGTTTCTTTATCTCTCCAACTTCAGCCCTCATCTTCAGCCGCTCCTAAAACTCTTCCAGTATTCAATAAATCATCTCTCCACTCAAATTCATCTGCTGATTTTATTAATCTCGAGAGAGGAAAGCGTGAAATGACAAACGAAAAAGGGAAATTTCTCATTGTTTCAACCGACGACAATTTTTTTTTTTCAGTATTGATTAAAAAAAAAAAAAAAAGTTCTGGTTCGGGTAGAATTTTTCGACCGGGCCACTTTCTACCTGAATCACGTAGATTCTTGACTTATTTCAGATCGATGCAGTCGGCCTGAATCAAGTCAAAAAAGGAATTTTAGATCGATTTAACGACTTGAATCAGGTAGATTTTGACTTGAATCAGGTAGAGTTTGACTCAATCAGGTAGAATTTGACTTGGATCAGGGAGAGTTTGACTCAATTAAGTAAATTATCGACTTGAATCAGGTAGAGTTCGACTTGAATCAGAACTTTTTTTTGGTACTGTAATGAGAATTAAAGGACCATTTCATTCGGGCTCATCGATCCACCACGGCGGTACTGAAGATTGAAACACATTGCAGGAGAGAGGGATTGAGATAGGCATTGTGTGGTAACGAGAACACAGTGTAATCGTGTGGAAATTATGTTGTTATCCATCGCCATGACATAACTGAGTGAGTTGATACGGTAGTTGTGAAACGGCGCGAATCCAGAGAAAATGGAACCAATTTTATTAGCCAAATTGTGGGTTAAACTACATATACTGTCATCTCATTGCCCTCAGTTTTCTGACAAGTACGAATATAGTCAGAAGTTTTTTAGAATTGAAGCCCCAGAAACCCATTCGAAGGGGAATTGAAGATGTTATTTCTCCATAAAAATAGTATTTTCAATTCAAACGAATGTTTACAACAGCATCAACCCACAAGCTTTTCCTTGTAATGCAAAGGATCACAGTGGCTGATGACATCCATTGTCTGTTCGTGACTTTAAACATTCGACAGGTAGCTCTTGATATCGACCTATCGACCTGCGTTGCTACTGTAAAGCTCTCACGTAGAATTCAAGGTGTATCTCCCGTTGTAAAAGTTATTCTCAGCAGCTCTTGTGCTATGTGCATTATTCATGTTTCAAAGAATCTCCAGTGGCTTATCAATGTGTAAATAAACACGATGATTAATGTAGGTGTCATCATATTTCACGTGTTCAAATGCACAAGTTTGGTTTTCCTCTGATAATTAGAGATTTACAAAAATTGATGGTTCGTCCAAAAAATAAAAGAGACAATTATCTCACGACTTGATTCAGATAGGATTTGTTTGAGAGGTTTGCAACTTGATTCAAACATTCGTATACTTGATTAAAGTAAGTTCGACTTGACTCAAACATTCTCATACTTGATTCAAGTAGCATCAAGTCTTTTTTCAAGTGTCTCCAATGCTGCCATCCAGTAGCAAAAAAATAATACAACAAGTCGACATTCCTGAGGAATCAGTGCGATGAAAACGGAAAATTATCATCACCATACCAAGAAGGAAAGGAATCTGATACCACATATTCAGAATATTTGTCACATTTTCTCACCAATTTGGACAAGCTACGTCCACCAGTCGCTCCAATACTCCCAAGCACCACTGGAATCCCCGACGGTCTTGATCTCACGTGAAAAAGAACCTTAAAAAGTCATTCTCCACTCTTCTCGCCCTCTCCCTCCGTCTTTTTATGTCTCACATCGAGCTTGGAATATATGTTTTATTTTTCTCTCGTCTCCTCACACAGCTCATTCTCCTCTCATATCTGACGAAGGGAAATCCCACAGCTTGTTCCATACAGGCCAAAGTGGCACGTATAACGAAAAATAAGGAAATTGGCACATGATAGAAAAATCTCAGTATCTCGGTGTTCATTTTGTTTTTTTATTTGTGAAACTCAATATTCTGGAGAGTCAATACACACAGGCTTCTTTCTATATTCCTCCCCTGTCTCGACTCCATCAAAATAAAGAGGATTATTTTTCTCCAATAATAATGAATTAAATTAAATTCTTGTTATCAATAGATAGATTAAATTTATCCCAAATTACGGGAATTTTTTTCGAATTGAGAATAATAAAAAAAAGAAAAGAGTAATTTTCCCATTTGACTGACCTCAATATTTTATTTTTAATCTAAAAAAAAAACAAAAAAAAATATAAAATGAAAATATGAAAAGAATTGTTAACAATTCAACCTCTCGTTTCAATTTTCCATTCGTTCTCAATTTAACTAATATTTTCATTTTTATTTTTCCCTGAAATTGGATAAAAACAAAATAAATGTATTTTATTTTACGGATCAATGATCAGAATTGTCAGTCAAGTGGAAAATTGTTGAAGATGAGAGAAAATAAAAAAAAAAGGGAGATGTAGTTACAGGTAGAAATGAAACTCGATGATTTTTTTATTTCTGTATTCAGGATAAAAGCTCTACCGTCTCTAGTTGTCATGACCAGTGCCATGAGTGCTTTGCTGTACAATGCATTGAAAATCTATTCAAACAGTTGTCTCTCTCTCTCTCTCTCTTTCTCTCTCTCTCTATGCATGATGCACTTCCTTGGCTTCCACAATCACGCACTGTGGATAATCCAGTGGATCCTCAGCCTTCAGTATTCCTATCAGCTGGGATTTGTCTCCATATACAAAGATTATAATACCTAACTCGTAATCACAATTTCATAATTCATAATGGGAATAATTGAAAAATATTGAAATGTGCAAAATTTCAATTTTTAGAAAAATATTTTCAATCAAAAAAATAGTTTTTGTCGATTGATAAATGTATAAAAATGGCAATATGTAACTCTTGATGCTATAATTGATGCCTGGAATTGCTATATATCTGCTTGAGCAAGAGTAATAATATCAATGGGTTTAATCATAACGAGGGAAACGAAAATATCTGTCGTTGATTTGCTCAATGCCATTTCGAATCCAATTGGCAATAAATCTGGAATAATCATTCCGAATAGGAATACATTTCAATCCAGGGATGTAGATGGCCAATGCCATGCTATATTTCATGGAAATATTTTTGATTATTTGGGATTATTAATGATACAACATTCAGATTTTTTTAAATTAATGAAAAATTGATGATATTTTTTTTTTAATCAATTTAATGTCAATTTCATTGAAGAATCAACTTTCTAAAAATCTGGTAATTTTATTTCTCAAAATATATATTTTTCCATATGGATAGGCCCAAAAATATGTCCATCAATCAAGTTTGCGATATACACGGTTGAAAAATCCCACCGACTAGAAGATGAAAATGCCTCGCTACAGGATTTGGCATTTTTATTATTCGTAGCAGACAACGAGTACTTTAATGATGACGTATGACCAACTCTCAATCTTCATCTCCAAGACTTCCTCGACTAGTCCTCCGATTCATGTTTGCCACTGGATTTACCACATCAGCTGATAATGTTCAATTAGAGAGTGGCCTCTCGGGGATTTTTATCAAAAAATTTTATATCACTGGTTCTCTTCTATCCTTTCAACGTCATTACCACGATGAAAAATCGTTGATCAGAGTAACATGAATATGTTGTAGGATAGATGACCCTGGGGTAACGACCAAGATTTCAATTTACCTCGACTATCGAAAGTTCAATTTCAACTTTTTCACTCACGTATGGAGAAAATCTGCGAGGTCTACACAGCGGTGAAAGAGGGGGAGGGAGAGAGAGAGAGGGGGGAAAAAAGTGACTAATACATTAGCCATCGACATTCCCCCAGGCTTCAACAGTGCAACAACGTTACCTCCAACATTTTGATCCAACACGCGTAACAGGAAACTTGATTACCCTCGTTAGATTGTGCTCCTCTCCTCCAGTGGTGACTGGTAAAATTATTCACACAATATTCGAACAGTCACTTAGCTGTTGATAACATCAATTTTTCATGTCTGATATTTTTTTTTTTTTTTTTTAATACTGCGATTCAAGATTTCAAACATCTTACGCTATAAAAAAATGTTCTGATTCAAGTCGATAATCTATCTCATTCAAGTAGGGTGACGCTACTTTAATCAATCCGATTGATCGATCTACCATAAGTAGAAAATCGGATTGACTCAGGTAGAAAGACGTCAGTCAGTTTTACAATCTGAATCAAGTCGAGCTCTACCTGATTTAAGTCAACCTCTACCTGATTTAAGTCAAACTGTACTTGATTTAAATCGAACTTACCTGATTCAAGTCAAGCTCTACCTGATTCAAGTTGAAGTCTACCTAATTTAAGTCAAACTCTACCTGATTTTAGTCATTGAATCAATCTGGAACTTTTTCTTTCGACTCAGGTAGAAAGTGGCCAGGTCGAAAAATTTTACTTGAATCACAACTTTTTTTTTGAGTGTAAATAGAAAGAAAAAATTTCATTCTCCTCACCTGTAAATGGCATTCCACCAATTAGCCTCACTGATGAAAACAGAAAAATAATTGAGACAAATTATTCCAGGGAAAATGAATATTCCCTTGAACTTAGTCACGAGGAAAATTCATATAATGAAGAATAGTCCGTCCTCTGTTGTGTAATCTTCTCTCGAAACACGATGTTGAAGGAGACGACGAAAAAAAAAAAAAAACAAGTAACATTAATGAGAAAGTGAAATCCCATGTGATGCCAGATGCTACACGGGGATTAGGTCGCAAAGCCGAGGGGAATTACAATCATAAGTGAAAAGTGCCATTTTATTTTTCCTTCTCTCCATTTTCAATGAAACAACAATAATTATCAGTTTTTTTTTTTCAATATAGCACTAAACTCACAACTTTCTTGATTCTCTCTGTTGTTCCCCCTTCATTTCCTTTTTATCTCTCAGATGTTTTTTTTTTTTTTTTCATTGTCTTAACATTGGAATCGTTTTCTTCATTCCTCATGCCACAAAACAGAGGGGATCGAGAATCCGCAAACTTCCACCAACGAGAGAGTCCGTAACCGGAAGCGGAAGTTGAGGAGAATGTGGGGTCGAGGGGGCTTAGGAAGAGATGAGGGGAATCGATATTTCTTACACGCTTGAGTTTGCTTGGGCCTAAGTTGGATATAGAGGTACCATGAGGTAGGGTTTTAACATGCGCTTGGGTAGGTCTACATATACCACGTGAAAATGTATATTGTTGAACTCCACTCGGCCATTTATTTAGTATGTGAAACTATCTCAAAGGGTTTTTTTGTCGGTGGAAAAATTTTCGTGCCTTGCAGGCGAAAAATTCCTAAAAGCTGTTGATTATAGATAATGGAGGGGGGCCGGGGGATTAATGGATAATGGAGGCTTCCAGGCTAACTTGAGGGAGTTGAGAGGTGTATTGAGGGGGGAAGACTTTTCGGGATTATGGGAGATCCATTTTATGTTGGACTAATGAGTTGAGGGGAATTCATTCAGTTAGGTCATCCACCTTTTGTGGTAATTGTGGAGTCATCATGCTTGAGGGGCTTGTAGGTTCATGTTTCCTGGATGAATGTTTTGGGGCTTTAGAAGAGAGTTAATTTATGGGGTTTACTTCATTTCCTTCTTTCTATTTACACTAAAAAAAAAATTGTGATCCAGGTAGAATTTTTCTACCTGGCCACTTTCTACCTGAGTCAAGTAGAATCAAGTCGAACGAAAAAGTTCCAGATTGATTCAATGACTCAATCAGGTAGAGTTCGACTTGAATCAATGAATGACTCAATCATGTTTTTCAATATTTTGATCACTAATAATAGTCGATAAAATGATGCCAAATATGAATCCCCATCACAAAACAAATACATCATTTTTTTTTTCTCTACAAAATTCAAAATAAAAAATTTCAAATATCCGTATATGTTGTGGTACTCTCATATGTTTTTCATCCACAAAGGTCTACCATACATTTGGGGGAGACGGTAAGCCGCTTATTTGCATGGGATTGCGTGGGTTTGAGGTCACAATGGGTCATGCATATATTATTGCGAGGCGAACGAGTTTCCTAGGCAAACATGTCTCGATGATTTTGTGTACGGATGACTGGTTGTGAAAATATTTTCCACTAGTGTCTTTATCAGCCAATCCTCTACCCTTGTACTGGTTGAATACACCATCAACATCTGAATTGTCTGTATCAATATATTCTTCTGAACTGGTATGTATGGAGGAAACGATATGAACTGAGGAGTTAGTCATTTTAGTAGTAAAATATGTAGAAAATTAACAAAGTTAAATTCGAGGGGAACAAAAGTGGAGTGATGTGTACATTAAGCAAGAACCCAAGTTTAACTCTATAACTGTAGAAATTCTGGTTGAATATTAAAGCGTTTGTAATGTACAAGTCCCGCTGGATAATATAAGATAATGGGATATCTCTCGGGGATTCCCCTTGTCTACAATATTCAGTGGATGCGTGTTACAGTTTGTATGAAAAGATATTTGTTCCAGGAACTTCCAGCTGAGCTTCAATGAACTTGATAATTACTCAATAATCGAGTGGATTGTAATTAATGAATGAAGTGAGTGGATTAAAATCGAAAAAATATCATTATTGAATAGATCTCAGTGAGAAACAATTCTAGGGACAGTTTTCAATTAAAAATTCAATTAATTTGTGAAAATATCTTTTCCAACCAACTTTCATGAATCTACCCATACTCTTCGGTCTGGGGCGAAGAATTGAGTGGAGAAGTAATGAGATATTTAGAGACGATCTACCTTCTCCTGTAATTATTTATTAATTACCTTTGGAAAAATTATGGAGATTTTTCGGACACGTAGGCCGATTAATTTGTGCTTTTGACTCACTATTAGTAGAAAATTGGATTGATTTATGTAGAAAGACGTCAATTCGTTTTTCAACCTGAATCAAGTCAAACTCTACCTGAATCAAGTTGAACTCTATATGATTCAAGTCGAACTCTACCTGATTTGATTCATTCAACCGATCTGAATTTTTTTCATTCGACTTGATTCAGGCCAGTTGCATCGACCTGAATCAAGTCGAAAATCTACTTGATTAAGGTAGAAAGTGGCCAAGTAGAAAAACTCTACCTGAATCAGAACTTTATCTCTTGAGCGAAGTGATTTATTCTGGCTACGATTCCACTTCAGATGTATGTCCATTAATGACAAATATATCCTCATCCCAAACATCCCGATACATTCACAACGCCACAATATCACTGCTTGTATGTTAAACCATAGAAGTAATTGGCCATCCAACAGGATCCAGAAGGTAGAGCCCGTAGATCAAAGAGCTCTGTAAGCACTGAGCGCTCCAATAACGACACAGGATCGGCAAGGGTACACGACGCGGATTTAATTAGAGGGAGAGAGAGGCAGGACGGTCAACGGGCGTGAATACTACTCTTCGACCCTTGTGTACCCAACCAACAGTCTATAGTTGTACCCTTATACTTAGCTTTCTCTCTGTGAGCACGTGGAACCTGTGCAAACTCAATAATCTACCCACAGTGCCTCACAGACGGTACGGGAGAATGGTGAAAATTTTCATGCACGTACACTTCAGGTTATGTACCATTACAGGGGCAGTTGTCGGGAATCGTTGGTCAATTTTCAGCCATGTTCACTCGTTGGGTCTCCCATTCATTGTCAATCCGCCATTTTGAACATCATGATTTCAGGTAGAATTTCCGAGAGTGATTCTACACAAATGAAATTTTCCGAATTAACACAAGTTTTCTTAACTCGAAAAAAACATTTTTCTTTTTTGTATATAAAGTCCATTTTGCCCCACTCACTCCTGTATTCACGAGGAAAATCTCTGTCGACTTATAAAAGACCTGGAAAACCCTTTCTCCTTTGTTTCAAATACAATCGTCTTGTACGTGTCCGACTACATTCTAGGCTATTCTACTTCCTGTATCCACTGACTAGTGAGCTTCACTCACGCGGTGAATATATTGTATTTGTTGGCATGTTGTATCTCTATAGTCGCGTAGGTCGGTATTTTCATTTTCTAAAAATAGACTGTCTGAGGTTCAACCACATCGGCTTCATTTCAACAGCCATGGGTTACACTCGGTTGCGCCCTCCAACGTAAACCACCTACTTGGGTGTTTCACCACCGCGAGACTCTACTTTTGGGACAATATCACACGGTTAATGTCTTCTCATGCTGAAAAGGGATATTCGTGACTCGAATGGGATGAGTTGAATTTTTTTTTCATCCCAGAGATTGGACTAAAGAAAAAATGTTTTGCTGTAAGTCGATAAACTGCCTGACTCAAGTGGGATGACTCTACTTTAATCACTCCGATTTTTTGGCTTACTGTAAGTAGAAAATTGGATTGATTCAGGTAGAAAGAGGTCAGTCCATTTTCCGACTTTAATCGAGTCGAACTCTACCTGATTCAAGTCGAACCCTACCTGATTCGAGTCGAACTCTACCTGATTTTTTCGACCCGATTAAGGCCGATACTCACGACCTGATTCAAGACTAACTCGACCTGATTTTTTCGACTCCATTCAGGTCGATAAATCCGACCTGAATCAAGTCGAAAATCTACCTGATTCAGGTAGAAAATTCTTTACCCAAGAAAAAACTCAAAGACCGAATATAACCATCAAAAAAATATATTTACATCGGACAAATACTCCACCAATAATTGAATAAAATATTATGACTTTATGTTACAGTTGTTGAGCTCAATTGTCGTCGTGGGTGGTACAAATGTAGCTGGTGCATTAACGCATCACCCACGAGAGTTAGCGCAGCGACAAGCTTTCCTGGAGACACGTCAATGCGTCGAAGCCCGTCTGACGACTCAACGAGAAAATCAGCAACAGGTATTCATACCATGAATAATTCGACATTAAAATAAAATTCAATTTACATTGATACTTCTCATTTTACAATTTACGAATAAATTTCTCAAATTATATAGAGAACAGATATTCCAGAAAATTCAGTTGAACATTCACCAGACGTGAGGGGCTGGAATTTTCCACTCTAAAACTTCCACTGAAATCAATCCACTATAAGCTATAGTCAGCATGAGTGTAATTGAAAATAATTTAATCTCCCTCTCTTGTATCCAATTTCTAAATTTATCCCAACAATAATACCATTTTTTCTCTCTCAACATCAAAGCATCAAATTTCTCTACTATAGCACATTGAAGTTATCCTGAACCTAGAAGCTCCAAAGAATTCCAATTTTCTATGTTCATTCATTCAAAAAGTAATTCCAATTCCCACAATTGTATTCATTGTATGCAGAAAAATTTACGATTTTCGAATATCTGTGAAAACAATGAATAATAATAATGATAAAAAAATAATAATGTAATTTTGATAAAAATTTATGAGAATAATTCATTCACAAACCATTGCACACGTATCACAACCATGTTCATAGTATAGTTGACATGCTTCATAAATTATGAATAACTCAACATAGTACGATGTGAATCACTTGTTATCAGCATATGCATGAGTTTTCAACCTCACTGAATTAACGTCACAACGGATTAAGGTGTAATTAAAGGCAAGTTGGTTGTGACTTTGGTAAAATTACCTTCGGGCCAATATATGATTACAATATTCGGAAGCTTGGTCGTATTATCATGAAGATCAAATCTACCGGATTTGATCCTTTTTTTTCTCTCTCCTTACCGAGGATGATTGAACTTGGCTAGCTTTGAGACTATTATGCATGCACATAATAGCCCGTGCAATTATCCCCACTGAATGACTCCCTTGATCTCCTTGACATTCAGGGAAATTGTGAAAGTTGAAACATACTTGGAAACTTGGTGAAGACAATGGAGAGAGAATTTCAAATGAGTATAATGGTCAGTGTCAAGATCCATTACTCCAACTGTGAAATGAGGCTATTTATGATGTTAGTGAGGTGAAATTTAATTTGCACGAGCGAGAGAAAGAGGATTTGTGATTAAGAGAATATTCCATGTAAAAGGGTAATTGCAGCTGACCTGAATCAAGTCTAAAAAAGAATAATCTGATAGATTGATTCAACTATTTGAATCAGGTAGAGTTAGATTCGAATCAGGTGGAATTCAACTTGAATCAGGTAGAGTTCGACTTGATTCAGGTAGAGCTAGACTTGAATCAGGTACAGTTTGACTCAATCAGGTAGAGTTAGTATTGAATCGGGTAGAGTTTGAATTGATTCAGGCAAAGTTCGACTCGAATCAGGTCAAAAAACAGACTGGATCGGATTAATTGAAGTAGAGTCATCCTATTTGAACGAGGTAAATTATCGACTTGAATCAAAACTTTTCATTTTGAGTGCAAGTCAAGATGGAGAAGTTTGAATGGACTCAACGACATGACTAGAAACTATTTTGAAATAATTCAATTATTGAATCATCAGAATTCAATCATAACTCAATGTTTCATGAAACCCGAATATAATTCACTACAGCCAAAATATAATTTTATACTCATGACATATCCAATTTCCAGATTTTGACTAATAATAACCCATGCACCAGCGTAAATCATGAATAGATTATTCACAAATATCAAACCGTAAATACATGTACAAATTCCCCAGAGTTTGATATTACAGAGTACTCAATAATGAATTAATAAAAGTATTTTCATCAACCAGTCAATTTTGTGTTAATAATTAGATTATAATAATAATTTATAATTGGACGAAAGCTTTGTTACATTGTTATTAATTTTTTATTTTTAGGAACGATTATTATTGAGTGTATTACCACGACACGTTGCAATGGAAATGAAGGCCGATATTGCTGGAAAACCGAAGGACACAATGTTTCATAAAATCTACATTCAAAGACACGAGAATGTCAGGTACAAATTTCATTCCCCTTTATTTTATTTTTTTGTTCACTCCGTGACCATTTTCTTTTCCACTTGTCTCTCCTATTGCCATTTTCATTTCATCTGATGGCCTTTCTTCCGTTCTCTCTCTCTCTCTCTCATACACACACACTAGAGTCATTCTATGAAACGAGAACAGAGGTTCAAGCAAGTAGAAATGAATTATAAAATAACATTCAACCTTGTCTTTGTACAACTGGTAATTCACTGAACAAACTGGTTAATTTTAGATGAAGCAATTATTATTATTGTTATGTTACACTATTTATTGAGTGTGTATTGCCCTCTCGAGTGGCCATTATTGGCTTCGGACAAGTACTGGGGCGATTGGTAATGCCTCTCTGTGTTTAATGAAAAATTTTCTCGTGAATAAATATTTATCCTCGACTCTGATTTCAATGGATTTTTGTTTGTATCGATAGGAGGGAGAGGAGATTGTATTTTTTATTGGAAAAATGGAGACATATTTGGGTGAGATCGGAAAATCCGGCTACTGATTTATGTTTCTCAATTTTTTCTTCTCTTAAAATTGTCGTACGAGGCTCCTTTGTCATGCAATCGCAGTTTGGGTTTAACACCCTTGAGTGTTTTGGGGGTTGGGTGAATTTTTTTATGCAAAGTGGGGCGGTGTAACATGTGTTATGTATATCAATTATTTTTTCAGCATTCTTTTTGCGGATATATGCGGCTTCACGTCACTATCCGATCAATGCACTGCTGAGGAACTCGTGCGACTGCTCAATGAACTTTTTGCAAGGTAAGATTTTCCATTTTTTTTTTAAATTATAAAACAATTTTTTGGGTGCATGTTTGGGTTGTGTAAAATATATAGAGTCGAAGGGTCGGAAGGAGTACCTTAAATCACATGAGTGTTGGAACTCAAGTAAAAGACTGTTCTGATTCAGGTATAATTTCCTACCTGACCAATTTCTATCTGAATCAGGTAGATTTTTAACTTGATTCAGGTCGATAGAGTCGAAAGAAAATTCCAGATCGATTCAATGACTCAAATCAGGTAGAGTTCGACTTGAATCAGGTAGAGTTTGACTTGATTCAAGTCGAAAAACGTACTGACGTTTTTCTACCTGAATCAATTCGATTTATAGGTTGAAGAATGGGATTGATTGAGGTAGAGTCATCCTACTTGAGTGAGGTAGATTCAAGTCGGAAAATACCTGAATCAAGTCACTGAGTCAAGTCGGCAAATTCGACTGGCATCAAAACTCTAATTGGGATACAATTATTAATGCTCCCAATTTGATGAAATTATGGTTCTCATTGATGGACACCTGGAGATATATGAATAATACCAGTACATTCAATCAACATTGAATTACAGATGATGGCTGCGATGATAGATCAATTGTATTTTTGAAATTTGATAATACCTGGGGAGCGCAGCGGACTGTCACGCGTCATAGCACAACAATGATTTTCTGTATGCAGTGTTAGTTTAGCATGTGATTATCAATGAGTAATTACAACTGGTATGCGTACGAGAATCATTGCATCACATAAATGCATGAATACTTGAGGATGCTCGGATAACATTGTAATAGAAATATTCCAATTATTTAAGTGAAAATTTTGGTTAAAAGTTTATTTGAATGTATGATTAACAAATATTTGGTACATTATTATTACAGTTTTGGGGAATGCTTTTGAGTTAATAAATTCTCATTATTCAGGAATTCAATTAGATTATAAGGGGAATCACAAAGTCGATGATTACAAAATATTCGTGGAGTGAGTTTGAATTAATCATATACTAAATTTCAAGGCAGAAAAAAATGTCAATTCATTTTATTCATCTACAACTAACTGAATAGTTATGGAAAATGTCTAGTGAAGTGCACTCGTACAGAAAGATAAATAAATATTCAGGTGAATCACGAGTTGATAAGGGTATGGAGTGAAATCAATGCAATTTACTCCTCCATTCTCAATGATCCTGTAAAACTTTAATGAGTCTGAGATCAATATTCCCCTGAATAATGGAGATGAAGGAAATAAGTGAGCTTGAGCAAGAAGTTTTTCTCATCCGGGTGGGCGGAAATGGCGTGCGGAAGTAGAGAAGCATCGCAACAGTTATACATATTTCAGTGTCTATGCTTGTAATTCTATTTTTACGTTAGCATGACACTTTGTTACGAATTTACCGGTTAACTGGGGATACCAATGGTGACGTTGGTGATTGAATTGATTGGAACAGAGTCATCTTACTTGAATCAGAATTTTTTTTGTTAAGTACCTAATTCCCTTGTACATCTACATCAATAGATATTTGTATACCTAGAAATGCTTCAATGTTAAAGTTTAACCGGTCAAAGTTTGAGGCAAACCTCCAGAGGGGTGTTAGTTTAAAGGCTTTGTAGACTTGGCAACAATTGTGGTAACAGGGGTATATATTTCCCCAGACAACAATACATAATTGTTCATCTAAATTTGATACTTTACACAAAAATTTATCAATACACTCAATTGAACAATTATATAAAGTTATATTGGGAAATGTCTATTGATGATTGTATACCATCAGATTATCGCACATCATTATCCATCTGTAATAATCTCTCATCGATTTCAGATTTGATCGTCTCGCTTCTGAACACTACTGTTTGAGGATCAAACTCCTCGGGGATTGCTATTATTGCGTATCAGGCCTGCCTGAGGCTAGGCCGGATCACGCTCACTGTTGCGTTGAAATGGGACTAGACATGATTGATGCTATCACGTGAGTAAAATTAATCGATAATCCCTACAAATCTTAAATTTCGTACAATATGAGAAATTGAAATTTAAACAAATCTCTTCTCCGAAGAATGAAATTTGAATAATTCCAAAATTGAATTGTTATTAAAAATTATGTGACAATTAAAGAAAATAATCTATATAAATTGTGCTATTGGAACCTTCAACAGAAATATCCCTGAAACAGCTGTTTATAACAGGGAACGAGTTATTTGTTAATTCGATTGAATAATTATCATGCAACCAAAATGTAGTAACTTGTGCCCATCCACAGCCCATTGTATTCATAAATTGACCCGTAATACTGTACTATTCGTTCCCACAAACGGGAGAATAATAGCTATCCACTGTACCAGTATTATCCGTAGGGAGGCTGTATAATGAAGGCAGCTTTCAAGAGCTATACGGCCTCATCGAAAACAACTGGCCACATCACTGGCTGAATGAGCTCGTAATGCTCTCGTTTTCTCACCATTGTTCACCTTTTATTTTTCAATCCTCTACAATCCCATGGATCCTCCATCATAAGCATAAAAAATCCGTTACTATTAAATATTTTTAGTATAATCAAAAGCAAAAAAATTTCATCGCTTCGATCAATTTTTTCCCTGCTAAAAAAATTATTCAATTTCAGTCTTGTTCGAGAAGTGATGGCTGTCAATGTCAACATGAGAGTTGGAATTCACACTGGACGAGTTCATTGTGGTGTTCTAGGTCTTCGTAAATGGCAGTTTGACGTATGGAGTAATGACGTGACTTTGGCAAATTACATGGAGAGTGGAGGTATACCAGGGTGAGTAAAACTTGGTAAATCTTCAACATGTGTTAAATAAAAAAAAAAAAACATTTAAACAATTTTCAGGCGTGTACATATAACTAAAGAAACCCTAGACTGTCTTGGTGGTGATTATGAAGTGGAAGAGGGTCACGGTGGTGAAAGAAATGCCTACTTGAAAGAACACAATATACAGACTTACCTAATTGTTCCTGGTGATATATTCAAGGACAATGTATCAAGTCCCAATGTTAAAAAAAGTTATGCCCCAAATGGTAATATTTCAAAAGAGATGAGAGTCATGGGTCATGGTTCACAGCATGGTAAACACACGAAACTTGGTTTTGGTGAAACCATTGAAAATGATAAAGATCCAGATGATGAAGTTAATGAATACCTGATGAGAGCTATTGATGCACGTAGCATAGACAGACTCAGAGCTGAACACTGTACACCATTTCTCCTGACATTCAGAAGGCCTGATATTGAAGAGAAATATTCAAGAGAGCGTGATCGTATGTTATCAGCCTACTTCGTGTGCTCTGGTTTCGTTTATATCATTGTAGTTGTTGCAATTGCAATTACCTTATCTGGAAGTATTTATTTCTACTCGTGCACTGTTGTTAGTTTGTTGATTATAACTTTTATCAATGGTATATTACTCGCTGAAAATAATGAAAGAGTACCAAAATTTATGAGAAACATTGCAATTTCAATATTTGAAAATCGTATGGTGGCACAAACTATCGCCTCGATCGTTGTCTTTCTTACATTTATCACTGTACTATCTCCACTTGTGACCCTTGGCAACAATGATATTTGTCGCAACCCTCCAACATCATTACACGACAATTCTACTGTTGTGGTACAAAGTATTCCCATCTCTTCAGAACCCTGCTACTATACATTATTCACAGATGTAAGTATACTAGAGTTGTAACGTACATTGCTAGGGGTAAGAATGATTAATACATACAATTTATTATTATATTACAGTTATTTCCAGTGCTGGTAATGCTTGTAATGATAACATGCGCTGTATATCAGATACTTACATCAGTCTTCAAAGTGGCTGTATTGAGTATTGTCGTTGCTTGTTATTTGTCAGTGAGTATTTATCAGGCACTCAACGAAGATAGCATTGATCAAACTGGCAGATGGTTGGCCGGTGTTTTGGTGATTTTTTTTATGGCTTTTCTCGTTGCACATTCACAACACACTGAGGCAACCTATCGCCTTGATTTTCTTTGGAAACTTCAAGCAACAGAGGAGAAAGAGGAGATGGAGCATCTAAAAGCATACAATCAGAAATTACTTGCTAATATTTTACCTGAGCATGTAGCTGCACACTTTCTCTCTACCTTCAATACTGATGTAAGTATAATTAAACATTCATTGTGAAAATTTATTCACATAAATACACACTCATGTGCCCTCTCAATCCCTCACAGGAACTTTATCACGAACAGTGTGACTATGTCTGCATAATGTTTGCGTCAATTCCCAACTTTTCGGAATTCTATGTAGAGCTGGAGGCTAATAATGAAGGGGTCGAGTGTTTGAGACTATTGAATGAAATAATTGCTGATTTTGATGAATTACTTGCTGAAGAGCGATTCAAGTACATTGAAAAGATCAAAAGTACTGGAGCAACGTACATGGCAGCATCAGGTATTAAAAATTAAAATTTCGTTAATTAATATACAATAGCAAATGAATAATAATGATTCAATTAAATACATTTTTCTTAACACTCAAGGCCTCACTAAGAGCACTCGGGACACGAGAGATTTCAAACACGTCACGGCAATGGCTGATTATGCTCTACGGATACGCGATCAATTGGCCTACGTGAATGAGCACAGTTTCAATAACTTTAAAATGAGGATAGGAATAAATATAGGGCCTGTTGTTGCTGGAGTTATTGGTGCACGTAAGCCCCAGTATGATATTTGGGGTAATGCTGTCAATGTTGCATCGAGAATGGATTCAACTGGTATACTTGATGGTATTCAGGTGACCCAAGAGGTACATGATATACTGTATTTAAAGGGATATCCAATCAGTTGTCGGGGTACAATACAAGTCAAGGGTAAGGGAAGTATGATTACGTATTTTCTGGATGGACCAAGAGATCCATCTAAGATGACTACTATACCAGAAAATGATACTGGTAGTATCGACAAAAATATGGACAAGATGAATAATTCAGATCATGTTCTGACATTGTGAGATTACTCATGTGTTGATTCATCGTGAGAATATACATGTACGGAATAATTTTTATTCTATCAGTCGATGTAACTGACTGATATGTTCGATGTTATACTTTTAGATGGAATGACAAGCACAGATATTACAGTAAAGTCACCCTAATACTTCGCCCTCGGGGCTAAAAATTCTATGTACTAAAACGTCCTGGGACCCCCCCACTCTTCCGCTGAGAGCGCTAGTGGAACAGAGAGAGGAGAATATCTTTGTTTCACTCCCTCTCGCGTGAGAATAGAGTAGTAGGGGGGAAGTTGCCTTTCCCAATTGAAATCATAGAGAGACTCTGCTGTAAAGGGTCATGTTGAGGTGGTAGGGGAGGAAATTGAGCTCCATACTCAATAATACATAAAGTCTACCGATTTCCAGAGATACCTTTAACTCCTGTCCAATCAGATCCTGCGATTTATTGATGGACGGATTTGCGCACATTTGCCGAATTAAATATGTATATTTTTTATTATAGTTTGTAAACTATAGGCAGTAGATACACTCATCCTTTATTCATGACAAAAGTGATATGAATTTAGGCTCTTTAATTGTATGTACTGCCAAGTTCGATTGGATTGTTGTGATTTGCGTGTCGAGATCATCGAGCTTTCTGATATAATTCTGTTTTCAAGTTATTATCAATACCAGCAAATGGTAGATCAGGATGATGGTTATCTTTGAATGATAACCGAGCCCTCTCTGAACTCTAATATCGACCGTTGACATGGAAAAAAGAGAGGAGGTTTAACAGCAGTAGATGATGACGAATACTGAATACTTTTGAATTATTAATATATTATCTTCCATAATGCTCCACAAATACGCATTGTAAATACCATAAATCAACTTATAATAATCACATTGTCTATTACTAGTCCAATGTTACTAATTATCAGGCCTCTTTGTTAAACAATAGTTAGAATAAGAAAACAAAAAAACAAATATTTATTTTTAGATGAAAATAAATAATGAAATTTTAACATTCTCCGCACATTCCATGCGCCATTTAAATAATAGCGTACTTATTTTTGGTGCTATGAATATTTGAAAGTGTATATTCTAGTCAATAAAAAATGATAAATTGGATTCTGGCAAGTTGATTGAGTTTAATACAACGAATTGTAAGATGGATTGTTGGATTGGAATTCTCATGATGGGGACCATGGTTGGAATTAGCTAGACAAGGGGAAAATTTAAATACATACAGTACATCTTTGACTTCTACTTGAAGCAATATATTATGAAATAAAAGAAATAAATATATTTATGGCGCTCTTCAAATTCACATTGAAAAGAAAAATGTAATCTCAGATACTATTTGAGTGTATCACATAACCACAGTGATGACTATGCATTAAATTTTGTTATCCAATGGTTTATGTGATATCATCTTTTTTTTTTTTTGGCAGAGCGTGTGCTATTTCAATGTGCCTGACTGGATTAATGTGAAGCATTAGGTTTAAGAAATTGAAATATAAGTGTGTCATGCGTAATAAATAATTAATATGTGATAATGATGTTAATTAATATATACAATTGAAAATTTCAAATTATCTGTTTAAGAAATTAGGAATATTATTAACTGTCAATGAAATATTTATGCGCGTCCACATTACTAGTCTATTTTTTCTGTGGTAAATATCCATCAAAAACTCTCAATTAACACAATAATATTTAAGTTTAAAGGGAATGATCCAGTATAAATTTTCATTCAAAGCAAACGAATTACGATAAAGATTGACTCGAAAGTATTTCAAGTCCCACTTAATAGTCAATAACAACTGAGGGAGAAAGAGTTCTAAGAAAAAAAAAATAGTATTATTACAATATTAATGTTTCATTTAGTATTTTAAATCTTAACGGAATATTTGACGTTTCTTCAAGGCCTAAACAAACTACTTAAATTATTTATTAATGAAAAAAAAAAAAATTGCAATTATTGATTTCTGGGATGAATTGCGATATTTTACTTGTGCAATGAACAAATTTTCTCATTGAATTTGTGAAAGAAATTTTTTGAATAAAACGGTGTAATGAATTTTTCGCTTTTTCTCATTTATTTCTCTTGCATTTGGCGAAAGCCACAGCGATAATTGAATTAATATTGAATGCAAAAATTTAGGGTACAGCCATCGATGTGAATGAAACACTTGAATGCATCAATTTTGGCATGATATAGCGGCAATATTCTGTGAGAAGAACGAAGTATTCTCATGGTCACCATTTAAATATTTATTATCTGATTCCATTAATTATTGCGGCATTGAAATTGTATTGTTTTACTTTACATAACCCCAATTTTCGTACAATAATTATTAAAAAAAAAAAAAAAATGAATAACCGGTTTAAAAACAAGATCTTGAAAACAACAACTCGTTTTGAGTAAGAATGCGTCCATGTGCAATGGCGCATGCGCTAACAGGGCAGGGGGGGGGGGATCGATAGACGTAGGCAAATTGGTTGCGCGCGCATCAAAGTTGAACCGGACATATGTACTTACAAAATTACAGATCCCCTGAAGACACGTGGTTAGCAGTCGCTGGCGGTTCAATGGACGAGACATGTCCGCCTACACTTCAAGGGGATAATAATAACTCGTTTCATGAATTAAATATTTCTCTTTAAATACAAGTGTAGCAAAATGATAATAATCAACACTAAAACCAATAGTTTCGGCCATTCTTCAACAACAATTTCTGCCTTTTTCATACAAAAAAAAATTGCCAAATAGACTAAATGAAATAGTACACGATAGTTATTTCATAACAAGTGAGTATAATTTCGTCATGATAATCCGAAAAATTCCAATCAATATTAAAATAATTAGCATGATTTTTATTATATCAATGTCAGATAAATTTTACGTCAATGAAGTGATAACTTGTAACACAATTTGCAAAAGGTTTAAGTGCTTGAAGCAAGTAGATAAGTTCTTATCAACTGTAAGAATTAATCTAATTACTATATTTATTTAGTCTCATCAAAGGCATACGACATTCACTTTTCTTTCCAGCATTGACAGTCTAGGGTATGAATAATACCAGTTTATGCAAGTGAAAAGTGAGAAGACATGCAAGTCGAGTTTTAAATAACGGAATAGCCAGTAAAAGTTGCACTTCTGCACAATATAATTTACTATTTGAAAACCGATTCCAGATAATAATGGATAATTTACAATCTCAGGTAAATACCCAATTTCTTACTAAATTTATTTAATTACTACATTAACAAACTGTAAAAAATGATCATCAATTGTGTCTTGAAATAGTGAAACAAAATATCTTTATCTCTGACTGTTACGAAATACATAGTTCACGAGTTCAATTTTTCATCTTATCAAAGTATGTTATGACATTATTTATCACTAACTCATCCTTGTTACAGTCTTACGATGTTAGAGTCCATCGTCCCCGTGGAATTTTGGAAAATTACTTTGGATGGATAATGTACATCTCTGTGGAGCCCACCATGTGGCTATACATGATGGCTTATATGGTGACATCAGTTGTTGAAGAAGCATTTTTTGTTTATAAAGCATGTAGAGTCAATCATGAATTTTCAGAAGAAATTTGCAAGAACATCAGTGCAAATAAAACTGTTAAGGATATAGTTCAGGTGATGCATCATCAATTTTTAATGCTGAGTGGTGAAAAAAGATGAATTTGGATAAAATTTTATGCAAATTATTGCATGAATATTTATAAACCTAGAGACCATTTTTGTAGAGCAAAATGACATCTACAAAAGAGGTATCTATAAAAATTTTGCTATCTCTCTTAGATTCAAAGATATTCCTCGAAAAGTAAGAAACAGGTTAAATCGACTTGTTACCATCTACCACTTCACTACTTAAATCGTAAAGTAATGTTGAATAAATTTAGCCAACAGTTACGGATTTTCACCAATGGAACAATATAGCCAGCCATGTGGTTCCAATAATTTTGGCGCTGTTCTTTGGAAATTGGAGTGATAGACGGGGCAGGAAATTGCCACTGATTATTGGCTTAATAGGGAAAGTCATCTACTCGGGTATGATTGTTGTAAATGCATTAAAGCCAAAATGGGATGTTTTCATGATAATCTACACTGCAAGTATTCCAATGGGTATGCTAGGAGGAGATATTGCTATAGTTGGCAGTTGTTTTGCTTATATATCTGATGTATCCTCTGTTGAACGAAGAACTTTCAGAGTTACACTCTTAGATGTTGTCTTTCTGAGTACAATGCCAACAGGTGAATATTATCCACAGATTATGGGTTTAATATTTCATATAATGATCAATCTATCTTTAGGAATTGCATTGGGATCGTATCTCTTCACAAGTGTCTTCAACAGATCGTACGCTATAATGTTCACCATCAACACATCTCTCTTAATACTCTCCATCATCTACTCTCTGATAGTCCTAAAATGGCAAACAAATCCACGACAGCAGGGCCTCAATGGCATCAACCCTTTTGCAGACTTCTTTGATAAACAACACGTGATTGAGACATTCCGAACATTATCCAGGAAGCGTCCAAGATTCACTAGACTTCATCTATGGATACTCTTTATAACAATGGCTCTCTATACCTTCCAAAGGGATGAAAAAAATTTTAGTTATCTCTACATTCAACGCTTTTTCAATTGGGACGTCCAAGACATTAGCAGGTTTAGAACATTCCAGTCGGCTCTGTTTGTTTCTGGTGTGTATTATGATTTTTTTTTTCATCATTTATTATTTGAATAGTCAATTGAATTTACAATTTTTATTATTATTTGTCACCTAGCTATGCTCATTGGTACTCCAATATTGAGCAGAGGACTGGGATTGAAGGATACGTACATAGTTATGATTGGGGCATTGTCCCATGCTGGTGGTAGAATTCTCTTTGCTTCCGCATTGGATCCCAATGTGTTCTACGCAGGTAATTTTCATGGTCAAATAACAAAATAATCCTTCATAAATTAAACACAGTATAAAACCAATTATTAAACTCTCATTAATTGTATTACAGGCGCTGCTGTTGCCGCATTAGGACCCATGATCGCGCCTGTTCTGCGATCTATGACCTCCAAAGTTGTGCCTGTTAATGAAAGAGGTAATTTATTAAAATTTTAATAAATTCATTTGTCCAATAAACTATGAGATATTTAATTAATTTTATCAAATTTTTCTAGGAAAAGTTTTTGCTGTCCTCGCAGTTTGTGATAATGCAGTTCCAATGTTCAGTGGTGTTTTATACACTCAACTGTACAATGTCGCTTATTACACTGTTCCCAATGCAATTTATTGGCTGACTTTTGCCACGCAAATTGCCGTTCTGCTTTTAATAGTGTAAGTAATGAGTTTGTTACTTTGTTAATTAATGTCAAAGTATTAATGAATTTTATGATTTTCAGTGTTATTCATATATCTCCTGGAGCCAGTGAACAAGAAATTGATGATTATGAGAGTGATAGGGTGTCGGTTATAAATGATACACATGAAAAAATCAATGAAGAAGGGGTGGATACGTAGGATATTGATTTTTCCACATGTAGCCTATTCGGCTTTTTACGTATGCTCAAGACTTTGACTGATTAGAACTTCACCCCGTCCATCGACCGAGCTTCATCATCGGAGAAAGGCTCTTAATTCCTGCCATACCATTTCTCAATCATGAGTCTCGACGTCTAGACTTTCATTCAATAGTTTCCGAGTGTGTTAAAAACCACTCTGAGCCGGACTCGAACCTGGGTCCATCCACGGGTCCCTGCCGCCAGTCCTGCGCTTTAACCACTCGGCCACTATTGTCGGTGGTGGATACGTAGGATTAATTTAACATATCGAATTGAAGTGTTTTTTATTTTATTCGTCTTCCTGTATACCCTCTCAGGTTTTTACGATTTTTTCCCTTCCCATCCCCGCTGTATCGTATTCGCCGAGGGCCAAGGGAAAACCTCAATCGAGGAAAACCTGACCAGGTACAGTCGTCTCTTACGAGACTTCCGCTCGGACGGTGAAAACTGTGAAATTAGAGTTTTTCAAATTTGCCCCCCCCCCCCCTGACCGGGAATCAAACCCGGGTCGTTCGCGTGCCAATCCCCCGCTCTAACCACACAGCCACCGCCGTTGGTCTAGAATTGAAGTATTTTATATAAATTATAGAATTTATGAATTTTAATGGCTCTTTGAGTTTTTGCTCAATTGTTTTTATAAAATAATAAATGATATTTTTAAATTTTGTATATACTCATCATTAAATAATCGTCAAGTTAATTGTTATTGTTTGAACCTAGTCATTATGGATTATATGATTTCGGTGTTTTATTTTTTACCCCCACATTCTGAGAGCTGCGCAGTGGATTATCGCACAATGCTAACGAGTTTTCTCAATTAATTCGAGCTATTCTGACGATGAAAAAACACCATAATTTCCGGTGATTAATCATCATAAAATATCAGCATCAGTTCCGTATCCTGAGTGGTAGAATCATCGAGGATGTTGAACACCTGAGCAGCTCTTTAAGGAACTACATAAAAAATATTAATTCATTTTCACGTTTCAACGCAATTCAGACAAAAATAACAACTAATCACTGGGGTCAAGAGTAAGATTAATAGTAAAATTGAGATTGATTGCTGATTTGGAGAATTATAAAGGGTGAATGACCTTTTGCACAGATAAAGAATGAAATAATATTTCTGGTCACGCATACTGGGTGGCCAATTGTGCGTTATCAGTGATTGAAGAAATGTGATCCCACAGTGACTTGTTAGATATCGAAATAATCAACAAATTCAGACTTTTGTTACATTCTCTGCTATGACGAGATAATGCAATAAGACACCTGTATAATTACACGATCGTTAAATTAACAACCACCCACACCAAATAATTCCAAAGAAGATAAATATGATTGTGTGTATGATAATTAACTCTCAAGGTCAACCATTTTTCACTCAATATGAAAATTCGAAGAATTCCATAACATGATTATGCAATTCCAGCGAATCATCCACATCTCTAAAAACATAATAAACATTGCGGATGTCAGTGAATCTCACGAAAAAATTTTCCGCAATCATATTAACTATTCACTGCACATCATCACAAGCATGTCAGGGACCATTGGCTAATTATTGTTGACGATAAACGAATTCGAGTGATGAATTTTTTGTACTGCTAATGAAAAAAAGAAAATCGTGTAAATTCACTGTAATAAAATCATTGTCATTGATATATGGATAACAATGAATAATATACTTCCTTGAGTATCTGTTTATACACTAAAAACCATATCTTACCTATTACTTCCCACACTTTCACATACATAGACCAGGACTTCCGTATACTCATGAAAAGTAAAAGTTGAATCGGTCTTTCTGATCTCCAGACATCCTTCCTTCATTAATCGGCAATTTCCTGTCAAATTATAATATTACGATGGAGGACATTGCGATTAAAATCAATTGGCAGAAAATAAATTGACGATATGGTAATGACCCACATAAATAACCACCTCCATCTTCTTTTATACTCCTCAATTAGGGTATAAAAAACCAAAACTCATTGTTTTAAGAGTCAGTTGTCAATTTTAAATGCAAGAAGACGATTCGATCAATCATACACGAGTCATAAATTGAAAAAATGGTAATTGTACATAACGAAATAATAAAAATGATTAAACCAATAATTAATCATTATATAAATTAATTAATGAGAAAGAAAAATTAATATTAATTGACTTACAGATTTTCTGGAAATTACTTTTCCTGTTGTCAGCAATTCTGGAGACAGTCATGTGTCTACCGGTGGATAATTCATCACGTTCTGGTGCAATAACAGCCTATCCAATACCTCAGAGACCCTCCTATGCAGGCAGTCACTCCATGTATCCAAAACCGTTGCCAACTCAAGCGAGTAACCGTGGATAATGATCCAAAAGAAAAGGAAAATCTCGTAAATATGTGTGGTGAAGAAAAAAAAACAACAATAACATTGTTCAGACATTTCAAGGTCACAGTATAAACATACTTTCTTCCTTATGAAATCTAATTTACGTTTATTATCATTTCTCTGCTGAAATCAGGCATTCAGATACATTTCTGTGAGAGGGTAGGGGCTATTATATTACTTTATAATAACACCAGTCACGTATTATTGTTACACGTAAAATCACGCAAGAATAAAAGAGTCAGGACAATTTAGTCTGATAATTTCCAAATTTTTTTTTCTCTTCTTTCTTTCATTTTGATTTTAATGCACTGTTGAGTATTTTTTTTTCCAATTTTTAATTATAAATCTATGAATTTCGATAAAATATTTTGCTCTCCAGATTCAATTAAAATATATAAATAAATAAATAATAATAATAATAATGAATATTGGTATTTGATATTAAATACACGTATTACCAAAACTCCGTCTTATGATCTTTATTTTAGCTCCATTTCTTCTCATCCTTTTATTAACCATTGTGAAGATTATCCGATTTCTTCATCTTTGGTATATCAGACTGCATGTCACGTGCAACCTCTACTGTACTAGACACAATGAGATTATTGAAAAGGTCGATTATCCTTTACATCTAAAATTCATTCATGATGATATATTAAGCAAGTTGAGTGTGAAAATGTACTGATATTGCGGATATTTTATAGATTTATTCATTTTTGAAAAAACCTATTTCGCACATATATTTTACACCTGTTGAATTTTTCAGGGAAAACTCTGTAACAATTGACGTCAAAAGATGTTGCGTATTTTTTAAAAAATTTTTTCGCCTCACTGATAGGAACCAATTGATGAATTATTCATAGCACTCGAGTGCACTCACGTTGCATTGGAATTGATATCTGAAAAATACAATAATCCATGACCTCTAATGTTCATCTCGCTATTTATCAACGACTAGACTTTGTACGGATTTTGTTGAAAAAAAAAAAAAAAATTCAATGCCAGCTGATAAATAAATGGAATACATTGTAGAGTTATTTGAAAATTTTTATTATTTTACGCATGCGCATTAGCTTGTGAAAAAATTGTTGATGATAGATTTGAGATTGCGTCATTGCACGCTACAACCGAGCGGGCCCACTTGAATATGGCTCTGTTACTCGGTTGGGGCACTCACTTGAAATATACTCTCTCTCTCACTCAAGCACATACACATAGTTGTGTTTATTCGTGCTGCCGCAAAGTCACATTTTCATTCTGCCAGTCTTGTTTTCTACTCGGGAGAGATCGGTTCAATTGGAGGACAAATAAAAGTCGTGAATTGTTGCGTGTAATTAATTATTTTATTTTTGTTAATTTTTATGATAAAGGTGGAATATTCGAAGGGTTTATGCATAAAAAAAAAAATTCTGGTTTAACTCGATAATTTACCTGATTCAAGTAAGATGACTCTACACCAATCAATTCTTCGATCGATCAGGAGTAGAAAATCGGATTGATTCAGGTAGAACGTCAGTCCGTTTTTCGACTTGATTCAAATCAAACTGTACCTGATTCAAGTTGGACTGTACATGATTCGAGTCGGGTTGTGCCTGATTTGAGTCATTGAATCTATCTGAATTTATTTTTTCAATTGATTCAGGTCGACTGCGTTAACCTGAATCAAGTCGAAAACCTACTTGATTCAGGTAGAATTTGGTCAAGTAGAAAATTCTACCTGAATCAGAACGGTTGTTTTTTGATCCTAGCAGGAAATCGGATTAATTCAAGTAGAAAGACGTCAGTCGGTTTTCCGACCTGAATCAAGTCGAAAAATAATTGAGTCAAGTCGCTCTTGACCTGATTTCAGTCGCTGAATCGATTTGAATTTTTTTTTTCGAGTTGATTCAGGCTGCATCGACCTCAATCAAGTAGAAAATCCACTTAATTCAGGTCGAAAAATTCGACCTGAATCAGAACTTTTCTTTGCGTGTGGAGGATTGAATAACAAAAAGACTTCAGGCTCGGGAAACGAAAAAGTCTTTCTCTCACTTCTACTGATTGTTCAAAGTTTATAGATCAGTGCAGAAAGGACTTGGAAAATAAATCATGAGGTTTCCCGCCGTTGGGAGCCGAACAATTCAATGTCTCATGACAGTGCTGATTGGTTCCTGCTTCAACATGGCCACCAACGGTCAAGCCGCGGCAGGCCAGAGCAGAGTCGGTCCAGGACTAATTCTCGATGGCATCAATAATGTTGCTCACAGTGCTACCAATTTCTGTGAGTTCATCACATCAAACTTCTGATAAGAGTAAATTTAATTTCTTCAATTACTGAATGATCAATAGAAATATTACATTCTATTTGTTCGAAAGCTGAATCATTGACCTCACTTCAATCTCCAGAATGTGACGTTTCATTCCGCACCTACCTAAAATATACATTTTCTTCACCACGAAGGTCGTAACTGTCAGATTTCAATGTCAGACTAAAATATAAATTATTCACTCAATTATAATCATTAATTTATTCTTATTTCTTGGCAACAGAGGCAAATATTCCATACATACGAGATATTACTCATTTTTATGGGTTCAACAAAAATTTCCATTATTCGATTAATAAATAAATATTCAATAAATTTTTTTTTTTATAAATTCAACACGAATTTTCAAAAAAATGTCAAATTTTTTTTTTTTCAATTTTTTGTAACGCCCATTATTTCTTCTAAAATCACTCATTAGCGAGATGATTAGAATACTACGTCATTTCTCGAATTATAAATAAATGAATTTTTTTTGCGACTAAGTAATGCAATTGTCACAGTATATGAATCATTACCAGATAATGGAATTTCTCGTACTCAAAACTAATCTTTATTAATGAGTATGATCTTCAAAGAACCACGATGAATCGTCATTACTCGAGTGTTTGATGAATAATTATGAGTTTTAATAGAAAAAAAAATAGAATGATGTTTGACCTTTCGTGAATCACTGTTCCGCAGATAATTAATCATTCTCTTGATTTTTCTCATTTCTTCAGTTTTGACAATAACAAGAAAAATTGAGAATTTTTTTTCTAAGCCATTACGGCTAATGACTGATGGATATCATCATCAACATATTAGGATGTAATAAATAACGAGAATTGGAATTATCGAGTGACTGTGTGGTGTACCCGGAAGATGGAATGATCTCTTTTTTTTTCAATTCTCTGATGAGTGATTCATCGTGAAACAAGTCTTTTTTTTTATTTCAATTATCAGAAATATGTTATTAATTTTTTTTTGTTTAATTGCAGTAAGTGGAGTTGTACAAAGGCAGACGGAAAGACTGCATAATGCTGCAGACTCAGCTACGGATTATGGTGATTATGATATCATTACAAAGATGTAACGGGTTATTTGAATTTTAAAGAAATATTGTTTTGATTTCAAGGACACAATTTATAGGATATTTTAAGTGATTTTAATTTTTCGGGAATAAATAATGAGTGATAATTATTTATCATTTCCACAACTGCGGCTCAAGTTTCTCAATGAAACCTCCATTCATGCTATTTGATCCTTGATTTTCTGTTTGAATGGTATCCAATTGGAGTGCTTCCCCTCATCAAATACTCTATTCATATTTTTCTCTATCAGTCAAAAAAAATTAAGAATTCTTCTTAACCAGGGGAATACTTGATTTTTGATAAGTACATGAGCACCCAAAAAAAAAGATGGCTGAATCAAGTCGAAAATCGACCTGAATCAAGTCGGAATCCGACCTGAATCAAGTCGGATTTCCGACTTAGTTCAAGCAGGAAATCGACTTGATTCAGGACGGAAGAGGTCAAGTCGGAAATCCGACTTGATTCAGGTCGAATTTCGACTTGATTCAGGCCGGAAAGACGGAATCCGCGGAATCCAACCTGAATCAAGTCGGAACCCGACATGAATCAAGCCGGATTTCCGACATGAATCAAGCCGGATTTCCGGTTTGACTCATGTCGGGTTCCGACTTGATTCAAGTGGGGTTCCGGCATGATTCAACTCGGATGCGGTCAGGTCGATTTCTCTACTTGATTCAGCCATCTTTTTTTTTGGGTGAGCATTAAAATTTTTTTTTCAGTTATGAATACAGTGGAGATGCCTCGCAATTTTCTGATGAACACCGCTCTGAAGGCAACGAATTACAGTAAGTTATTTAATGAAACTTAGAGACGTTCAAACAACCCACACTAATATCATAAAGGATAGTCGACAGTGCCGCGTCAATTGGACTTGATTTCAAACTTAGGAGAATACTAGAAAAGTTTCGGAAACGTATGACACATGGATTTCCAGAGCTTGGGATACCGATACTTGAGCCACTTCGACTTTACGGACTTAATCACGAGACTCACAATCCGGAAATTGGCGAGTAAGTAAATGAATTCTCCAGAATCACTTCCGCTGATGAAAAAGTAGAGTTTTTATTGTAATCTACGTTCGTAATTAAAAAAAAAAAGTTTTGATTCAGGTCAAATTTTTCGACTTGAATCAAGTAGATTCTCGACTCATTTCAGATCGATGCAGTCGACCTGAATCAAGGCAGAGAAAAAAATCCAGATTGATTCAGTGACTCAAATCAGGTAGCGTTAGACTTGAATCAGGTTGAGTTCGACTTGATTCGAGTCAAGAGCAACTTGATTCAAGTATTTTTCAACTTCATTCAAGTTGAAAAACAGTCTGACATTATTCTACCTGAATCAATCTGATTTCCTATGAATAGCAGTCAAAGAATCGAATTGATTTGGGTAGAGTTATCCTACTTGAATCAAGTCGATCATCTACATGAATCAGACTTTGTTTTTTGCTGTGATGAGAAGAATTTCGGTCAAGAGGATTAACATATATCATACACAGAAAAAAAATCAATCATAGACCATGAATTCGAAAATATAGTGATGATAATCATAACAATCAGAGAGGGTTAATAACAATCACAATGATGGATGTATCTGCATGACACCACGTTATGTACACTCTGATGAAAAAACAACAACATATCCCCCTAAATGTATTTTATTTGTAAACATATACCATAAAAATATGATCCCACTGTCTCTCTCAATAGAAGCAAAAAAACGATGATGGATAACACATATCTACAGGAGAACACAATGGCTCTCTTGCCCATTGTGATAAATATCTCCTGATTGATTGTACATGCTATGATGTAGATAAGAAGAGGACAGATTTGTAGGGAATGAGGGCGTAACCTAGCTCATTCAGATAGTTTACGATTGTGGTGAGAATAATTGAATTGAGGAGAAAAAGTCAACGCAAAAACCTTTGAAATTTTCTCAAGTCACGTGCGAGCTCTAGAATGTGCAGATAGTCTCTTAATAAAATTGTCGATTCTTTTGTTGTCGGAGAGATAAACTCGGGAAAGGGATTGGAAAAACTCGAATTATTTCATTGGCGTTTTTTATCTTGAGAATCACCAAAATTAGAGATTCCAATTGAACGAGAGATTCTTATCAATTTTTAAATATTCAGTAGTTTTCCGCATTCTTTTGAAGATGCCTGTTTTTCCCCCGAATTCCCCCACCTGTTGACGAAAACCATTTCATTCACCCATTCACTTCCAGTATATCAGAATCTTTACTATATTCACGTTTTGTACTCTATTCACTTTCTCTTACTTTCATCATCTCCAATCCACCACATTCTCATAATTTAGCTTCTCTTTTCTCATTCTGTTTGCCCACTTTTTTACCTTGGGCGATCCCTCGGCGGTCACCTAGCCAGTTAGTGACCCCACTCACCTCTTCATTTACCGTTGCTAGTGAGAAAAGGTACTCCAAGCCCCCAAGGGATAAGAGAAATGTTGAGAAAAGTTTTTCTTCCAAATTGTGAATATTACTCTTAATTCAGAAGAGAACAATTCTCTTTGGTACTGAAATGAACTTTTTCTACGGGGAAACAAAAAGTTTTGATTCAAGTTGAATTTTCCAATTTGACCAATTTCGACTTGAATCAAGTTGAAATTGGGATTGACTCAGTGACTTGATTCAGGTATCTTTCGACTTGATTTGAGTCGAAAAAGGGAATGACGTTTTTCGTCTTGAATTAAGCTGATTTCCTTATCATACTTGAATCAAGTAAATCATCTACTTGAATCAGAACTTCTTTTTTTTTTGGAGTTCCCTCTGTAAAGGGAATTGATGAGGAATGCGCCTGCAAATAAATAAAGGGGTATACATCCATCAAAACTCGGCTTTTTCTCTCACTACAATAACGAAACTGTGCGCAGAACCGCAAAAGTTATTACGCACTTTCATAAATTTCAAAGGTATTATCCATACTATTCAGACTATTGCGTAAGTTAACTTCACTCAGACATAATTTACCGAGTGAGAAGATGAAGTTGTGGTAATACTATGATATTATTGAAATTGCAGATTGAAAATACTCTTGGATAATTTGACCATTAGAGGAATATCATCGTTTGTGGTTGATCGAGCAAGACTCTCACTGTTAGGTCCGTCGATTGCAATGAACCTGACCGTTCCCAAATTATACATCGAAGGAGATTACAAGCTCTCTGGCATACTTGGTGATATGTTTACCATCTACGGTGATGGTCCGATGACAGCGACAATCAGCAATTTAAAGATCTACTTCGCAACTGTCCTCGGATATTCTCGGGGCATGTACTTGAAGAGTTTTGACCTGGACTTCAATATTGAACACCTGGAGATTTATCTTGGGAATTTGATGGGTGATGAGAGAGTGGGGAGAGTTATGAATGAAGTAAGTTTCAAAACTCATTTGACTCGTGTTATTCCATCAGTTCTTTACACAAAAAAAAAGTTTTGATTCAAGTCGATAATCTACCTCATTCAAATGGGATTACTCTACCTCAATCCGATTCTTTGATCTACTGTAAATAGAAAATTGGATTGATTCAGGTAGGAAGACGTGAGTCTATTTTTCAACCTGAATCAAGTCGAACTCTACCTGATTTAAGTCAAATTTTACCTGATTCAAGTCGAACTTTACTTGATTCAAGCCGAACTCTACCTGAAGGAAGTCGAAATCTACCTGATTCAAGTTCAACTTTACCTAATTTAAGTCGAAAAATACCTGAATCAAGTCGAACTTTACCTGATTCAAGTCAAACTCTACCTGATCCATGTAGAACTCTATTTTTACGTAATTGGATCAATCTTATTTCCTTCGACTTAATTCAGGTCGACTGCATCGACCTGAATCAAGTCAAAAATCTACTTGATTCAGGTAGAAAGTGGCCAAGTCAAAAAAATTCTACCTGACTCAAAATTTAAAAAAAAATATATTAAACACAAAACAACAAATAATTCCTCTCATATTCCGACTGTTCTCAGGTGATCCAGGACGTTCTCCCTCAAGCCCTGGACATAATAAAACCAGAAATACTCCCCCGCATTCAGGATTTTATCGCTGGCGCATTGAACGATACAATTTATCACTTAACAATGAGAGACGTCATTAGTTTTCTAATCGGTGAAAATGAAGTCCGAAAGTATCCCCATCTGCTGCATCCCTAATAGAGGGAAAAATAAAATAAAAAATGTGATCAATTCATTTCAACAGGTTTATCGTTTTTCTCACCGAGAGAAAATCCCGTGACATCTATTAACAATCTTAATCCTCTCTTATCATCGACAATACAAAATTCATTATTTACGAAACCTCCCGATTATCCTATTAAGGTAGTGATGTTCAACGTCTCACCGACACGCGCAATTCGTTAGAGTGGCTCCACCAATAATCCTGACTAACGAAAAAAGAAAAAAAAACGAAGAAAACAATATTAAAAAAAAAAAAAAACAGAATTGGCTCAATCTTCTTTTTCGTGCGTGTGTTCAATTCAATTTAAGAAATGAAGAGGAAGTATATTTACTTCTGAAATTGTCTAAAACTTTTTACCCAAGTGCAGAAGTAATCAAGAGAGGAATTTAATAATGAGAAAATCGATAAACCATTGTGAAATACAAGTACAATTATATCTTAGATAATGGAAAAACTTTTCAATAAATGTTATTATTTTATAATCTCCCATCACGGATATCTATTGATTTAACCACGAAAACCTTGTGATTGATATTTAATGAAAACTCCATTCAGGGTACATTATACACTCATATACATCATCGTAGAGATTGTTCACCGTTGTCCAACGTATTTGTGCATCAGCAGGAGCAACAGTTGTTGTTGGAGGAAGAGGGGAAGGTTAACGAAAATTCATCGGGAAAATCCTCATGCGCAATATACCGGGAAATGTGCTGAAGAGAGATGGACTGAAAACTCTGACGGACATGCGTAAGATTCTTGTAATATAGGTAGAGGTTCGAGTGTAGACTCGTTGACACGACGTCCGTCGACGGGCGCGAGCGGTTCGGTTGACAGGACGTTTATGTAGATATGAGAAAAAAGAATTGTAACAGATACATTAATTACAAAAATTTGCACAAATTAATTATTAATTTTTTTTTATAAAAATTCAAAAATCGAGAGACTAAAATATATATATTTTTTTCCATACAATAAATAAATAATTTATAAACATAAAAAAAAAAAATTTCGTAAAATTGTTGATAAATTCAAACGACTCAGTGCTTTTGCCTTCATAATTTTTATCACCTGTCGATTCAATAACAATAGCAGTTTACACTGTTTGTTATTGAATTTTTTTTTTTTAACTACTTGAAATAAATGAAACATTATTATTATTATAACAGTGATACAAGTGTTTAAAGCTTATCGCAATAATCTCTATCGATAAATCCACTCGAGATGTACAAAGCCGTTGAATCAGTTATGCTACTTATAATTTAACACAGTGTTGATAAATAATGTGTAAACAGTGATTTAATTTTTTCTCACATTTTAGTATTTTGTGAATGGTTGATGGATAAGGTACAACTAGGTTATTTATTGGGATAGGGGGGGGGGGGGGCATTATTGATGTGAAGATTTATCATCATAATAGGAGGTGGTAAAGAACAAAAGGACGACCTGAAGTGAAAGACTCATTGTGATTTATACAGCAGAAATTGAGAATTCTTACATTGGGTAAGTTATTTGATTTTTTTTTATTCCTTGTTATTTCACACTATAAAGACATTATCATATCCAATATTAGTAGAGAATTCCTACAATGTTAACAACCCACTTATCGAGAGATTTTATTCATCCAGATTACTGCATCACTAACACCAATTTGTTTACGACAATTGTTATGAGTAATATCCCCCTTGATTCCTACTTTTTTTTCACTCTATTTATTAGAGCCCCTCTCCTTCATCTGTCATTGTTAAAATCTCAGAATACGTGTATTTACACCTCATTGTCCACAGTTTATTTGTTTATTTTTAGTTTTGTCCTTGAGAGTTTCAATAAATTGACAAAATGTTTATTTTTCTACCTTTTTTTTTAAAAAAAAAACATCTCAATGTTGTAGTTGCAGTGACTCAATCATGATGCTATTCACAGGATCTTCGAGTTTTGAAATTTCTATTGAAACATAAATTGGAGGTTGTAGGTAATTATCGTTGCATAGGAATACTGTTTTAACTTTGATATAGTTTTGTATTAAAATGTATATTGATTGAGTTTTCAAGTATTATAACTTGGGTATTAAGTTGATACTTGAGGGTAATTCAGAGTACGTGGATTTAAGAAACATACTTGATTCAAGTATTTAAATATACTTGATTCAAGTATTCAAATCTACTTGATTCAAGTATACATATACTTGAATCAAGTAGCTGATAAACTAAAATAAAGTATACTTTTATTCCATGTACTATATAACGTGCAAGACTCACTTACATCGACCCTTCAACTTCATTATATTCACGTTTAATCTTACTCCACGATTTCTAATCTCTTGTGACTCGAATTAATTAAAACGAGAATTAAAACGCCAAACTTTAGGGTGACCGTTGATAACTGATTCACCTCGCCAACCTCATGTTCACAAGTGGTCTGGAACGCTCAGGGAATTCCTTGGCGGGTTCACTCGTGCCATGGAAAAGCCTTCTGGGGCATTTCCGGTGGACGAACAATCAACTTTAATCGGTTTATTAGATGCGTACTCAATAGCTTGTGTCGATTACTGTAATGTGAGGTGTGAGGCAGGTGATACCTGTAGTTTGGAGGTGAGCTTGTCAATCAGTCTCGGGTATAAACCTAGTCATTGATAATTCATGATCATGGGGAAATATATCTTGATCATAGACATTTAAAGGGTACAGATTTTTTTAATCTTATAGATAATTGGAAAAATGTTCTAAAAATAATGTTTTTATCATTCTATTGCACACGAAGAAAAAAAAGGTGATTCGATATTTAAAAAAATCTCATTTTGAAACAATCATGGATTTGACATTTTGAGATCATTCAGGATATTATCATCGAGACTTCATGACATTACCTTGTTCTTTTTTAAAATGTCAGTGTGACTATTATTCCTGATTATTGCACACTTCTTCACCTCATGGCCTTTGTCTTATCGTATCATAACTTATCATGCGAGCTAGCCAATCGAAATCACTCTCATGATGATTCAATCAAGGACGCGTAGAACTCGTATGAGTGTTATTCATATGTATATTCCCACGAGAACACAATTATGGTACAATGGGCATCATAACTCAATTTTCAATTTCGAGAGAATGTGAGTGCCATGACAAAAGTATTGAGTAGTGATTAAATTATCGAATTTTTTCCGTAGAAAATTGATGAGAAATTTCATTAATATGTGGTGAGCAATCAATTAAGATGATTTTTTGCACTCATGATGGTATTATAACTCAATTTGTCGATTAAGAGTTGAATTGCGTAGTGGAATGGAAAATGGTGTCATGGCAAACGTGAAATATTCGTTAATTTAGGCAATTTTCCATATTTTCGATTTATTTACATAAAAAAAAAATTCTGATTCAAGTCGATAATCTACCCCATTCAAGTGGGATGACTCTACCTCAATCAACTCGATTTTTCGGCCGAAAAACGGCCTTTATACCTGAATCAAGTCAAACTCTATCTGAATCAAGTCGAACTCTACCTGAATCAAGTCAAACTCTACCTGATTCAAGTAGAAATTGGTCAGGTAGAAAATTCTACCATTGAAAATTGATTAAGTTGCGGTGGAAAACATCGATTATTAAAAAAAAAAATTAATGTCTCTGGGTTCAAAAATGTATACAGGGCTTGAAAAGTTTTGCATATCTAACGGATGAAAAAAATCTCGTTTACTAACTTCGGTTCATCATAAACTTGCTCTTTCCTCTCAATTTAAGAACGTCATTACGTACGAGACATGTCAAATTCATCCCTTCGAATCCCTCGAGCTTTCAAACTTCACCCTCATCTCCCCTTATCGCACCCCACTTCGTAAGTGAATTTTCCATCTGGATTATACTTCTCCAGCGTTGGAGAATAAATATAGTTTGATGAGTTATGAGTAAGTGGGCTCAATATGCAATTAGACGGATTCCAGATCATTGCTTCTACGGAATATGGATCGATAACTTCTCTCGGAAGTCATGAGAGCTCTTGAGTGATCGGTTATACCCATTACGTAAACGTTTCCGCCTAGACAGGAATACTCCAGAAATTTTCAAAGTCAAAGGAGTTTATTATCATGTTATCAATACAGTGTTTAAAATTTTACTAATCGCTTCATATGATCGTCAAAAAAAATTGATTTCAGTCGAATTTCTTGACTTGATTAATTTTGACTTGAATCAAGTCGACCCCCAACTCATGTCAAATCGAATCAGCAACTCGATTCAAGTCGGGAGCGACTTGATTCAGGTATCTTTCGACTTTATTTGAGTCGAAAAAGGGAATGACATCTTTCATCTTGAATCAATTTATTTTCCTACCATTGATGAGTCGGGGGGTTAGATTGATGTAGACTGAGTTATCTCACTTGAATCAAGTCAATTATCTATTTGAACTACAAAGCCGTAATATTGACAACCATCTCAGCGTTAACTCAATCATTCCCCTTGAGGAATGAAAACCAATTAAAAAGAAATTCGCAGGTTCTAATAATTTTCCTCAAACTTTTTCCATATTCGCAAATGAACTCAGCATCTATAAAATTTTTCCTAGTACAAATAAGTGGACGAAGACGACATCCTTCCGAGAATTCTCTGAGAGGTGCATAAAGTAATTCCCGCTTTGAAGTGCGACGATGAAAGAAAAATATCGGAAAACTCCGGGTACTGGTGTTGACTCTATTCAAGATATCAGGAATGGTGAGAATGAATATGCTCATTGACATCAAACATATTCTATCATTCTCGCAGCAATACTCGTGGTTCGAAGGTATGGTAAAATTCTGAATACACCGGAAATCATACTTTTTGCTTCTCCACACACCCCAAAAAAAAAAGTTCTGATTCAAGTCGATAATCTACCTCATTCAAGTAGGATGAATCAATCCGATTCTTTGACCTAACGTTAGTAGAAAATCGGATTGATTCAGGTAGAAAGACGTCAGTCCGTTTTTCGATCTGATTGACTCGAACTCTACCTGATTCAAGTCGAACTCTACTTGAATCAATTCAAAAACTCTACCTGATTCAGGTCCAGATCGAAAAATTCTACCTGAATCATAATTTTTTTTTCCGGTGCAGGGTGATGGAAATCGTCAAAATTTTACAGAGCTCACGAATTTATAGATGACAATATGAAATTTTGGAAACTCCAGAATTTCGAATCTGATCTATCCTTGGAAAGCGTTTTTACGGCAAACGACATTTCACTTCTACGTGATGCGAATTATATTTGAGGCGTAATAAAATGCAGGTGTCTAAGGGTCGAGGAAAGGGGGAATTGTATTTGAATAATTCCATCATAGTTTGGGCACGTTCCAACCACATTATTCCTTTGACAGTGTTCTTCCCGTTTTCGACTCTTCCTTTTTTTTCTTTTTATCGCTGTAACAAGTTTTCCGGGCCAAGAGGGTTGATTTTATTTTTCAGTTAGGTCAAGAATTCTTATTTATATTCTCATTCCGATGGAGGTCTATGTTGGAATCGAGAAACGAAGCGGAAGACTCTCTTGGGGAAAACTCTCAAAGCCACATGGCCCTGAAGCAATATGCTACCATGTAATCTTTATTCACTCTTTCATATTATTTTTCTTTACGCACATCTGATGGATTAATTTACAATCACGCACTGCTGCACCCCATACTGTGAATAAAATGAAAATTGTGATAGATTTCTTTCTATTTTATGATATAGAATGAATGATATTGCAGATGAGAGTATTCTCATAAAAATGTCTGGTCTACTTCTCAATTTCTTTTTTCCATTTTCTGAGCGACATGATGAAGATGCTCACTTATCCTATAGGGTTCTTTATTCAAGAATTCCTGTTATTTTTCGATGAAAAATAAAAAAAAAATTTACATGCTAAATTCACATGATATTGAAGGTAAATTTAATTTTTCAACGGATGGATAATATTCATATAAATGGGCAAAACGTTGTGCTCATGACAATTCAATCAACATCATCTCCATCATGAATGGAATCATTAAAACGAGTTATGGCAATTAAATCTGGTTTATTGAATCTTCATGCTGTTGAAATGTCTATTCATATATTCCCCATGAAATATAGACAATTGAGTGGAACGTTGGAAATTCAATGGAATGTGAAATTGAAATTATCCTTTGAAAACTCTGGATGATGCTCATTCGTATTTGTGATTGTAAAAAAAGAAATTTTATTTGAATTCATTGCACAGTTTGTGTTAATTTACCGAGTGAAATTCATCCATCATTTGGGTATATTGAATTAAGTTGGAATTTCAGGGTTTTATTTTAATAATGGAGGGGTAAAATGAAATTTCTCGATGTTATTCGAAGAATCACTAATATTGAGTTTGATTCATTCAAGTAGGATGACTCTACCCCAATCAATCCAATTTTTCGACCTAACGTTAGTAGAAAATCGGATTGATTCAGGTAGAAAGACGTCAATTTGTTTTTCGACCTGAATCAAGTCGAACTCTACTTGATTAAGTAAAACCCAACCTGATTCAATTCGAACTCTACCTGATTCAGGTCGAAGTCAACCTGATTTGAATCACTGAATCGATTTGATTCTTTTTCGACTAGATTCAGGTCAATGCATCCGATCTGAATCAAGTCGAAAATTCTACCTTATTCGGAACATATTCAGACAAAAAAATTTAACCAATCTATTTCCAACAAATATTTTTCCTCATTTTCGCACATACTCATCGTCAAAATAATCTTCTTCAAAGTGAACCAACTTGCGTTATTTTTAGACCATAATTCCCAACCAGATGGATATTATGCATACACCCGGAAGCGAAAGAGTTGCATGAAGCTCATAAATTGTATAAGCTTCGTCATTTTTTCCTCTCTAAATATGAGACAAATTCATATGTCCCATGCAGCTTTCATTGGCAGATTTTCTCGGGTATTCAAAAAAAAAGTTTATGTTCAATTCATGCAGAGCTCCGGAACAACAAAAAATGTCTCTCCACTGCAGCGAAACATTTGAATGAAAGTAGAATAAAACGAGTCACTATTTCATTCTGGCAAAAATTGAAACTGTCGCCGTCACTACCACTCGGTTACCCCCACGCATTCGCAATCCTATCACACTCCAGATAAAAATTGAATTCAATCCAAAATTATTGGAGTATAATTATTCAATGATGTCCTGGAAAAACGCCAACTGCCAACAATTGTTGTTTAGCACCTCTATTTCACACATGTATAAGTATTATAGACATGGTACCAGACACTTCTGAGCTCCTGCTGACATCGCAATTGATTCGGACAACGACACCACATTCAGTAGGCAGCCTATCAACTTCTCATTGGCCTCAGTAGTTTCGATTAATTCAACTTTTATCACTGGTGTAAATAATCGGAGGATCACCATAATCCTCTCATACACTCCATGGGAGTGATCACGCAATGCTATTTACAGTGGATTCAATAGTCAAACTAACTAAAGTTTGTCTAATGATCTGGAAACTCCCTCATCCATCATCACCATCAGCAAATCCTCTCTTCGAAACCTCTAGCTATGTCCATGAATATTCAAATCTACCGTAGACAGAGATGAATCAAAATCTCTCTCAGCAGATTAGTTTCTCAGTAATGAATATGTTCGAGAGAAAATCATGGGTATGATGAATATCATCATGATGCTGATTTCATTAGTTCATTGTTGACTGTGGTCACTAAAATAAACAGACGAATATGGATTTTAATTATACGATAAAAGAAAAAACTTGTTCTTATTAAAGTCGAATTTCTCGACTTGAATCAAGTCGAGAAAAATAATTCAGATCAATTCAGCGAGTTTGACTTGAGTCAAGTCAGGAGCGACTTGATTCAGGCCGGAAAGAGAAATTACGTCTTTCATTAACTTCTCTGGAATTAGCACTCTCATTTGCTTGCCTTCATTTTTATTCTCCCATTTTGACATATCTACAAGTATTATTTCATACCACCCTTTAGTAATTAATTAATTAATTAATTAACTGCCTACCCACGTGCACTTCAATATTACGATGCTTCTTCCTTTACTCCTCGGTCGAATAGAGATGAGCCTGAATGTCCGGGACTCTGGACACTCATGTTTCATGACATAACGGAGAAGTTTCAGAAAAAATAGTAGCACCGGTGCTCTCACATTAATTGTTTGATCACACGGGGGAACGTTCCGGGTGTGGCACATCACAAATTACGACATTCTCTCGTCATCGTGAGACGCTAATGTTATCCGCCTACCCTCTGAGTAGCCAGGGGTGTTGAAGTGGTAAATGTCACACTGGAAGAGAAATATGGCGATGATAACAATGAACATCTCATCGAATAGGAGGAGAGGTTTAACGAAAAATATTAGTGGATGGATTTTCGCTAAAATGTCCTCAAGGTCTCTTAAGGATCCGCGATAAACATTGCACTAAAAAAAAAAGTTCTGATTCAAGTCGATAATTTACCTCATTCAGGTAGGATGATTCTACTTGAATCAAGTCAAACTCTACCTGATTGAGTTGAACCCTACCTGAATCAAGTCAAACTCTACCTGAATCAAGTCGAACTCTACCTGATTCAAGTCGAACTCTACCTGATTCAAGTGGAACTCTACCCGATTTGAGTCATTGAATCGATCTGAAATTCGTTTTTCCGACTTGATTCAGGCCAGCTGCATCGACCTGAATCAAGTCAAAAATCTACCTGAATCAGAAAATTTTTTTTTTGGTTGTACAATACTCATCAGAAATTAATATCAAAGTTAACTGAGCATATTAACCTTTTTAAGAATTCTGTTTGAGTGTTTAATCAAGTAAGTAATGTAGACTCACCAAAGAGAATTCCATAAATCGTCCCCAAATGTTCTCTCCTAAACTTTTGATGGTACAATATCCCTCTCCATTCTCTTTGTCTTGACACATCAATAATGAAAAAAAAAACATTTTATCCTGCTTTCTCCAGTACGAATTGATGATATAGAATTGCACCACTGAGAGCTCTTCTCATCCATTAAAAAGTTTATCCTGCCTCGTGGACATCAGTAAACAATTGCTCTTCCTTCCATTGCTATTCTCCGTGAAACTAAAACAGAAGTCTCTATCCTTGAACGCTTTAGACAACAACAACTACCCCGTTCTTCGAATTGCTCTCCAGTACTCCAGAGTTGTGGACTTGTGTACATACAGTGTTGACAAATAGATGGTAATTCATGGAAGGGAGATTTTCAAATTCTCTGTAATTCACGGGGAATTTGTAATTTCCACTTGAGTCTTCGTGGAAAGCAAATTTCCAGGTGGTTTTTATGGTTGAATTTTCATGAATATGTTTAGAATGTCAATTGAGCTTGTGGAATAAAATTTACATGGATATTCATTCTCTTATGGAAATCATGGAATTTCTACTTTGATCATACGAATTTAGAATTGAATGAGATTATTCACTGATTCAATGATGAATGATGATTGATAATTTCTGACAGTTTAAATAAAATGATTACCCGGAGACTTGAGTTTTTCTTAAAAATATTCAAAACACTTTGACTGGAAAAATAATTACAAGTTCAAAGCATAAAACAAAGTGATCATTCGTCATTTTTTTCCCCTTATTTTTTGAGACACAAAATTTCCTCTCAGAAGGACGAGTAATTCGGAAGTAATGTGGGAGAAAGAGCTCACGCTTCTGCCTATAAATAACACCGGGTATTTGAGTGCTGACAAGGAGCTGACAACGGAGGAAATGGAGGGTGTGAAGAGGCGAGAAGGAAAAGTGTTGTGATCATTACGGGAAGTTGTTGGGTGAATGCAAGGTTGAAAGGACTGGTAATGGTGATTCTAATCCCTCGATTAAAGTACTTTCTTCACTGAGGAACTAACGAGCATCTCGTCTTGATTTAATCTCCTTGAAACTAAGCCTTCACCTTCAATGAGAGTCAGAAGAAAAAAAAAAGTTGTGATTTAAGTCGAATTTCCCGACTTGACTTATTTCAGCTTGAGTCAAGTTGAACCCCGACTCATTTCAAGTCGCAGCCAACTTGAATCAAGTCATCAGGATAGACAAGAGGTTGCCAACTTGATTAAAGTCTGAGATTCGGATTTTCTTAAAATTCTGTTGTAAATTCGTGTAGAATTTAAAAATAAAATCGGAGGAATTGGAAGGATTTACCTGGAATTCTACTGCCCTCAATCAAAAAGTAATTGATCAGCGATGACAAAGAGATAAAACGAGGATCCGAGTGGAGAAAGATCATCTATCATCCATAGTGTACAATTGGGAATGGCTCATCCGACAGAAACCCTATGAAATATCAAATAACACGGAGGCGTTGCACAACGAATATATATCGATTATACTTCCGCGAAAGAGAATAAGTCAGAGGTATAAATAGAGTGAAATCATTGGATGTACCAGGTACTTATATTGAATTCCGTTCCCTCTCAATATTGTCGTTTGATCTGATAAATAGTATCTGAAAGTTGATTTTTCTATGAAAAAATTTTTCACAATGAAATTTTAACAATTTCTCGGCTGACTAATACCGGAATATCCCCTTAAGGATTAATATCACTGAATCGACCATTTTTTTTCATACATTCTGTGACAAATTTTAAACAACAAGATTTCAATGAAACCTATCATAAATTCCCTTAATCTCATTCCATTAATAACCAATTTAAACATCACCCCAGAATTATACGATAACAGTTACATGATAAAAACAACCATGAAAATACCCATGACATTACTCCCCCTCCCCCATAGCATCATGTATCCACCACGACAAATTGCTTGAGAAGCCCCATATCTCATCCACAAAAACTCGACCTGGTTGCAGCGTGAAACAGCAGGAAAAATGGAAACGACTGCAAGGACCCTCCCAAGAGTATCTTCCTACAACTGATAAAAAAGTAAATCTAATAAATAAATCTCTCGCTGTTTAAAAATCTCATTAATTCACAAACATTCTTCATCTCTAGTCGTAAAGAGCAAGACCTAGAATAGAGAGAGAAATATTGAATTTAAAAAAAAAAAAATTTATCACCCACCGAGTGTGAAAGACCGGAATATTTATGCACATCCAACACGCACTGGAGAGAATATTATATAATATATTTTCTCATCTCTCGATGTCACTAAAAAAGCTGGAACGACGATAGCCTCAGACACAATAATTGATCCATTAATTCTTCAAATGTCTGACATTACTAGCACCAATTTTTCCACATCAGTACTTCCCCCTCCTTTCACAATGCTCATATTCCTCATGCCCTTTTTCACTGCACACCACTGGAATTTTTGATGAAATATAGAACGACAAAAATGGCACATACAAATGGCCTGGATTTACTCCTCCACTTGATGGATTTCAAAAGAAAAAATATATATAAAATTGAGTAAAAAATAGTAAAAAAATTGACTGAATGTTTTTTTTTTTAAATTTCAGATGAAAACACATCCAATTGATTGAGGAAGAATAAATTGTTTGATTATGCCTCTGGTGAGTAATTAACATAATTCATTATCCATAAAATTTTATCAAATTCATCAATAGCATGATTGACTCTGCAGGAAAACGGAATATTTGAATATGCATGGTGTGTTTTGAGAACGCTTGGCTGAAGTCTTAAACATTCCGTCGTTCACTGAAGAAACATCTGCTCGGAGAATCAACAGTCTAAGGAGTGAAAATACAGGCGCCATGTCTAACCATGTGAGTCTATAATTATTTATTATTTCTCAAAAACAGTAGTTTATGGATATTCAATGCCGTTCTAGGGTATTGAATATTCATTGTTTTGATAGGATCATCGTTGATTGCGTTATTTCATTCAAGTATTTTTGCATGTAAATAAAATGCATTATGACTGTTTTAACGAAAATTTTAGTGTTTTTTACTTTTTTTAAATTAACACGTAAATTTGTTGACAAATATTATTTCAATAATTTTCAGTTTTTTATTTTGTTCAACATATGATTTTTTTTCCAAATTATTATGATTAAATAAATTGTATCCTCATTTTTGCCTCTCTGCTGAAGAGAGAAGTGAAGTAAAAAATGTATCAAATGAACCCACAAAAATCCAATAATTCTCTACTTGCTGGAGTGATGCTTCAACGAGGTTGAGAGATAAGCGGGGACATTTAATAAAATTCATTAGGTTTAATTCGTTCAGCAAACATGGAAGAATTGTCCAGAGAAATTATCTTCATAACTCGGATTATTGGAGGAGGGCTCCATTAGGGATTAATTGTTGGCATTGAATTACGATAAAATTTTTCTTTTATCATTTCTACTGATGACCTTGTCACCTCAGCTGAACAAAGGTGAAGAGTAGTGTATATGACACCTGTTTGTTTCATCAACAAATTGAGTGTACAGAGGTGGTATTTCACGTACGCTCTGTGTATATCTCATTATGATCATCCGAAGAATCAACGTCACCCGGTAGAATTTCGTTCTAGCTTGAGTGTTATTCTAGTTGATTCTCCCAATTCCATTGGAGGGAGCTTGGAATTAATTACATTTAGATGGAAAATTTCATCAGTATGGATGTAATGATGTGTCAGGTTTTTTCTATGTACAAGTTGTTCTCTACTTCATTCAAGCATTTTCCACCATAACATTTTACTTGTAACAAGTAAATTATCTATTCAAACCGAGTAATTTCCCTCTCGGATGATGTTTCTGTTGTGAGTTTCATTATTTCTTCCTAAGATAACGTCAAAGTTATTTTTCTAAAGGGCAAATGTCCAGATGGATAAGGTAGACTGATAGAAAAACCAGTTTCTTTGATAGAAACAAAAAGTTTCTGCAATGTGGGCATCAGATAGCATTAAAAACATGATTTCTACTGTTCTCTGTATGTTCACAATACCCTCAGTTGTTTAATCATTTCCTCTCCAGATATCTTGAGATGGAAATATTCGATAAAGCTAGAATGAAAGAAAAGATGCTATATATATTTTAAGGAGAGGTCAATAATATTTTATCAAGAGTCTCTAAAGTATTTCCAAATTCTTGAGAATAGCTCACTGTCACTGGAGGTAAGTGAGAATTATGACGGAGGGAGAATGGGAGAGGGGATCTGAGGAAAAAATCTAGTCAGGATGGGAAGCATTGACGTATAAAATTGAAGAGTCCAGAGGGAGTTGAGATGATAAAACGATTTGAGTCAGTTGACATGATTCTCAAATATTTGCAAACTGAAGGGAGAATGTGTGAATTATTCTCCAGGAGATTTAAGAATTATTCTTATCCAGAGTGATGAATATATTTCTTTATACATATAGCAAAGAGACAAATAATGGATCAAAATATTTATCCCGTCAATTTCTTCAATTCTGAATGAACTGATAGATTGATTCAATTTTCAGGATCACATTGACTACAACAGCGAGACAATCCAACAACGAATGCTCGAGCTGGGAGCCCTGAGATGTCACAATGGTTCAATACCAAGCCCAGGTGAGATTGCTAACAAAATACCAAAAATAAGGCTATAAACTTTCCACCCCAAATGGGAGTGTAACACGCGATAAAATATATTGCAAAGACGAACGTCATATTTATGACAAAACAGTGATAGCACAGCATCATCTTGTGCATCACTGAGCCCAAAGTGTTATTCACATTTCTCCACAAGATTGTGGTAAATTGAATCGTCACTGCAACCTATAAGATAGCATCAGATGCACTCCATTAGAGTTTGATACATGTACTCATTGAACACAGTGATGCTTCTTGAATTCTGATAATCATATTATCCTAGGAAACCTTTGTATCCATAACAACGGCTTGATGAGGGTTTGATGTAGTAGAAATACACATAAACAAGCATGTAGTGGATTCAGTGAGTGAAAATCGCGATGCGGCTGCATCAAGCTTATGGAGAACATCCAACAAAGGGTAGGGATATTGATAAACCTCTTAGGGGGAGTCCAATACGGTAAAGGGGAGTCTAGGATCAGTCGTAGGTGGGAGATAACATGTGATGGCATTTGATTGAGCATTGGTGGATTATAATGAAAGCTCTGAATTGAAAAATTGATGAGTTACGTTGCCTCAAGCATTTTAATTGATAAAAATAATTGGTTCACCTTGAATGAATAATTTCCAACGAATACAAGAAATTCATGATTAAATCGTTAACTCGAGTCCAATGAAACACTTTATTCTGTGTATTTTTCCATGAAAAATTGTCGATGAACAGAATGAGAAAAAAAAAATCTATAATAACTTTACAATCTGCGTATTTGAATCAATTTTTACTCTCTGAAATTTTTCGCCTCTCCGTTGGTGCATGAGTAGAGCTTGAACCGCGTTATTGCCATTGGATTTTCCACCCAACAACTGTACTTCAACAGACAACTCCGTAACCATATAAATTCAATTTCATTGTTCTCTTCATTAACTCTAGACCCATGTATCGTATTTCGTAGGATAGTTAAATTCAACAGAAAAAAAGTCAACTGGAAAAAATTACATGATACAAAATTTTGTTCATGTGTTTGTTGAGCCCTAGAGAATAATTAATACATCACAGTGATAAAATACTTGAATAAAGTAAACACTGAGAATGGTACCACAACTATTATACAAACATGTTATTTTTAAACTCAATATATTTTACACATATGAGAGATAACGATCGTCGTTGAAAACTGTTGAACATTTCAACTGATTGTTATCAGCAACAATTTAATCAAAATGGCAATATTCGTTTCGGTTTAATTGAATTTGTACCTCTGTATCCGGGAATAAAGCCAAAAATTTTCCAATTTATTATTCCGTGATTACAATTCAATTCACTGTGATGATTGGAATATGAGGATATATTTTTTTAGAGTATTTCATTTATTATCACGAGCCGAGTACTTCGTACCTCAATATATAATGAAATTCTATGATTATTTAGGGCCAGTGTTGATGGAGGAATGCATTATTCTTGACGTCGGTATTCAAGTTAATCAAGCTTCGAAACAATGGGCAATTTTCGAGCAGGAGCTGGAGCTACAATAGTCTTATTCTATAGACTCTAGCGAGATCACAATCAGATATGGCTTCTCTAGCACTATCTTTACTGCTACTAGCTGAGAAAATTGAAAGAAAAATGTCTTCTGATATTTTAACATTTTTAGAAAAATTTTAAGGAATTTAGAGGGATTTATTGCTCATTATATCCTCAATTTTATTGAATGACAAACGTGAAGTTCCGTCGAAATGAAAAATAGTTCTCCCTACCCCGGAACATGCACAGAGACCACTTTTCCACTCACAATGATTAATGAAAAATGATGAGGCACACGGGGTAGCTTAGGTTTCTGACGTGTCGCATGACTACATTGAAGTTTTATTTTTCAAGGCTGGTGCTCAGAAACCTGGGATGGTATTCTCTGCTGGCCGGCAACAGCACCAGGAGATCTGGCTGTCCTATCCTGTCCTCGGTATATCGCTGGATTCGATTTACAGGTGATGTTCAATGGCAACTTTAATTTTGAATATCTCCTGTATTTTTTTTTTCAAATTTTTCGGCATATCTCGGGTGGAAAAATTCAAGAGATACCTGAAGGAAAATAAAGTTCTGGTTCAAGTAGAAACAAAAATTGACTCGAGTCAAATTTCCCTACTTGAGTCAAGTCGGAAAAGAGAGTGACTTTTTTCGTCTTGAATCAAGTCAATTATCTACTCGAATCAAAACCTTTTTTTCCAGTTGGGATATGAAAAATCGTACAGAAAATCTGCAGAATTTTCAATAGAATTATCTCATACGTGATATCCTGGAGATATTCAATCTCATTAATTATTCTGATAACCATCCGTTTATTTTTGGCCTCATTATCCAGAACATGCTGTCTTTATATTCGATATAATCTCCCGTATGAGCACAAAAAAATCTCATTACTTTTAACAGGCTAATGCATCACGTCAATGTCTGCCCAACGGCCATTGGTACATGAGTCCAGAAACAAATAGTACGTGGAGCAACTACACCCAGTGTTACACAACTCAGCTTGTCACTGTTCTCATGGATATAGCAGAAGTGCAAGAGCGCAATGCTACTCTGATAAAGGTACTGGTGCATTCAAGCTGAGAATCATATTAGGGTAATTGGCAAATGCGTCCGGCTTATTTCCACCTTGATGCACATTTCCACCGGTGGAATTCCGGTGCTAATCTCAGTGTGTGTACTCTGACAACTGAGTGCTGATCCTTGGGATTTCACTGACACACCTGCGGAAGAGGCGGGATAATAGTCACGGGGGAAAAAGGTTGGAGGTGAACGTGAGAGCTTGGATAATCATGCATATTGAAAATTCCAGTAACAGATACATTCACTTGTGTCACTGGAACTCAATTTTATCTCAAACGAATCCAATTTAATTTCAATCTTTATCAGCACCTTGATAATGCTCAAGGTGGTCATTGAGTTTTACGAGAATATATTGGAAATTAAAGGTATTATACGAAATTAAATTAATCTCGTGTGGTAAAGTGATTCAATCCAGTCTCATCAACACTTAGCGTCATTCAGGACTCGCGACAGGTACCTGGCTGGATTTAAGTCATACAAATCCATGTAAACATGGAGGATGCACCACGTTGAGGTGATGAATCTCTTCAACATTGTCCAAATCATAGATCCGACCCTCATGATAGTATAAATTACTTGCTAGTCTACATTTTTTAGTGAATTGTCAAGGCATTTCATATAGAAGGAAACAATCTAAAGGGTTTTTCTTCACTGCAGATACTATCAGTCTCTCGAGAGTTCAATGACAATTTGGATTTCAACTCAATTTCATACTGTGAAAATTGAAAATTTCTTCTCTCTTCGATATTTTATCACGTCGATGAACAATTTTCTTGGCAGCCGTGAAAATTTTTGTAACAATGTTAAATTGAATCTGATGCAATATCTAGGAAAATATTCTACATGAATTTCTTTACTGCGAAAGTTATGATTTCATTAAAGTAGGAAGATTGAAAATTGTTTCAACAAATAGGAGAAAGAAATTTTAAATCAATATTCGATGATAAATGAAATTTTACAAACTTTCCAACTTTTCGTTTTCATGACTTGTAACATCCTCTACCTAACATGTACTCATTTATTGATTTATTTTGGGTGTTATAGTTTTGCCATTTCGCTGGTGGTAGAAATGTATTCACGAAAAGTTTTCAATTTATTTTCCCTGTTTCTCTCTTTCAAATTTATATATCACCCCAATAATTCATTTTCTCTCAATTTAGAGTTTCACAATAAATTGAATAGTTATCTGAATGAAATGACCGGTGTTATCCATTCGAAAATTGCCCTAAAGTGGCTGAACAATATTCGGAGAATAAGATTCGACGTTTTCCGTTGAAAATACACCAATTGCTCAATTGTGTATCCGTTGAACTGACGTGACACTCGGCAAAGAAAATAGACAAGATGGCTCGAGGGAATTAAATGTTTGAGTGGCACACATCACTCCTGAGAATCAATTCCTAACGTAAAAGAATTACGAAGGCAGTTTGAGGAGATGACTCTGCCCCGATCGAACTGATCCTTTGACTCATCATTGATTCAAGTTGAAAAGAAGTCAATCCCTTTTCCAACTCGAATCAAGTCGAAAATGACTTTAATCAAGTTGCTTCCGACTTGAATCGAATCATGCCTCAGCTGAATCATGTCACTGAATCGACTTGAAATGACTCAGAGTTTGACTTGATTCAAGTAGAGATTCGTAAAATCGGTAAATTCGACTTGAGTCATTTTTTCTTGTGTTCCAACTTGATTCAAGTCAAAATGAGTCAAGTAGGGAAATTTAAATTGAATCAAATCAGGCCTTACTTGAAATGAGTCGAGGGTCGACTTGATTCAAGCTGGAACGAGTCAAGTTGAAGAATTCGACTTGAATCATAACTTTTTCTTTTAATATATAACAATAAATAAATAGACAAGTAAATAAATAATTGAATAAAATGATGACTTTTTCTGTACAATTTCAGAGGTACCTGCCCATCGTCACCAAAACATCAACCATCGGCTATGCCGTATCCTTTTCAACCCTCCTCTTTGCCTTCCTCATTCTGGCCACAATCAAGTAAGTGACCATCGTAGCAAAAAAAAAAACCTGATAAAACATAATGATAAATCGATTACGTGAATTCATTTAGAAGATTACGATGTCCAAGAAATATGCTCCACCTACATCTTTTCGGTTCATTTATTCTCCGTGCATTTATGGCCCTCCTCAAGGATGTCCTTCATGTTTCTGGCCTTGGTCTTGCCTCGGATCTTATAATAAAAAATGGAGTTACATATTGGCGAGATGATGAACTGGAGAATAACGACAACAATTGGCAATGCAAAGCGTTCACCAGTTTCTGGCAGTATTTCATTCTAGCTAATTATTCATGGATCCTCATGGAAGGCCTTTATCTTCACAATCTTGTATTTTTTGCACTATTCACTGATACCAATTCCAGCATCATGGGTTACGTTCTCCTTGGTTGGGGTGAGTATTCACAATTTATAAATAATTATAAATTTATCTGAATGTGAATATTATTGCAATACAAGTATTTTAGGATTACCAGCAATTTTCGTCATCCCCTGGGTTGCATTGAGAGCTTTGTATGATAACAACTACTGCTGGACAACAAACTACATTCCAGATCTCTTTTTGATCATTCGAGTTCCTACGATATTATCTATTCTCATAAATTTTGTACTTTTTGTCAATATTGTGAGGGTTCTATTATCAAAATTAAAGTCCACAGTTTGTGAAGAGACTCAGAGATATCGGTGAGTCATCTAAATATCTCGCTAATGAGTGATTCTAGAAGAAAATGTAAAAAGACATTTTTTAACGTAAATTTTTTTCCTAAAATCACTAATTATCTTGTTACCCTTCACCACTTCTCTAATACTGTTGTATACAATTTTTAATCAATTGAGAAGTTTAATGAAATTTTGGGGGCTTTCAGGAGATGGGCCAGGAGTACATTAGTGCTTGTTCCATTATTTGGTGTTCATTACACAGTATTTCTAGGGCTCTCGTACAGCATTGGAGTTGATCAGAGGGTGGAACTTATTTGGCTGTTTGGGGATCAATTATTCGCCTCTTTTCAGGTATGTACAATTAGAAAAAAAAAATTTACACTGCATAATAAATCGCAATCTCTTTATTTATTCTAGTTATTTTGAATATATTGACAAAATCTTGAAAAGTAAAAAAGATTTTATTAAAAAAATGATGAAAAATCACTGAGTAATTAGCATCAGTGGATTGAAACTGTATTTCAAGTGGAAAAGGAGAGATTTGTGGTGCATTATATGGACATGTACATTCTAAATTGGGACTGGTTCATGAATAAAGATTAATTCGTGTTCCATAATTCAGCACAGTGTCTCGTATTTTATATCGCTTCGAACATTTTTTTATTTTGTACGATAGAAATGTAATTTGTGTTCCATCTTATGCTGTCAACTTTGCTGTCGTGATTTTTGCTATTTGATGGTCATAAAGAGAATCAATCTAGTGGAGGAAACGGAAATCAGAGTGTCTGAGAAATGAAACAATGATAACAATTCTCTCTGATTTTGCCTGAAGCACTTTCGTCTGTGTAATCCGAGAAAAAGAATTGTGAAATACGATTCTTCATGGGTTCATTTTTTCCCCTCGAAGGTGGAAAAAAAAAAAAAATCACTCAATACGACAAAACCACAGAAAGATGAATATCCTTTCAGTTATTTCACGTCACAAAAGGGAAAATCAATTATCCTTAATATCTCTCTTCATCTTTTGGTCACCCATTCATATTTTTTATTATCACCATTGAATAAAAAAAAATTAATTAATTAATTTTAGGGCTTCTTCGTAGCAGTGTTGTACTGTTTTCTCAACGGTGAAGTGAGAACAGAACTTTCGAGAGTCTTAAGGAGCAAAAAGTGGTTGGGATTGCAAAGCAGATGGGGCCCACGGCACTCAACCCGTTCAAATAGCGCATGCAGCTGCAATGGGAAATCCGGAAAGCCAAGGAAATCGTGGTGGAAAAGTCCCTGGTTTGGTTTATTTCAACATCGTACAATTCATCGATCATCTCACTCGATGGCGAGTACACAAGGTGTTATTTTCTATTCATTCTAATATCGAGAATATTTTTAATAAAATGGCTTCAATCATGGGCCATTTTTATTTAATTATTTTTCTCTCCCTTGCTACTTCAATCCTTTTTGTATGCATACATTTTTTTTTATGAGTCTCGTAAAATTATGTCAGTGGTTATAACATCAACTTTTTTCTTTCTCCTAATTCGGAGACAAAAATTGTTCTTATGGAAAAAATGTAAATTGCTTGCAGACGTTGCAACAAGGGGCGGTAGTTTAGCCAGCAGCCGTGGATATCTAGATAGTGTGGGCGTTGGACAAGGTATTCAGGATTCCCATGATCATCCTATTACCAACACTTCACCTTTGTGCAGCAAATACACGGATCAGTCGATGTTATCTTTTTGTTCTCATGTATGTAGAAAAATATTTGATATTACTATCATTTTCTATACTTTATGAATTTTTGTTCCACAGCCAAAAAAATTACGTTCTGATTCAGGTAGAATTTTTTCAATTTGGCCACATTCTATGCCTGAATTAAGTACATTCTCGACTTATTTCGGATCGATTCAATGACTCAAATCAGGTAGAGTTCGACTTGGATCAGGTAGAGTTCAACTTGATTCAGGTGGAGTTTGATTTGATTCAGGTAGAGTTAGATTCAAATCAGGTAGAGTTCGACTTGATTTGGGTGGAGTTCGACTTGATTCAGATAGATTTCAACTTGAATCAGGTACAGTTTGACTTGGATCAGGTAGAACTCAACTTGAATCAGATAGATTATCGATTTGAATCAAAAATTTTTTTCTTTGGTACGTTCATTTCTTTTCGAGATATCGAATTTTCAAAAATGTCGAAATCATTTCACAATTTAAAAGTTTTGAGCAAATGATTTGAAATAACCCAACAATCGAATGGTTTTAGATGTCAGAAGTGTCTGCATATCCAATTCGCCTAATGGATAAGACAGACAAATCACAAGAGAATAACCGTTGCAGTGCAGACTTTGAGTGCTGCAGTTTGGCATTCGAATTGCATCATTATCCTTGATTAACAGAGCCGACAAAACCGAGGGTCATCATTGTACAAAATAAGAGACACAAAGCCTCTGGGAGGCGCACATCGGCGTTATGATCCCTCGAGGAGAAAGACAGTCATAATTCGATATAATGTCACGAGGATTCGCTGGCGAATCTCAATAATTCTGCATAGATAATAATTCGTGTATGGAGTCAATGCTTACGATTTTTATTCCTTCATGCCCATGTATCTATGTCCACGTTAATTTTCTACTATTACTGATTATTGGTCTTTATGAAATGAGCACTTAAATTGCTTGAAATAATTCCCACCAAAAAAAAGTTCTGATTCAAGTCGAACTCTGATTCAATTCAAGTCGCTGCAGATCGGGATGGCAGCCGCTGCAGAGCAGGATGACTGGATTCAGATAGAGAGCAACTTGAGTCACGTTAATCACCGACTTGATTCAGGTATTTTCCAACTTGATTTGAGTCAAAAGAGGGAAGGACTTCTTTCATCTCAAATCAGTCGGATTTCCTACCAATGATGAGTCAGAGGATCAGGTTAATCCTGTCAAAGTCATCTGACTTGAATCAAGTAAATCATTTACTTGAATCACAACTTTATTTTCATGTAAAAAGTCATTCCAAAGAGTTTTAAAATATTTGATGGAGAGTACATATTACCTCAGACTTCACATGTACCTAAATCACAGGTTTAATCAATTAATCATTACAATGGCGATTTTACAGATGCTCTCTAATGCAATTGTCAAAAGTTTTTAATGCTTGAAAAATGTAAATTATGGTATTTTAAAATAAATACACAATTTTCATGTAAAGTGTAAATCATTGAGTCAGGGAAATCTATTCAATAATTTCAGGTAATGAATATGATTTTTAGAAAGGACTGGGTATTTCAAAAGATGTCAAATCAACCCAATTGACATATTATCCTCCATTAACTCGATTACGGTATCTCAAACCTGGGATTCCGATGCAGAGTCCTTCAGTGTGGAGCGAGTGCTTCTGGCTCATTTCCTGTGGGCAAACAATTAACCTTAATCGGTTTACAACACGTAGACGAAACAGCTGTTGTCAACTGGTACGTATTCTGATAACAGCGTTAACCATAATGTACATCGCAAAAAAGTTTATAGTTTCTGATGCAAAGTTTTAGGGTTCTTATCGTGAATTTTGCGTTCGTGATGGCTGACCATGTATTTTCAGGGATTAGATGGAATATTATGGTTCGAAATATAGAGTTCATTCCATCAAATATCTGAATGGATTAGAATAGGTACATTTCAAACTGTCATTTCCAATCGAACATTCATATCAGAAGCAATGAAATGTGTCCAATTTGAGCCCTCCGGCATATTGACCGCTTCTCAACCGCAAGTAGAATATTTGATTTGGACGTAATATGACCATCCGGAGCGTTTCCAACGGCTGACCAAATCAGACCATCATATCCTGGAAACAAACATTGAGCTCTTTTGGTACAAAAGGAAATCAGATCGATTCAAGTTGGAACAAGTCGTTCCCGTGACTCAGGTCGCTTACGACTTGAATCAAGTTGCTGGATCGATTTGACATTTTCTATTCTGACTTGATTCAAGTCGAGATTTGTCAAATCAGTAAATTCGACTTGAGTCATTTTTTTCTTGTGTTTCGACTTGATTCAAGTTGAAATGAGTCAAGTAGGGAAATTCGACTTGAATCAGAACTTTTTCTTTTGGATGCTATCAAAAATCATGTGCTACGATTTCTTGCCACTGACGTCAATAAAATGTAATATTATCTCCTATAATTTTAACAGCCATGATTCTCATATGGAGATTCTGGCCAGAGTTTAAGAGGTCGAGATGTTCATGCTTGACAGGCTACTTGAGAGCATGGAGTGCTCATCCATATCCACTTGTAAATTCTATTTTTGCAGCCCCTGGGCTCTTCCTACGTACAGCATACATTTGAGTACTTGCAATTATTTTTTTTTTTTTTTCGGCACAGAATATTATTTCTGAGTTGCAATTAGATGTTGGATTCTATCTCAATTCAAATTCATCCTGAATCACCAGAATTTTACGAGTGAATCGCATGTAATCCTTTCAATGAATGGATCCGGCAACAGATCACATTTGCTTGTGAATAAAACTTTCAATGCTCGGAGAGTGAATGCAATCATGTCGAGTATTGTTCATAAACATGACGGATAATTTCCCATATCCCAGAACTGGAATTCCATCCAGAAAAAAATTCATCGATCGAACGCGAAAATATTTAGAAAAAAAATTAAATAAAAAATTGTTATTTCTCTGCACTCTTGTCTCAAATCAAACAGAAAGGCAATTGGAATGCGTGATTACAAAGAAACATGCCGACTTATAGCACGAGGGCCCGTACGAATACAGGTCTCCCTACCAGGCCAAGAAGGTACCTGCAACTTTGTACTCCGTCAAGACCATACACGCCACTTCGATGAAGGGTCCTGATTGTATGGCCCATCGGGACCACGTCCAAATATAGAGTTTTCGAACGCTAGGTATTGTTTTTAAAAAATGAATATTGCATCAAATACACGTTCAATATTTCCCACCTATCCTGCAACAATAAAAAAATAAGATTCAAATACAATATGGATCAAAATATTTACGGTAAATAGAATTATATACATTATTCATCAATTAAAACCTCTTAAAAATTATGAATGAATTTTTTTTTCTCTATCATAATTATTAAAGATATACTCAATATTTTTTGCAATTGATTTAATTTACAGATATGGGAAGGAATAAAAGAACAAATAGACAATAATTTGCAACATTGGCCCCATTTGGATTGCTTAAACAGAGGTTAGTAATAATAAACATAAAATAATTGTACTGTCTTATAGGAAACAATTAACAAATTTTTAATTTTTCTCATTGTTTTAACAGATATGGCTCCACGGAAAAAAAAGGAAGGGCCAAAAGAGCCACCCACTGAGAAATTCTCTGCCAAGATGGGCCTTAAAAAATTGAGGATAAATAATGAATATTTGGATCAAATAAAAAAAGACGTCAAGGACATGTCAGAGATCCAAGTCCTTTTTTCTACGGTAATTGAATATGGAATACGCAAACCCGACTCCCCTGTACTCGATTGGATTGTGTATGGACCGAAGAAATATAAAGATGAACAATCCAAGGAGGAGCAGAAACAATTACGAATTGAAGAAAACCAAAAATTCAAAGAGGATCCATTGGCACAGTATCTAGAAGAGGAAGCAGAGAAAGACAAGCCAAAAATCAAACAAGAGTATTATGGACCAAAATTTGACACCCTTATGAGAGCCTTTGGCGAAAAAACCACCACTGAACCATTTATGCGAGAATTGATTGAAGAACTAAATATTACAGAGCGGTACAATCTTGATTTACGAGCAAATATGCTGAAACAATGTGCATCATCATTTGATAGCATATTCAAGAATAACATTGTTGAACCTGCTGAAACCAGAATCAAGGATTACTTTATCGAGTGTTTGGGAGTTGATAAAGATGGCCACAAGCAAGTAAGAAAAGCAACAGAATTAATGAGGAGATTATTTGATTGTAAAAATGGACAACCTCGTGACAACGAAATGAATAGTATATTCAATGGTGGTGCATACAAGCACCTGGACTTCAATCAATTTACAAGGCGTTGGTGGGAGTTTGTGCCATTTTTCCTGGAATTGGAAAGAGTAATGCCCACATTTCCCATCTCTCCGTACATCAAACCTGGAATAAAACATGTGTATTACACGAATACTGTTATGCTGGATTTTTTGAAGCGTGTCGACAAGGTAAATTGGCCAGGCCCAATTGGTGAATATACAAAGGACAATGGAGCAAGGATGAATATTTGGGAGAAAGTCATCAACATTCCTAGAAAGTGGCGAAATTCTTTCGACAATGCAATTAATACTGATGGTGTTGCTGTCACATTAACTTGCAAGCGTAGGAAACGGCCAAAGGTGGATGAGAAGAAGGAAAATGAGGAGAAGAAGAAAATATTGAATAGTAATGATTTTGATCGACATATTGGATGTGATCCTGGGAAGAAGTTGATTGTATCTGGAGCGGCAAAGAAAGAGATTGTAGTGGACTCACCGGGTCAGCAGTTTAAAGAAGAACGTATACGAATGGGTGCAACATCTTTCCATCAAGAGTCAGGGTATTATAAACGTGAAATGAAGCGCAAGAAAATTACCGGTAAAAATATTAATTATTATTATTATTATTATTTTTTCCCTCCATTATCATCAAATTTAATAAACTCGATTTTTTTATATTTTTACAGGTCCTTATCAAAGGCAACTTCGTCAAATTTTGAATGAATATCGCACAGAGGTGCCACCAGAAGAGCCAGGAGGACTACCAACTATACAAGAGTTAAATCTAAAAGACCCTGATAAATTTAAACAAGTAGCCGAGTACAAACTAAGATTTTTCCATTTAATGCAGCCAGTATATTCGAGAAGAAAATTAGTTAGAATGAAATTTGATAAATATATAGGGAGACAGAGGGCTGTAGATAAAATGGCGAATGAATTAATTTACGGGAGGGGGAAGGGAAAAACGGAGGGAAAATTAAAAACTTTGGTAGTTGTTGGGCAATATAAAATGACGGGCCTTAAGCCAAAAGGAAAAAACATTTCAGCTCCAATAGCTAAAATTGTAAATGCAGTGAAAAAATCAGAGGATGCAGAGTTGATAATTGTTGATGAGTGGAGAACAACAATGTTATGTAGTAGATGTAATCTAGAGTGTCACGTCAGTCGGTTACCTGATCGGTATGTCAACTGCAAAAATTGCCATATCGTGTGGAACAGGGATGTGAACGCTGGCAGATCTATTTTACATTTTGGTTGGATTGAATGTGGCTGGATCGAGAAACGAGAATTACCAGTATTTGATAATTTTTCAAGATCTCATAAACGTAAAGATCTCACAACAACATCTAGAATTGGTAGACAACCTAAAATACGTTGGGAATAATTCATACTACATTTCATTTTTTAAAAACAATACCTAGCGTTCGAAAACTCTATATTTGGACGTGGTCCCGATGGGCCATACAATCAGGACCCTTCATCGAAGTGGCGTGTATGGTCTTGACGGAGTACAAAGTTGCAGGTACCTTCTTGGCCTGGTAGGGAGACCTGTATTCGTACGGGCCCTCGTGCTATAAGTCGGCATGTTTCTTTGTATTGATAGTAAGCTACATTTATTATTATTATTTATTATTATTATTATTTATTTATTATTATTTATTTATTATTATTTATTTTTTTTATTTATTTCTCTTCATAAATAATCAATCGATTTCTACATTTTGTCGGTGAACTCGTACAGAAAAGGGTAAATCAAACATCAAAATATTCAGAAAAGAAAATAACAAAAATTGGAAAATTTACTTCCATTTATCTCGGAATAATCGAATAAAAGAATAATTCGAGTACTTTATGATGCAACTGTTTCAGCACCTTTCAGAGAAAATGAGGGAAACCAATTGCCTTCACCCTTCAACTTTTGTAATTTAGTATTATGTAGAAGTACACTGTTCACAATTTGTTCTGGGGTATTTGTTTGGCCATAATAATCGACAAACATACCGTCTGGATCGATCAAGTAAATGATGATTGTGTGATCGACCTGGAATAAACATAATTTCAATAAATTGTCTCATCATTGTTCAATGTATATTCAACAAAAGATGAAAAATTATTACGATATAATCCTCGTCAACATCTTTGGGTCCATTGCTGAAATAAACTCTGTATGCTTTACATGCTGCACCAACTTGCTCCATATTACCAGTGAGACCAATTATTTTTTCCGAAAATTCTTTGCAATATTTTCCAACCACTTCTGGTGTATCTCTTGTTGGATCTACTGTGATGAATACTGGCTGGACTTTGAAATTATTCTCCTCTGAATAATGAAAACAAAAAGAATTGCGTGACAAAATGAATGATTGTGAATGAATTCAATAGTTAAACAAATAAAATCGGTAATTTACCTAATTTATTAACTGTCAAAACCATTTTTTCAATCTCATCAGGACAAATATCAGGACAATGAGTGAATCCAAAATAAATCAACACCCATTGTCCCAAAAAGTCCTCTGATTTAACAGTTTCTCCCTTAGAATTAACAAGTTCAAATTTTCCCCCAATCTTAGCTTTTCCAATAGTCCTCCTCCTCTCCCTCTCGATCATCGTATCTTTTTGATCCTTCAGGTAGTACAAATAACCTAAAAATACACAGCCAATGGCACCACCAATGAAAAAGCTCGACCAAGTGATTGGAGATTCCTTCATTTTATAATTTTTTAATTTTGGAAGCTGGCTCACTTTAGGAGGCTCTCTAGCCTCCTGTCTCAGCATCCTCGAGACAGTGTACTGTCGACTCTAATAAATAAAATTGAATCAACAAATTAACCTCAATATACTTATTGAAACCTCCAATTTACCCACTAAAAAATTAATTAACATGTCACCTGATTGATACATAATCTCGGTGGCACTTGCACCCTGCATAAACTCCTCAATATCGTACTTGTCATTGTTCTTTAAATTATTTAACAACAATTACTAAAATCATTGACAAGTAGGTTAAGGATGATGCAATCACGTGTAATTCATCGATTATTGTCGATGGCACAATTGAATTATCCCCAATATTTTTACGTTGATACAGCTAATCACAATAATTAATTATTTTCCCCAATCAACACTCGATAATTGTTGATATAAAAATTAATAAAACCGTCTGGCGTTATTGTTCTTTCAACACAACTAGAACTTGATTTTTTGGAGCGCACATGCGCAAAGCCTGTAATAAAGGCGAATTTTGTCAGTTGGTAAGATCCATTTCTTCTTTATCAATATGAATAAATCAAAAGATAAAAGTGAGGATCAAAAGATTCATATGATCTCTCAATTTAACCTGTCAAATCCTCTATAAACAATGAATAGATTCGAGTACAGAGAGTCTAAATTAATGCCCAATGAGGGGTACGTAAGGAGAGATCATCCAGTGAGGCTGTACGATGGAGACACTAAGGTGAGTCAGTTCTTTTTTAATCTTCATACCTTCAACAATCAGAGAGAATCAGAGAGATAAATATCTCATTTACAGACGAATTTTGCTGGTGGTGAGATTGTCTTAACGAGTCACAGACTCATCTGGGGACGTCCTCAGGAGATTGCTCAAGGTCAAGTATGTTTATCTTTGTTGTTGAGACACGTGGTGTTCTTTGAGGAAGACAGTGCTGGAGTTTTTTCATTCAGCAGAAGTAAAAAAGTTGTTCTGCACTTGGCAGAGCCTCCACCAGGTGAATAATATGGATCTAAAGGGTTTTATTACTTGGGAAATGGTCTGTTGATATTCAAGAATTTTTAAATTTATTTTTAGATAAATTACCAGGTCCAGTAGATAATAGTTTCCACATGTACATCAAGTTGTCTTTCAAAGAGGGTCTGGACCCTGGTTTTATATCAGACTTTGCTGATGCCATTATGAGGAAAACCTGGGAGATAATGCCCATAATGCCAACAGTATCAGTGTCTGATATGAGTATTGGAGGGCAATCTGGTGGTTCAAGTCAACTTCGGGCGATTAAAACGAGAACTGGAATTATTGGAATTGAACGTAGTCTTCAGGAACGACAGAAAGCCACTGATGATAGTATTTCTATGGCTTTTCAGGATCTCAGGAAACTCATGGAGATGGCTAAGGATATGGTGATGATATCGAAGACAATATCAGCTAAGATAAGGGTAAAATTGGAGTTTAAATTGGTGAATTTTTGGTGAGTTATTTGTGGTAATTTTGGGGAAAATTGCAGGAAAGACAGGGAGATATCACTGAGGATGAGACTCTTAGGTTCAAGTCGTATCTTATGAGCATGGGTATTGATGATCCTGTTACTAGGGATGCGTACAAAACTAGTAATGAGTATTTTAGACAGTTGGCTGTGCAGTTGTCACAGATACTGGAGGAACCATTGAGAGTAATTGTTTTTGTATTTTTCTTTCTTTGCTTATATCTCTGAAACTAATAAGTTTAGAGGAAAATATCAGAATACAATTTTTGTAGCCCTCTAAATTCTCTACAAAAAATATTACATGATAAATTTCTTTAAATGTCTTCGTTTCCAAGATATTCGCAAAATAATCCATCTACTTATTTTTGATTGATCTCTTTTTACCATCTTTCTAGTGTTATTTCTATTTTATTCAGTGTTGATTCTTTAATTTGGTCAAATTCATAGGAAGTTGGAGGAATGATGACATTAACTGACGTTTACTGTCGAGTAAATAGAGCCAGAGGTCTGGAGCTCTTATCACCAGAGGATTTGCTCAATGCCAGTAGACAATTGGCTCCATTGAACCTTCCAGTGGTCCTCAGGGTATTCGATAGTGGAGTTATGGTGCTACAAGCTAGATCACAAGATGATAATGCTGTTGTTGAAGCTCTTGCTGAATTGGTGAGTATTTCATACTCTTTCCCATTGAATTTCCAAAATTTATTTCCAACTATTATTGAAGATGGAATTATCTCGATAATAAGTCATTTTAAGAGAAAATGTCAGAAGACACTTATTGTTGGAAATTTTATAAGCTACAAAAAATATTTTTTGACATTTTCCTCTAGAATTGCTCATTACCGAGATAAATGAAAAATTGATCTAGAAAATTCAATTCCACTCATTATTCGATTGGAAAAATATTTCAAACTCAATTTTCATTGTTAAAAAATATTATTATTCGCAGTTGAAAGACAGAGGATCAATTACTGCCGAGGAATTAGCCCAATCAGCAGGAATATCAATTGTTCTTGCTCGCGAAAGACTCTTAGTCACTGAAAAATATGGTAAAGCCTGCAGAGATGATTCAATCGAAGCTCTCAGATTTTATCCAAATTTATTCCTCGAGAGAGAAGTTTCTTGAGTATTTATTCTCTTCAAAATAATTCCCATGTTTTTCATTAATTATAAGTGACTAATCACTCGTAATTCATGTGAAAAATTGCTTTTGCATTTTTTTGAGATTAAAAATACTTATTAATAAATTGTGTAATATGTTGAATAAATGAATTTATTTTAAAAATTATTTCATTTATTTATAAATAATTTTTTTAAATCATTCAATACGTAAAAATACTCAGTCGGTAAAATAGCATTAGTATTATTGGAAAAATTCATTTCCACTTGCAGTTTTCCCAGTCAACTCCAAAGTGACACAATTTCCCCATTTTCTTTTTATAAAATCCCTAGAATAATTACTCTTTCCCTAAAAAGTGATCACTAAATATTCAAAGAATCGAGAAATAATTTTTAAACGACTTTAGGATTATTTTACTCAATTTCAAGGTCAGTAAAGTAGAGGTTATGTTCATAATATTTTTCAGTAAATGTTATTTTTATAATTCCTAAATTATTTTTAATCAATAGCATCGTAGTTTTAGATATTCGTCGATGGGATTTATTGATGATGAGCTCAAAGAAGTTTCAAAACTTTGTGAAAATGTCATTGTACGTAGTAAACTCGTCTGCTGTGTACCAAGTCAAGTCAGAGTGGAAATAACGTGAGTTGATGATAATTATTAAAAATATTTATTTCATTTTTTTTAATAATTGAGTCATTTTTTATTTGTTGATAATAGGAAAACATCGTTCAAGAAAATTATAACTTGCATTCAGTTTCCCAGAGACTATCCAGCTGGAGTTCTTCTTATTGAATTAAAAAGTAAAACTTTGTCTCCAAAATTGTTATTGGGTTTGACTGAAGTTTGTGAGAAAGAGTGTAAAAATCGTTTGGGAAAAGCGCAGGTAATTAATAAATTAATTAAATTAATTTTCAAGCGTTTTTGACGTAATAAATATAATTTCTAAACTTGTTTATTATTTCGTGAATATCTTCGGAGTGGAGGGATTTAGGAAAATATGTCAGAAGACCTTTTTTGTAGAGAATTTAAAGCTCTACAAAAAAGGTCTTTTGATAAATTCCTCTAAACTTTACCCTTTCGAAGATATTTACAAAATAATATGAGAGAAAATTTTTTATGACACAAATTTTCAATGAAAATTGATTATAAAAATGATTTTGATTATATCAATTGAATTTTGTTTAGATTCTGCCCACCCTCAACTTTATAAACAATTTTATTGAAGAAAATCCATTGATTTGTTGCTACGATGAAATCAATACTGTAAAAGAACTCCTGGAGGAGTCTGACAGTTTAAAATTGAGACAAAAATCATCGACGATAAATATCGAAGTGCATCAGGGGCTTTATTTCTATAAAGCTAAACTTTTTGTACCAGACGATTATCCTTTATCCTCAGTGAGGTGATAAATGGCATTTAAATTCAGGGAATAATTAAGAATAAATCAATTTAATAAAAAAAAAATTACGAAATATCTTGAATTTCAGTATAAACACTGACGCAGAGACTAATTTACCACCTCTCTTTGCTCGTTTCCTGTACGGTCAGGGAGGAGAGTTGGGACGTAGATGTGTCGAGCCTCCACTGAGAAAAAAAATAAATCAACTATTCACACCTTCCCCTTCTCTCAAAACTGTTGCATCATTCTTAATAACGTAAGCACTAAAAATGATTAATTGATCGCTAAAAAATTGTGCAAAAAATCAAATTATCGATGAATAATAATATTTTCAGAACTGTAAAAAAAATTCCAAAAGAAAACTGTCAATTATGCAAATCAGAATGTCTTCCACCAAATCCAGAAGATGCTGTAGTCGACGAAAATGCAGATACCCACGTGGAGAAACTTTATTGTGGCCATTTGTTTCATCTGAAGTGCTTCAGAGCATACATGAAGACTCCTCCATTCCATGGTGAGTGATAAATCAATTGAGTTTATTCATTTTTCCTTGAAATTTTAAATTGAGGAGTTGAAACATGTAAAATTGATTGCTCACTTTTTTTCAAACATTCGATTATTTTATTAATTATTGATTTCAGGAAGAAATGTCAAAAGACATTTTTATAGGAAATTTCATCAGCTACAAAAAAGGTCTCTTGACATTTTCTTCTAAAATCACTTATTCCCGAGATAATTGATGAAATGAGAAAATTCCACTCAATAAATTTTATCACTAAAGTCCAGAATTAGTGTTTAAAAGAAGAAAAAAAAAAACAGAATGAAAAATGTAAATAAATATTTTAGGGGGTAAGAAATGTCCAGGCTGTGGACAGCGTGTCTACCATGATAAATGGAGACTAACTGATAAACTTGCTGAAGACAGATGGGCACATGAGCAGGCTCGTGCTAGAGAACTCGCTGAAGTTGTTGATTTCTTTGAGTGATACACGAGTCATTGGAGAGAGAGAGTGCATTATTTAAATTATTCACTCTGAAATGCACAAAGTTGGTTGAAATTCATTGACACTGAACTGAGAAATAAATATAGAAGCACTAAATACTATTTTATTTTATTGAGAATAAATGGAAATAAATAATTTTGTGAAAAAGATAAAAATTGAGAGTCAAGAAAATCCTTTGAAATTAATGGTTGTCTCTGAGTATCTCACTAATATGTGGCATCGTAAAAGTTATATATTGTCCATGTATTGATCCTAAACTAGTATCCCTCATGACTCTTCAGCCTCATTCATCCTTGCACCTTTTCCCTCTTTTTTTCACCCTTCCAATACAATTTCTTTTCTCGTATTTCCTGATAGCTCGATGTTCAAGGTATTTTTTATGTTTTGTATTCTCATTGGAAAAAAAAAAATTGCAGAAATCCAATCTATCTATCGTACATAAATGATACTTGTGCACTTGTCGTATGTCACACAAGTTTTTTGTGCACTGAGGGGTTATTCTCTAGATCATGGGATATTATTTATAGAGGTAAAATGTCGAGCCCATAAGTGAGGTGCGCCAGAGTCGTTATTCTTCTGTAAACTTGACTCTAAATCCTTTTAGTATTCACTCAGTCTATCCTCTTTACTTCTTAAAATAGAGGAAAATGGTGAAATAACGGTATTGAATGAAATTAACTGTAAACATTATTTTTTGAAAAAAAAATAAATAAAATTGTATTAAAAATTTAAATTGTATTTTTTGTTTAATTTTCACAAAAATGCGATTAAAATAAAATGACAGCAGAAGTTATGACGTTGAAATAAAAAAATTTCATTCGACTAATTAAATTGATTTATAGCCCTTAAATTCGAATTTTTGCATCATTTTATGTTTTACCAAGTAAAAGGGCAATGCGTGAGTCAAACCCACATACAACCAACACCAACCTCACCCCTTTTCTGCATCAGACAGGACAAAAGGTTCGTTGATCTTCACAGGGTAGGTTTAACGTGTGAATATCGATTAAACTTCGTAAAGAGGTAAATGCCAATTAATTTGCAAAATTCAACAGACAATTATCAATGACTATAATAATCATCAATGATTAAAATACTAATAATTGAATAGTGAAAAAAGGTAAACAGTGATGGAGTTCAGTCATCAGTAGAATTCAACGTATGCAAGGGCATTAACGTGAGACAGCTTGGCAGACTAATTCCTGGTTATCGATTGTATGCGAGTTTGGAGCACTATACACTGAGCCACGAGGATACAGTGGTATGTTCACTCAATGCGGTTTAGCATCAAGCCCAATATTCTCCCATCCATACCATCTCATTCTCTATATCCTTTCAGGGATACACCAGGCAATTATTCACTGTTGCGTATGCTGTTCAATAATTTCCATTGGGAAATCATTAATTATGTGGTGGGTATGGTAATGAATTATTAATGACATTTTTTTTTTTAATGTTCATGACAATTTTCATGTGAGTTATAAAAATTTTTAAAAACGAATTTTTGACTTTTCCAATAAAACTCAATAGATGGACAGGTGTGGGTGTCTACGGTACCCCTCCAACAATGCATCATCGTGGTGAGAATGTCCGAATATTGAGGGTATTAATTGTCACGTGAAAAATTCCTCACTTTCTGCAGTGAGAAAGGGAATTAATTCTAAATTGTTATTTCATCGGAATTACAAACGTCTGAGTCTAGTAATTCAATTAGTGCAAATCCATTGACAATCACGACGATTCAATGAGGGGAGAGGGATTTTTTTTTATTATTGCCTTTTACAAATTATTTATCAAGCGTGAAAAGTAATATTGGTGAAAGTAAATCCCGAAAATGAATGACTTTTGTGACATTCAGAGAATAGTTGGTCGTTGTACTGTTTGCACGTTATGTCGGTTAGTTTTTCGTAACAATTATCCACCCCAGGAGAATGGACAAGGCCATAGCGTGAATTTTTCGCCCCAATGTTTGCACCTGGGAACCCAAGGAGACATTTATCTTATCCATGGACAAACCAAAATCAACATTTTCACATTTTTCTTTACACGATGACATTTAAAAGGTCTTTTATTTCTAATTGACTCTAATTGTGAAGAGAGTTGTATTGTGGAGCCGCAATACTTTATTAAGTATCCATAAAAAAAGTTTTGATTCAAGTATAATGACTCTGCCCCAATCAAGCCAACCCCCTGACTCATCATTGGTAGGAACTCGGATTGACTCGAATCAATTCAGACCATACCTGAATCAAGTCATTGAATCGATTTGAAATTTTCTATCCCAACTTGACTCAAACCAGTTGCAGCGACTTCACCTTGAAAAAACTGTTGTAATTCAGGTAGAATTTTCTATCTGAATCAGGTAGATTTTCGACTTAAATCAGGTAGAATTCTACTTGAATCAGATCGTAAAATGGACTAGCATCTTCCTACCTGTCCAAAATAAATAAATGTCCGAATAAATATATCCAAAAAAAAAATTACGCAATTCCCAGTCACGAAATGGTAGACCCAGAGCTCAAAAAAATCCAAGAAAGTAAAACTGAAGGGGGGGGGGGCCCACTGGAGGAAACAATAAATAACACTCACACAGGGGATAAGGTGGGGGGAGGGGCACACGTAACTAACGTAACTCACTCACTGAAAGTTTCAGGCAGCCCCCCCCCCCCCTCCCTCCCTTTGACACGTGCTTCCAAGACCTCATTAGACCCTTCGTCCATCCGACTGTGTCAGAAAGGGTGTCTGTTCGTATACTTTTAGTTCCCAAAGGAGAATTAGAAGAAAAAAAAAAATCCGAAGGAATGAGTAAGAAGAAAGCCAAACACAACAGAACAGCTAGCTCGAAAAAGCCCATTGATGCGTTAATTAAAGCCATTGGTACGAGCCAATGAGCATAGAAAATCCTGTCTTGGTCCCTTTTGTAGAGTCTTTTGGAGGCCAATATGTGATACACCTATAATTATACATAGGGCCCGAAGCGCTTCATATAACGCGTCGTGGATCAATAGCTGGGAAATGGCTGGAAGCCAAGTCCGACGATGTCGTTTCGAGTTTTGCCGTTGTCACTGAACCGGCGGCTAACCCCTTTCACCGACTGGTGGGAGGGTTGTCCCACTTGTTCGAGAAGCACGACCACAACGCCGAAGGCCGCAGCTTTGCACACGTTTCGTCTTCGGTATATCGTGCCAAGGGCGATGGAATTTTCATATCTACTGGATAAATAAAAGGAGTTTGAAAGGGGTAATGATGAATTTCGTTGAATCAATTGACTTTTTCCAATTTTTTTTTTTTTTTTTACTCTGGGGGATTTTTGATTTTTTGAGGAAGAGCGAATTATTTGGAAATTCTGGATTAATTAGTCTCGAGATGAATTAAATTGTTCTCGAAATAATTTATCAAATTCAATTCATACTCGTATGAAACCATTGGCAATATTAAATTCCCTCCCAATGGCCGATAATCGGCCCCCCCCTCCCTCCCCCTGAATAATGTATGAAGTGGAAACTATGCCACTGTATGAATATTTATACGCAATTGAGCGATTGGATGAGAGAATAACCAAATTGCATTGATTTCAATATCTCGATTAATCAGAATTTCTATTGTTCATGTTTATTAATTGATATTGATGCAATGTGTTCAGATGTAATGCGTGAATGACGACTTGACTCATTTCGACTTGAATCAAGTTGAATTCTACCTGAATCAAGTCGAACTCTACCTGATTGAATCAAATTCTACCTGATTCAAGTCAAACCATATCTGATTCAAGTCAAACTCTACCTGATTGAATCAAATTCTACCCAATTTAAGTCAAACCATACCTGATTCAAGTCGAACTCTACCTGATTGAATCAAATTCTACCTGATTCAAGTCAAACCATATCTGATTAAAGTCAAACTCTACCTGATTGAATCAAATTCTACCTAATTCAAGTCAAACCATACCTGATTCAAGTCAAACTCTACCTGATTTGAATCGATTTCATTTTCTTTCGACTTGATCCAGGCCGACTGCATCGACCTGAAATAAGTAGAGAATCTACTTGATTCAGGTAGGAAGTGGTCAGGTCGAAAAAATACACCTGAATCAGAACTTTGTTTGTGCTCATACCGACGTGCTCCGTCAGAGAGAAGGGTGGATGCTATTGTCTGCACATCCCCATGCTCGAAAAAAAACAGTCGGAGGAAAAAAAATGAAGAAAAAAAAATAAATACAAGTGATAAGGAAGAAGAATGAAGCAGTGGCCTTCATCGTGACGTCTGCTAACGCTGTTTCTGCATTGTTTTTCTTTCGGGGCTGAAGGAAAATAGTTTTTGCCGGTGATATTTTTAGATGACCCTCCGTGGCCTTCCGACCATTAATAATATCCTATCACTCATCTAGGAATAGAAATGAAGTTTATGTGATGAACGATGAACTTTCATATTAATATTCATCCATCGAGGGAGGAACGGTAGATGTTGGAGTCATTTCAATATAGCGCGAAAGAGTCTAAGGTTCTTTTTTTCACTCGGACAGGACAAAGAAATTCAATATACTCAATTGAAATTTTTCCACCCTCGGTATGAGAGAGATGAGGAATATTATACAAAAATTGACAGGATTGGACAAAATAAGAGTTTTGGAGGACTCCAGTAAAGAAGATGCAGTTTTTTTCTATAGCGCATGTGTCAAAAGTGAGAAGGCCGAGGCTAAACCTAGTTTTCTATTATTTTTTTAATCATATTTTTTCTTTCCAATGTTTTCTTTTCTTTTCAACAGGCCATTCTCCCCGAATATATCTCCACAAACTTCTCAGAATGATTCCTTCATTGGACATGGTAGTGTTCATTGCGGTAGTCCACTCGAATTCGGCCAACGAATAATATAGTACTGTTGTCCAATGCTCTCTGCGGCCAAGGGGTGGCGTATAATACATAGCAAATGATCCGTGCAAGGCAGCTGAAATTTTTTACATGGGATGGCTCGAGGAAAATGGTCATGTGAATATGGGGATTAATGAAAATATTTTGAAATCGTTAGGAGTTGAGGTGTATTATAAAATATTTTCAATGGAATTTGATTTTTAAGAACTTTAAAAAGAAGCCGCGATATGATTTATATTCAATAATGGCATATATCCATTAAATAAATAGTCTTGAAAATATTTCTCAATGGAAATTATCGCAATTTTTTTGTAATTTGCATTGTTAAATTAAAAAAAAAAAATTTCAAGAATAATTTGAGTTTTTCTGTTGAAAAAAAAAAATCTGTGGATTCTTTTTCAATTTTTTTCCTAAAATGGCATAACCAGTGATTCACTGGTTTTTGGGTCTACCCCCCCTCCTCCCTAACGCCCTTCATTCCTCATCCCCCGCTCAATTTCTATTCGCGTCACGTAATACAACTGCATAAGGACAATAACGTAATGACACGATGACGCAAGGATTGTTTTTATCAATGAAAATTAACAATCACCTCGTCAATATTGATTTATCACATTTTCCAAGAATCATCATATCAATCATGCAATTAATTACCACATTATTCACATTTTTCCCCTCAATGATTCCCTCAAAGTCATCAATAATGCCCCTAAATAAAAAAATTTGACGGTAATAATTTTAAAAAATGAACAATTTTTTAAAAAAACTTGCGGCTTCGAATAAACCCCCTCAAATTGAATCGTAATACAGCTCCACATTCGGCTCTATTCGCCAATAGCCGCCGGGGGCATTGAAACGAGCAGTCCGGAAGGGCCCGCGCAGGGTCCCCGCCACAACAAGTTGCAACCACCTGGCAGTATGACCACCCAGTCACCTCCAGATGCTTCCTGACCCCCTCCCTCTCCCCCCACCACCCTCTTGTCCACACCACCTTTAACAAACGGTATTACAAAAAAATTTTCTTTCTCCTCGAGTGCTAAAGAGTCACGGGGTCACACTTAGGTGACTCTTTTAATGTCCCAATTCTCCACAAGACATAAACAGCCTCTACCCCCCACCCTCCCCTTCTACATTATTTTTCAATCAAGACCGCCAAAAAGAAAATGCCATCATCTCCAGAGAGAGAAAAAAACGAAAATTACTCTCAAATTGTAAAAGTTTTCCCAAATGATGAACCCCTTAACATCAGTCAATACCCCCCACCCCCAACCGATTTACCAAAAAGTTCCAACAGAGTTCCTCAAGAGTTTCAGCATAAGGAGAGAATGGATAACCCCCGGCAGGTCGCATAAGAGCTTCAGACACGGGGCATCGATTTCGCGCACAGGACGATGGCTTCACGGTGGGCTTGAGGGGTGGTAAGGGGGGATCGGTATTGGGGGCGGTTGAGAATCCGGGGAGGAATAGCGCGAGAGGGGTGAGAGTGAGAGGGAGGGGGAGGGGGTCTATCACAGGGTGTCAGTACAGTTGAGCCGGCGTCGGCCGTTTGCTGGCGCTGCTGTTGCTCCCCCCCCCTTCCCCTCCAACCCTGTTAGTGTGCTTTAGCATCGCCGCAGTACCACACAATCTACCCAACCACTGGCGAACAACACCGAGCCACCCAGGCTAACGATAGCCTCCCCGCGACTTCACCACCAATGCACAAAAATAAGAGAGGGGAAGACGCTAAAAAGAGAGAGAAGGAGAAGAGAGAGAGAGAGAGAGAGAGAGAGGAATAAAAACTCTACCTACGATTCTACCGTCTTCTTCATATCGTTCTCCTTCCCTCTTATTACAACTCTCCACCCCCTCCATCTCTCTCTCTATCTCGTGGTTGGGCACGACCACGCGACGCGCGTGCGGGGCAAAGTGAGCCCTCCAATACAATCGGGTTGGCCCGCTGTCGCTGTCGGCCGGCGCCCGTGTGTTGTACGCGTTACCGCTGTACAGCTTGGCTAGCCCTCGGCGCTCAGTAGTCAGAGCGCCGTGGCAGTCTTCAACGAGCTCCCCGCCGTGCTATTTAGCCAATGCTGTATTGTGTCACGTTGAATTTTTTTTTCTTTCTTTCTTTTTTTTTGGAACACACCGGTAACACTGTCGTCAGAACCAAATAGTCATTTTTAATATTGATATTATTTATTGATAATTTGTTCAATAGACATTTTACGTTTTAATTAATGAGAAGATTGTTTATGATATTATGTGAATTATTCACTGATTTATTGTAATTTTTTTTTTTCATTCGTCAGAAAAAAAAAAAAGAAAAAAAAAATTGTACAAACCCTATTTTGCGAGTGCAGTGCCACCGGCGACTCTTGTACGTACAACGCGGAAGTTTGTACTATTTCTTTTCAACGGCTTGAGTTCTTTATTTTTATTTTTTATTTTTACATTTCCTCCCCTATAACCCCTTAATCCTATTTCAAATATACACTTTTGGTGTTTTGGAGAATTTTTATGTACATATGTGACAATTTTTCAGGGGTGAATTGTTTGATAATTTTGGGATAACTGGAGAATTGTGACAGGTGAGGTGGGAGTATTTGAATACGGTCTAGTACCGCGTGGGACAGTATAGTAATGTGTGTTTAAAGGGTTTATCACATTAGTGCTGTGAAGAGATTCATTGGGTTATGAAGAACAGGTGATTCCAGGGTTCAATCGTCTCGATAGATTTTGAAATGCTCTCTGGATAATAGAGAATTTTCATGTGAACAATGACAATAAATTATTTAAGTAAAAGTACATGAAAAAAAAAAAGGGCGATTGATTTACCAGAGAGATAGGTACTTTTTGTGGTTGGTGGCCCCGTTAGAGGGTTTCGCACAGTCGTGGCCTCCCAACCCCCGCAACATAGAGAACCAAGCCTCCTTCAATCGCACGTCAATCATACACCCGCAATCCCTTTCACCGAGAAACGAGGGCTCAGGAAAAAAAAAGTAAATTGTGCAGTGATATATTTAAATAAAGTGTGAAAAAATTTGAAAATTCAATGATTCAATGAATAATTAATCAGATGTAATTTATTGGCCTAAATGGTCAATTGAAGACTCAAATAAATTGGAGATATAAATAAATAATTGAAAAGATTGAGGCTTTATGCACCGGTGTTGTCTTGTTGTCTCCGGTGCTGTTTAGTGTGTATTAATTGTAGTGGTGATGCCTCGAAGATCATTTGATCAGTCAGTAGGCAAGGCAAAAGGTGGCGTATACCGGAAACGCTGACGAGACCAGTACCGGCTGGGACCGGTCCAGGCCATGATCGGCCCTTCAATTCAAAGGGCACGCACCCATCAGCGTCGTAAACATCAAATTAATCCATTAAGGTGCTCAAGTGATGATAAAAAAACAACTGAATTGCACGATTACAATAAATATATTGATACATCACGCATTGATGTTGATGTAGTTGAGGATATTAACATCTCGTGTCGTACTATTGCGAATGTTTCGGAGGAGAATCAGTGGAACGAGACTCATGTGTATTGGGGCAGTGGTGGTTACTGCCAAAAAAATATACGAGAGAGGAGACGTGAGAGAACGACAAGTCACCTATTTGTATTGTTTGCAACTGCCGCTGTATTTATTGCACTTGTCTTCTCACCAGGTAATTTTCATATTTTTCATCAACTTTTTAATTAAATGAAATCACTCTAGATATAATTTAGATGTTGATACATGTCCATAATGCATTAATTATTATAATTAATCCCATTTCTCGACTCACCACATTGCTATACGAAATTGTATTGATTCAAGACGAAAGACTTTATTCCTTTTTCTGAGTCAAATCAAGTCGACAACTCTACTTGACTCAAGTCACTGAGTCGATTTGAAATTTTCCATCTTGACTTGATTCAAGCCAGCTGCAGTGACTTTAATCGACTCAGGTTTCAACTTGATTCAAGTCGACTTGATTCAAGTCAAATAAATGACTCAACTTGAAAATACAAATTTGATGAGATTGAAAGTTTTACATTAAAAATCTAGGCAAACTATATTGGGACAGAGGGAGTCTGATCAATATTCTCAATTCAAAAAAATTCCTTAAATAAAAATTAATTAAGATAATTAGAAAAAAAAATGATCTTCCTATAGTACAATGACTCTCACAATGCATCTGACAAGTTTCATTCAATGACTCGAATTTTTCAAAATGACGTAGTGGGAGGATTATGATTTTGTCGGGCAATTTTTAAACTGCAACAGACATTCAAAGCAAGCATGAGACAGTTGACGCAGCTTGGTTGGTCGCTAACGAAATAGTAGTCATGAATATCGTTCGCAGACACTTTCGAGCCGCGCCCACGTACTCAATGCTATTATTTATCCCTATGTCTGCGCTATGTTCCGCTGCCAAGAAGTATATTTTTTTTTTTACTCTCTGTAACACACATACACATCTAATGTCTCCAAGTGTAGACATTACACCAGACGTTTTATACGAAAAATTTTTCGCAACAGCCGGATGAGTCTTTATGATATCCAACACTGGGGATATCTGGTGAAAGATATCCACTGTTGTCTGATTCTTCGTCAATTAGACTGCATCCCTTTATCACTATCTTATCCATAAAATTGGTAATGAGAGAAAATTTATTCGGGGGAGAATTACTGATATTGATTAAGTGATTTTTTTTTATCAACTTTTGTGAGATGATTTGCTTGATTAAAAAAAATTGATCAATTTTTACTGGCTCAATGGTTTTCGGGTGGTCCTGGCCCCCTCACCAATCGATTGAATTGATCGGGTCAATTGAACTGGCAATTTTATTCCCGGAATTTAACATCAACCAATCACACGGTATTCTCAGCTCAAGTGATAGTTTTTTTTCTTTTTTTTTTTTTGATAAATAGTGTTAATGGATTTTTAAGGGGTTTGCGTTAGTCAATTGGACTGAGTTGAGGAAAGTCCAGTGGGTAAGGCTCACTAGTGATCTAAACAACATTAATGTGTTTACAATTATTAATAAACTCGGGGTCTGGTTGTAGAGGGGGAAATTATAAACGTCGTATTTATTTTTTAGCACACTCTTTTCGTATACGGAGAGACCGCCCAAGGCGTTTGTTGTATATCACTGAATCCACTTCGATTCGACGTGAAAAAGAAGAGCGAGACGGTGGCATATGAGCCCCTTCTATCTCTTAAATTTAGACATTTTATACAAACTTCTCACAACATGTATATTTCTATAGTTTCAAAACAGCTTTGAATTGAGTTTTAGTTTATCATATGGTGAGAAATTATTTTTATTAATTGAAGGGAATTTAGTTGGATTATCAAAATTAAAATTTTCTTAATTAAATCAAATTTATTTTTGCACTCAGACACAATTCTGGGAAACTTTAATTCGAAAAGAAAAAAAAAAGGTAACAAGATTTTAACATTCGAATACAAAAGAAATATTTGATCTTTCAGTTCACTACACTCTGGAATGTCCCTGTGGTGTGTTGAAAAAATCAAGAATTCTTTGGAATTTAAAAGTTCCTATTTCTCGTGGCGCCTCGTGGCATCACTTGATCGTGTTTAAATCCCTTTTATACTTTTGGATGAAAAGAAAGTCTCGAAATACCCGCTGAGGCAATTCAAAGAAGAGAAAAGGAGATTTAGAGAAATAAGGAGGGGCGATACTTAAGGGCGCGACGGTGTCAAAATTTTTCTTTTTTCCTCATCGGTTGTTGATTCAATGAAAATACTGACCCACATGACGACCTTGTCAGAGTCCTGCTGAGGGATTTTCTGGAAAATGATGAGTTTACTCATGAATTTCCCACGTATTCTTTTTTTTCAAGAGAGATAGCTTCTCACCATTGGTAGGAAATTGGATTTATTCAAGATATCATTTCCGTTTTTGACTTGACTCAAGTCGCTGAATCATTTTGAAATTTTCTATCCCGACTAGAAATGAGTCAGGGTTCAACTCGATTCAAGTCGACAAAATTGAATCAAAACTCTTTTTGATCTAGGAAAGATGATAAAAAAAAAAAAAATGTGTAAAAAAAGACACATTAAATCCTCGACTCTTCACGACTAGTCTAATCGCTGAAATAGATAAGAATGAATAATGACAACAGCAGCAACATAAGGAGAAAAAATATATTAAAAAAAAAAAAAATAAGCTAATTGCTGAAGGAAAGACGACAGGCATCAGGGGATACGTGCTTAGGTGGTGGAGAGAGCAAAGAGGTAAAGTGAGAAGTGGGTGGAATGGAAATATAAGTGGGGAATGAAGGCGCAAGTGAGGGCACTGAGAGGGAAGGTACACCAGTGTACAGCAATGGATATGACAGCTGGCTGTCACGGCTAGTGCTTCGACCATGTGCGTTCACCAGTCATTCTACCTTATATCTATAGTCATTCGAGGCTGCATTTTACCCCATGTCACCCCCATTTGCCATCACACTGGGTATCCCACTCTCTTCTTCTCGTCTTTTCTTCTTTTCTATCATTACATTTTTTTTATTCAACGTGAAAATTAACCGTCTCCCTGGTGATGAACGCAAACACTTGAGATTCAAGTGTACTCTGAGGTCCTTTCCAGTGCCAAGTCCTTTGGGGTTGAATTACGGATGGAATTGAGAATTTATTAGAAAGAAATAATAATTGACAACTTTATTGATTTACCAATAACCAATTAACCTATTGCATCCCTATTAAATCTCCCCCCCCCCCCCAGAATCCGCAATTGATGTTAATTACCACAACCTTGATAATCCCTCCTTAAATTTCTACAATAATCCATCGTAACACGTACCCCCTACTAATCTGTATGTTCTCTAAAGTCCAGCGATGTAGGTTGAGCCATTTGTCAGTGACTGCCTTGAAAACCTTCCCACACAGATATATATATTCATTGGAATAAAGTACGAGAATCGATTCAACTCTCCATCAATATCCCCCCAACCCCTCCTACTACCTCAAAAGATAGCATCTCAATTCCGTAATTGCGGGCCACGAGTTCCCTGACGTTAGATAAAGTTTTTTTTTTTTTTTCTCTAATTTTATTTATTTGATTCAACTTGACTCAAATCGGAAAATCCAACTTGACCCGAATCAGCTTGAATGAAGTCGAGAATCGACTCAATTCAAGTCGAGAATTGACTCAAGTCAAGTCGAACAAGACAATTTGATTGAAATGGCAGACTTGAATCAGTTGGCACTTGTCTTGATTCATGTCGGAAAAGAAAATGACGTCAATCCTCGAATCAATCAAATCCCCAACTCATTGCGAGTCAGAGATTTGAATTGATCGAGTGACAGTCGTCCGGCTTGAAATAAGTCAATCATATACTTGAATCAAGACTTTTTTTTTTTTTTCGTAATCCCTCTCAGTTTGTAGACATTCCAATGTAAACCTATATTTTTCGATGGTCGATACACGACCCTGTAGATTCGCCTCGTCCTTCGTTTCAGTGTCTTATTTGCTGGAGGGTATTTTGTAACCTATTCACAACATAAGGGAACATTTTTAGCCGTTGTGGTTGATACTTTCCACTAACGTGAACAACAAAACTCTTCGACCTATTGTTTGTCATTGTAGTTGAGGAATATGTGAAGTTTCAGGGTGGAGTGGGAGTTTTGTTGGCATCATGGTGGTAGTGAACGCTGGCGATTGGTCGCTCGGGGGGTTGCATAATGCAGCCCAACACTCAAGCAAAATGTATAGTCCGACTGCCTGCCAGGGCGTTGACTTCGAGCGATTCGACGATGGGAGAGTTTCGAGGTTGTTTGGAGTTTTTATACTATTTGTTGTACAAGTGTTATTTGGATAGGGGGGAAAAAAAATTCATGGGTTTTGTTATGTATTAAGGGGTTACTTTGATGGAAAATTCTTTTTAAAGTTTTGTTAGAGGGGTGAGAACAATGAGAATTTGTTGGAAATTATTAAGATTTAAGAGGTAAATGATGATTATTTGATTATTTAGTGTGATGTAAAATTTGGATGACCTCTGTTACTCTACAGACTGCCCTCCTACATCCACAACTTCCCGGGGTTTCCTCGGGGTTCATCGATCGCCCCCAATCATCCACAACTCCTTGTTGTCCTCTTATCAGATTATTTTATACAGTTTTTTCGGTCAATTGTCAAGGGAATTCATCCCCTAAGTAGCTCTCAGCGATTGGAATGAGCCTCTTCATATGCATTTTCTAGGTCGCCTGACGCACCAGGGAAGGTCAGGATTGGTTCAAGTCCAACGAGTTGTTTCTATAATTAGCAAATTTCCGTGCCAGCCACGCCACAACTGGGGGTCTATCGTCAGTGCCAAGTATTCGTTTATCTATACTTCTCCTCTCTCTCTCTCTCTCTCTCTCTCTCTCTCTCTCTCTCTCTCTCTCTCTCTCTCTCTCCACTGGTCCTCCCTTGTTCTTACAATTTTTAATTATTACTGATATTATCTATTGAATGATATAGAGGCGAAATTAGGTTGAAAAATGACTTGATTCAAGTTTATGATCTACTTGTTTCAAGTTGAATGATCCAGGTTTGATCAATCCAAACTTTTGACTCACCTATAGTAGAAAATTGAATTGATTCTAGGGATAATGACGTCAATTAATGGAAATGTCGTCATCAAGTAGAGAGTGACTTGATTCAAGTCGAGTGATACTTGAATCAAGTGGAGAAATGTTTAGATCAAGTCGAATCCTCCTTGAGTCAAGTAGGCAATTAGTTTTATCAATTCGACACCTGAATCAAGTCGTGAGCTACATGAATCAAGTAGAAAAATGTCTAGATCAAGTTGAACCCTACTTGAATCAAGTAGCTAAATCAATTTGTCTTTTCTGCGTGACTCTACCCTCATCTGTCTACTAATACATCAAGTTGCTTTCCCCGACTTGAATCAAGTTTTCTCCCTTTTATTTCATCGGCCAAGTGTGCGGAATTTAGGAGTAGTTTGAGGTGAAGCGTGGGATGATTGATAATTGCATAAACTGCAATTTTATGTTCAATTTTATTTCATAAACATAACACTTCCTAGACTCTCCTCGTTACATCAAGAGTTTATGATCCACGAAATTCATTCAATTATTTATTTGAGTGGGAAATCCACCATTCCAACTGCAATTGTTTGGTACAAATCATCAAAAACTACAACGAAAATTCTTCAATGTCAACTTTCACTATTTGTTAGTATAACTAGTGCCAACTCGGCATTTGCTACAATTTTAATTATACAAATTTATTCTCCAAGAGAATATGACGAATAATTTATTATTTTTTTTTTCAAAAATTTCGTTGAGCCCCACTTCATTACATTAACATCATCTTCAAGTGATTCCAAGAAGTTTCGAGGGAAGTTGGAAGAAAAATATGAGTATGAAAGAGAGAGGATAATTTTTATTTTCCTCGTTTCAATGGTCTTGGTGTTCATAAAATATAGATCAAAGCTCAAAGCTTATTAAGTCACTCATCGAGTGGAGTAGGAAGGGACACGAGAAAACAAAAATAGATTGAGGAGCATTTCAACTGTGTATTCCAGTTTTGCAGACAAACACAAAACTGCATCAAAATCTCTAGAAGATGCTAGGCGATACACTCGCGTTATATTATTGGAATTCAATGGTTCAATGCTTGATGTCTATTTAACCCCAATACGTTCACGGTCAGTGTAGACTAGTTTCAATGGGAAATTAAGTAGACTGATAGAAGATATATCAACTTCATTGCGTTGAAATCGAAGAAAATTGTAATTGTAATATTGTGAGTGATATTATTGAACAGACAGAAAAATTTTATACTAAGTTTTAAAAAATGGTAATTTTTGTTAAACTTATTCGGTCAGTAAAATGTTAATTAATGTCCCAAGTCATCAGAATATGATCGACCCATTCTCTATATCGTATAGTCATATGCACTGAGCCCTTGAGCATGGCAAAATAATATATTTCGACCCTTTAATGTATCCAACATGAATACAGCCCCTGCGAGTTTTACGATCACCTCGTAAACGTCTGAACGACCAAAATTGATGGACAACAATATAGGTTATATTTTTCCCAGGCACACACGCTTGCAAACTTACGAGTCTGCTCCATCAGTAATATTATGGTATACCCAATGGTGCTGTTGGGATATTTCAAAAAAAAATTTCAACCCTTTTTCCCCTCAGTGTATATGCCAATTCGCCCACACTGCACGGTGCATTACGGTATGTTATGCGGTTCTTGGGAGTTAATGTACCCATCTGGATGTCTGGTTTATTGGTCTACATGTCTTTCCTTTTGATCTGGTGATCATTTGTGTTAATTTTGATGAATACGACAGGGGGAAAATTTTTGGTTTATTAATGAAAAAAAGTTGTGATTCAAGTAGATAATTTATTTGATTCAAGTAGGATGACTCTACCTCAATCAATCCGGCTGTTCGACCTACTGTAAGTAGAAAATCGGATTGATTCAGGTAGAAAGACTTCAGTCCGTTTTTCGACTTGAATTGAGTCGAACTCTACTCGATTCGAGTCGTACTCTACGTGAATCAAGTCGAAATCTACCTGATTCAAGTTAAACTCTACCTGATTTGAGTCACTAAATCGAGCTGAATTTTTTTTTCTACTTGATTCAAGTCGCTCAATCGATTTAATATCTCCTATCTCCACTTGACTCAAGTCGACTGACATGAGTCGGGTTTGAACTTGAATCAATCCGAAATAAGTCAAGTTGGAAAAATTCGACTTGAAACAAGACTTTTTTTTTACCAAAACTAATAAAATTTCAACCTCTCCACTGCATCTATAATTAACAGAACAACACTTCTATTTCCCCCTTCACCAAATTAATGAATAAACTACAATTAACCGTAACAAGACACCACAATAAATACAAACAATTCTCAAAAATAAATTCATATGACAAATATATGACCGTATTTCAACTATCCCTAGGCTATTTATTATCCCCACTCTTGATGATTTAGTATCCACATTTAGTGGTAGGCGTATACTGTTTTGATTTTTCCGCTCTGCTGAGTTATAAATTCTTCACTTAGTACTCAGCACGCGGCCTCCATAACTCATAACATACCGGGAGAAGCTTCTCTCTAAGGGCGTTACGTTGGTAATAAAATTGTCATCAATTGATACACGATCATCTTTGATCTGACATTCCGTTATTTTCTTTACCCAGATTAAACCCAGAAATAATAAAATTACGAAATTCAAAATCTAAACATATCGCAGTTGTCGAAATTTTTACGTTTCCTGATATAAAATTTTCATTTCATTGAATAACAATATTCATGCAGTTTTAGGGAAAATTTTTTTTAATCATAATAAGAAAATTAGAGTGACTATTTAAATATAAAAGTCTTGTATAACCCCAAGTGTACTCTCTGCAGAATCACTTGGATTGAGTAGACATCTAATTGTCATTTACCATCTCCAATTCCCTCAACAACGGCGCCAGGTTAACTCTACCTTTTTTTTACCTTCATTTTCTTTCTCTTGGCTGGTACATCGGAGCAGTTTCTCTCCAGGGCTCTTTTCTCCCCCCCCCCCCCCCCCCCCCGCCCCTTTACCCCCTTTTTTTTCCTCCATTTTACTCTACATTTGACTGATCCCGTCTGGCGTCTCATCCTCTCACTCGACATTTTCTTCATCTTTGCTTTTTTTTATTTTATTTTTTTCGCCTCTGGAAACTACAAGAATTCATGCTGTCATCAACAAACATCACTCGCAATTTACCGAAATTGTACGAGCACTGATTGTCGACAGGTGGACGCAACCCCTGGGGTGCTTTTTTACTCCACTTGATTCATTTTCGGGCAGTGTAACTGCGCCTTCGAGGAAGGTCACCCTCTTGGGAATCACTGAATTTCTCTCGTAAATGGAAAAAAGTTGATTTTTCTTTCTCCCTTTGCCCGATGATAATGACCCGCAGAGAAGTGACCTCAGTTTCAGGGGCGTCTTACAGTCGCCATTGGAGGGATAATTAGACATCTGGATTGAGAGAATATGTCATAAAAATTATTATAGAGATTTTTTTTTCCACGAAACTCAATTTTAAATGAGTGTAATAAAACAGTCAATTTTAAAAATTGTACTTGACACGCAAATATATCGATAATGAGTCATTCTAGAGAAAAATATTAAAAGACCTTTTTTGTAGGGAATTTTCTTAGCTACAAAAAAGGTTCTCTTAATTTTGCCTCTAAAATCACTCTTTATCGAGATAATTTGATGTTTATGAATTGGATGATTAACTCAAATTCTATCATAGATGAAAAAAATATCTTTCCATTGTTTTAATAATTTTTTCTTCGTCAAAGTAACTTTGGCTATCAGAGGCACATGAAATTACTTTGATCCACAGAGGCAAGAAGCAATCACCGTGGGCGTCCCAGGGCGAGAGGCCCGAGAGTACAGAGGAGTTTGAGCGGAATAGCGCAGAGATGAGGAAACTGAAAATAATGAATTCACAAGCCCCCCACCCCTCGGCTACCATTCCATCTCAAACCCCTCATGGCCAACGGTCCTAAGGAAGCCACTGTGGATGAGATTACTCCAGGGTTGAAGAAAATTTTCACTCGCTTTTGATCCTATGACCTACATACTCAATCCCTTTATCATTCTCTCATTTCTTATATTACGTGAAAAATCGATATCTCATTCTGTATTTATTCCTTCTCATCCGAGTTGTAACTAGGAATCTATATGTAGGGCAAGTGGTTTTTCCCCATTTTTTCTTTTTCCAGGGAAAATTAGAGGCAAATAGTAATGTGAATTCTGTGATGTATCGAAAAAAAAATTGTCCTCCCTCATGGGTATTGCGACAGGTGGTACTCGCAGGTAGATTCAATGGCTGATAGACATTACCACCTGGTGTTAATGTGTCACACGGCTACACGAATAGGCATGAGAAATTCTTTCTGTTTGTCAATAAAAATTTATAATTAATTTTATTTTCTCAATTCTCATGCAATTTATTTGTTTTCCTTATTCGTATAATTTTTCTGATTAAAAAAAAACTTGATGCTTTTTTATCTCTCTCAAATAAAATTCTCATAATTACCCAGTGTCGCTAGAGATTCTCGGAAGATGTCTGAATGTGGCAAATTGCCAATAGACGTTCGTTACATCCGATATCCCGTCTGGAAGCAATAATGACGCTCGAAAAATCCGAGGTCAAAGGCGAAAGAGCTGAGTATATAGGATGCCATGAGTAGTGCCGCAATGTACCCAGTACTTGTAATTTTACCAGTTTTTTTTTTGTGATTTTTTTCTCTGAATAATAATCAGAAATTTTTACCATTAATTTATGAGAAAATGGATTTTCTCTGGTGGCACAGATAACGATTTACCCTGGAATTTGAGAGAATTTTCTCACTGAAAATTCCATGATAATTCGATTTTCAATTCATTGATAAAAAAATTGAAAAAAAAGAAATGATAAAAAAATCCACCCTACACTTCTGAATCCATCGAATTATGAAACTTCTCACGGTTGATGACCTTATTCAAGCCGCTCACACATGGTCCAGTAACATGAGGAAACCGATAATGTAGCCGAAACCACTGAGTGACATCATCAGGAGCATATCAACATGGTCGTATTACGTTTCTTGCTTAGCTCTCCAAGATTCACTATTTAGAGACGAAATAGGAGTTGAAATTTCATTTTTCCGATTTCGCTAATAAATATAACACAATATATATAATATGTCAACCACTCAGAGGAAAAAATTCTGATTCAAGTCTAATTTTCCGACTTGAATCAACTCGAGTTTCTCGACTCAACCCATTTTGACTCAAATCAAGTCGAACTCCGACTTGACTCATTTCGGCTCGAATCAAGTCAGGATAGAAAATTTCAAATCGATTCAGTGACTTGATTCAAGTCGAGAGTGACTTGAGTCACTCAACTTGACTCAGGATTTTTTTTTTGTCTGATTCAAGTCGAATTTCCCAACTTGACCCATTTCGACTTGAGCAAATCGGGATAAAGAATTTCAACTCAGTTCAGCGACTTGACTCAAGTTTTTTTCCGACTTGATTTGAGTCAAAAAAGGAAAATGAGTCATGTGAGTTGAATCAAGTCAATTATCTCCTTGATTCAGAAAATTTTTTCTTGTTGATGAGAGTCAAACCATTAAAAGACTCCTCCTTCCTTTAGCGATAAATCAGCTAGAGAAGAGAGTTACAACATGCAAAAAAACTTAATGTTTCTCGGCATTTGGCCAATTCAACGTCCGTTGCATCCTCCCACCATTCACTCCGAATTATCCTCAAAGATAATCCCACAAGCTACACATGACCACGAGTAACCTCAGCAAAGAAAGAAAAACCGGCAAAATTATGAATTTCCTTACCCCAGAATCACTGTAATAATCAACGTAAAGAATCTCTCGAGTATAAAATTATCGTCTCCTCAAAACTATTCCACACTATTTAACCCTAAATCACCCAGTGGATCGATACAAGCACTATTTTTGAGTCACGATAACCTATTATGGCTTTTTGAACTGTCCCGTCTGCATATACAAGTCTCACCGTCACGCGATGACTAGACGTAACAGTAATTTACAGCTAATTCAATGTCAGGGGAAGGTGATAAATTTTATACTTGAAAAAAAAAAAAAAATTGTCTAAAACTGAGTTGAAAACGAGTCTATACCCCTGATCAACTTTTGCTGGATCAAGTTATTCAATAATCCTTTCATCACTTCAAAAGAACTCCAGAGAAAATGAGAATTCTTCTCTTCCGATTGACCAACTTCTTGGAGATAAATGCAGGAACAAAAACAGTTTTATTATTGGAAAGCTCTTGCTTGTGCCATTCGGCAGTGGATCTTCCCAAGTTCTCCTCAGTCTTCTCCCTTTCTTAACTCGCGCCAAATTGATTTTCTCTAGCTTAAAGGGGATCTCTTGTCTAGGGAAATGGAGGGTGGGAGATGTAGTCGACAGAGCGTGAGGCTATTTCCTAAGGATCTTTTGAGAATCGGCTGGATTTACGGGAAAATAGAGCGGAAAAGGGACAGAATGGGATTTCAGTGTCATGTGGAGAGAGAGGATAAAGTTTGACGGTGATGGAACAGATATGGGGAGAGGGGGGGGGGGGGCAGATGGAATTGTCAGAAAGGATTGCCAATTGAAAGGATTCACTTTGATTATCGATATAAAATTGGTTTTTTCTATTCAATTCAAAGGACAGAAGATATTCGGTTTATATATGACTGAAGTAAAAGTTGGAAATAGGTATTTAATAATTTTTCTGTGTCATAAGTTCAAGTGATTGACTTTTATCTGGCATATATTGCATAAATGGCTGAAATATAAGTGTCTTCTGAGCTTTTTCCCATAAAATTGCTCATTTCCTAGACACTCAATTCGACAGAGTTAAGTGATGAAATGTAAGAAAAACCTCAATATTAGTATTATGCCCGCAAGAAAGTGTCAAAATATCTACAAAAAAAAAAACCGATCAACTGCTTACACCCCTGACGGAAGTTCTTCTCAGTACAAAAAGCTCCATTAATCTACTCAAAAGCATAGGTTAAGTGAGCCACTAGTGAGTGAGTATTTTTATCTGCATCTTGTTTGTATTTCATCGTGCAAGAAACATCTAGAACTCCCAAACGAAATTCTCGCACCGTTATACCAATCCCCTCTGAGACAAACATGCAGCGTCTCGGGTATTATTCTGGTTTATGGACAGAGGAAGGAAAAAAAGGGGCGGGGGGGAGGGAGGGGTATAAGTGTTGGTGAATGAGAGAGTGAGACAACAAGAGTGTATCCGTAGCTTTCGTTGAGTTCACTGGCGCAATGCGGGATAGCCAGACAACATGGCGCACCCCTCACTCCTCGTTTTTCCCCTGAAAAACACATCGTCTAGCACCACTCTAGTCCTCCCCCTCCCCCCCTTCGTTCTGTTGGTTCGCCGAGGCCACGTGACGATTATATGCGTAATGTAGTTAGCGTGCCTCGGCTTGCAAATTTCACAAGTTTTTTTACATTGAAGGTTTTTACAATCTTCCTCTTCTCTCTTCTTTATACATGTTTTTATCAGCGACCCTGTGATCTCTCATCATAAACCATTCACCGGGTGGCTTCCGGTTTCGTGCCGGAAGAATCTGTGCCATTGCTATTTTTTCCTACTTGGAGATGGTTTATTTTTGGGATATTTAGGAATTGTCGATTTTACTTATTTCAGAGTTGTATATTTTTATAGAGTATGTGGATAATTTCGAGGTAAATTGAGGAGGGATTTGGAGAGGAGTTGAATATTTAATCGACTTTGATTTATTTTGTGTGCAAATGGCAATTAAATACAATGAACAAAAAAGTTTTGATTTAAGTCGATAATTTACCTGAATCAAGTCGTTAAATAGATCTGAAATTTTTTCCTTCGGGTGATTTATCCTATATGATCAATGAAGTTATTGTAATAGTTTATGGGCACCGCAATTTCCAACACCGAGAGATGCTCTCTCTATTTCTAAATTATACATTCTGTAAAAAAGGATGTAAACATGAGAAAAATGGCTATTAAATCGTTAATAAACATGATTATCCGAATATGATCCACCAAAGAAGAAACTCTCAACTCAATTCAAAGGCATTAAATCTCCACCACCATCAATAGACATACCACCCACGGAGCTGACAATTTCCTAACTCGGAAATTAATCTCATGCCAATTTCCCAAATGCCTATAATCCCCTCACACTAGACACCGAGGAAATTCCTTTCAACTTTAGTCATCATAATAATCAGATTTAGCAAGTACGATGATTATCAATGAATCAATCCACCACTCGCCGACATCGGAATGACTCTTGAATCTCACCATTTAACCCTCTTAAATTTGACATATTGTACGATGCTCAGACATCCAGTGGTGTCGAACAAGAATGAAATTCGTGGAAGTACAGTGGGGCCAGTGAACCGCATTTAAAATGGCATATAAACGTTAATGATCGTGGTATCACCAGTGAGAAACTACTTTGGGCCAATTTAATGGCCTTGGCCCAGGCCGCGCTTTGAGAATTATTCATTGGAATGTGGTAGCTATTGGAATTAATAATATTTCCAACAACTTGCTCACCCCATTATTTCCATTCATTCTAATGTATTCATCTGCATTCGTTGTTGAATTATGAAACAAATATTTGTAGAATTAGAAGGTCGAAGTGAATAAGTTAATTCCAGTCATGTTCGATGATATTGACGGTTTTTTATTCATCATATACGTAATGATGACGGTGAAACTCAACAATCGGGGTTATTACCATTTTGAATTATTGAGAGTTTAGCCTGGAGCTGCGCACGAACATTTTTTTTCTCCCACTATTTTATGACTGCCTTTTTTTTACTCTTCATTTCCTCGTCTTTCTATGATTCGATATTGACACAACAGGGGAATTCATTATTGATCAGACTGGATAGCTATTTATCATCGAGAGTATTGATTTTTGTAAGAAATTTTATAATTTACTGTTTTTATTATTCTTCTATTTTCTGTTAATTCCACTAATTCCAGAATCTCTATTAATTTCTTTTTAATTTTCCGAAATTAAATATCTTGGGAAGAATTTCAATTACCACAAATACCGTAATCTTAATTATTTTCACGAATTCAGAGTTGAGCAAGAGTGAATTCGGAATACCACCCTTGGGAATGAATTTTTAAACAGCAGTATATTCATTCACGAGACAAAAGCCAGAGAGATGGCGAGCGAATTGCTCATTACCGGGGAGAATGAGAGAGCGAGAGAGAGAGAGAGGACTGCTCCACCGGGAAATCCCCTAATCTTCGTTCCCCCAGAGAATTCTTGTAAAAAGGGACAATTATCTCCGAATGAACGCCCAAGAGACAATCGTCTTTAATACTGCGAGACCTCTTTAGAAATCAATTTACAGTACATCTGAAAAAAATTGTTCTGATTCAGGTAGAATTTGACTTGATTCAGGTAGAGTTCGACTTAAATCAGGTCTAGTTCGACTTGAATCAGGTCTAGTTCAATATGAATCAGGTAGGGTTTGACTTGATTCAGGTAGAGTTTGACTTGAATCAGATAGAGTTCGACTTAAATCAGGTCTAGTTCGACTTGAATCAGGTCTAGTTCAATGTGAATCAGGTAGAGTTTGACTTGATTCAGGTAGAGTTTGACTTAAATCAGGTCTAGTTCGACTTGAATCAGGTCTAGTTCAATATGAATCCGGTAGGGTTTGACTTGATTCAGGTAGAGTTTGACTTGAATCAGGTCTAGTTCGACTTGAATCAGGTCTAGTTCAATATGAATCCGTTAGGGTTTGACTTGATTCAGGTAGAGTTTGACTTGAATCAGATAGAGTTCGACTTAAATCAGGTGTCGTTCGACTTGAATCAGGTCTAGTTCAATGTGAATCAGGTAAGGTTTGACTTGATTCAGGTAGAGTTTGACTTGAATCAGGTAGAGTTCGACTTAAATCAGGTCTAGTTCGACTTGAATCAGGTCTAGTTCAATATGAATCAAGTAGAGTTTGACTGGATTCAGGTAGAGTTGAACTTAAATCAGGTAGAGTTCGACTTTAATCAAGTCGCCCTACCCCCCCACTCTTGACTCCCATTTCTGGGAATTTCAAGAAGATAAGAAACAAAATATGCTCTCCATAAAAGCTGAGAGAAAAAAAATACGACAATATTTACATCATAGAGAGCGAGTGTAAGAGAGAGCGGGGGAGGGAGGAAGCGTTGATGTCTGAAAAAATCGATATGAAGGAAAATGCCTCTATAACGAGAGTCTACCCCACGGGAACCCCCTCAAAAAAAAAAAATCTCCAAATGTACCACTTAGTGCCTTAAAACATGTATCAAAGTGTTCTTTGAAAATTCACAGAGTAATGGTTATTTTGTGAAAACACTGTGATCAAGGCATTGAGGAGGGGGACTGCTCTTTACGAATAGAAGAGACGTGGATGTCCCCAGAGACCACTGAGTCTCACTAGTAACCTTCGTCACCCTCTCGGAACGCATTGCAGGAGGGGGGGAAAAAAATAAAAGGGCAGTGCTTAGTAAAGCGGCAGTGATTCGTACGAATTTATTGAGGGGGGTGTTGCAGGGAAGTTGTTCATCTTTTTGAGGTGGGGGAGGAATATTATTGTTTTATTTACCTCTAAATGGTTGGAACCCATTCACGACCGTAAGGGGCTGACAATCGATTAATCATCGTGTGAATTTATTTCAAAATGAAAGAGAGAGAGAGAGAGAGAGGGAGAAAAGATATGGAGAGTATTGAATTTTTTTTTTTTCTAGGGAATTGAGTCTAGAGTGGAGATTTGGGGTGGTGGAAATTCAAATTTGATGGAAATTGGTGGAGATGACCCCTCAAACTCACTTGTCAATTCCATGTGTCCCTGAAGAATTTGTGATGATCAAGTCCGGAGTATTTCCACCCTCAATGGGACTATTGGGTGGAGGCTTTGGGGAGATAAAAGGAAATGGAGTGACGGGGTGTGAATCAACAATGACAGTGGGAGGAATTTTAGTATTGATTGGACTTTTCTTTTCTTCAGTATTCTCTACTGTTCTGTTCTAATCGTTTCTCTCCTCGTCAGGATAAAACTGGTGATAGGTTCTGATATTGGAGATGTCTTTCTCTGTAGAACCATTAAACTCGGTTGTAACTTGAAGTGATTTCAATACTTAACCCATCATTTCTACTATTTGAATAATCATCATTTTCCATCGATGTGGAGGTATTCTTTATTGGTTTTGCACTGTGCTCGATGGCGCCGTCGCGTCGAGACACTTATCACTGAATTGAACCCTTTTATGCTGGGATACTCTAAAGGCCATGTTATCCCATGCATTGTGAACAAAGTCGATTATCGTTTAATTAATTTCCTTTGATGGGCGCTCAATTGTGATGATAGGTGAACGATGATATCGACACATGAATGTTTGATATCTGCTTCTATCAAATTCAGTTTTCATTAATTTATTTTTTTTTTTTTTGAAAATCAGAAAATTATATACCTAATTAGAAAAATAATAGCCTTCGTATATTGCATAAAAAAACTGGTAAATTGAAATGAAAAAAATTGCCTCATTTTCTCGTATCCAGCAATATCACTGCATTTGACATAACCTCAAAATTAATATCTCAGTAACCCTCAACGATTTGTGTATGACTAATGACTGAGTGTGCAAGAGACACCGCAATTTGTTTATTTGCAAAAGGGTACTCACCCATTTTCCACACAACCGCCATTAGGACCAAATGACACTCATACAAGCCTTCTCATTTGCATTCCCTGTTTCTGTTGAGTCTACCGTTATTACCCACACTCAAGTCACTGTTTCCGTGTGTTTGTGGCATTTACCTCTTCATGTCACTGCAGTAATAAACCCATTCCTCACAGCTCCACTACAATAGCGTGTGAAAACAAAACCATTAGGAAAGAATTTAATCATAAAAAAGATATTTTTAACAAAGATATAAAATTTATTATTCTTCCTGATGATATTGTTTCATCATAAAAAAAATAATAAATTCGGACAATTGGAATGAAAAATTTTGGCTTTTCGATGAATAATTAGGATCGTACGTGAATGGTCAAACCTGGTGGAAATATCTCACAACAAGAGAGTGGGTGGGGATGATATTAAGGTCATACCACCCTTCCGCCTCACTCGAACATTGTAACACGTATTCCACATTCTGTAATGATTCCTTGGTTCATGATAAAAATTCATAGCGTGCCAGTCTCTCTAACTCCACGGGTTGAACCACCTCTTAAACTGCTGAATCGTTTGTCATTGCATCGTATCTGACTTGCGTGCAAGTGTAAATTTTCTTGATGCTCATTATTACAGATATTTTTAGACACATCGCTGGAAGCAAGATGTTGAAATCAATCTGATTGAACTATAAATGCAGAGGAGAAGTCATCCTATTCAGAAAAAAAGGTCTGACTCAAGTAGATAATTCACTTGACTCAAGTCAGATGACTCTGACTCCGATCAATTCGACCAGCTGACTCATCATTAGTAGGAAATTTGATTGATTCAAAATGGAAGACATCAAGAATAATCAAGTCGTAATATACCTGAGTCATGTTGTGTCAGGACCTATTTGACTCAAGTCACTGAATCGATTTGAAATTTTCAATCTCGACTTGACTCAGAACTTTCCCCTTCTTCCGGCGACATTGAATTTTATTCAAATAATTCAATTCAATTCCATTCCCGAGATAAAAATAGAGAATTTTGAACGACTTTCCATTCAATTTGAGTCAATTATTTTTGAATGGCTTCCGCTAGGTGAAATTAACAGAAAATAGTGGGTAAAAATATGAAAGAACTATACTGTAATAGGGGGAGAGGGGGGTGAGCTGTTAACGGTTCGCTTCAGTGTTTTTTTAGAGCGATAGCACGGGGCTGAGATCGGTCGGCGAGATAACAACGCTCAAACGAGATCGCGTGATCGTCGATGGTATTTTTTTTTCTTCCGTTATATTTGTTAAATTTTTACTGAAAGCCAATGTTAATGAGCTCCCAGAATACAATTGTCTTTAGCTAAATTCCTGTATCGATTAATAAATGAACAAAAAAAATTGGGTAATGATACATGAAGGTCTCAGATTCCTGGAAATTCATTCGCCCTCAGGAATTTCAACGAAATAATGAAATATATTCGGTGAAAAAAATAGGGCCATAAAGCGTAAAAGAGTGTTCTTCAGGTGAGTCAAAAATGAGGGAATTAATATTGTGTTTAACGTGCCATAAACTAGTCCGATATGAGTAAATATTGACATATGCAGGTAATTTAAAACTGCTGTGTTTACAAATCTCGAGTGTCAACAACATTTTTCTTTTTGAGATAAGGCTCACGTTGGGATATACGTGTTTATATTCTTTTCTAGGGAGAAAGTATTTAAATTGTTTTTTTTTTTTTTTTTTCGTTGCACAAGGGGAAAATGGTGGCAGATTTTAAGGGAAAAACCATTTCCATTTATGGAAACTTGTGATGAAATATATATTTTTTAAAATTATTTCTCTTTAAAATCTCGAAATTTTCAATTTTGTTGTAAAAAAAAAATTGAGGTCAAATATTTGCAACGTCCTCTCATCTCACCACGAGTCCCATGCACGTCGTTGATACAAAAGCCACCTCTGATTGAGGAAGAGATAAGTCTCGAGACTGGGCTCTTCGTGGCCTTGATTCTGTACTTGACTCGTTAGAGCGTCTCTTGTCTGAAACTCTCATCATGCGAGACTTATCCTCACCTAGATGAAATTCTCCTCAATGCCATTTCTCCCCAAGTATTTCGTAAAAACACAATTATCTATTTTTTAGTTGAAGAAAAAAAAGAATCAAGATAACAAGGACACAATGTCAATGTCGTCGACCGGTCGATTGAGTTAGCTTTGACCTTGACCCTGACTACTCGACATACCATTGGCCCGATGTCGACAAATTTTCTCCATATTGAAAAGATGAAGGTGCACGTAAATCCGTTGATTCTAGATATTAAATTAATGAGGGTAAAGATTCTGAGAAAAAAACTTTGAAAATTATTAGGAATGAGTTGGAGAGTCTCTAGCTGTTCGATCGAGCTTAATACTCAAGTCTCGTTCGTGTTCAATGCCTATATTTCCTAGTATTACCGTAGATACCATGAAACAAATTGAAACTACAAATATTCAGAAAGTTCAGTCTAATCGAAAATTCATTATAAACTTGTGGGTAATTGTATTCATGATTTAAAGTTTGAATTGATAATGGAAAATTGAGAATCATTGTTTTGAATGAATTGATTGACAGGTGACTAAGTTACTTGACTCGAGTCCTTTCTGACTTGATTCGAATCGGATCTACTTGACTCAAGTATTGTCCGACTTGACTCGAGTCAGATCTACTTGACTCAGGTATTGTCCGACTTGACTCGAGTCAGATCTACTTGAATCAGGTATTGTCCGACTTGACTCGAGTCAGATCTACTTGACTCAGAACTTTTTTTTTAGATTAAAAAATCAATTTCCGTGTACGATAAAATGAAAAAAAAACGGAATGTCTCGCGTATCGATCGTTATTCCAACAGACTCGTACTACATTCGACTGAAAACTCGTATTCTTACTGCAGATAATTCCACAAGAATTTAAATTACCAATTATTCAGAGTCAGGAAGAGTTTATCGTGAACGATAATTCAGTGGCTGATAATTTTTCATTGTATCGCTGGGGTGGTTGGGGGGGGGGGGGGGGATACACAAAAGGGAACAATGAGCTTGAATAGTACTCCGACGTCGAGACGCCCGGCAGTCTGCCATGGACATCAGGAGCTTCCCGTTTCATCTCTACTCGGTTTTATTTGCCGACGCTCTGTCTCCATGTGTGCTCAGACGGGCTGACGTAATTCACGGAGGGATAGAAAATACTGGAATATACCAACAGCGCATTTCCATCAATTTATCGGACATTGTTACCACATTGAATCATATCTACTCCCATCAGGATTATATTTTACGGGATAATTTTTACTTGAAAAAATTACACCCAAAGAACTTATTAAATGAGGTATAAATTTCTCATTTGAGGAGAAAATTATGTACATGAGAATAGTAATTTATTTGAGGGGAAAAAAAATAATCTATTTATTTCGTGGAGTCTGCAAAAAATTTGAAAAAAATAAAAATCTCAAGTGCCTTGAAGGCTATTTAATATAATCGAGAAGGTGATGAAAAAATTTTTTTTTTCGCTTCCTTTGTCTCGCTCCTCGATATTGAGTGAGAGTGCCAAGGGGACACTTTTACCCTGTCAATTGGATTAATCTCGTTTTGGCACGCTGTCACGTACTGAAAGGGGCTTTTATATCCTTGGTGATTGAGGGGTGAACCACTAACGTGAGGAAGATGAAATTTTAAAGAGATGAAAATTATTAAATCGATAAATCGATAAATCGATATAACCGATGAATTATTGAATTCTCGTTGACTCATTATTCCTCATGCCCTCCAACTCCATCAGTAATTACTCTGCTCTCCATGTATCTCCAATGGAGTCAATGCCGCTGACTATTTCCTCCAACTTGAGCTTGATTATTAACAAGAAAATTCAACACAACGAAATATTTAATAATTTTGAATTTCCTGTAATGATAATTGAATCAGTTTTTCGAATATATCTCGAAATCTAAGAGAGATAACAAAATTTTTGTAATGACCTTTTTTGTAGCTCTCATTTTTATCTACAAAAAATGTTTCTATAGAAATTTCGCCATCTCCCTCAGATCCAGAGATATTCATTAAAAACGAAATCATAAAATCAAAAGTTGATTTTTATTATGTCACTTTAGTATTGAATTCACTTGGTTATTGATTTATAACGATGAAAAAAAAAATCATTTATATTCTTTCAGTGATGGGAGCGACAAGTGACAGTATAGACGATGATACGTCGAGTGCAACATCGTTAATCACAGCATCCACAACAGAATTGCCAGTGATAACTGGTAAAACGAGAGTAACCAGTGATTTTGGGGGTAGCATTGACCTCTTGGCTGCCCTTAAACTGCACAATACAACACACCAAGGGGTTACGCAGGTACCGGGACTAGTCAGGCTAAAACCTGCGTATTATCTTCAGGGTGAGTGTACGTCAAAATAACAATGATTATCCAGGGAAAATTGCCACAATCGTTTTTTTTTTTTTGTTTGAGTGAAATATAATAGAAAAAAAAAACTAATGAACTTACAATAAACAAATTCACGCAACGTCTTTCGAGGAAATAGTGCCAATTATCTCTAGCCCCACCCAATTACGTATATGTAGAGTGAGATCAGGGTGCGTTGCGTGTTATTTCAAGGGGCTGTCAAGTGGCCCAGGGTGAGACACCGAGACGAATAAAAACCTTCTTCATGTTTCAAGGAAGAGGTCGAGGAACTTGATAAAAAGTAGAGTATTTGATTAATGAGATTGCGAAGGAATACAGAATGTCAATAGACTTGGAAAAAAATCCTTTAATAGAAAGTTGATTGACAATGAATGATTTTATTGATTGTCAACTTGATTGTCAATCAATGATTTCCATGACTTATTTTCTTTTGTTTTGAACAAATCAATGGAAAACTCTGAGTTTCGGGCCTCCTAGAGGTCAAATCATCTTAGAAATCGATTGCGAAAGACTATAGAAGTCGCCATCTCCTTTGGTTTCAAGTCGAAATAAGTCAAATTGGAAAATTCGACTTGAATCAATTTTTTTTTTTTCAGGTGGAACGAAGAGAATTATAAAAAGAGCATTTTTCTTATGACGAAGTAGAAATTCCAAATTCTCCAAAGAAAAAAATTGCAATTACCAGGACAACCCTCTGATGGTTGTATCCGGGGAAACAAATAAAGTTATTGACCCCTGGGTTATACAGACGGATAAATAGGGTGACTATTGTCGCTGTTCCCTTTCCCTCTAGCTCCTCTTATGACCATCTTTCGCGCCTTCTGCTTGATATATCCAGCACCAGGACCCCCCTCATGACACAAGCCTAAATGGCTCAGTGTGATGGTTCCTGTGGATCTCATCAACTTCTATTGAAAATAAAATAAACCACACAAATTGGACATTTTTCCAACAATCTCATCTCTCTTTGATGTTTGGATTTTCTTCCAGCATGATTTATATCCTCCAGATGGTTTTGTTGGAACATGACTGAGTCTATCATTGAAATTGGATAATTGTGTTGATATTTTTTCCAAAAATTCAACCTAAAATAATTAATTATCAAGATAATTCGTGATTCAATAATTCAATCGATCACAATAAATGAGGTAAAATAATTGAACCAAAGGGGATAAACAATCCTTTGAAATTGTATCTCGTACACCTTTCGATATCCTTAAGAAAAACTCCCCAAATTCGTGTGTCAGTTGAGGCGTGAAAAAATTTCTACCATCGTGTAACCTGACGGCTGGCACGCGTCCACCCTAACTCGGAGTAATTATGCATACATTCGGTTAATGATCTATTCTCTCCCCTCTTTCTTGTCTTGGTCTTCTTCGCACATACAAGAGGCATTTACTACTTATCCACCGTCACAGCCCGGAAGTGATAACGTCATTCAACTCAGTCGGTAAAGTAGATTACCACCAGCGAGGGTGTCTAGTTACCGTAGTGCCATTGGCACACGTCTGAAACGAGATATAGAGATGGAAGTAAATGGGGAGACAGCCGCTCATGGGTAGGGTGTGAAGCCGGACTCAACATTCTCAACTTTTTTTTTTTTTTTTTTTAATTCACTCGGGCAGGTGTTGCATGCGTCAAATTAGATTCACTCGATGTGAGAAATTTGAGAAGAATTACGAAGACGAAATTATGTTTGATTATGCGCATGGTTCGACGGGGAGATCATTTTCCAGGTGGGGGGGGGAACATTCATTGGCTTCAACACTTGACACTTTTTTTTTTTGCAATGAGTTTATTAATTGAGTGGAATAATTCTGGGGTTAATGGTTTTGTGTCAAATCATCAAAAAGACAAAATTTTGGGTGGACCGATTTTAGGGATGAGCCATTCTCCAGTCAAAATGGTCAATTTTGGCATTTTTTATGATAATACTTGAACAAGAAATTGTCGATAAATTTAATAATTCCACAAATCAATAATTTTCTTATTCTCCAAATTGACACAGGCGAGGAGAGGGATCTCCAGTTGAG